>OY740720.1:28300655-29505545 GCA_963513945.1 Hydrotaea diabolus | reverse complement strand
TTTGTTCGCCGATGAAAAAATGTTTACCGTTCAGAAAAAATTTAACAAGCAAATTGATAGAGTGTATGCGCGGTCATCTAAGGAAGCATCTGAACTGATCCCAAGGATGGAAAATGGTCGTCACCCAGCTTTAGTCATGGTTTGGTGTGGTGTCTCTTGCGATGGGGTCACTGACCTGCATTTCTGCGAACAAGGAGTCAAAACATCGGCAAAAGTTTACCAAGAAACCGTTTTGGAAGCTGTTGAGCCGTGAAGCCTCTTAACAATTCCCTGTTCCAAAACCAGCCATGGACTTTCCAGCAGGATTCTGCACCGGCCCATAAGGCTAAAACGTCCCAGGCCTGGCTTCGAAACAATTTGCCAGCGTTCATTTTCTCTGAAGAATGGCCCTCAGGCAGTCCAGATTTGAACCCATTGGATTACAAATTGTGGACGGTTTTAGAAGACAAGGTTTGTCACAAAAGATACAAAGCATTGGATCTCTTAAGACTGTTTTGGTTCGAGCTGTGGCCAATTTTCCAATGGACGAGTTTCGTGCAGCTATTGACGATTGGCCAGTGCGACTTAAGGCGTGTGTAAAGGCAAACGGCGGACGTTTCGAATAAGTAGATTCTTTTTGGATACAATATAAATATATTAAAAAATATTTGGTCCAAAAACATTCAGTACTTTTTATTTTACAGCAAAAAACGTGTGTAACAGTATTTATGTCCCTACTAAGTCCATTGTGGGGAGTACTATTGGTTGTATTTTAAGCTCCAAGTTTAATCCTAGATAAGATTGCATGACTTTTTCAAAGGCGATTGCAGATATCTTTCATTCTGAGAAAATCTTTTAACGCTCTCCTAATAATCGTATCATCCCTTGTTATCTTGAAACTATTCACGGAGCTTTTTAAGAAAAGAAAATTTTAGTAAATTTCGTTTTTCATACATACCTATTGATCTCAATATTCCATTAAGGAACAAATAAAGAACTTCTATCGCATCATTGAGCTATCTAAATTGATTGTTCAATGTCGACTCTGAAGGTCTAGTGCACTGTTTAAAGACGTTTTTACCCGAATTCAATTTTTCGAGGTATGCATTAGATTAATGCCGTGATATGTAAAGTACAATCTACTGTCATAAGCATAAAATTCATTTCTCAACTTTTTCTACTGCCTTCAAGTAAAATACGCCGTCATTTGATTTTCTCTATACGAGTACCAATAAATAATAATTTATTATTCAAATATTTGAGAAAGCTACAACATAGACAATCTGTAATTATCAATGTCGGCTACATTTCCAAAATAAAAAAACCTTATCAGACATTATTCTCATACCGTTTTCTTTCGTTTGATTTGAAGATTTTTTTATTTCTTTCTCTACCATATGAGAAGTACGCCGAAACAAGAAAAGCGAAAGTTTCGGTTTATTTTTTTTTCTTGGCCATAAAAGCATAAAATTTAAAATAAAATCAACGTAAAGCAAACAATGTCACTAAACCATTGAACTCATTAAAATCAACACGACAAGATGCAGCAGCATCAGGAGCGTGATCATCATTATCGACACCGTCGTCGTCAACATCGCCAACGAAACCAACGACATTCATTCACTCTAGAGTTGGGCACGTCGGCCAAAATCACACCATCAATTATTATTATAAATAATGCTAGGCAATGGTGGAGAGAGATAGGCTCAAACCAGCCTATGCCATGTGACAGATGGTTTCAAGTTTTGTAAACATTTAAGCCGGTTTAATAGTTTTGTAAAATGCAACAAAAAGAAAACGCAAATAAAAGATGTCGTTAAGTGATTATATGGCTGAAGAAAACTGAGCAAAGCCATCAGTAGAGCTAATGTTGAAAAAAAAAGAGAGAGAGAAAAGTGTCCTGATTGTTCGCTGTTTAGAAACGAGAAGATTCAACAGATAAAACAGACCATAAAAGTATCTTTTATATGATAACATAAAAAATAGAGAACTTGTAATCTGTGATAGCATCTACATTTGGCTTTCTCATAAAAAACAAAAGACTTAAGAAACAAGCCTTTTGAGACACTTGTCCACTCGGTTAGATTTTACGAGATTTCCGTAGAAGATAAAAAGAGCTAAAGATAATTAACGTGGCGTATGACTTGTCAAACAAAAGACTTAAGACGCAAGTACTTGTCAAACAAATGACTCAAGACACAAGCCCTAAAGTCAACCGTAATTTTCTTCGAACCTTAAAGAAAACGAAAGTTTTCTTTTCTAAACATTTTTCCATTGAATTTAATTGAATTGGAAAACTGAAAAGCAGACTGCCAGACACTTGACGTCAAAGCACTTAAATGAAAGTAAGAATTTCCAAATGACTGAATTGTCTGAATACAATCTGAAAAAAAATCGACATCAAAACACTTTCATTTTTCCCCCAGTTTAAGATTTTCGACTGCTGACATTTCAAAGTAATTGTGAAAATTACAGAGTATTGAAATCTAAAATTCAATTAGATTGGTCTGCGTGTGTCTGTCTCGCAGTGTCTGTGATAACAATGTCATAATTTTAAATGTAATTCAATAAAAGCGAAATTTATTTTCAAGTTTCTTTAGACACACACACATACTCACAGGCATTTGCAAAGTAACTAGCATAGCAATAGCTTTTTGAAAAATATTTAACCAGCAAAGAAACTAAATAAATAAATACATTTGAGTATAAAATCATGCATACTTTCTAAATACTGCAATAATAATAAAAAAATGTTAATTGTTTGCCCAGACATTAAAAAAAAAAATTAACCGCAGCACGTTGTACGTAGTTTTCGAATCTCAAAAGCAAAGCAAATAAATTGTTCTTCAGAAGAAGAGGAGGAATAATAAAAACAACAAACGCCAGTCAAAATTATTTTTAATCATTTAATTAAATGCTACCGAAAAGAGTGTAATGAAATTTAAAATTTTTTTGATCACTCGAAAGAGATAATTCTGGCATTTTATTATTCGAAGGTAAAATAATTAACATCAAGAAAAACCAAAGTCTTCTACCTGAGGAATAGAAAGAGCGAAAGAAATTAACCAACGGCTAGATAAGCAAACAGGATTATTATAAACGCTGTATGGCGGACTGATAATCAATAACACTAGCTTACAGCCGTTTTGGTCCTAGCTTCTAAATATTTTTTTCCTTTAGTTTCGGCCTCCTAAACAAGAAAATGAGTTTTAAAAAATTTTCCTTGATTAGTTTTCAAAATAAAATTTTTGGAATATTTTTATGAGATGTTTCAGCTATAACTCCCAAACGCTATTAACGATTTGATGAGAGTATTGAATTAAAATCATTTCAATAGTTTTGACGTTAGACATTTAAAATTTAAAAATTGTTTTTTTTGTGTGCAAAAATCACTATTTTAAATTGAAAAAAATATATATAAACAATAATATAAAAATATATAAATAAATTGAGCATAAATTTCGAACTTTCTCGAGGAAAACAAGTTATAGTTTTTAAAAATTGGACAACAAATGGAAGAGTTACACACCCTGGTAAATTTTTTGATTTTCAGCATTTTAGTTACTTCTTGACTAACCTAAGGTTTAACGTAGATAAGGAGTACATACGGCCAATTGTTTTTTTTTTGAAAGCACCCAGACTAGAGTCATAAACAACGTGTAGCTCTACCTTTTCTCACCCAATTTCAATAAACCATGGCTTGAGAAAGTCCCAACTTTATGCTTAATTTATTTATATATATATACTTTTTTCAATTTAAAATTGAGATTTTTGCACCAAAAATTATTTTTTTCCCATTTTAAATGCCTCTAACGTCAAAACTATTGAAATGATTTTTATACATTATATGAACAAGTTTTAGAGAAGCAAATTTCCTTTCATTTGAGTCCAAAAAGCTAAGACATCTCACAAAAAAATCGTAAAAATTCTATTTTGAAAACTAATTAGAGGAATTTTTTTAAAATTCATTTTCATGTTTAGGATGCCAAAATCTATAGCAAAAAATATTTTAAACTCTCGACTAGGAAAAAATCATAATTTGTGAACTAGAGTAATTTAATATGAGCGTGTGATAATGAAGAACCAGGCTTTCACAACA
Organism: Hydrotaea diabolus; assembly: GCA_963513945.1. Taxonomy (NCBI): domain Eukaryota; kingdom Metazoa; phylum Arthropoda; class Insecta; order Diptera; family Muscidae; genus Hydrotaea; species Hydrotaea diabolus. The sequence goes on along the minus strand of OY740720.1, from coordinate 29,501,467 downwards.
GCTACTTTGAAGGGTTCAAATACATAATCCCAAAACTGTTCTCATACCTAGTCTGGTTTTACCTTGATATGGGATTAAGGAACCAATAGAAAACTTCTCTACAAAGACGTCATTGTTAGCTACATGACTTGTTCTATTAAACCAAAAACATTTTCAACGAATCCTCAAGGACTTACATAATAATTGTGTGGTAGCCGCGCACTCTACTGCATCACACCATTATCCAAAACATTGTAAGCTTGTAGTTTTTAAAAATAAGAACCGATATAAAAAAAACCAAAATATTTCCATTTTTGTTTGGCATTTCCAGACTTTTCTATGCGGGCTTTTATGGCGCGCTTGGGAAACTTTTCTCAAATTAGTGAGCTGTGTACTCATGCTCATATTCAAAGACAAGAACTACTGCTCAAAATTGGGTCCGAGCTGAGCTAATTAATTTTTCTATATAAGTTTTTAAATGAACCTGAAAGAAATCAGGATTTCGGCCAAATATTCGCCGTGGCATCGGTAGCATACCTCTTTCCAATGGTCATTATTTGCAATAACTTTGAGATATAATGCAAGTTCAATGTCGTTAATATGCAGAATTATCTCATCCTTTAGCTCTTGAATTGGGTTGGATATTGCTCATTCAAAAAATGTTCAATCATACGGTTCCTTTTAAGGTTCTTTAAATTTAAGGCTTACGTGAGGACCGATTACTTGCCTTTATAGAAGCAAACCTGACTCGTTACCAGCGTACTTACGTTATAGCATACACATGTTCTTTATGTAATGTTTAGGCCCTACAATGTAATGACATTGGAACATGTGAATAATATACTCGTAGAACGGAATTTGCTCACATATCTAAAGATTTCTATACATTTAACGTATAAATAAAACTAGTTTTCTCTACCAGCTTGGTCATGCGGGTACACATAAATAAAACTAGTTTTCCCTACCATCTTGGCGGGTACACAAATAAAATGAAGTATCCACAATACTGAACATGTGGACTTCGTTTCAAAACATGGCTTTGTATAGGGTCTGCAATGAACTTTTTCCAGGAAAAGAAATATGGTCTTATTTGATAGACAAAGCTGTTTTCTTGTGTGTACACGCAGAAAAAAAGTATGGTTTTGATGACAATATTCGAAGAGGACAATACTATTGTTGGGTATATGGTTGTGCTACAACAATATTATGGTCCTCACAACAATAGTATGCTTCAAATACAACAATATTATGATCCCCACAACCATATTATGATTCACACGCAACCATACTATGATCCCTACAACCATATTATGATCTCCACAACCATAGTATGGTCCTCACAATCATAGTATGTTTCATATACAACCATAGTATGGTCCTCACAACCATAGTATGTTTCATATACAACCATAGTATGGTCCTCACAACCATAGTATGATTCACACACAACCATGTTATGATCCCTACAACCATAGTATGATCACACAATTAAACTATGATCCCCAATATTATTTATTAAAATTGGGTTAAGTTGTCAACAATAGATTTGAATTATGAAAATTATTCAAAAATACATTAAATTCAAAATAATAGGAGTGATTTATTTTATAGTAGAAAAAATAAGTTTAAATAAACGTAAGCGTTTTTATTAAAAATATTTCAGATAAACAAAGCCAAAGCAGCTTGTTTAAAAAATTTTAATTTCGATAAAAAAAAGTACTATTATTGCATTAGATCCGTACCAATAACATTTGTTCTAAAAAGCATATTAAAATGAAAAAAATACTATCATACAGTATGATTGCCGTAATCATATCATTGTTAACATAAAACGCAAAACACAATACTTTTGTCGCACTAACCATATTTATATTGTTGCTATAACCATATTTTTATTTTTAAATTTGGCAATAATACTATTTTTACATTTCAACAATATTAATATTGCAGCAATTATACTATTGTCAAAAACAAATTCAGTTAACAATGCTATGGTTGCGACGAACATACTTTTGTTATGGAGAACATATTATGATTGCCGTGACCATGTAGTAACCATGTTTTTTCTCTGCGTGTAGGAGCCAACAAATGGTACCCAGAAAAGTATGGACATTTTCCATCTAATTTTAAATTCCTTTCTGTATCTTGAACATATCCATAATCAAATGCATTTGTTATCAAGAACAATTATGTTTGGAACGTTAACTGTCTTATTTTAATCCAAGAGTGCAACCTTTAATCCAAGAGTGTTATAGGTCAAACATAAGAACGTTCTTATTTATAAATTGGCCACCGACTTTTTTTTTGTTTTCTTGGAAAATCTGCTAGTTTTGTCGATTTACTCCGGCTTTTTATAACTTAAACGAGTGATTAGTTTCCTTTAAACAACAAATTTATTCTCGTTTACTAATAAAATAATAAAATTTTGTAGTAGAATTATGATCGCGTTGAAATATTCGTGTGACTTACAAAAACACAAATTATTTTCCTTTCTTAAAACAGCTCCAGAGCTTTCTTGACGAATTCCTTTTCAAAAACATTCATTTTATATCTGCATGTTTTGCATTGTTTTAGGGACCGTTGGTTCATCCTATCTTTTATGTTTATGGCAACATAAATAAACTAATAGACAAAAACAACTACGAGCAAAATTTTGTCTATAAGTTATTACAAAAAATTGTGAGTGCTTTTCCAACAGGCTCAACACACTAAACCTTCGAAAAGGCGACGTTCAACAACCTTCTTTATGATAATGAACCTGACACTGATGCTTTATCTATTCGTGTTTTTCGTTTTAATAAAAATATCAAAACAATCACTTTAGGTAACCATAACCTTTGAAACATGATATGTGTGGGCCATCTTAATCCACCCCCTAATTCGAAAGCCTTTGTTAGCATATGTTTTGGACTTTAATTACATAAATAACTTCAAATTAAAGTCAATTGTCTGACTGTCTGCCTAGCTGGCTGTCGTTGCAACACACACACATGAAATGAAAGTGAAATTGCCTTTCAACACGCACCCACTACGCTCTTTAAGGCTTTGCGGTTAAATTCGTTTTCATTATTGTTACTAATTTTTCGTTTTTGTTTTTGGCTGAACAATTCAAAAAATTACGTGCCATGGCCCAAAGACTTTGTTTGCGTTTTATTTTTCTTGCTTGTCGGCCAAAATAAAATTTCTTTCTTTCTTCGGGTGGTTTCATCAGCATGGTAGGCCCGGTAAGAGCTCCCCCAAACTTAGGAGAAAAGAAATGCAAAGCGGCGTTCATGGTCAAGTTGTTGTTTTGTTGCTGTTGTTTCATTTGCTATTTTGATGGGCCTTGTTTGATTGACAGTTTTATTTTCGTTTTCATTTAGTTGCGGCTCATTGTTGTTTTGGCAGTGGTCGTAATTGTTGTAGTGGTTTGTTTTTTTTAGAGCTTATAGTTTTAAATTTATTGGTGATAATAATAATTTTAAATTTATTTTTTATACTTTAAGCTATAGAGTGGGTAAATATTACATATTGTTTAATTGTTTTCTTTAAAACAATTTTTTTTTATGAAATTTTAACTAAAAAAACAAAAATGAAAATAATTTTTACTTCTGCCAAAAACAGCAGAAATACTGAAAATTTACTAAATTGCAAAGACATCAACTTTCATAATTCCGCTTTTATTATTATTGATATTTTGATTGATTGTGCTGAGTGTTAAACTTGTTTGCTTTGCCTAAATCCAGTGAAAAACAAAAGACTTCAGACACATAAACAATAACTCAAACTCGACAGAGTCAATAGAAAGTTTGATTAATCCATCAATACGAAAAGAAGTTGTTGAAAAGCTCCATATTAATGATATTCAAATGTTTTTAAACAACGGGTATAAATCTTACTTTTGTTTCCTATTTTTGTCTTTTGAGAAATGACAGGGTTTATTGGTCCCTTTGAAATTAAACTTGTCCAATCAAAAGTCATGTGGTGGGGACATTTTGCGGTCAGAAGCGCTTCAAAAAAATAATATAATAAATTAGCCTATTTATAAAAAAGTAAACACGTCCATAAGTTCGATCAGGTCATATCTAATCGTATATACCATCCGCCGTGGATTCGATATTAAAATGTCAAATATAGCCATTATCATATTCATAGTTGCGTGCTTGAACTGATCTTGATTTTTTTAATACCTGGGTCCGTATTTGAATTCGTACCTTTAATTTAAGTACACATATGCCCATATTTGGCAGTAGTTGCTTATTTTGACTATTGTAACCTTTCTTGCTTCCGACTAGTCTGACCCCAATCCCAGCAATATATTGTAAACAAAGCCATATTGTTTGTGAAGAGATGGAATTGAATCACTCATACAAATGCGGAGACAAAACATTATGCTGACATGGTTACTGGATCACAGCGATTTTCCGGGCTACGAGATGCCGAATGAGTACTAATAAAATGCAATCGAAGAAATGTCGGTTTTCGAAGCAGACATGACCCTTCTTAACTTAATTCACAACTGCAGAATAACCAGGTCTCTCTGGCCGAAAATAAACCGGCAAAGAATAAGGGAATTGCTAGCATTAGGAAGTCGATCAATGTCAATCCCCAATAAGAGTCCTCACGGGACGCTGCTTAATCGGTACTATGACGGCATGTATGGGCATCCCGTGCAGAGACTTTTAAAGAAGTTGCCAGGATGCAAAAAAGAGAAGCCAGTGGAGCATGTGCTTGCACATGCACGTGTCTTCAAGAATGTAGACTTGCCTACCTAGGCAGTAGATACTTTGTCGACCTTGCCGAAACAGCGGAGGTACCACCCATTTTATTGATCGGTCGGGTTGGTTCCGAAATACTCGAACCAGTTAATAAAACCAAACGGATAAAAAACATAAAAACTTGGATAACTGCCACACTTCTCTTATATAAATATACGAGGGCGATTGCAAAAGTAACTGGCCTAACATAAAAAGAACCGTTTTTGGAATTATTATTATTTATTTTTCAACATAATCTCCTTCCGACTCAATACACTTCATCAAACGTTTTTCAAGTTTTTTAATTCCATCCGAAAAATAAGATTTTTTAAGACCTTCAAAATATGCCTCAGTTTCAGCAATAACCTCGCTATTGGACGAACATTTTTTGCCACCGAGAATTTTTTTTTAAATTTGGAAACAAGAAATAATAAGAAGTAGCTAAATCTGGACTATATGGTGGATGCGGAGCAATTTCAAATCGTAATTCGGCCAGTTTTTGTTGAGTTAAAAATGCAGTGTGTGAAGGAGCATTATCTTGATGAAAAAGAACTTTTTTTTCTAAATGCGGTCGTTTTATCTTGATTTCTTCACCCAACCGATCCAATAATGCACAATAATATTCACTATTTATAGTTTTTCTTTTCTCAAGATAATCAATAAATATTATACCCCTTGCATCCCAAAATACTGTGGCCATTACTTTTCCTGCTGACTTAACAGTTTTCGCCTTCTTGGGACCACTTTTACCAGCTTCTATCTATTGTTTTGACTGTTCTTTGCATTCTGGGATGTACGTAGTGATGGATCCATGTTTCATCAACAGTTATGAATCGGCGCAAGAAATCTAAAAGCTCCTCGGAATTGGTCCAACGGACGATTTTTTGGGGCAAAGTCAACAAACGCGGCACATATCTTGCGGGTAGCTTTTTCATGTGGAGTTTATCATGTAAAATACTCCAAACTTGTTTTTCGTGTATTTTAACAATATCAGAAAGTTCTCTGAGCTTTATTCGTCTATCTTAAGTCACTTCATTAAAATGTTTTCAATAGTAGTAGCAGTTTTCGGTCTTCCAGAGCGTTGTTCATCTTCCGTCCTTGAACGACCCATTTTAAATTGTTGAACCCAGGATTTCACGGTGGAGTATGATGGTGCATTATCACCATGAACAGAATCCAATTCATCTTTGATGAATTGTGGCGTATAACCTTTCATATAATAGTGTTTAATTACCGCACGAAACTCTTTATTTTCCATTTTTCAAAAATATTAAAACTTGTTTACTTCAATCACCTGTAACAAAGAAAATAATCATTAAATATTTCGGAAATTTTGACTGATGGCTTATAAAAGATTGCTTTTAAAAAACAAAAAAAAAAAGTTGCTAGTAAAACAGAAAATGTGCCAGGCCAGTTAGTTTAGCGGTCGCTCTCGTATGACGTCGTATGGGCATCCCGTGCAGAGACTTGTGGTAGTTAAGTTGTCAGGATCCAGAAGAAGAGGAGCTGGTGAAGCATGTGCTGGGCACATGCACGTGTCTTCAAGAATGTAGACTTGCCTACCTAGGCAGTAGATTCTTTGTCGACCAAGCCGAAACTTCGAAAGTAACACCCAAATCACCCTTACAATCTGTTGAACGGTCGGGCTGGTTCTGAAATACTTAAACCAGTTGATAAATCATAATTGATAACAAACACAAAAACTTGGATAACTGTCACAGAAATATAAATCCTCTCTCCTTCCTATAACTCTTCACTCTCCCCCTCTCTCGCTATCATCAGGGTTCCACGATCGGCCTCCGAGTGAACTTGCCATTTCTTCCTGGCGAGCTACCCTTTCAATCTAACCTTAGCCATACTTTGATTGGCAGTGAAGTTTGCTTAAATATGAGCATTCACATGTCTTTATTTACTATTGATCGCTCGTTCTGACCATAAGGACCTCCTTGGCCCTTGCTGTGATGGAGGGTAATAAAACATTTAATGTGTATAGGTAAATTATTTTATTAAATACTGCGTGTCACATACAGAAAAAGGCTCCAAATTATATTAATATTAGATTACCAACACATAATCTAAGTATGACAACAGAGATAGAAAGAGTGAGTGGAACTTGGTCTTTTTTTTAAGGTCTGAGGCTATGAAAGATTCTAAGTTTTTTTTCTGCATTTAATTGTAACTTTAATTTGAATGATGTAAGACTAAGTAGAATGGGTTGCTCACTCTCTTGGCCTTGCTTTTCGATGCCGAAGGGCTTGAAGGGATACTTTCGCTATAACGCTCGTGTGCTCTCCACTTATCTGAGGATGCCAGTGTAAGTTCAGACGGATGGCGATGTCCGTCCATCCGTCTGTCCACCTATCATTTTAATCAAAGTACAGATGGCAATTATGAACCGATTTCGATGAAAATTGGGTTTTCAAACTTGGGTCAAGGACAAACTATAGCGAAATTGGTCCACATCGTTCCATATTTTGATACATAGGATTCTCCCGATTTCAGAACCTTCATTTCTAAAAGCAACATAGTATAACATCGGACTTCGACCAAATTTCACACAGAGCATAACGAGTGGCCAACACCCATCTATGGTGAAGTTTGATCTTATCGATCAAAGTTTTCTCACACATTTGAGATCCTGCAGCTCTAGACGGGCGAAACGCAGATAGACTGGAGGACAAGCTGATGACCAAATGGGAAGACAAATAGACGGACAGAAGAATGGTCTTATTCAAATTACAGTCGGTCGCTGAGTTATAAAGACGGATGAAGGAACGGGAGAATGGACAAAAAATCGAAAGCAATTCGAATGGACAGGTGAACGATAGGAGCGGCAGACGAGCAGGTGTATGGACAGACGACAACTAGACTGTAAGACAAATTAAAGGTCAAATACTTTAATAGATATGCACATGGGAGGGCGGAGGTACATATGTGGCAGCGCATAGAGAAAGGGACCTAAGGGTAAAAAAATCAATTTTCACATTTTTTTTTTGATGTGGACAACATCTGAGCATCGAATGAGATCCCATACCCCAAAAGTGTTCCCTTCAAGAGATATGCGCGTTTTATGAAAGTGATGGTACACCAAAGATACACGTATGTATTTAAATCTTTTAAAATGGCTCTCCTGACAAAACTGGTTTTTACCCTTAGGTCCCTTTCTATTTTGCGCGTCGCATATGGCCAGGTGTACAAATCGAGTATACGAGTATATTGAAGAGACAGACCAAAAGGCAGACAAACAAACTTGGTTAATATAATTCATGCATTGTCGGTTATCCATGAAGGAAACTTATCGAAAAACTCTGCTCAGGGTAGTGTAGTAGGGTGCTATTTAGTACGTATTTCCCTCAAACGCATATTATGGATCAAACTGGGAACTTCTCTCAAAGCAGAGAGATCGTATACTGACCCTCGGGAACCTTTTGTTTTGAGCCAAAATGGCTGCTGAATATTGTTGAAAAGCATGTGTATAGCTGAGGGATCAGAAAAGGAAATGATTAAATTTTTGATGCGATATTCTGGATTCTTTTAAATAACAGAGACTGTAAATCTCTGAATTATTGATAAACGTCTATATTAATTTTTTAACTTTGAATAGTTTTTAGTATAAAAGCTAAACGGAGTTAATAGTGTCGCCTTTGGAAGTGAACCCATTAGAAATATATCACAATTTTTTTTTTAATAATTGGACTCCCGTCTCTTTAGACGATTCAGAATAAAAATGTCCACAGAACAACATTCGCAAATGTCCACAGAACAACATTTAACAAGAAAATAAAATGGAATCACCAGAAGACGTAACTTTGGAAAATATTAAGATATTTAGACAGAATTCTAGGACGAGTGGTATGTTGGATTGCTTATAATAAATATTAGAAGAATTTATGCTTTAGACATAAAGTGGGAGATGCTGATTTTAAAGTTAAATTTTATTTAAATGCGTGATTATACAAACATGATGTTGCAATTCCAACTTTGTGTTTCAAAATCAACCAAAACATTCTTTTTTTACCAGTATTCTTTGAAACTTTACATAAAGAATTTAACGAACAAATTTCAATTTTTTTAATTGTTGTAAGTGAATAGTTGACCTTTAGTGTTGTTATTTTAAAAAATATTTTTCGTCTTGAGGTCATTTATTTAAACTCGTTATTCTATGTGTTGTTTAATTTTTATTTATCCCAATATTTTGATTCATCATCTTCAGGGGTTGTCACTGACAAAATACAAAACATGATTACATTTAATAAACAAAACATGAACACAATATTTGAAAAATAATTACATTAACAAAACAATGTCGTCCGTCTGATTATCGCTGTCAACTGATTTTTGTGTTACTCTTCAGCTTGCGTCTGCATCTTATGCACCACATTTCTATATATGTGTGCGATCCCATCTGTGTCCGTTTTGTAATTAATTCTCCTTTCATTAGGTACGTCAATAATGTTAAGCATTTCGAGAGTGTATCTTCTTCTATAATTTCTCTCTTGCGCTACCATTTTTACGTCGGTAAAGTCAGGCTTATGTCCAGTCAATGTACAGTGGGCCGCAAGTGCGGTCTTTTGTTCTATGGGCCTATTTACGGCTTTTAGGTCAGATTTGTGGGACGAAATTCTTGTCTTAAGTTTAGTTTTAGTAGTGCCCACATATACCTTTTGGCATATGTCGGACTTGTCACCATTGCACTTTATTTGGTATACAACGTCTGATTTATCTTCGTTATTTATTCGAGATTTTGTCCTGCTAAATAAAGTGTTTACTGTACTGTTTGTCTTTTTTTAATTTATTTACATATTTATTACCATTAAAATTATAACAATCTAAGTTGAAGGAATACTCGTATAGCATCGGTCTCATTTTTGAAAAAAATTGTATTAAAATGGATTATTGGCAGTTTTTGTAGAAAAACGCATGTAACGCAATATGATTACTCGTATATGTACTCGTACGTTAATGCTATTATTTTGGTTACTTAGGAAACAAAAGAAAATTGCTCAAATAGCTGACGAATTTTGTTTTCGTATATGTTTTTCTTTTCCCTGCACATGCCAAAGCAAACATATTCAAATTCCACATACATATGTGGCAAGGGCTTTGTTTGTGTTTTCTTACTTCAATCACAATTTGCTATCGATGCTGCAAAACCACAAAGTGTGCAGTAGGGTGGAGTGAAATTCAAAAAAAAAAAGTTAACCTCGGAAAGAGATGTAGTCTGGGGTCCTAATGAGGGGAAAAATAAAGAAAAAAATTTAAAAAAAATTTTAGGGGTCGCGCCACTCCCTAGAAATTTGGAAATTATCGCTATTTTGGCGTTGATTTTAGAAAAATCCTAAAAAGTTTTATGTCAATAAATGTTTGCAATAGCGTAAACAATGAAATAAGGGCATGAAAAAATTTAAAAAAATTTTTCTCATTGTTCAAAAATTTCAAAAAGTAAAATAAGTCAAATCGTCCCTTCTTCAGAAAATTGACTGAACAATGAAATCGCCACCAAAGCTACAAATATTAGTCGATTATCCTCATATTTGCCTCAAATACTTTTGTTTGGGCACTGAACAAGCTCAAACTTTTAAATTTCGAATAAGTTAAGTCGTTAATTTTTAGGATTTTTCTAAAATCGACGCCAAAATAGCGATAATTTCCAAATTTCTAGGGAGTGGCGCGACCCCTAAAATTTTTTTTAAATTTTTTTCTTTATTTTTCCCCTCTTTAGGACCCCAGACTACATCTCTTTCCGAGGTTAACTTTTTCAAATTATAAAAAAAGCATGTTTTCACTCCACCCTAGTGTGCAGCCAGGGAGCAGAAACCGCAAGAAACAGCAAAAAAAGAAATTATCTACTAATATAAATTTGCACTTGCAAAGTATCGTAATAATTTACAAATACAATTGCATCATGTATGCACGAAAAAAAAAACATTTAAACCAAGCCAAGCTTAAGAAATTCGCAAAACAAAACAGAAACAGCAGCAAAACACTGCACAAAACCCTAATCAATGGACTTGCAGACTTTCAGAGTATTGGCCTGCAAAGCCCCCCGCTCTGCGTTCCAAATAAGTACATAAAGTTACACATATGTACAAGTAAGAGCTCGTATGTAAATTATGGTCTGTCAGTTCAATGATTTTGCAAACTGAAATGGAAAACGATAGAAGAAGAAGGAAAAAGCACGGGCACAAGTTTAATGAAGTGTAGAGAAACGAATGAAAACAAAATTAGGCAATTTTCCAGTGTTGTGTTTTATTGGAAAATAACCAATAAAAGTGCAAGAAGAAGAAGAGAAAATTGAATGAAAAAGTAAGCGATTTTTTTCTGAAATATTTATATCCGAAATAAGAAGTTTGTGTCTTAAATCTTTTGATGCTTCAAACAAAAGCATCAAAAAAGTCTTTTATGGTTTTGGCATAAATTAAAATTTCAATTATTCACACGTAAATTCCAATGATTTTTTGAGTAACAGATTACTTTTTAAGCCATGCGAAAGCATCTTTATAAAATTTATTAGTCGTTCCGAGGTGGCTTAAAGCAGTTGATTCCCGCCATCGACTAAATGAATTGCTTTGACTACAGAAAAGTTTCCCGTTCGCTTCGATGTGTAATATTAAGGGAAGTACGTATGTAACAATAAACATGAATGCAGTGTTCATTGTATCAAATCGCGATAATTTTTTTATTGTATATGAGTTCTGCTATTTACTCGTATACCAAATTGTATGCAAAGTTTATCCACAAGATGGACGTTTGTACTGTTAATCCTTCAATGCCCAGTAAACCAAATTTGCCGACAAAGTCTGATATCAGACAATTTTGAACAATATCTGAACTCTATCGAGAATTCTTACAGAAGTCGTTACGAATTCTGTTCGATTTGTCTGAGGATTTTTATTTTCAGAGAAGTAGTTCAGAATTTTTGTCAACCCTCTCATATGTTTTTCGTTACGAACTCGGTAAGAAATCGGAACATTTTGCCGATTGTCGTACAGAATTCTGACTTAATTCTGAAGGTTTGGTTTGCTGGGTGCTTACACCGAATGCGGAGATAAGGTGTCGTGAGTCTTTTATGGTTAATTCTTAATCAATAACAGGATTATTACAAACATTTGTTCATTTATAAAGGGTGGCCCTCCATAATGCACGATGTTAACTGTGATTTAGCAGCGCGTTAAGATTGTTGAAACCTTTTACGAAAATAGGCGTTCAAATCACAATTCATTTCGTGTACTTCTTGATATTTTTGGTAATTGCCCACAATCGGAATAATTGTGCGCAAACCGGGCACAACGCAAATGTGAAAACACCTACGCATGCTTGCCCAGTTCGTTCTGTGGAAAACGTTGATGTTGTTCGCGATAGTGTGATCATCTTAGGTGCGTTGTACAGTAGGGTGTACCAATCCTCATTAAATATGTTTTAATAAGGATTTTAAACAATTTTCACACATTCGACAACGACGCATAATGACGCGCAAAAAAGAAAGGGACCTAAGGCTAAAAACCAGTTTTGTTCAAAGATTAGGTCCCTTTCTATTTGCGCTTAGAATCGTCGACTTCACTTTCATAAAACGCGCATATCTTTGAGAGCGAGCACTTTTAGGGCATGGGATCGGTCTCATTCGATGCTCAGATGTCCACATCAAAAAAAAAAGTTAAAAGTTGATGAAAAGTTTTGTTCAGGAGAGTCATTTTAAAGATTAGGTCCCTTTCTATTTGCGCTTAGAATCGTCGACTTCACTTTCATAAAAAGCGCATATCTCTGGGAGGGAACACTTTTGGGGCATGGGATCGGTCTCATTCGATGCTCAGATGTTGTCCACATCAAAAAAAGAAAAAAAAATGAAAATTGATTTTTTTTACACTTAGGTCCCTTTCTCTATGCGCTGTCACATATTCAAATCTAAATGCCACTGATCACTTTGACAGTTTCTATAATATATCATTTATATATACGAGTATCACTATCCATATAAGAAACCTTTGTGTACAGATTTTATCTTTAACAAAAACATCGCCAAGAATCAAATGACCTGATCACTGTAACATGCACAAACAACCCAATCGTCTACCTCAATTACTGCTTATCATGACCTAATATTGAACCTGTTCAAGTAAACATTTACAAAAAGCATCAATGGCACCCCATTTTAGAAGACCCAAAACAGTCCCCTTTTAGTATGCATTTCTTTGTTGTTCCTTGTCGAAAGACAATATCTTTCAGATCTTTTTTTACCGATTGTAGGAAACTTTTTTCTATGCCTGATTTACAGAGCGAGGGCAAATTTGTCCTTGACCAGTTTGAGGGAAGGTACAATACGTATGGATTAGTTTTTAGAATTAGCGCTAGAATCTCCCAGAAGACCTTTTTGAGTGTACAAGGTGGGCGATTTTACATTTTAAATTTGATTCGGCTGTAAAAACAAAGTACTGATAGTTTTTTAAATTTATTGTTATATTGGAAAGGTTGAACTTTGTCAGTTAATAATGGAACACAATATCATTCATATGACTACCAAAACTGTCTCGACAGTAGCTCATCCGATCAACCCAATTTTTCAGTACATTTTCAATTGTTTCGGTTCGAATCTCTTCCATGGCAATTTTGATTTCATGTTTTAACGCTTTAACTGTCTCTGAATGCTTTGCGTAGCATTAACCATTAATGGCTTCCTACAGAAAATAATCCAAAAGACTCAAAAGACAGCACTGAACTGGCATCACAATTTCGTCTGATTATTTGATTTTTAAAAATAGTGCATAAAATATGGTTGCGTTGGCTGTGTGACATGTGGCCCCGTCTTGTTGAAACAAAATAAAAAACGTCTTTTGGTGAAGCACGCTGATAACTTGCACAGAAAAATTTTGTTCACCGATGAACCGTTCAGGAAAAATTTAAGCAAAATGATAGAGAGTATGCGCGGCCATCTAAGGAAGCATCTGAACTGATCCCAAGGGTGGAAAAGGGCCATCACCCAGCTTCAACCATGGTTTGGTGGGGTGTCTCTTACGATGGGGTCACTGACCTGCATTTCTGCGAACAAGGAGTAAATACATCGGCCAAAGTTTACCAAGAACCCGTTTTGGAAGCTGTTGTGAAGCCTCTTAACATTTTCCAGTTCCAAAACCAGCCATGGACTTTCCAGCCGGATTCTGCGCCGGCCCATAAAGCTAAAATGTCCCAGGCCTGGCTTCAAAACAATTTGCCAGCGTTCATTTCCTCTGGAGAATGGCCCTCAGGCAGTCCAAAGTTGAACCCATTGGATTACAAATTGTGGACGGTTTTAGAGGACAAGGTTTGTCACAAAAGATACCCCAACATTGGATCTCTTAAGACTGCTTTAGTTCGAGCTATAGCCAATTTTCCAATGGACGACTTGCGATGTTAGCCTGACTACTTGGATGGCAGCAGGTAATATAAGAAGTCTATTGTAGGATTTTTACCCTTTTTAGAATAAAGTCTAGTGTTCTTCACGCCAAATGTGGTGGTGCTAAGTAGACAAGCCAGTCAATGGGCTTTGTCTTGAGCATGTCGCCGTAATGCTCACCGTTGACGGTAACGGCGACTCTTTGCTCATTTTCGAAGAAAATGGCCTAATGATACCGCCAGCCGCTGTGGATGCGTTGGCTTCTCAATAGTCTCGTGTGGGTTTCCTGAACCCCATATGCGGCATAGACACCGAGATGAAAATAAGCTTTATCTGAAAACACGATTTTTGATAAAATTCTTCATCTCCTGCCAAACTATCATCAGTCCTCTTCATTTTCGCAATAGCATATCGATGCATTGTGGAAAGCACCATATTCGATAAAATTCTCCATCTCCTGCCAAACTATCATCAGTCCTCTTCATTTTCGCAATAGCATATCGATGCATTGTGGAAAGCACCATATGGTGGGGTATGGTGATATTGCAGTCATTACCGCTTTCCAACATTGCTAGTTGATACCCTCCATTTCTGAATAACACTTCCTCATAGTTGAATCCGGCTTATAATTTCTGTACTCGTGATTGAGTACAACTTTAATTATCACAACAAATCTGATTTCTTTAATATAATTCAAAAGGTGATTCAATCATATATGAGATCACGATTTAAGAACCACATAGCATGAGAGATTTTTAAAAAATCTAAGCTACTTAACAGCTGTTTTTTTTGGCGCTGTCACCTTCTTATAACAAGTTCGTGTCTTAAGTCTTTTGATTTGCTAACAAGACATCCTCAATGCTTGGTCAGACCTCTTTTTGTGTGTTGATAAAAGGGACTTCCGCCGGATTCCATGATGCTTTTCATTGCTACAAATAAAAACTAAAATTGCAAACGGTTTCGTAAAAAGCACCAGTTTATTTTCTAGCCATAAACACAAAATAAGTTAAACAAACACTTGTTTGTTTGTTTGTTTGTTTTGGACAACCGGAGGGGGGAAAACTCAAAGGCAAACACGTACAGAAATCGTTGCAGACACAGTGTGGGAAAATGTTTCTAAAACCACATAAGACTCTGTGGCCGTATTAAATTGCTATTAACTTAGATTAACCACATTTATGTTTGTTTTTGTTTCTACTTTGCTGCTGTAGCAATCTAGAAAATTCATACTCATACCAAGCGCCAATAGCAAAATCTAACTTTGCCGATACAAAATAATACAATGACTCATAGAAATAGTTTAACATACAAGAAGAAGAAAAAAAGGTATATCAACTATAACAACTAATGCAATACTTAAGTGGATCTAAGTGCAGCTGTTTTCTTCATTTTCTATAGCTCTCTGGCTTCGAGCTACAATTCCACAATAACTTAGCTAAACATTTATGATAGTTTTGTTAGTCAAGCGTTTTACAAAAGCAGCGAAACGTATGCTTGTATCGTCTAAAGTAATGTTGCTTTATTTTCTTAAAATCTTCCACTACAAGGTGCATTTTTTTCTCTCCTTCTTCTTTATTGTGCCAGCTCAGCTTCAAGTCAAGAATGCACATAGCTGGCGGATGGACGAGCGGGGTAGACTGAAAGACAGACGGACGTACGTTCATTGTGTTACCACAATAGACTTGTAGCTGGCTGGTGTTTGTGTGGGTTGTTTGTTCGGTGTAACTCTTGCGGCTGTCGGTGCTCTGCCTGTTGCTCTTGCTGCCAATGGTCTAGATACTTGATTTTCTTTAACAATAAAGTGAGATCATGATTGAATTAAATTGATTTGAAAACAGCCACAATAACAACAAAATTGCATGTTCACAATTTTTGTTGTAGTTTCTATATACGGTTTTTCTTCTTAATTTTGCTTTTCAACAAAATCGTTATAATTTCCAAGAATTTATTGTTTTGTTATTGAAAACTAGAAACCACGACTTTAAGGTCAATTGTATTGTCTGGGCTCGGTGTGGTGCTGTGAAATGTATACAGCGTATCACGTTTCAATTCGTTGGTAAATTGTATTATGAAATACTTGAAAGAAAGTTAAAAGCTATGTTTTTTCACTAGATAAAAAATTGAAAAAATGGCTTTACATAGATTTGTTTTTTGATAGTTTCATTAATCTATATTTCTAAGATTTCCATTTCATATGAGGCATTTAATTATATCCAATCATAAATCGAATTAGCCGTCATTTCAGTATGCAGATTTATTTTTTAGTTATTTATATAACACACTAGAAACTTGTCTTTCTTTTATTATTTTTAAATAATATTATTATAAATTTGTCTGCACGACTTAGGATTGATGGGTAACTGGTAGAATTGTGGTCATCTAAGTGCAGAAATCTGGTGCTTACTCGCTGCGTTGTAAGCACCTCTATCTTTAGAAAACATTTTCACATAGTATTAGTATCTGCTAAACCTTAAGAGTAATGACTAATTATATGTGACGCGCAAAATAGAAAGGGACCTTAGGCTAAAAACCAGTTTTGTTCAGGAGAGCCATTTTAAAGATTAGGTCCCTTTCTATTTGCGCTTAGAACCGTCGTCTTCACTTTCATAAAACGCGCATATCTCTGGGAGGGAACACTTTTGGGGCATGGGATCGGTCTCATTCGATGCTCAGGTGTTGTCCACATCAAAAGAAAAAAAAGTGAAAAGTTGATGAAAAGTTTTGTTCAGGAGAGCCATTTTAAAGATTAGGTCTTTTTCTATTTGCGCTTAGAATCGTCGACTTTACTTTCATAAAACGCGCATATCTCTGGGAGGGAACACTTTTGGGCATGGGATCTTTTGGGCTCAGATGTTGTTCACATCAAAAAAAAGAAAAAAAATGAAAATTGTTTTTTTTATCCTTAGGTCCCTTTCTCTATGCGCTGTCACATATACAAATTTTACCGATCTTAAATAAGTATTTTTCATGAATAATCTAAGCAGTTGTTGCAACTTTTCTCCAATTAATTATACTTTTAGGGGAATTCTACACAAAATAGGTTAAAAGTTAGAGTTAGAGAACATTTATACAGCCAAAAGTTATACCCTTTTTAATTACAGGGTCAGCTCAGATGCTTTCTTAGATGACCGCGCATACTCTCTATCATTTAGCTTGTAAAATTTTTCCTGAACGGTAAAAATGTTTTCATTAAATACAAATTTTACCGATCTTTAATAAGTTACACCCGTTTGAATTTTAAGTTTGCAAAAAATAATATTTTTATTTTTTGGGGAAAAAGGTAGACTTCGAATTTTACTTACCGAAATATTTTGAGCGCCCGATGCACAAGAATATGAGCAATTGTCATAACAAAAATATTGACTATTAGGTCTCGAAATATTAATACAAAGCTCTGATCTCATATTATAAACTGTTTTTATGTACGGATATAGCTGTTAATGTCCCTTAAAGTCTTAACTAGGCCATGAGAAAACTAGCGGAATGATGGCCATTTTTCCAAAAAAAAAAACAATTTTCTACTGTATTTTAGGAATTATGGATCTACACTGAATAAATTATGTCTGCACTATTTACGAAACATTTTTCTTATTATGTTCTTGTACAGTCTTTACATTATTGACGAAGTTTTTCGCATATTTCTTGTATTTCGTAAAGAAGTTTTTACGAATTTACGAACTTAAAAGAGCTTCTTAAAAATATTGTAATTTTTTCTTTATTTGACTTTTCATACAAATGAAGAAACTTTTTGTAAAACATAAAAAGTTGCTTCTTTTGTATGAAAAGTCAAGTACTTTTTAGGAACATTTCCTTATTAATTTCGTAATTTCAGTAGAAATTTCCTTACTTTTGCTTAAAATGTTTGACGTAAATATTTATATTTGGTATGAAATGCCTTTATAAGAGAATTATTCGTCATTTGTAATAAAAGTTTCTTATAGTTTTCATAATTTTCACCAAATAGCATGGCTCGAACTGAATGTACTCGTACACACCCAGCAAACCAAACCTTCAGAATTCGGTCAGAATTCTGTACGACAATCGGCAAAATGTTCCGATTTCGGATCAGAATTCTTAGCGAGTTCGTAACGAAAAACATAGAGAGGGTTGACACGAATTCTGAACTACTTTTCTGAGGGAACTCTGATGTTTTTGCCGACATTTTGAACCGATTTCTGACCGAATTCTGAACTGTAGTCTTGGGAAATTTCGATTAATTCTGAACTAATTCTGAACGACTTCGGTCAGAATTCTTGCATTAAGTCTTATTAAATTCTGATGTTACCGACATTAGGAACTGAATTCTGAACAAATTCTGAGCTTATTTCATGGTAAATTCTGTATGTAAACAATCAAAAAGAAGAAAATATTTTTGTTCTACAAAAATAAAGTTGTAAAACATTTTCAAAAAGCGTTCGGAAAGACTTTTAGTTACAAGCAGGGATGTCTGCACTTTCGCAAGCAATAATTGTGCTGTAACTATGTTCAGTGGCTACACACTTAAGGGCAACCAAATTTGCATTTAACGAGAACTGCCGGCAGTAGAGTTTTCCTCCGAACACAATAAAAATCCTCGCACAGCTAAGCTAACCAAACGTTCAGAATTTCAATTTGAAATATAAAAATACCTCAGACAAACAGTTAAGAACTCTTTCAGAATTAGTTCCGACATGTCTGAACACAAGAACAACATCTGTAAAATATGAAGCAAATAATAAAAATTTTAAACGAATAGACTACCTCGATAAGAGAATTCTGAACAAAAAATTAATAAAAATCCCACAGACAAGTCTAACAGAATTCGAGCCGAATTCGTTCAGATATTTTTTAACATAATAAATAAAAAATCCTCAGACAAATCGAACAGAATTTGTAAAAATTCCGGTAAGAATTCTCGATAGAGTTTAGAAATTGCTCAGAATTGTCTGATATCAGACATTGTCGGCAAATTTGGTTTACTGGGCATGTACTTACATATGGGTAAATACATGTGTATATAAAGGGTTTTCTAATAGGGACATTAGAATTTCGTCAACTCTCTATGTCGACGCACCCTTAAACATTTTTAATGATCTTTCAGTGCCAAAACGTTAGTCGATGTCAACATTTTCCTCATGTTAAAGCTAACTTAAGCAAGCAAAGTTTGGAAATCATTAAAAATTACTGCCGAAATTCTGAGTCGGTGGCTATGGCAAAGTTTTACCAAATCTAGAAATTCATAGAAAAATCAAATTCAGCGATGAAGCTAAATTCTGGCTGAGAGGTTTTGTCAACAAATAAAATATGCTTTATTGGACACCAACAAACCCAAGAGGGTGTTGTTTTCATGCCGGAGGTGTGATTGGGCCGTATTTTTCGTCGATGAAAACAATCGTCAAGTTACGGTCAATAGATAGCGCTATCGTGACATGTTCGAAAATAATTTTTGGTCAGAATTGGATTAGCTTGCCATTGCCGATATGTTGTTTTAACAAGACGGTCCCACTAGCCACACAGCTCACGTTACAATGGAATTACTGAAAGGCAAATTCGGTAAACGTGTTATCTCGAGAAATGGTCCGCTCGAATTGCCACCTCGTTCATGCGATTTAATGCCATTGGATTTGTTTTTATGGGGCCACATTAAGTCATTGGTCTACGTGAAATTGCCAACGTTCTGGTCGAAATGTGTGCAAGAATGGTAGAAAATGTAATCCAAAGAATAGATCGCTGTACTCGGGCTCGTGGTGGTCATATGACCAAAATCGAATTTCATCCTTAAACTGTAACATTTGCACTACACCTGGTATAAATTTGAACTCTTTATCTTACTTTGAATGAAATAAAAAAAATTATGAACCTTAGAAAAATTTATTTTATATTTTAATTATAATTAAAATAGTGTATCTGGCAAATGTCGACCTTTGCTATGCATACGTTTTCTGAAGTTTTCATGAACTCTAACAAAACATGTCGACTGGTATTCTGCCAATATCAGCCTCAATATGGTTAATTAGGTCTTCCAAGGTGTTGGGACGGTTGATATACAATTTCGACTTCAGGTAACCCCAAAGGAAAAAATCGCATGGGACTATGTCTGGTAAGCGTGCCGGCCAGTTCACATCACCCCTCAGAGATATAAGCCGTCCAGGAAACATTTGCCTCAAACAATTCATGGTAAGCCTCGCTGTGTGTGCAGTGGAACCATCCTGTTTTTAGCATTGCCTCAAGGGGCGGTTGAAAAAAGTCTAGAAATGCCAAGAGCAAGTGATTGCTTCCGAGCAGAGCGTTTCGGAGTTTCGTGTACTGCTGCTCTAACTCTCTCGATGTTTTGTGTTGTTGTAATCCTTCTCTCAGGTCCCCTACGTGCATATCACACATTCCCTGCTGCTCTCAATAAAGTTACCCAGTATTCAATTGATTGCCTTCCAGGAACACGTCCGCGTGGGGGAACAGCGAACCGTAAACGAAAAGCACGCTGCGCTGCAATGATCGAATGCGCATTTGAAAAATACGCATCAACACAAAATGACCTCACGTGTCCAATGCATGATAGCAACTGAAAGGCAGATGAATAAAAATCTCCCGTCAGCCACTATTAGCCACGCACACTCTCCACTCTCTTCGACCAACAGTGCCGCCGCAGTGCAAAAAAACAAATCACCGCGATCCTCCCTGTATAAAATTGTTATGTCCTTAATCGAAAACACTGTATGTAAAGTATATTACAGTTGAGTCCATTTGTCGATGACTCGTTCGAAGCGGGTTTGTCCGCATAAACTTTAGACTTTACATATCCCCACAGGAAAAAGGTGTGATATCACGTGATCTTGGTGGCAAATCGACCGGCCCAAAACGTGAAATTTTCTGCTCACCGAAGTGTTCCCTCAATAAATCCATTGATTGATGCGATGTGTGGAAAGTGAAACCAAATATCGCCAAGATCACGAGCTTCAGTTTCAGGCATCAAATAGTCGGTAATCATGGCACGATAACAGTCGCGATAACAATGTACCAAACTTAGTCGAGATTGGTTCATATCTGCATCCCACACATTGATTACACGATTATATAGACAGAAAGGCAGACGGATAGAAGGACAGACTTACAGACAGTCAGTCGGAAATGTCTTTATTGACTGAAAAAATAGTTCTGAGTTGAGTTGTACATTTTATAATGGCTCTATCCATACCACCTTGGTGTTACTAACATCAACATAAACTTACAATACCCCTGTAATACAGTACTGTAAATGGTTTAAGCATAAGCCGTTCTTATTAAAAGTGGCCCCACGACCTCTAGACTGTTCGGAATTAAAGGAAAGACGCATGAAACATGATAGGAAATCAAAGATTGTCCTAATTATTCGAAGTTAAACTGAAAAATTAATAATTCTTGAAATTTTGAGAGCACGATACTGTTGGAAAAAATATAGTTTAATAACCTTAAAAAATAGGATCACCCCATACTTTAGAATCACACGTTCTTAAGATAAATGTTGCTAAACCTCTAATTGCTTTAAACATAACTGAATTTTCAGCAAACATTGCAGAACAGAATTTATGCTCTTCTCACAATTAGCCCAGTTCTTAAGACAAAGTTATGAAATACTATTCTATTTTTTAGTGTTTTAATTGTCCTCTGAAAATATGAGCATATTTGAATGTAAAAATCAGACAATTGTAGGCTGGCGCTATTTTTGTGGTACCCCAACATCATCTTGACATGACTGTAAAATTATTTTATTGCCAATTAAATATTGTTTTTTATTTTGCTAAGGCTGAAGCTGCGTTGTTACTGTTTCACTGTGTTTTTTTGTTGGCAACCAAATTGTTGCAGGCAATTACTAGTTGCAAATAAAACTATTTGTCTCAAGGCATTCGGATGGCAAAGCAAGCGACAGAAAACTGCATGGTATGATTTAATAATTGCCAATTGTGACTTTGTATGGCTGGGCTGAGTCAGAGACGGGGAAGAAAAAACAAACAAAACGACAAGCGAGTATGTGCCTTAAGTCTTTTGTTTTGAGGTATGCGATCACAACACACAGAAACACACAAGGGAAATGCGGTATTGCATAATAAAGAATTATTCAGCAGCATTGATTATGTAAGCCCGCGAGGGGGGAATGCATATATGAATCTGTAATTTGTTATTTTGTTTTTTTTTTCTTGTTCGGTTGCACATTAAAAGTAAAAGTTATGGTGCGGTATTTATGGCAGGAATTTCAAATTTGAATTTTGTAAAATTTTTCTTTTTACATATTTCCGCTTGAAACTTTCTTACTCTGAGGTTATGCGGGTTTTTTTTTGTTGATTTACCCACTACGAGTATTTGTTGTGTGTGATAATTTTAATAATTCGAAAATTTCGCTTAATCATAAAGACATCATCAACAGCAAACATCTTATGTAACTTTCGAAATTTATTGGTATCTAATTTCAAAATAAAAAAGAAGCCAACAACACCAGCCCGGCAGACGTATAGTAATTTGTATGTTAAATAAAAATTTGCATATTGAGTTAACCAAAAACCCAAAACAGAACTACCAAAAATAAAAAAAAAACTGAAAACATACACACATATTTAAAATACCAGCAAAACAAAACCACAAAAGTTCCCCACGTACCAAACAAACATCAATTGTGGGCAAACATTCGCACCGAAAACCTAAACGTTACGCATGCGCAATTGGGTGTTGCGGTGCGGTGGCATGCTTGGATACCCCATGCATTTCCGTTTTATGTTTTCCAACTAACACTGACAACGACGGCGGCGGGGCGCCCAGATGTGGTAATAGATTTATGTTCTTTTTGAATCGCTAATTATTATTAGCTAATCCCTAAATATTGTTAACAGCAACAACAACGACGCTCTTATCATGTCTTGTCTTGTCAAATATTACAGGTTTTATTTTTCGGTTTGAGTGTCATATGAGCCATAACGAAATTTCCAACTGCCTTAACTTTCGCTTTCGCTTTGATATTCTCAACTAAACGTGCTGTTTCATTCGGCGTTTTAAGCAGCCGCTAATACAACACATTATCAGCTGTGCTGTTGTAAATGAAAGTTGACTTTAAATCATTTCATATTAAATATAATTTACATCGGTTAACAACTTTACACTTGGGCGATTTTCCTTGGGCGCTTGGTTGGTCATGTTCAATGTGTTGCTAAGCACTAAAAGCGTACAAGTTGCCGAAAAGAAAAGCTCATCCACTGAAATAAACAAAAAACACAAATTCATAAACTTGTTTAGCTTACATTTTATAAGAGGCGTTTAGTTTTTTCTTATTTCTTTCTTCGAAGATAGACATCTTCGGAAAGTGTTGAAAACATTTCCATGGTTGTTTAAGTTTTCGTCTGGTGTTTTTTTTTTCATTTTCTATTTGGCGCTTAGTTTTGACATTAAACAAGAAACACACAATACTTATGCAAATTTCAAGCACAAAGTCATAGAGATAAGAGGTGGTTTGCATTAATGAAATCTTTAAGCTAAGAATAGCATTGTGATTTTTTTTTGTGCCTCACCCCTTATCTCTACTATCGGTCATGATAAAAGGGAAGAATGCAATGTAAATAATCCCAACTTAAACTAAAGTCAATGATTCTATGTCAATAATTTACAAAATGTTTGTAATCTCTCAAAAAATGTTGTGTACACCCTACACTTTCCATTGAACAGATTCCCTTATTGATATGTAGACGTTGCATACAGAGGGAATTTTTTTTATAACTCAAAACAACAGAAATTTTCTTACTTCTTTTCGGGTCTTATGCTGCCTCAAGCGGAGTACAAAAACCCCTAGCAAAAGTCATAAGTCGGGCGACCACATGAAACCCTCACCACATGGCTTAGAATCTAAAGTCGTAATATTTGCTTTAATGTGTGCTGACTATTGCCAAAAACCAAATTTCGTTAGAATCTAATAAAATTTGCTTCTGTTGGGTCGTCTAGACCCAAAATCGAGAGTATCATTTGTATGGGGGCTGTATCAAGATTCGGACCGGTCTGGTCAATTTTCAACGATGTTAATGCTGTGTGCAAAATAAAGCCAGAAACCCAATTTCAATAAAATCTGATGAAATCTGTTGCTGTTAGGTCGGTTAGACCCAAAATCGGAAGGTATGTTTAAATGAAGGCTTAAAAACATTTAAACAGAACTGGTTCTTTTTATCCCGTGTGCATAAAAAACGAATTGAATCAGATTTTGTTGAAATCTAATGAAATTTAACGCTGCTAGGTCGGTTAGACCCCAAACAATATCACAACTTGGCCCGATTTCTCCCAATTTTAATACAACCTTCATAAGACGAATAATCTGGATAGTTTTATCCAGATCAGTTCATACAGCGTTTCCGCCAGGAAGGTATACTACTTTGTTTTGTCGCCATTATGGTAAACATTAGTCTTGGCAGTTCATATTTGGCAGTCGTGAAGTAGAGACGTAGCAAATTTATTATGGAAAACTATTCCATAAACAAACGTGTTTTAGTCGTTAAAACATTTCATCAAAATCAATCATCGATTACTGTGACGATGAGAAAGATACGTGAAATTGATGGGAGAAACAACGTGCCAACAAAACGTGCTATTTATCGTGAAGTGTCGGAATAGTCGGTTCTTGGCAATGGAAAACCCTCAAATTATTCATCAGTCACCTTTTCATCCATTAAAAGTGACAGTCTGGTGTACAAATCGGTCAGGAAGAATCAGTGGTCCTTACTTCTATAAAAATGAAACCGACGTAACGATAACTGTTAATGGGGAGCGATATCGTTATATGATTGAAAACTTTTTAACGCTAGAACTGCATGCTTTTGGCTTGATTAACATGTATCAACAAGACGGTGTCACATTACAATGGAATTCGTGCGAGACCTTTTTCCACAACAAGTTATTTCAAGAAATGGTGATGTTGATTGGCCTCCAAGGACGCCTGATTTGACTGCTCCGGACTTCTTTTTGTTGGGATATCTGAAAAGCAAGGTTTATGCAGACAGACCAGAATCGCTTGTGCAACTCAAACAAAATATTCGTGATGAACTTTAAAAAATGTGTTCAAAAGGGCTCTCATTTGTGAGGCGGACATTTATCTGATATTGTATTCCATACATAATTGCCGACATTAAATAAAATATTTATCAATGTAGGATATATTCTCTTTCATTTAATCAAAAATTATAAACAAACAAAGTAGTATACCTTCCCGACGGACACCCTGTATTTGCGACCTAGACTTTGCTTACAAGAATAGATTGACGGACGGAAAAATCTGGATCTAACATTTTTCTGGGCCTTACAAACATCAAACCTCTGCGCAAACGCATACAGTGTGGTGAGGACGAATAACAGAATGTGGGGTTGTCAGTAGTTTGCAAGCAGCGCCATCTACCGTCAATTGTAAAGCGACGATATGTTCTATTCTAAACAGCTATAGAAATAAAATTCTCATTATCTTCACAACACCTTGTAATATTAATCTAAGACCCTGATTTTGTCTTCAATGCGACTACCAACGCTCCTGCAGGTATACTGAAGATAGACAATATAAGGATATGCTGCGTGGATCTGTGGTAGGAGTTTGGTAAAAATCCACAGCCACCGCTCAACCGGCCGAAGAGCCGTTCTCAACTGATCAGGCTGAAACAAGTTCAAGGGGTTCCTGATCCCCCGTGGTAGAAGTTTACAAACACTGGTTCGTCCAAGAAGCTCATTACTACATCCACATACAGAAAATGAGTAGGACTCACCAAAATGTATTTTTGTCTTGCAGGAGAGCTCTGGGTTCATCGAATCCTTGTTCAAATTAAACATTGTTCTTTGGGCGACTTTTAACCTAATATACCGAACTTCACCTTATTGGATCAATTTTTGATGAAGCCCTTTGTTTGAATGTCCTGCTACAGGATACATTTTAAATTCGATCTAGCTCAATTGCAGCATTGTGCGTTATGTGCGACCTTCAACTAACCCTGGTGGAATAGGACCATGCCGGTCTTTGTCGTCTAGGCTTCGCTAGCGATCTTTAGGCGATCGGTCCAATATGTGCAGCGTTATTCTGGTAAAGGATCCTTAAATATTGGTCTCGTAAATTATTTGATGCTCGCCCAAAGATCAAGCTTGACTTCACGACGACGTTTATGTTGTGCCTTTTGGAGCCGGAGTATTGATTATATTTTTAAACCATTTCCACACGTTCGGCAGGCGTAAAACAAAAATGAAACAAACTGAATATTTTCACAACTGAAAGGCAATGATATCGTTAAAAACACTGTCATTACTATCTGTTTACCCTTTTAAAATTCTAAGAATCCAAGTGTGCCAGAATTTTAATTGCCATTGTCTGGCTCTACAAAATATGTAGGCAAACGTCAGGGCCGCTACATTGATGAGGTTTGCCAACGAACAATATAAGCGCATTTTCAGCTGGAAGTTCGACTTGTAAAACCCCTGCTGCTGGATTTTAACGCTTCATAATTGGAAACGTTCGATCAAACTGTCTCCTATAAATATGGACAATCGTTTATCAGAATTTTAGACATGCAATCAGTTTTATGATAAACCTAACATTGAACTAATGTTCGGACCAGTTCTATCTAAAAGAAACCGCCCATGAGTCAACATAGGCATACAATTTTAAAAGGACAGAGAGTAATTTCGCTATAGCCCGTAAGTGTGCAATTTTAAAAGGACATAGAGTATTTTCCTATAGCCCTTAAGTTTGGCTGACCCGGGAATTGTAACTTGCACAGAAAGACAAGAAACAGATGTACATTGGGACATAAAAAGGTCCTTGAATCGGGAAAATATTGATTTTTTTCTTTTTAAGTTTTGCCTAATACCCGATCAAGTACAACACTTCAACAATCAATTGACTTCAAGTAGTAGAAGAGTTTTAAGATATGTTAAAGAAGAAATTCGGCGCTGCCGTGTATTTTGTATACAAACTTCAAAAATATACTCAAAAAAGTACACTTTTTCTGAGGAAGCTTTTGTCCCTTAAAGGGAAACTTTTTTTCCCTTGGGTCGGATTCGGCCATCTACAATCCAAAATAGCTTATGACACTAAGACATCATCGTGCAAAATATGAGGATCCTAGATTGATTCTTTTGGCCGATATCGTGTTTACAACAGACACACAGATGGACGAACATCGTCTAAGATCGTCTAAGAATTTTACGACGATCAATTATATATACTTATACTTCATAAGGTCTTCTCTAAATATGTCGTGGTGTTGCAAACGGAATCCCAAATTTAGTATACCATCCATCCATTGGCGGAGGATATGAAAATGGTTGCCACGCTCCATTCAGGTTGTATTTCTCTGGCCTTTTTCAAGCAATGTTTCAGCGATGATTTAAAATTAACCTAAGCTGAGGGTATACTCGTATGATTGATTGACTCTACAATTGTATAATTTTTTTACGTTTTTTAGAAAATAATACTACAAAGCAATCCTTTACTTGGTAAATTGACCAGAGAATTTTCCTAATTTCAAACACATATTTTTTCCTTGGGCACCAAAACAGTTTGGTTGACCTTGAGCCGCCCTGGTTAATGAGTGGGTCAAATACTATTTTTTTAATGGAATAAAATGAATAAAATTTGCCAAGTTTAGGCTTTATTAGTAAGAACAGACATTCGCATTAATTATGAAATACAAGTTCGTTCAAGTGGCTGCCTCGGCTGGCTTCGCAGTAGCGCATTCTGTCACTCCAATTTTCCAAGATTTTGTAGATTGGTTCGGGCTGTGGCTCATGGATTACTTGGATGATATTGGCCTTATGTGCTTGAATCTGTTCTGGATTGTTGGCATAACATCGATCTTTCACGGTTTCCCACAAAAAAGTCGAAAGGTGTCACTGCTACCAAGAGGCCAACTGACATCCCCTAGATCACTTATAAGACGATTTGGTGCGCAAAAGATCAATTGTGGCATGATGCGCCACAATTCATGAAAGGTTATCCAAATCAAAGTTTTCCAATTCAGTAAAAAAGAGTTGGATAACGTCATTGCTCTGTGGATGCCTTGGCTTCTCCAGATACGGAAATTTCGTTTATTAACGAAGCTGCCAAGGTGAAAATGCGTCAGAAATTATGATTTTTCACCCAAAACCGTAGTGCAATTTTAGCTGCTCGAAGGCCTTATACACTTACGAAAGACTCAAACACAAACTAGTATTAAATAATGGAGAATCATTTGTTCCTGAAAACATTCGCCGAAATTTTTAAACACACCATTTTATAGAGAGTACAGAGATTCGGTGCGGCCGAACTTGACTACGTTTTATCTTAAAAAAATGCCCAATTGTTGTCCAATTTAAGCTGCTCGAAGGCCTAAACAGCGAAGCGATAACAAAGCGTAAAGCAACTCATTTCATTTTGCGGAGGAATGATACTGATTTTCTATAAAGATTTCGAACTTGGAACCTATGATTTAAAATCGGCCTTGCCTTTGGCCCAATCGTTATAGTAAGTTTGGAAAATTAAAAAAACCTTGCAGGAACCCCTAGTTCTTAATAATTAATTCATAAACAAACTAGTCGTTAAAAAATGGAGAAGCATTTGCTTTCAAAAACCGCCAACGAGATTTTCAAACGCATCCTTTTATGGAGAACACAGAGATTCGGTAGGACCGTACTTGACTATGTATTATCTAAAAAATTACCCACTTATGTTATATTGATCGTTATTACTTTTATAATATTACTAATATTTAATTTTTCTCTTTTCTTCTTGCAGGTACATATTAATTATTAGCTGCTTAGAGCCCTTTTTGAAACTACTGGTATGAATTTATTATACCCAAAACTCCTATAAGTTTTATTTAAATGATTAATGAATACAATTTGTTAAGATAGACGCAATAAAACTAGCCACTGTAGATGTTTTGCCAGTCATCTATAAAACACACCTTCTTTTAACACCCACGCAAATAATTCAAGCCATAATTCAAATTTATTTCGAATTCCGAACACAAACACAAATTATCTACCATTTCTTTTATTATGACATCTTAAGCGATCGTGAAAGTTGTCAAAAATAACTTTAATCCAAAATTCACATACTGTACCTTACATAATACTCCGCGATGTCATTGAAAAAAAATTCACACACTTAATTTTGCGGAAGATGATGATAACGACAACATACGTCGGTTCGGTCGCTTCTCGACACTTTCAATTTCCACGCAACATTTTTTGATCATTAACTCTGTCTGTATTCAATTAGCAGCTGAACATTAAAATCAGTAAAACCAAGTAAATGCAAATCACATTTTCGTATTTACTGAACTGTTTATGAATAGTATCTGCGCAAACAAACGCACTTAAAATTCACTAGAGTCTCTGCCGAAATGATTTCAGTAGTCTAAGGCAAAATTTAGTTTGAACTAGTGGCAAATTTGCTCGAATTTCCTAAAGATACTTTTTCATGCAATCGCCTAATTTGAGATTGAAAAACGTGCAGTAACTGTGCAATAAACTGAATAATGTTGAATGCATGTTCGTGTGAAATAGACAGACTTTGCTAAATACCAAGCCGACGTATTCAAAAGTTAATTGGTCGTTTTGACAGAAGTGTTTCAAAACGATCGATCCGATGGTAGATGGAGTGTGTGTGTTCGTCTGATGTTAGTCGTCTAGATCGTAGCTTATCTTAATTACCTGAAATATTTGAATTATGCATGCTGTGATTTTTATCTGGTGGCTGCAGTAAAGTGGTTTTGAAATTACGCACGTTTTTTTTGAGGAAGTTTTCACTAGTTTAGATAGAAATCTTTAAAATGGTATGGACGTTTTGCACAATGCTTAACCACAATTCGTGCTAGAAGTAAAAAACATGGCCGCTGCACTTAACTTCCAGAAATCCATTAAATATATTGGCCTAATATCAAGTGTTGGCTTTCCTTTACGACTTCCTAAATTTATATAATTACAATTACTGCGATTGCCTTCAATTGAAAATTGCTTCCACTTTCGGGTTCGGTTTGCAAAAAGTTTGTGTCTTAAGTCTTTTGATTTGTATCTTACACGGTCTCGCACAGCCTACACCAAAAATAACCAGCTCATGCTATTTATGAGTTATTGCCGACTTTTAAAATATCACATTAGTTTTAAACTATTTTAGTGGATACACATTTTTTTTTTTAAATTTATTACCAAAACTAATTACATGTGAGCCAATTTGAGTGGTATTTCAGGAACTCATGTGTTCGATATTAACGACCAGTCAACACACAAGCTTGTGCAAGTATCTGGTGTGAGTTATCATAAATGTTACCAGACATGATGTAATAGACGGTGTGCAACACAATTTCAGAAATAACTCAGAATCATACCGTCTGCAAATAAAGTGCTTTGATAGAGATTCTCCAAAAATGTACATTAGTTGTTTGATACCGGGTTTCAACCAATAAAGTCCGACTATCGAATATTTCAAGTCCCAAGTCGCCACTGATTATTATACTATGAGGACGGATTAATAAATCCATGAGGGCAGATAAGTGAGTATTTTAGTCGAAGACAATGTTTTTTTTCACATTGAACAGGGATAAACCGGCTCAAGACCTCTTGTCTCTATATTTTAGTAAGACACGTTTTTAACAAAGAAGATCGGCCCATAGCCTTCGATGCTAGTGCCCTTTAACTTAGTTTATTATAATTTTAATTGTAATAAATATGTAAATAAATAAATAAAAAACAAAGAAGACACATTTTTAAAAAAAGGCAAAGTGACATTGTTTTTCGTGGCCGCACACTGCTTTTATAGCGACTTCAGGTCCGCGACAACCCTCTCCAGAAAGCTTCGCAGCAATTGTTGAAAGAAACCCCGAACTCTTTAAGACCAGGCTCTCCCCAAACGAATGAGAATGTAAATCTTACTTTTCATGTTTTCTTCAAAATAAAATGTTTCCCCATTATTCTCCTAATTGTTAAACCCTTCTAATATAAAATTGAATTTTTAAGCTCCTTAAAAACTGGAATTTGTTTGTTTAATGAGTTCATTGTTGAAACTAAATCTCACAACATAATGATTTTTTATAAACAGTTTTCATATTAACCTACGAGTCACATCTTTTAACTTGTAAATGGATAGTTACAGGAAACAAAAGCCGAAAATATGTCAGTCAGATGAGGCCCTATTGGAGAAGTGTCTTTGGCACATCTTCGGGGCTTATTCTTTGCACTGCTGTAAATGCAGACCAAATTTTCTAAAAAAAAACAAGTTTATCGAAATATTTATTTTTTTCAATACTGTAGTACGAGGGTTGCTATATATATTTTTGACCTAATAATGAAAAAGCGAATTTTTTTATCATCAAAAATGGTTTTATTGTTTTTCAAAGTATTCTCCAGCATGATACACTTTCGCATGCGCTCAAACCAATTGTCGCATCACTTTTTCCAATCCGATTGAGACACCTCTAAAACATGGTTTTTAAACGATTCAACATCATCTTTTGGATACGAAAATTGTTGACCACGTATTTTGTTCATGATGTGCGGGAATAAAAAGAAGTCATTGGGTGCCAAGTCAAGGCTGTGGGGCGGATGACCAATTAATTAATACAAAAATTACGAAGTGATTTACGATTTAATAAAATTTCGCGTGAAAATCGGCTAGTACTTGAAATAGATAATAAAAGATCGGTAGGTCGCCCATCTGCAACATTGCTGGAGACTAACTCGCCACAATAAGTCATTACCAGTGTACTGACCCCTGCCCCAAGGTCGATATGACAATTTTCTTCATTGGTGCATTTTTCTCGTTCGCAGCGGCAAAAAACAGTGCAAATCAGAAACGCAAGCCTTGTGCACAAAATGCAAGCTGAATCTGTGCAACTCGACATCCAAACAATGCTTTGCAAATTTTCATAAGCCAATTTCACTCAATAAAAATATGGGCCGTGTTCCTTAAATTAATTATTAAATTATTATTTGACGTACCTTGACCAAACGAATGATGCAGAAGTTCTTCTTTTTGGGACTACTTTCACAAACAATTATCAGAATTAAGTGCCGAAATCATGTGTTGTACTGTGTTATTCGTTTAATCAGTTTCATTAACATTTCCATAAATCTGTTCAAAATATTTTCTCTACCAAAATATGAAAAAAAATCATTTAAGTGTCATTGCAACTCGTTTCTTTACTCCTATTTCATTATGCCCTCACTGAAGTACAATTTATCAATTTCTAGGAACAAACTTAACTTTATCACTTCTCCCAGCCATCTAACAACACCCTTTACCTTTAACGGCACACATACTGGTATGCATACAATTATTTATCAAATGTTGTTAAATTTATAATTCATTACCAAAGTGACCAGTTGCGGTTGTTGCCACTGGCCCAAATCCAACATAAGATCGTACATCATTTATTAATTACTCGTACAAGTTTACAAGCTTTAACCATAAACCTTTGCGAGTTTCAATCTTCATTGCGCGTCTTATCATTGCAACGCTTTGTTGCACATTAATTGCTGTCGTAAGATATGTGTAGTTGCTGCTGTTAGAGGTGGATGTTGGTGCACTGAGCAAAATAAAGTTTATACTATTTTTAGTAAAAAAAAAAGTATTAAATTTTAGTTTAAAATTATCTCTCTTCAATTTAGTTAAATTCATTCTAAAGAGTTCTAAAATTTAATCTTTATATGAAAGTTTATGTACTTAAAATAAAAGAAGTTATATTATTTATCGCATCGAATTGTTTATTAAAAAATTAAAGGTAATAAATATTTGTTTAGCTCGTTGGTTTTATTTCGGTCTGTTGCTTTTACACATTGAACAGGGATTAAACCGGCTCAAGACCTCTTGCTTCTATATTTAAATAGAAGACAAGTTTTTAACAAAATGGCAAAGTGACATTGATTTTCGTGGCTGCACACTACTTTTATCATGATTTCGGGTCCGTGACAACCCTCTTCAGCAAGCCTTGCTGCAATTGTTGAAAGTAAAACCGAACACTATAAGGCCAGGCTCTCCCCAAACGAATGAGAACTACTGTTGTAAACCTTACTTTTCAAGTTTTCTTTACACAATTGCCCACGAAAATACAACTCACTCTTGCCACCTCTAAAGAGACTCCACATCGAGATCCATCAATAGATTTCTTTTACAACGTAAATATTAAAAATAGGAATTATAATAAAAGTATGTATATAGATTTTTTCGCTGTGTTGACATTTATTCAGTCTTTTATCATTATTATGACTTGGGCTGTTTTTTTCCGTTTCAAGAAAATTTAACTCCGTGCTTTTTCCAACTTCCTTCGTGGTTATATGAATTGCAACACTACTACTATAACGTACCATATGTTAATAGACTACTGTCGAATTTTGAGAGAGTTCCGTCATTTAGTTTGTGTTTAACAGCTGTTTAAAACATACAACCTCGAGGATTTTGTTGAAAATGGAAAAAAGTGAATTTCGGGTGCTTATCAAACATTATTTTTTAAGCAAAAATCAATCAAACCAAAAAAGAGCTTGATAAATACTAGGGGGACTATGTACTATCGATTTCAATGGTGAAAAAGTAGTTAACCGACTTTCGTTGTGGTCGCACAAGTACAAATGACGTTGAACGTTCTAGACGGCCAATTGAGGTCAATACACACGAAATTGTTGAAAAGATCCACGATATGGTGTTGGCCGATCGAAGAGTAAAAGTGCGTGAGATTATTGATGCCATACCCATTCCATGTGGCAGTGTGGTTTCGATTTTACATGATCAGTTGGGTTTAAGAAAGCAGTCAGCAAGATGGCTGCCGCAATGAACATAAACGTAATCGTGTGACCACTTCAAAGGATTGTTTGGAGTTGTTTAACCGCAATTCAAATGAGTTTTTTGTAACTATGGAGGAAACTGGGATCCATTTAAACAATCCGGAGACCAAGCAGCAGTCTAAACAATGGGTTTCTCCGGGTGAACCGGCTCCGAAGAAGGCCAAGGTGACTTTGTCGGCCAATAAGGTGATGGCAACAGTTTTTTGTGGGATAATCCACATCGATTACCTTCAAAAGGGAAAAACAATAAACGGCGAATATAATGCCAACTTATTGGACCGATTTCACGGGAATTTAAAACAAAACTGCCCCATATGGCCAAGGGTGCACACGCATGCAGTCCTAATTGCACGTATGCAGTCTCATCCGCCATATTCTCCGGATTTAGTCCCCAGTAACTCTTTCCAAACCTAAAGAAATGGCTTCGTGGAAAGTGATTCAGCTTCAACGATGAAATTATTGATCAAACAAATGCCTATTTTAGGGACCTCGAAAAATCATATTTTTTGAAGGATACAAAAATTGGAGAAACGTTGGACTAAGTGTATTGAACTAAAAGGAGATTATGTTGAAAAAGATTTTTTTGTAAAAAAAAATCACGGAATTATTGATATGCCCCTGTAATATAAGAACTCCAATTTTTGGGAACAATTAATACGTTAAAACTCTGCTAGACTAAAATGCATATCATATTCAAACTCTATTTCCAAACAAAATGTTCTTTCTTTCTCCGAACTTATCTGTTTCCTTACAAATTTTCTATAATGGGTAGGGAGCACTTTTTTCTGAGTGTACTCTGGCCTATGTTTTTCTTGATTATTTTCTTAGCCAGCTCTTTCAGTCTCGGTGGCATCTTGATTCGTGGCGATGAATGCAGTAGGTGTTAGTTTTCGAGGACTTGCTTATCATCACCGACTGACATTGCCGACAAATGGAGGTGTTGCAATTGAATTTCATATTTTTGTTTGAATTTAAAACAAATACTGAACGGGTTAAATGATGGCTGTCTAACGACAATACTCGTATATGGTATGCTATCGTTGCATTGGATTTTTGTTTTTGGCATTAGCCCACATGCCTGCCCGTCAGTCTGCCTGTCATTGTTGTAGATGTTTACTTTATAGTGTTTTTGTAATAATTATACTTTATTTATTATTAGTTACAACTTGGAGATTTTGTTAATGATGTTTTTATTTTTGTTTGCTGTTGGTCTTGATGGCAGCAACCTCATCCATCGTCGCTGCTGGTGGTGGTGGCGGCGATGGTGGTGTTGCCGTCGACAGTGATGATGCACTGTAATTAGTAGAGCAGAAATTTTCAATGTTTTCTTAGGGTCTTGGTAAAATATTGTCATAGTTTTGCAAATACATACTTTGTTCGATGTAGTTTAACTTGTTTTTGGTATAACATTATTTGTTGTGTTTTGTGTCGTAGTTTATGAAATCATGAAAATCGCGCTCAAATCGTGTCTTACTACGTAACATTAATTCGGCCTGTGAAAACATTTGTTTGAGTAAGTCAGTCACTTGTAGTGGTGGTGGATGACACACTTCATGTGACATCATAATAAAAATTTGAATATGTATTTTCTCAGGTCACAATATCTGTAAGAATTTGGCAAACTATCAAGATCAAGTCTAAAGATCTCTGTATATTTGAGATATTTCCCACTCCATCACAAATACATGAATAATTCATAAGTGAAAATGGCAATTTGCACCAGACAACTTTGTGCGATGGTTCTTTCGAAATTAAGTATTTTTTATATAAGTTTGAGAACCAATTTAAATTGAGAAAATTCATTTAAAATTGAGAATTTTATTAAAGCTTTGGAATTTCTACAACATTTTTTTTTTAAAATTGAGAATTTTTATAGAAAATTATGAATTTTCCATTTTCAGATTATTTGTTGCATATCTGATGTAAAATATTTTATTTAAAAGTGAAAATTACTGGTCAACACTAAATTTGCGGCAAAAGGTTTGATAGTGAACTTTAGTTGATTTGGGGCTGCTGATCACAAATATGCCCTCCGATTGCCAGATTCGCTCTAGTTTAGAAGATATTTACATAAACCGTTATTTTCGGTTTTTTTAATAAAAGAACCCCTAACAAAACCCCTATTTCCTAAAACTTGAAAGCGTTGTTAAGAGAAAAAATTTACCTTTTTAACGATATGCAGCGCTTTTATTTGCGTTACGAATGGTTGAAAATGTAGTTGAAGTTGAAACAATTGAAATAGAGAATTTCCTTTTTATGATTGAAAAATTCTAAAGTTTTATAGGGTGATGCTTTTACAGATATTTTTTCCAAAAATAAAAAAATACAAAAATTTAAATCAAGTGTGGGATCTTTTTATTGTTCATTCGAAAGGAAATTTTATGCCATTTTTGAATAAAATTTCCTTCAAATGTTGACCGCAACTACGCCCCAGGGTGTTCATTCTGAGGGTCAAATTTTAGATGACTCGTTCAAGCATGTCGACTGGTATGGCGTTAATGAACGCGTAATGTTGCCTTTCAAAACCTGAATCGTAGCTGGTTTGTCAGCATAGACTTTAGACTTTGCGAAGCCCCAAAGAAAAAAGGCTAAAGATGTGATATCACACGAACTAGGCGGCCAACTCACCGGTCCAAAACGTAAAATTAGCTGCTCTTCAAAATTACCTCTCAATAGATCCATTGTTTCAGCGGCTGTATCGCAAGTGCCACCGTCCCGTTGAAACCAAATGTCTTCAAGAATACGGACTTCAATTTCAGGCAGCAAAGAGTTTGATATCATGGCGCGATAACGAGCACCGTTCACGGTTACGATCCGGCCATCATCATTTTTGAAAAATATATGGAGCGATGATTCCACCAGCCCATAAACCAAACCGTGGTTTTCTCTGGGTATAATCTAAACTCTGGAACCAGAAGAGGGTTGCTTTTCAACCCAAATGCGATTATTTTGTTTATTGACGTTGCCGTTGAGCCAGAAATGGGCCTAGTTACTGGTCACTGAGAGATAGGCCTAGTCGACGTTGGTCGAAAACAGTGGATCTTCTCATTCTCATTTCCAAAATACAGTTGCGCAATTTGGAGACGTTGTTGCGGCGTAAGTCTTTTCATGATGAAATGGCAAACAATACTGAAAATAAAAAAATAAAGTTAAAAACAGCTCACGCGCAATCTGTGAAAAAAAATCCCTCTAGATTGACCACACGTTATAAACGCTCTTAATATCAAATAAAAGTTTCTCAATTATCCATATTAATATTTTCAATTAAAAATGAATATTCTCATTATAAATTGAGATATTCTCCAATTCAAAAGGCAATTCACGATTTATATTGAAATTTCACAATAGTTGTATTCTGTTTAAGTTACTAAATTAGCATTTGCATGGTAGTTATTTGGTTAGCAAGCTAGTTGGCTTTAAGTTCCGATTCACACTCTGCAATTTTGATTGCCGCAATTCTCAGTTTGTTTGAGAGAGGTTAGAAAATGGGAAGGGAAAAAACTTGCTCGTACTGGCAATTCGTTTTGTGTTTTTCGTAGTGTGAAGTTGGCTGCAGATTATTTTGACATTTTGTTTTCATAACTTTTTCTGGTGCATTAAAACAACTCTAACTTAAATAGTAACAGCCGTATTCATAAAAATTTAAAACAGCTTTACAAACGATTGTTAAGCTTAATGTATGAAAACTGTATTCATAAACGATTATTAGCTTAATAATCGTTTTGTAAACCATTATTAAATGTGTGCATTTTAATATTCTTTCGACCCTACTTTAACAGTGTTTTAAAGTGACGTTTGTGTTTGTTTGTCTACATTTACACACATATTTTTGGAATTTTTCGAATACAACGAAGAAAAAAATATTTTTAAAATATACGATAAGAATGGATACGTTATTTTTTTATGCTTTTGCAATCGTCATTTTTTCCATTTTCATTTATAAAAACTTCTTTATGGAAAAAACACAACACAAAAAAGGGAAAATTGTAAAAAGTTCACTAGTGATGTGTAAACAATCAAAATAAGAATAATATTATTCGTTATTCGAATACCTTTTTTATCAGTAATACATAATTGATCTCAATTTGTCTTTTATTTAAACACGATTTTGTTTTTATTATTTTACAAGTAAGCATATATATATTTTTGTTTATTAAATCAGCTCATAGTAAAATAAACAATACAAAAAATATATAGATTCGACTACTCACATAATTGATAATCGTATAACTGCATCATTAAGATTGAAATGACAAGTCAAAACGACAGTGTTGCCAGCATTAAATCGACAAATTGATTAAATTGTATATTAGTTAAAGTAGTGTTTATGAATACGTTTTCTTAACAATCATTTGTTAGGCAAAAAGTGTTTGTTAACTAATATGTACTTTAAATCCCAATTAAGATTTTTTTATGAATATGGCTGTAAATCTTTAATAATAATAATTGCCACAACACATAATTAAAATTAATTGATAAAACAACTTTTTTATGTATGATTTCACACAAAAATCACAACGAATTAATCACGGAATGTCAGAAAAGGCAATAACGAAAAAGAAAATTGCCGGATCCGAAGTTCCGTCCCAAAAGGCCTGGCTATGTAAGAAGTTGCACCATCTTGCTGAAACCATGCAGAGTTGAAAGAACTCATTCGGCGTAATTCTGGATAGAAAAAATCTCTAAACATGCTCAAGTAACGGTCTCCAGTAACCTTACGGTATGACCGTTTTCTTCGAAGATGTAGGGCCCGACAATGTAGCGTGATGAATTTGCACACCGCACTGTGACACGAAGTGAATTCAATTCCGTCTAATGGAGTATCTGTGGGTTGGAAGCACTCCATATTCGACAATTTTGTTTGTTTATGTTGCCGTTTAAATCGAAATAGGCTTTGTCAGACATGAAAAGATAGTTCAACATGTTTCTGTCCTCTTCCGCCTATGCTCTCTTTATGCCGAATCTACGGACTCCAGTGCGTGCTATCGGCGGAGAATCTAAATTTAAGTTCAGTGTGTTAATTATCCATTTTTATTAAATCTAAAAATCAATCTGCAAAATAAATAAAAAATAACCAGATTCATTAAATAGAAAAAAAGTTAATAATTTTTTTTGGTAGGTTTGATTTGAAAATTTGTAATTTGTTGGAAAAAAAGTAATTCGGGAATACTATAAGCGAGTAATAATCGAGCTCGCTTAAACTTGCTGAAAGTTATTTTTGAATAACTTTCTTCCCAAAAATTTAATCAAACGGGTTTAAACGCAAATTCTGTTTCTGCTCTTTTTATATTCTTGTGCAACGG
Organism: Hydrotaea diabolus; assembly: GCA_963513945.1. Lineage (NCBI taxonomy): Eukaryota > Metazoa > Arthropoda > Insecta > Diptera > Muscidae > Hydrotaea > Hydrotaea diabolus. The sequence continues at coordinate 29,462,309 of OY740720.1, read as the reverse complement.
TTGATTTCATGATTCAATTCATTAAATCAGTTTTTCACAGTGCTATAGGATGGTGCTTCATCGCCATACAAAGATTTAAGTTCATCGATGCACTCTTGTCGTGATAATCCACGTCGAAAGTTGTGAAAAATTATCGCACGAAAATCTTCATGAGTTATTCCATTTTTGGCCAAATTGATTTTTTCAAGTCACTGTAAACAACACAAAAGATGGTCGTACGTCAAAATGTTCTGCGTACGTTTATGCTAAAAAATGTCAAACTTTCCAATGGAAATGTCAGAAATATATACTTGCCTAGGCCAGAAATATATGTAGGAAGTAATAATCGAGCTCGCTTAAACTCGCTAAAGGTTATATTTGAATAACTTTCGTCCCAACGCAAATTGTCTAAAATTTTCTGTTGTTCTTATAATTTTGTGCAAGTGGGTGAAGTTAATGCGTTAGCGACCTCCTAGGCGAGTTTTGAATCGAACACGGCCAATATCTTCAATTACTTTGTGAATATGGAGATTTTGATCTTGTCTCCGCTTACTTTTAAGCAACTTGGGTATACTGAAATGGCTGATGCCTTTTTAAAAGAAAGTTAGGATGCCTTCTCCTGAAAAATAGTATAACATCGTTTTTGTAACAGACCAGTCTGAGTTTTCTTCTGCTTGAAATCGTTGGAAATTGACGTAACCAGTGATGAGAATATATCCCCTACTGGGTGCCGCGAAAAACGTTATATCATTTTAAGGATTAATCGATATGTTCCTTGTCATATGTCCGATTCAGTCGGTTAATACTCATTGAACATGAAACTCGTCTAGGAATTAGATGACTTAACGTTGTGCATATTATTTAATTCAGCCTAGTTTTTGTTTACCTATTCACATGATTACCTTGTTATACTCCCAAAGGGTGTTGACAACATATAACCTCTAAATGATCATGATAATGTTATCATCACTAATTGAACAATTATCGACACATTTATAAATAAATAGTTTTTCAAAACACTTTCAAATGGATTAATTTTCAAAAAATCAAAGGTTGTCTAGTCTGTGTAAGTGGAAATATGTTTAATAGACTCCACACATTCGCACAATTTTGTTTACATTTTTAAATAACAACAGCTTGAAAAAATAAAATAAAAACCAACATAATTAATTAATTTCTTTTGTGCTTTTTTCTCTCTCTCGTTACAGATTTTTTAAAAGTATAACTTTTTGTTTCCACACCAATTGTTTTCGTTATTTTATGGTAAGTTCATGAAGTTGTTTTTGTAGTTTGAATTAATTGCGTTCGCGTTATTGTTTTCTTCATTCAATTCATATTCGATTTCAAATCGCAATTCAATGTCATCGCTTTGTAATGGCAACACCACACAGCTCACGTTTTCCACAATAATTCCATCCTAGCCGAAGTTGACTTTGTCTATCAACCCCCCCACGTTCACATTCTGAAATGTATGCGAAGTTTTGATCAACAAATCGCTGAAAGTGTCTTAAAGTCTCATTGCATAATCGCTTCAATCACTCGATCAAATATCGATATGGTGGAAGTTTTAATTACATTTTTTTCGGTTTTAAATCTTTTGTTTTCGTGTGCCTTTTGTTTTGGTGAACAAACATTCCATTGTGAAATCCTATGAACGACATCACGCATTTGTTGTCAATCAGATCGCTTTATTTGGGGCCAGTGGTAATGTAACTACTCGTATGTAACCTTGAATTTTTGGAAGTTGTTGATTGAAACGTGCGTACATACGATCGTGGTGCACTTGTCCGAATGTACGCGTTTTAGACCATTTGTCAATGTCTGTTATTATTAACTTGGTCTAAAATTACAACTTTGTTTACTTAGCCGTGATTACGTTTATAAGTAAGTTAGTCACATGTTCTATGGTCACATATTTTTGAGGTTTTTTGACTTAGAGTATGAGTGGATTTGTTCTCGAATAGTTCAATTTCCCGACAAAAATATTGGGAAAACAAACAAACAGGTTCCAGATGGTTGATTCGATTAACATATATCCTCGCTCATGAATGGTTCATTTACCTGCTTGAAAGAGGCGTGGCTCGATTTTAAATTTTCCGTTGTTAAGTTAAGCTAATTTAAAAGTTATTTTTCTAATTACTAACTTCCATAAGAATCGCATTAATACCTATAAAAATGCTGCTATATATATTTCTGGCCTAATAATGAAAATGTGAATATTTATCATCATCAAAAATGATTTTTCAAAGTATTCTCCAGCATGATTTCTACACGTTGGCCTGCGCTCAAACCAATTGTCGAAGCACTTTTTCCACTTCGATTGAGACACCTCCAAAACATGGTTTTTGAACGCTTCAACAGAATCTTCTGGCGACGAAAATCGTTGACCACGCATTTTTCTTGATGTGCGGTAATAAAAAGAAGTCATTGGGTGCCAAGTCAGGGCTGTACGGCGGATGATCCATCAAGTCGACGTTTTGGCCGGTCAAAAAGGTGCTGGTTTAAGCCGTTGTGTGAGAGCTCCTATTGTAATGGTGCACAATTATTCGTCTTCTCTTGTTCGTTTTCGAAATTCTCCGAAGACTTCAGGCAAACAAATTGTGGTGAACCACTCAGAATTAACCGTCCTACGTTGCTCAAGCGGAACAGTCGCCACATGATCAGTTTTGCGGAAGAAACAGGCGACCATTTGCTTCGAAGTGCTTCTTCCACGAACAACATTCGTTCGTCTTCGAAGACCCACACTGTCGTCTTTGAAGACCCACACGGTCGATTGATGTTTTATTTCGGGCTCATACTCATAGATCCATGATTCGTGACCTGTGACGATCTTATAAACGTCTTTTGAAGCACTGTATTTTTTCAAAATTTCTATGCACCAATCGAAACGAGCCTTTTTTGAGCGATTGTCAAATTGTGCGGGGTCCAACAAGAACCCACACGGTCGTCCTTGAAGACCCACACGATCGAATGCTGTTTTGTTTCGGGCTCATACGCATAGATCCATAATTCGTCACCTGTGACGATCTTATAAACGTGTTTTGAAGCGCCGTATTTTTTCAAAATTTCTTTGCACCAATCGACACGAGCCTTTTTTGAGCGATTGTCAAATTGTGCGGGATCCAACAAGAACCCACACGGTCGTCTTTGAAGACCCACACGGTCGATTGATGTTTTATTTCGGGCTCATACGCATAGATCCATGATTCGTCACCTGTGACGATCTTATAAACGTCTTTTGAAGCACTCTATTTTTTCAAAATTTCTTTGCACCAATCGACACGAGCCTTTTTTTAGCAATTGTCAAATTGTGCGGCATCCAACAAGAACAAACCCTTTTTAAGGTCAGGTCTTCATGCAATATCGACTGTATGCTGGTGGAAGAAATGCCCAAGGATGCCTCTATCTCACGGTATGTCACATGATGATCTTGCATTATCAGTTCACGCACGGCATCAATGTTCTCTGGCACAACGGCTGTTTTTGGACGACCTTCGTCTTTGAGCGAGCGTCGGCCACGATTTAATTCATTAAATAGTTTTTCACAGTGCTTTAGGATGGTGCTTCATCGCAGTACAAAGATTTAAGTATATCGATGCACTCTTGTCGTGATAATCCACGTCGAAAGTTGTGAAAAATGACAACTGCAAACAACACAAATGATGGTCGTCAAAAAGTCCTGAGTGCTAAAAAAAAGATCAAACTTTCCAATGGAAATGTCAGATGGCGAAATATATATAGCAACCCTCGTACAAGGAAAATAAGATCAACAGAATGGCAACTAAAATGTCTCAACAGAATGGCAACTAAAATGTAACAAATATTTTTTAATATATTAATTGATGTATATTGTATCCAAAAAGAATCTTCTTATTCGAAATGTCCGCCTTTTGCCTTTACACACGCTTTAAGTCGCACCGGCCAATCGTCAATAGCTGCACGAACCTCGTCCATTGGATAATTGGCCACAGCTCGAACCAAAGCAGTCTTAAGAGATCCAATGTTGGGGTATCTTTTATGACAAACCTTGTCCTCTAAAACCGGCCACAGTTTGTAATCCAAAGGGTTCAAGTCTGGACTGTCTGAGGGCCATTCTTCAGAGGAAATGAACGCTGGCAAATGGTTTCGAAGCCAGGCCTGGGACGTTTTATGGGTCGGCGCAGAATCCTGCTGGAAGGTCCATGGCTGGTTTTGGAACAGGAAATTGTTAAGAGGCTTTACAACAGCTTCCAAAACGGTTTCTTGGTAAAATTTGGCCGATGTTTTGACTCCTTGATCGCAGAAATGCAGGTCAGTGACCCCATCGTAAGAGACACCCCACCAAACCATGACTGAAGCTGGGTGATGACCCTTTTCCACCCTTGGGACAGTTCAGATGCTTCCTTAGATGACCGCGCATACACTATCATTTTGCTGGTTAAATTTTTCCTGAACGGTAAAATTTTTTTCATCGGTGAACAAAATTTTTCCGTGCAAGTTATCAGCGTGCTTCACCAAAAGACGTTTGCATTTTTCAATCCTATTTTTTTTAAAGCTGCAGTCAGTAAACGTCCGGTACGTCATTTGAAAGCCCCAAGTCCCAAGTCGTTTTTAATGATTCGACTCATGGACTTTTGCGTGATATTCATCTCACGGGCCATGATTTTCTATTTTCGGAGCGGATTTCTGTAAATTCTTGATTTAACGGCTTTGATGACATGCGGTGTTCGAACAGAGCGTGGGCGGCCCGACCGGTGTTGGTCTTTTACATCTCCAGTCTCCTTAAACTGTTTTATGCATCGGTAGACGAACATGCGGCTAATCCCTAGTGGCCGGAGCGTTTTAAAAATATCGCTTTTTCATTTCACACTTGAAAAGGTCTATTACAGCGATACGGTTCTCATTATGTGACCACTCCGTGATGAAAGTTGAAACAATTTTAAAATCCCGTTAGAAATGAGCTTCATCGCTGAAAATGATTACTACGACCAAAAATTTGAGTAAACACTCTTAAAGTTGCGACCACCGACTCAGAATTTTGGCAGCCCGTTTTTATTCCAATTTTTGCAAGAAAATAAAACAAATTGTGACGATGTTCAATTTAATAATAATCGTTAGGTGGGCTGGCCACAAGTCATTTATTTATAATAATAAAAGTTACAAATTCTATAAGTATGTAAATACTATGTACGAGGGCGACCGCAAAAGTAACTGGCCTAACATAAAAAGAACCGTTTTTTTGGAATTATTATTATTTATTTTTCAACATAATCTCCTTCCAACTCAATACACTTCATCAAACGTTTTTCAAGTTTTTTAATTCCATCCGAAAAATAAGATTTTTCAAGACCTTCAAAATATGCCTCAGTTTCAGCAATAACATCGCTATTAGACGAAAATTTTTTGCCACCGAGAATTGTTTTTTAAATTTGGAAACAAGAAATAATCAGAAGGAGCTAAATCTGGACTATATGGTAGATGCGGAGCAATTTCAAATCGTAATTCGGCCAGTTTTTCTTGAGTTAAAAATGCAGTGTGTGAGGGAGCATTATCTTGATGAAAACGAACTTTTTTTTTCTAAATGCGGTGGTTTTATCGTGATTTCTTCACTCAACCGATCCACTAATACACAATAATATTCACTATTTATAGTTTTTCCTTTTTCAAGATAATCAATAAATATTATACCCCTTGCATCCCAAAATACTGTGGCCATTACTTTTCCTGCTGACTTAACAGTTTTCGCCTTCTTGGGACCACTTTTACCAGCTTCTATCCATTGTTTTGACTGTTCTTTGCATTCTGGGATGTAGTGATGGCTCCATGTTTCATCAACAGTTATGAATCGGCGCAAGAACTCTATTGGATTACGCTGATAAATCGCTAAAAGCTCCTCGGAATTGGTCCAACGGACGATGTTTTGGGGCAAAGTCAACATACGCGGCACCCATCTTGCGGATAGCTTTTTCATGTGGAGTTCATCATGTAAAATTCTCCAAACTTGTTTTTCGTGTATTTTAACAATATCAGCAAGTTCTCTGAGCTTTATTCGTCTATCTTTAGTGACTTCATTAAATATTTTTCTAATGTTTTCAATAGAAGTAGCAGTTTGCGGTCTTCCAGAGCTTGTTGTTCATCTTCCGTACTTGAACGACCCATTTTAAATTGTTGAACCCAGTATGATTGTTGAACCCAGTATGATGGTGCATTATCACCATGAACAGAATCCAATTTATCTTTGATTAATTGTGGCGTATAACCTTTCATATAAAAGTGTTTAATTACCGCACGAAACTCTTTATTTTCCATTTTTCAAAAATTATAAAACTTGTTTACTTCAATCACCTGTAACAAAGAAAATAATCATTAAATATTTCGGAAATTTTGACGGATGGCTTATAAAAGATTGCTTTTAAAAAACCAAAAAATAAAGTTGCTAGTAGAACAGAAAATGTGTCAGACCAGTTTGTTTTGCGGTCGCCCTCGTAGACTTAAAATCTGTATAACAAACAAACTTCTGGAAACAAGCAAGCACTCAGAATTTCGGTAATAGTTTTTAATGATTTCCAAACGTTGCTCGTTAGCGAACTTTACCATGATGCAAATGTTGACTTTGACTAACATGACACTGAAAGATCATTTAAAATGTTTAAGAGTGCGTTGACATAAAGATACGAAATTGTTATGTCGCTATTGAAAAACCCTGTATAGGTTGAAAAAGGCTAAAATTTCTCATTTCCAACAATTCCCATTTAAAAGCCGCTTCCAAATACCGTGTCTAATCTTCTTTTCATTTTGGTTAAATCTCCGTTAACGCTGCACATGATTACCACAATATTAAGGCGGATAAGTCTGTCCGTCCGTCGCGTCCATGAATGCAGTAGTAGTCAATGATTACAACTTTATATGCAACAACGCCACCAAAAACAAACGGGACCAACCAACCGACGAGGCAACATCAAGTGCACCCAATCAAACGCCAAAGCATCGGATATCATGGGCAGCCAGCCAGGCCGGCAGGCGTAGAATTAGCCATAGCCCCCATCCCATACCAACCCTCCCCATAGACGATCACTTTCATTTTCATCGTAGGCCATAAGCAAGTAAAACAGTCGACAGCCAGCCAAAACAAAAACTGAATGGAGAAAAGAAAACCAGCTGGTGGAGCGGTTTGGTGGGGGTAACCAAAGAAAGAAGAGAAAGATATTCCAAGCGAAATAAAATGACATGACTTTAAACCATAAAACGGATGTCAGCCTTTATTGTTATTTTGCAAAGAAAAAAAATTTAAAAAAAAATGTGTAAACTTGAACTGAACTCGGAATGAATGTGGCCGTCGTACGTCTGGCCGCCGCCTTACACCCGCCCGTCACTGAGTTGTTGCTCAGTTGTATGGAAATGAAAGCAAAAGTGAACATAAATCACTGGATGAAAAGCATACGTCGCTGGACAGCACCAGCAGTAACAACAACAACGTTCACCGCCAAAAATGTCCAGTAACCACCATCAATACCTTAAGGCGTATTATTTTTGCAGTTGTGATTACATTTTTTGGAAAAGGCGGACACTAATTTTAGGGGATACGAGGGCTGCTATATATATATATCAGGCCTAATAATGAAAATGCGAATATTTATCATCAAAAATGATTTTATTGTTTTTCAAAGTATTCTTCAGCATGATTTATACACTTTTTCATGCGCTTAGACCAATTGTCGAAGCACCTATTGAGACACCTTCAGAACATGGTTTTGGAAAGCTTCAACAGCATCTTCTGGCGACGAAAATCGTTGACCACGCATTTTTTTCTTGATGTGCGTGAATCAAAAGAAGTCATTAGGTGCCAAGTCAGGGCAAAACATCAATACGATGTTTTGGCCAGTCAAAAAGACGCTGGTTTGAGCCGATGTGTAAGAGCTTGCATTGTCATGGTGCATAATCAATCGTCTTCTCTCGTTCGTTTTTCGTATTTCTTCGAAGACTTCAGGCAAACAAATAGTGGTGTACCACTCAAAATTGACCTCCTACATTGCTCAAGCGGAACAGTCGCCACAAGACCAGTTTTGCCGAAGAAACAGGCGACCATTTGCTTCGAATTGCTTATTCCACGAACGATTCTCGTTGAATTTGGTTCGTCTTTGAAGACCCACACGGTCGATTGCTGTTTTGTTTCGGGCTCATACGCATAGATCCATGATTCGTCACCTGTGCCGATCTTATAAAAGTCTTTTGAAGCACCGCGATGGTTTCTTTTTCAAAATTTCTTTGCACCAATCGACACGAGGCTTTTTTTGAGCGATTGTCAAATTCTGCGGGATCCAACGAGATCACACCTTTTTTACGGTATATCACATGGCGATCTTGCATTATCAGTTCACAAACGGCATAAATTTTCTCTGGCACAACAGCCGTTTTTGGGCGACCTTCGTCTTTGAGCGAGGGTCGGCCACGATTGAATTCATTAAGCAAGTTTTTCTGTGAAGGTGCTTCATCGCCATACAAAGATTTAAGTTCATCGATGCACTCTTGTCGTGATAATCCACGTCGAAAGTTGTGAAAAATGATCGCACGAAAATGTTCACGAGTTAATTCCGTTTTTTGCTAAATTGATTTATTTCAAGTCACTTTAAACAACACAAATGATGGTCGTACGTCAAAACGTTCTGAGTACGTTTATGCTAAATAATGTCAAACTTTCCAATGGAAATATCAGATGGCACCAGGCAACACTTAGTGTTGCCTATGCCAGAAATATGTATAGCAAACCCTCGTATAAAAAGACAATTACACAAGTAAATAAGTTGTTTCAAAAACAACTTTTTTATACCCTCCACCATGGGAAGGGGTATACGTGACGCGCAAAATGGAAAGGGGCCTAAGATTAAAAACCAGTTTTGTTCAGGAGAGCCATTTTAAGGATTAGGTCCCTCTCTATTTGCGCTTAGAACCGTCGACTTCACTTTCATAAAACGCACATATCTCTGGGAGGGAACACTTTTGGGGCATGGGATCGGTCTCATTCGATGCTCAGATGTTGTCCACATCAAAAAAAGAAAAAAAAATTGAGTTTATTACCCTTAGGTCCCTTTCTCTATGCGCTTTCACATATGTACATTTGTTTTTATTCCGGCAAAACAATTCATGATACTGAAACTAATTCCACGACTGCCAGTTCTATGTAAAGGATTGACCCAAAACTGACACTCTTCGCCCAGGGGCAGTCACCTCAACAATATGTACGAGTATTTTTTTTCGTCCATTTTTTTGGTCGTGGGAGCAGCACTTCCCGGAATGCTAGTTCGAGCCGAACATAATCTCGGACCTTGGATCTGTTTGGTTTGTCAGAACCGTATACACCATCGTGGTATGTCTGTAAGGTCAAACCGATACGTGAAGTGGGTGCACTTCAGGAGCTGTTCAGGCCTGAACCTCAACAGGGAATAAAGCAAAACGGACTTTGTTGCCTCAAGCTGTATTAACGTAGTTCGCAATGGGTTTTTGGATTTGGTGTCATCATCGCCGTCTACACTTTCGTCTTCATCGAACTGTGAGACTCCCTCGCAACAGCAGCAACATATACAGCATACATTGATGTTGCCACCCCTGACAGTGCATCAATTATGCAATTTTATTGAAATGACTTTTGCAACAAAATCAGTGACGTAAGAAAATTTATGAGTCGCAGAAACATGATGGTCGCTGCGATCCAGGAAACTAAAAAAACTGAATGCCACCTGCACCCAACACAGTTGTGACGGATGATACAGAAATCGTTTAACTTTAAAAGCAAGACGGATATTGCTTCTAAAGTTATAAGTCATGGAATTTTGTACCAAGCTAGCGAAAGGTTTGGATGAAAAATATTTTTAAGATGCCTCTTAGAAAAAATTGGAAAGTTTGACATTTTTTTAGCATTAACGTACTCAGAACGTGTCGACGTACGATCATCATTTGTGTTGTTTACAGTGACTTGAAAAAATCAATTTGGCAAAAAATGGAATTAACTCGTGAACATTTTCGTGAAAAACTGGTTTAATGAATTCGATCGTGGCCGACGCTCGCTCAAAGACGAAGGTCGTGAAGGTCATCCAAAAACGGCTGTGTGTCAGAGAACATTGATGCCGTGCGTGAACTGATAATGCAAGATCGTCATGTGACATACCGTGAGATAGAGGCATCCTTCGGCATTTCTTCCACCAGCATACATTCGATATTGCATAAACACCTGACCGTAAAAAAGGTTTGTTCTCGTTAGATCTCGCACAATTTGGCAATCGCTCAAAAAAAAACCCCGTGTCGATTGGTGCAGAGAAATTTTGAATGAATACGACGCGGTGCTTCAAAAGTCGTTTGTAAAATCGTCACAGGTGACGAATCATGAATCTATGCGTATGAGCCCGAAACAAAACAGCAATAGACCGTGTGGGTCTTCGAAGGCAAGCCAAATCCAACGAAAGTTGTTCGTGGAAGAAGCTCTTCGAAGCAAATGGTCGCCTGTTTCTTCGGGAAAACTGGTCATGTGGCGACTGCTTCGCTTGAGCAACGTAGGACGGTCAATTCTGAGTGCTACACCACAATTTGTTTGCCAGAAGCGTGGGCCGTGTGGGTCTTCGAAGACGAGGCAAATCCAACGAAAGTTGTTCATAGAGGAAGCACTTCGATGCAAATGGTCGCCTGCTTCTTCGGCAAAACTGGTCATGTGGCGACTGTTCCGCTTCAGCAACGTAGGACGGTCAATTCTGAATGGTACACCACAATTTGTTTGCCTGAAGTGCGGGCCGTGTGGGTCTTCGAAGACGAGGCAAATCCAACGAAAGTTGTTCGTAGAGGAAGCACTTCGATGCAAATGGTCGCCTGCTTCTTCGGCAAAACTGGTCATGTGGCGACTGTTCCGCTTCAGCAACGTAGGACGGTCAATTCTGAATGGTACACTACAATTTGTTTGCCTGAAGTCTTCGGAGAAATTCGAAAAACGAATAAGAGAAGACGAGTCATTGTGCACCATGACAATGCGAGCTCTCACATATCGGCTCAAACCAGCGCCTTTTTGACCGGCCAAAACGTCGAATTGATGGGCCATGCACCGTACAGCCCTGATTTGGCACCCGATGACTTCTTCTTATTCCCTAGCATCAAGAAAAAAATGCATGGTCAACGTTTTTCATCGCTCGAAACAGCTGTTGAAAAAAAATCAAAAATCATGTTTTGAAGGTGGCTCAATCGGAGTGGAAAAAATGCTTCAAAAATTGGTTTGTGCGCATGCAAAAAGTGTATTGATCTTAAAGGAGAATATTTCGAAAAACAATAAAACCATTTCCAATGATAAATTATTGTGTTTTTATTGCCGAACCCGAAATATAAATAGCAACCCTCGAACTAGTGTTGTTCATTGGCTTTAACGTTTTATGCAAAGTTTGAGCCAGATCGAATTTCATAAGTATGAAAAAATTATTATAATTCTTATGCTTAGTTCATAGTCATATTTAAGACTACATATGTTTCGTTTGAACATATTGTTCAAAGAGAAACCCCAAAAAGTTTTTCCAAAGGCAGCCGAAAAGATTTAGTTGCAAGCAGGAGCGACTGGAATTTCGGTGAACCCTACTTCACCATTCTCAGACCCCAAGCAATGAATGTGATTTTACAATGATCAAAGGTTATACACTTACAGTGCAGGCAGATTTCAATTCAAGGAGAAACTGCCGGCAGTAAAGTATTCCACCGAACAAAGTAAACACATTAAATTTCTCGCACTGCCGATTTGCATAGGTTTGCATCGGAACTTCAAACACCCCTCCCTGCTGGCAACTGAAAGTCTTTTCGACTGCCTTTTGAATAACGTTTTGCGTTTCTCTTTAAACAAAATGTACAAATGATACATGGTCTCAAACCTGGCTATATAAGTAAACTAAGATTGACAGTTTTCATAGACCATCGATACATGCCAAAAAACATTAATTATAATTTTTATTCACTAAAGCGATAAACGGACAACTGCACGCCACGGTGGAGGGTATACGGCGGAAAGTTTTTAGCCTATCAATGAAAGAGAATAGTTAGTTTTTCAAAAATATTTTTTTTTTCAATATAATCTCCTGAAACTTCAATACACTTAGTCCAACGCTTATCTAGCAATTCTATCCCTTGATTAAAATAGTTTTCCTCAAGGTCTTCAAAATAGTGGTTTACAACTGTAATTGCATCTTCATTTGAGGTAAAACGCTTGTCAGCAAGGAATTTTTTTAGATTTGGGAACAGGTAAAAGTCACTGGGAGCTAAATCAGGAGAATAAGGTGGGTGGTCAAGCAACTCGTACTTTAATTCGTTGATTTTAGCCATTGTTAAAACACTCTTGTGCGCTGGTGCGTTGTCTTGATGAAAAATTATTTTTTTGTGTTGTAAGCCAGGACGTTTTTCTCGAATTTGTACATTTAATTGATCTAAAATGTTGCAATAGTACTCTGAATTTATTGTTTTGCCCTTTTGCAGATAGTCAATCAATAAAATACCTTTGAAGTCCCAAAAAACCGTTGCCATAACCTTAACAGCCGATTGAATTGTTTTTGCCTTCTTTGGGGCACTTCCTCCAGCTTCAGTCCATTGTTTGGATTGTTCTTTTGTCTCTGGAGTATAGTGGTGGATCCATGTCTCATCAACAGTTATGAAACGACGCTTAAAATCCATTTTATTTCGCTGAAAACGATGTAAACAAGCTTAAGAAATGTTTATTCTTATGCGTTTTTGGTCGACTGTTAACAAGTCCGGCACCCATCTTGCAGACAGCTTTTTCATCTGTAGTTCTTCATGCAAAATTAAATGGACTCGATCATTTGAGATGCCCATAACATTAGCTATTTCACGCACTTTTATTCGTCGATCATTTAATACCATATCATGCACTTTGGCTACAATTTCTGTTGTTGTTGCTGTTTTTGGACGTCCACTACGTGGTTCATCTTCAATGCTTGTACGACCACGTTTAAGTTCGGCAACCCAATTTTTTACTGTTGCATATGAAGGAGCACTTTCACCTAACACATTCACCATATCATTATGAATTTCTTGTCCCGATAAACCTTTTTTATGTAAATATTTAATGACACCACGCATTTCTAATTTTTCCATTGTAAAAAAATCGCGGATGCGTCTTTTGTGAACACCTGTTTCTATATGAAGGAGTGCCAGATCGAAACAAAATTTAACATGTGTTCATAGCAGAGATGGGAAGTTTCCAAAACACTTAACTTTTTTCTGTTTATACCGCGCTTTTTGTGCTAGCGTAAGAAGTTTCCGAACCGCCGTAGACTGGTCGACCCTGCTGAATCTTCTATTGTTTAACAATTAAAATGCAAATTCTTTTCCGGTCATATTACCAGCAAATTGCAAAATACGTAAATACATTTCACGGCTCTTAAAATTTGTCAGACGAGAAAGGTCACCTTACCCAAGTACTTCAGCGTGTACCATGAACACATACACTTCATTGTTAGAGCCTCAACTGGGCATTAGAGGTCATTGCATGCTGAATAGCTCTTTTAATTTATGGTGTATTAAATATAAATATAAGCGGTCTTTTGTTAACAAATTGTCTGCCTTATATTTTCAGCTGTCCAGCAATAATTGTTTGTCAAAATAATCGTCATCATCATCGGACAACTCGTCTGCTAATAACACCGTTTATATGATGATGGCGATGATGATGATTACGGTGAAGCTGTTGCCCTTAGCTGTGACTATAATCATCTTTCAATCAAATGTCCAGCTAACCGTCTAACTGTCTGCTAACCTTGTGCCTGTGGTCAATGTTAATTTTAGACTTATGACATTTGCGCTAGGTTTTGCATTAACTTGTCATTGCAAGTGAAAGTGAACTAAGAGGGAAATTTTGCATTTGAACTGTTGGTGTCTTTATAGTTTACATACTCGTATTCAAGCATAGTTAAATTTAAAACAAAATAAAAAGTACTCAAACATCAATTGTTTTGTCCGACTTATCATTTCCTATAAGAAAATATTTTTGAAGTTTCTCTAAGACTTAAACAACAACGAGATTAGTAGTTCTTAAAGGGTCCTTGGAAGGTTTCCTATTTTTCGCTATTGTAATTTTCAATGGCTAAAAGTTGAAGCCGAAATATGAACATACATACCAAAGTATTAGAATGTTCAAATTGGGAGAATTTAGAGCTTCCGGAAAGTCAATTCATAGGTTTCAATGAAATCCCTAAGCGTCGTTTATAGCCACCGTCGTTTATGCGCACACAAAGATAAAATAAACATATTGCAGAGTGCTTAATTGAAAAACAAATTTTAAAATCGGTTGGAAATATGCTCAAACTACAAAAATTAAAGATGGGCGGGCTTTCTTTTCCAACCACCAAATGTTAATTATCATGACGGTTTTTACCTACTTACTCCACAACCTTATGTTGGTGCGGCCTACGAGTATTCAAAAAATTATTTATCAGCACTTCGGCGTTGGGCGTACTTCCTCCAGTTTCTTATCCCAAGGGTCTTCGCATCATCCTCTACTCTACTACTCGCCACCGGAGTCTGAAGCGTTTGTTTCTATTCGTCTTACATGTCTGATCCAGCGCAATCCTTGTATTTTGATGCGCCTAACTACATTCATATCGGGGTACAATTCATTCAGCTCTCAGTGCACCCGAAGCATATACGAGGGCGACCGCAAAAGTAACTGGCCTAACATAAAATGAAACGTTTTTTTGGAATTATTATTATTTATTTTTCAACATAATCTCCTTCCAACTCAATACACTTCATCAAACGTTTCTCAAGTTTTTTAATTCCATCCGAAAAATAAGATTTTTCAAGACCTTCAAAATATGCCTCAGTTTTAGCAATAACCTCGCTATTGGACGAAAATTTTTTGCCACCGAGAAATTTTTTTAAATTTGGAAACAAGAAATAATCAAAAGGAGCTAAATCTGGACTATATGGTGGATGCGGAGCAATTTCAAATCGTAATTCGGCCAGTTTTTGTTGAGTTAAAAATGCAGTGAAGCATTATCTTGATGAAAACGAACTTTTTTTTTCTAAATGCGGTGGTTTTATCGTGATTTCTTCACTCAACCGATCCAATAATGCACAATAATATTCACTATTTATAGTTTTTCCTTTCTCAAGATAATCAATAAATATTATACCCCTTGCATTCCAAAATACTGTGGCCATTACTTTGCCTGCTGACTTAACAGTTTTCGCCTTCTTGGGACCACTTTTACCAGCTTCTATCCATTGTTTTGACTGTTCTTTGCATTCTGGGATGTAGTGATGGATCCATGTTTCATCAAAAGTTATGAAACGGCGCAAGAACTCTAATGGATTACGCTGATAAATCGCTAAAAGCTCCTCGGAATTGGTCCAACGGACGATTTTTTGGGGCAAAGTCAACAAACGCGGCACCCATCTTGCGGATAGCTTTTTCATGTGGAGTTCATCATGTAAAATACTCCAAACTTGTTTTTCGTGTATTTTAACAATATCAGCAAGTTGTCTGAGCTTGATTCGTCTATCTTTAGTCACTTCATTAAATATTTTTCTAATGTTTTCAATAGTAGTACCAGTTTTCGGTCTTCCAGAGCGTTGTTCATCGTCCGTACTTGAACGACCATTTTAAATTGTTGAACCCAGTATGATTGTTGAACCCAGTATGATGGTGCATTATCACCATGAACAGAATCCAATTTATCTTTGATTAATTGTGGCGTATAACCTTTCATATAAAAGTGTTTAATTACCGCACGAAACTCTTTATTTTCCATTTTTCAAAAATTATAAAACTTGTTTACTTCAATTACCTGTAACAAAGAAAATAATCATTAAATATTTCGGAAATTTTGACAGATGGCTTATAAAAGATTGCTTTTAAAAAACAAAAAACAAACAGTTGCTAGTAAAACAGAAAATGTGCCAGGCCAGTTAGTTTTGCGGTCGCCCTCGTACTCACCACCCACGCAGCTGGGGCCGAATATTTTACAAAGGATTTTCCTCTCAAAGACCTTCAGTGCACTTTTATTCGCTTTTGAAAGCAAACATGCTTCGGCGCCATAAAGAAGCAAAGGCAAAGGTTGTTTTTTAGCGTGTGGTTTTTAATCTGGCCCCATTTTCTTAGAGTTGATCTTTTTTTCAGCTGTCTATTTATGGTCAGTTTGGTTTGTCAAATCATAATGAATAGACTTACTCCGGAACAACGTTTGCAAATCGTGGTGAATGGGCGCAAAACGAGATGGCCACAGATCTTGATTTTAACAAAAAAAAATTATTGAGCGATGAAGCTCTCTTTTGGTTGAATAGGTACGTTAATATCCAAATTGTCGCATTTGGAGTAAAAAAACTGTTGGTGTGCTCTATAGGCAGAGGGAATCATTGGTTCATATTTCTTAAAAAAATGAAGCCGGCCATAATGTCAAAGTCAATGGGGAACGCTATAGAGCCATGATTAATGACTTTTTCGTGCCTGAATTGAAGGATGTTGATGTAGAGGACCTTTGGTTCTAACAAGACGACGCTACATGCCATACAGCCAACAAAACATAGAATTTATTGACGGAAACTTCCTCTCGCGTCTTGGCCTCCAAGATCGTTCGATTTAACACCGCTGGAATATTTTTTGGGGTTATGTGTCTACGCAGATATGCCCGACACGATTAACGCCTTGGAGAATAATATTCGGCACGTTATTGCTGACATACGGCCCCAAAAGTGGTCGAAAATTGGGCCTCTTGACTGGAATTTATTCGATTCAGCCGCGGGGGCCATTTGCCCGAAATCGTTTTATAAACATAATGGCAAACCCCTTCCTTCATAGTTAAACCAAATTCTTGGCCATAACATTAAATTATATGCGTTTGTTTAGCTCGTTTGTTTTATTTCGGTCTGTTGCTTTTACACGTTGAACAGGGATTAAACCGGCTCAAGACCTCTTGCTCCTATATTTAAATAGAAGACAAGTTTTTAACAAAAATGGCAAAGTGACGTTTTATTTCTTCTTAAAAACCACACTTCTGAAAAAATACCCTTTACATGTCGCATCGTTCAAGCAAAATCATTGTAAAAGATAAAGATTTTTTTTCTACCAAAGACTGTGTCACTAGATATGTATCGGGTGATCCATCTACAGGTATTTTGTCAGAACAAAAAAATATAAAAATTCAAATCAAGTGTGGAATCTTTATTGGTAATTTGAAATGACATTTTATGGCATTTATTTTTTGAATGTAATTTTCTTCAAATGTCGCAATTAGTCAAATTTTTTCCCAGCAAAAATCATCCATTGTCTTTTTTACTAAAAATTACAGACCATTACCTAACACTCAGTTGCACTGATGGAATACTCAAGGTGCATGTAACATCAATAATTCGGTTAAGAAAAAAAATCTGCACCGTGTGTGAACCTTGATAGGCGCTTAATAGGTGTCGTTTGGAATCCATGTTATATGTTATGATTAATTCGACTCGACGAACTTAATTTGTCCACTAGTTTCAATTACAAGTGGACAAATCAATCAAAATTCTTAACGATTTTTTCAAATTGTCGGTATTCCCAGCAGAAGGTCTATGTGTTTTTCCGATACTTTACACAAGAGCCAACCAACTGTTGCATTTCTTCATTTCGCGGAATTTCCGAAAATAAGTAATTTCAGTGGCTTCGTATATAGAATTTCCACGTTTTTATTAAACAAAAATGTGAGTTTAAGGCTCCATTTTGTTCAGTATTGCCAAATCTCCCGTATGCCACTATATGCCACGCATACTTTCCACTCTCTTCGACCAACAGTGCCGCCACAGCCTGCAGTGCAAAAAAGCAAATTACCGCGCTCCACCCAGTAGAACTATTGATTTGGAAATTGAAAAGGCCTTTGGCGAGAAAAATACATAGGCCTTCTATAGGGTGATCCATCTAGAGTTATTTTTTCAGAGAAAAAAAATGGTAATTTGAAAGGACATTTTATGGCATTTATTTTTTGATAATAATTTCCTTCAAATGCTGGCCGCAACTACGCCTCGGGGTGTTCATTCTGAGGGTCCAATTATGGATGACTCGTTCGAGCATTTCGACCTGAATCGTAGCTGGTTTGTCAGCATAGACTTTGGACTTTACGTAACCCAAAGGAAAAAGGTCTTAAGGTGTGATATCACTTGATCTAGGCGGCCAACTCGCCTGTCCAAAACTTGAAATTAGCTGCTTTTCGAAGTGACTTCCCAATAGATCCATTAATTGAGCAGCTGTATGGCAAGTGGCACCGTCCTGTTGAAACCAACTGTCGTCAAGATTACCGGCTTCAATTTCAGGTAGCATAAAGATCGGTTCACGGTTACGTTCCGGCCATCATCATTTTTGAAAAAATATGCACCGATGATTCCACCAGCTTATAAAACGCAACAAACCGTGGTTTTCTCTGGGTATAATGGCACCTCTTGAACCTCTTCTGGTTGCTCTTCAGCTCAAATGCGGCAATTTTGTTTATTGACTTTGCCGTTGAGCCAGAAATGGGCCTCATCACTCAACAAAATGTTGGTCGAATACAGCGGATATTCCCGTTTCTCACCGAACGCTCATTTCCGTAATACAGTTGCCAACATTTGAAGGAAATTATTTTCAAAAAATAAATGTTATAAAATGTCCTTTCAAATTACGAATAAAGATTCCACACTTGATTTGAATTTTTACATATTTTTTTGTTCTGAAAAAATACCTCTAGATGGAACACCCTATATATGATTTCGGTATGAAAAAAGACACGCTCTGAGAGAAAAGTGGGACAAGCCTTGCTCATTTGAACAAATTTTCATATTTGCAAAAATTAAGGGTCTATCGATATACAATATTAGTAGTTAGTAGGCGTTATCCGAAAAAGGTATAAGGTCATGATAAGACAAAGGGGTGTTGCATTTAGACAAAAAAAAATGTTGGAAAAAGGTTGGAACTAAGGAATTTTGATTGCAATCACTAAATGTTTATAGTCGTATTGGATATTCGGTTCGAAATACCACAGGATGATAAATATGATATCGAACTGTACTCACAAACTACTGATCGGTCAAAAGGTATTTAGTTGCCGCAACTGGTGGTTGGGGCAACAAATAGTTTTGCTGTTGAAGTGTTCAACCATGTTTTGGAAGTGCCTCAATCGGAGTGGAAAAAGTGTTTCGACAATTGGTTTCAGCGCAGGCAAAAGTGTATAAATCATGCAGGAGAATACTTTAAAAAACAATAAAACCATTTTTGACTTTCATTATTAAGCAAGAAATATATATAGCAGTCCTCGTATGTGGAGAAAAACATATAGGCCTTCTACTACAATAATTTTATGATAATTTCTATAAAGAAGTGCACATAGGCACATAGATATCGAAAAACGATTTGGTGGGTACATGTATGACCAATAGGACTAAAGCGACAATAAAAAAAATCAAAAATTTAAACATTGACCTTCTGCTGGGAACTACGACGATATGTTGTCTGATGTGCCCATTTTTATCTGCTTCAGTCATATCAGTATGATGAACTCTAGCTATTTTTGTCTAATTGGCGCGAAATTTAAATTTCAAATCCCTATGAGTGATGATGTATTATAAATTTTTCCGCCATTTCCCCAGGCTCTTGTATTTATCGATAGCTTTTCCACTTTTTGTGTGCAGTTTTCAATTGATTTTGAACATAAAGCTTAACTTCCTTTCTCCATATGTTTATCTTGCCGCATCTCTACCGGATTATGATGAATATGGCCTTGAACTCTTTCTTTTATTAATTTTAGTTTTGTTTTTGGTTTTGGTGAAAGCCAGTGCCAATTACTTTTCTATGGATCATGGATCAGATATACATAGTGTACGGACTGCATACACTTGTATCTATCTAAGTAAAGTACATATGTATGAACAGCGATTGAATTGATTATGACAATTAAATTATTTTATGATTGAAAACCCATTAAAGTCTGTTAACTGTTTTTTAATTCACTTTCATGGTTTTTAAAACCGACGGTTTTCAAATGCGTTTAATATTCAGCTGTGAAATTAAATGTGTAAAACCATAAATGATTCTCTTGGAGATACTTTAAATAGCCCCTAGGGTCACGTTGCTGGAAAACGTGTTGCTGTGGTTTAAACTTGCTCCCATAATAGATAAATTGATACGAATTAATAATTTTTTGTTTACCATTTCTTTCGACTTCCCCTATTCTTATCTTTCTCTCTCTCTCTCTTTCTCTTTACAGGCTTTACAATGACGCGACACCTGCAATTTTTATGTGCCACCACCTGCTGCATATGGCTCTTGGCCTCTGCGCAAAGTTCATCTTTCGACAAATGGTCCCGACAACTGGAAGCCACCGAGACGGGCGTATCGGATAGTTTCGACTGGATTCCCTTGGCGCAACCAGCAGACAGTGCGTCCAAAGATCGTTCCGCCAATGGTCGTGTGCTAACCTATTCCCAATCCTTCCCGCCCAATGGCCGTTTCAGCGAATTGTCCAAAAACTTTAACTCACCGCAATCACAGAAACCCACACCCTTCGATTTCCCCTTTCAATTCCAAAATTTCGGCAATGCTCCTCAGTCACAAACGCTTAGACAGCAGGCTCCTTTGCTAAAGAGCCAGGATCCCACCTCGCAGTCGTACTTCAAGTTTGAAATGCCCCTGAGCCAACAGAATTCTCGTCCCTCGCAATTGCCTGCATCCGGTGTGAACACTGGCTATCAGATCTCCCATGCCTATGGCAATGGAGCCCAAGCCACTCTCTTCAGTTCGCCGCTATTTAATCAACAACCCGCCTTTCCGCCGGAGTTTCACCCAATACAGCAGAAACCCTTCACACAGCAACTCCAACAGAAACCCTTAACTCAGCAGAATGTCATCGACGATTCTTTGTCACTGAAGAACTTCTTCAAAGAGAATAAACCTTTGCCCACGCAACAAACATCGTCGCTGCAAGCTGTAACACCTCAAGTCTTTCCCTCGGATCCTCAAGGGGAGTCACCCTTCTCGCTGAGATCTCCATACAACACGTTGCCTTCGGCGCCAGCTCCTTCGGCCCCTGCAACACAGCAGGATCCACAGTTCCTATATGTGCCTTATAACGATGTTTACAACCTTCCCGCACCCCAGGCTCAACCCTCCGTGCAGCAACAGCCTCAGAATCCTTTCGACCAGCCCGCAAAATACAATTCGAATTTGCCAACAGTGAATCCCTATCAAATCAATCAGTTCTACACTCCCGACCCTATTGCACAACAACAGGGTAACCTCTATACCACCAGCACCACAGTGAGACCACAGACAACCTCGCTGAAACCCTCGAATATCTTTCAAAACTTTGTCAGTCCTCAGTATACAACAGCGGCACCGAAACCCAAGCCAAAGGCCCATCAGCCACCCTTGGCCATGTTCCTGTTGCGTTCATCGTCAAGGCCCACGCAGACCGATGTGGTGGAAGCCCTCAGTTCGGCCAAGACCATTGCTGTCATCGATGCACCCTCCCAAAATACGCCCGAAATCTTTGTGGGACCCTCGGGCATGCCCATACCCAATGGCTATACCAAATTCGATTTGCCCTATTTGTCACAATTGCAAAACGGTGGCCAGGACATCAATGATGTCTCCTACTTTGTGGCTCCTTTGAGTTATCGCACACCAGGAGGATTTAATAAAATACTTTTGCCCGAGCCTCATGTCGGTTCGATTGTGGTCAATCTAGCAAAAACGCGACCTCTGCCGCCGCCCACACAACAATCGAACTTGTACTACCAGCCCCAGTTGCAGGATGTGCAGGCCACCACCACACATCGCCCAAGGACTTCAACGCAAAGACAAAAAGGCAACAATGCTCCCAACAGAGGCAACAAGTACAGCTATTACTACGATCAGGATCCCATAGAGGAAGTATCCTCACCACAAATTCCCCAAAAAGAGCGTCCAAAGAAGAAGCGCCCTCATTCCTCGAAGGTGGAACAGCCCACCTATACACAACAGCTCAATAATCCGTATGCCCAATTCAATCCCATACCTAACCAAATCACCGGCGATGACTACTACAAGGTGGCCACCAAACCCAGTAGCACTTCTTCAACGAGCACAACTTCCACCTCAACCTCTACTACCACCTCAACCACCTCGACCACCGCTCCGCCTCAAACGTACTACGCCTACAACACTCAGGCTGAAGTGGAATTCCCCGGCTCCAGTGGTCATTTGTATCATGACATCAATCAAGTTTCTCCCCAGCCGCAGGAAGAGAAACCGCGATTGACTACACGTCCTCCGGTGGCCACGACCGCCGCCGAGGAAGAATATCGCATGAAACAGTACTACCGGCAGCAAGATGCCATACGCAACCGTCCAAAGATAGTGGCTCAAACCAATGCACCCTACGATCAGGTGCAGTATACGCCCGTCAATGTCGAATATGAAGTAGCGCCGAAAACAACCACAGTCAAGCCACGCATCACCTTCTTTAGTCCCACAGCTGGCCCGCAGCCCGATGATGATTACAACACTCTGCCGCCCAGACAACAAGTGAGCAACAACAACAACAACTTACCCCCCAACCATCGTCCTTCGTATGTGCAAAATGAAATCACCGACAGTCCCGTGGAGTACGAACCCAATCCCTACCAATTGCCCTCGGAATTGCCGGCTTTAACGCCGAATCTTCCCGGATTGGTGAACAATCTGAAGGACATGAAGGAACAACAGAATGCCGAAGAACAAACCACCATTGCGCCCAACTACGAACAGGAGTCCTCCACTAAGCCCACACGCCGACCCATTCATCGCATTAGAAAACCCACCAAAGCCGCACCCACGGATTCTTATGCGGAAACTGAAACTGCCACCAGACGTCCGGCCACTCGTGTCCGACGTCCATTTGGCACTCGCAACTCGGTAGCTTCGGCCATCACCACCAATCTGGACAATGAGTTGACTGCCACTACCACAAGACGGCCGCAGACGGGTTCCCGCAACCCCTTGATACGCAATCCGAATCGCATACGTTATCAGCCCACTCCGGAGGAGAGACAAACGCTGAGAATTAAGAACAAGAAGAAGTACAATGGCTCCTCCAAGGTGGTGGAACAAACCGAAGATCTAGACTATCAACGCGACGTTTTGAAACAAAACTATCCCGTCTTCAGGCCGGGTGGTTCACGTACGCCCAGCAGTCCCACAGCTAGACCGAGTACCTATGACTACACAACTACGGAGGTCCCCACTTCGGAGACACAGCAGGTGTACACGGTAACGCCCAGCAATAATATTGACAACGAACAAGTGTTCCCCGCTGGTCTGCTGGAACCCATGCAGATTGCTCAGCAATACAACCAATACAAGGACAACTATGGACCCGGCTATTTCCCCAACCAAGAAGATTTGTATCCCACCGAACCGGTAAGGAATGAAGTCAATCCCGTGTACACAACCCTGCCCAGCACGACGCAATCTCCTATCACAACGACGTCGACAACCACCACGACCACTACCACCACCACAGAGGCCCCGGTGGCCATAACCACAAGACGTTCACCATTCGTTCGAAGAAATTATCCACGTTTGAGGACGACAACAGCAGAGACTCCCACTACAACGACGCCGATAACGGAAGAAAAACCCACTGTAAGTTGGAAGATGACACTTTTGCGGCTCTCGATTGCTAATATTCTCTCTTACAGGTCCGCCATCGTTTGCCCCCACGCAAAGTCATCAAGGTACGTACGCGCACACGCACCCGTCCTACACATCCAGCCTCCTCAACATCAGGGCCGGAAGAAGAGAATGAGCCCACGGAAGAGCCCAAGCAAAACTATCGCAAATTGAATCGTTTCAATCAGGATCTCTACGATAATGAGGTAAGTATCGGCCCTGACTTTTAGAGTTCTCCGAAGTAACAATTGCAACTCCTTTCAAAATTCATTCAATAGACACCCAGACGTCGTTACAAGTCTAAATTCCAACTGGAAGGCCAGGAATCCCAATGGTCGCCTTCGGTGAAAGTGGGACCCACCAACAACTTCAAACCCGTCAATCCCAAGGAGCAAACCGTACAAAGGCACAAATTCGAAGATGAACCGGAAATTGTTACCGTAGGACCCAACGGCGAAGGTCAGGACAACTATGAGATCAAGGTGTCCGCCAATCTTGCACCCTCAGGCGTTGGCAGTGTAGTGAGAACGCCCCTAAAGGAAGCCAACTTGAAGTAAGTCCCGACCTCTAATATTGTTTAAACATCGCTTATTGTTTTGGATTTTTTTCTTTTTAGACCTGAAAAATCCTTTGCTGAACTTCTGGAAGAAGTCATGGGAAAGGCACCGGAGGAGAAAACCGTTGACACCACCACCGAACCCTCGTCGGATGGCACCATTTTTGAGTCGCAAAAGACCACCATAGCCAATCGTTTGAATCGTCGCGGCAAATGGAAGAAAACTCGCATTGTAGCAGCCAACCATGGCAATGGCGAAAGTTTCGAAACGGCCGAATCTCAGAACTTGGGATCCCAGTTGTACAACACTCTCCATAGTGCGGACAAGGCACCGGCTCCCGTCGATATAATGAGAGATTGGAAGACGACAACACCCATTACAACGGCAGCTGAAATCAATGCCATGTCCAATGCGGTAACCACCACGCCCATGCCCCCAAATTCTATGGAGGAATACGGCATGACAATGGCGCCCACGTTCGAATTTACCACACTGCTGCCTACTCTGCCCATGGATGTTGCTGCGGAGGAAGAAATTCAGCTTACAACCGAAAAACCCATGGAAATCCCTAATGCCGAGGAGAATGCCACCCGTCGTATGGACGAGACGGCCATGGAAGATGATTTGGAGATACAGCCCAGCCTCTTTTCCGAGGTGAAAAGGCAATTGCACGATCTCTTTTCCATTGAAGAAAGCGATGATACGGCGGTGACAGCCGCCTTGGCAGCAGTGGGTAAACGTCGCCAGGAATATACGAATATCAAGAGGACAAAGGTCGAGACGACCACCATGTCAGCGCAGCCGGATTTCACGGAACCCATGTCGGTGGATGATAAGAAAGCCTTCCACCGAGAGCTAATGAAACATGTGGTGTATGCGACTTCGTCGCCTGTAAAGGAGGCGGAAGAGACACCGGAAGCGGAAATCTGTTACAGGGGGCGTTGTATAAAATCGGATGATTTGCCACCCAATCATAAATTAAATTAATTTGTAACTAGACTAACTAGGACTCTCTACGGTCTTCTCTTTAACTTCTAATATGCAACTCTGTCTGCCCTTTCTCTTCTCATCTCTATTTATTTCATATTTTTTTTCTCCACAACTAAAGCCATCAGAGAGTTAGTTAAGTTAAGGAGATTGTGATACGGTTTAAGATGAGCAAGAAAAACTCTCTGCTACTCTCCCTTCTACACTTTTGAGCCAAGAGATTAAACACAACAAAAACCGCCAGCGATGGCGATCTATGTGAACAACATACATTAGTTTTTTGTGGGAAGTTAAAATCACGTAGTGATTCGATTCGCTAGCAATTTCTGTTTAGTTTCATCTCTTATGGTTCTACAGCCTTTTTCTATTTCTTCCTTCGACTATTTTTCTCTTCGCTCTTGAATTTTGACAACTGTTGTGTCATTTCTTCAAAACAAAGTCATAAGTATCCATACACTCACGCATCTATTTATTCCCACGATAAAAATCTTCCCTCTTTCGATAATTTGTAATTATTTTAGCTTTAATTTATAACAACAACACCAACAAAAGAACGATTTTCGTGTAATTAATAATTTTAATTTCTTTTTTTTTTGTATAAGTCTTCGCGCCTCTTCTTCCGAGCCTACCTTCTTATCTACGTTCTTGAATGATCCGAAAGATGGACAATTTCCGTTAGACATTATCGTATCATTTCATACGAATTTCTTTTTGTGAAGGAAGTGTTCGTACGAAGTTAGCAATAATTGATGTGGTTTCGTAAAAAAAAGCAAAAACAATTTATAGGAAATTGTTTTAAACAATTACTTTAAGTGTAGTATTATGTAATCGTTAAGTTTTGTAATATAAAGTAGAACAAAAAGAAAATATTAATAATAATAGTATTTAAAAACGTGTACGATATATACAACTAAATATAAACATATATAAAATATTTTAAATAAATAAAATGAAAAATCATATATTTTTTTTTTTGGGAAAAGTTCATCTGTTAGGTTGTCGATTTTGTAAGACAAGTTCCGAAGCTTATTACCATGAATTAAAATATGAGACGTTCCGAAACTAATGGGTGCTCAATCAAGAGGTATTTTTTCACAGATTACGCTTGAGTTGCGTTAAACTTAGTTTTTTTCCTTTTCAGTATTGTTTGCCATTTAATCATGGAAAGAGATACACTACAACAACGTCTTCAAATTGTGCAACTGTATAATGGAAATCAGCGTTCGGTAAGAAACGTTTTTCGTCCAAAATTTTGTTCAGTGTTGAGGCCCATATCTGGCTCAACGGCAACGTCAATAAACAAAATTGTCGCATTTCGGCTAAAGAGCAACCAGAAGAGGTTCAAGAGCCAGGTAAAAACACGGTTTGGTGCGGTTTATGGGCTGGTAGAATCATTGCTCCATATTTTTTTAAAAATGATGATGGCCGGTACGTAAACGTGAATGGTGCTCGCTATCGCACCATGACATCGGACTTTTAGTTTCAACAGGACGGTGCCAAGCGGTGCTCAAGCAATGGATCTATTGATAGGTCATTTCGAAGAGCAGCGAATTTCACGTTTTGGACCGGTGAGTTGGTCGCCTAGATCGTGTGATATCACACATTTAGACTTTTTTCTTTTAGGGTTACGTAAAGTCAAACGTCTATGCTGACAAAGCAGCTACGGTTGAGGTTTTGGAAGCCAACATTATGCGTGTTATTAACGCCATACCGGTCGAAATGCTCGCACGAGTCATCCAAAATGTAACCCTCAGAATGGACAACCTGAGGCGCAGTTGCGGCCAAAACTTGAAGGAAATTACATTCAAAAAATAAATGGCATTAAATGTCTTTTTGAATGAACAGTAAAGATTCTACACTTGATTTGAATTTTTGTATTTTTGTTTTTTGAAAAAAAATCCTCTAGATTGATCACCCGATATAACCGACACAGATAATAGTTATAAAACACGTTTCGAGTGCTGGTAAAGATCCTATTGAACATGAAAGGGAAAACAATGTTTTACGGGCCACGACCAAAAAAAAATATGGCCCTGTCGGCAATAACTATTTTCGACTATATTTTCCAAGTTGCAAACCTCTAAATCTTTGATATATAAGAGGCTATATTTGTGCACCAAGGTATATTAAATCATCGAAATCTTTTAAACCATTACTAGTTGGTAACCAATTTTATGCATTTTCAACCTGTATATTTTTGGAATATGCCTAGTAATACAAAATATATTGTAATTAAGGTATGTCGCATAGCTAACGACCACTGAATTTTTCTTGTCGAACAAACACGTCTTAACTTTTAGTTTTTTGTAAAAAAAAACCGTTCGTTTTCAGTTACTTTATTCAAAAACGCAACCGAGCCAATAGGCCATATTTACTTGTAATTACTACAATAATTCAGAATGTTCAAAAAATTATATATCAGTATTAAAACCCAAAAAAGTACTCCACGTCCAAAGAACTACTCAATTTGCAAGAGCAAATACAAATTAAGAATGCAGAACCAATAATAATAACAAAGCCGCATACTTTATTAGAGGGCTGGCAAATCTTAGTTCTAACAATTATACCAGAAAGCAAGTTTTTAAAGGGGAGTGGTCTTAATTCAGATTAAACGCCATGAAATGTGTGTTAGCTAAATACAATATATTAAATTAATAAAACTACTCTATATACGAAGACAGATCAACAAATCCGTGACTTTTTGAAAAAAAAAACACAGTTTTTTTTGCAACAAAAAAATATTTTTTAAGAAAATCTCCTTTTAGCTCAACACACTTAGTCTAACGTTTCTCCAATTTTTGTATCCCTTCCAAAAAATAGTAATTTTTGAGGTCCACAAAATAGGTATTTGTTTGATCAATACTTTCATCGTTGGAGCTGAATCTCTTTTCACCGAGCCATTTCATTAGGTTTGGAAATAGGGGCTAAGTCCGGAGAATATGGTGGATGAGCTACCAATTCGTAGCCCATTTCATGTAATTTTGGCATTGAGACTGCACACGTGTGATGAAAAAGAACTTTTATTGTGGTAGCCATAGCCGTTTTGTTTTTAAATCCTCGTTAAATTGGTCCAATTATTGACATCATATTCGTCGTTTATTGTTTTTCCCTTTAGAAGGTAATTGATGTGGGTTATCCCGCGTGCATCCTAAAAGCTGTTGCCATCGCCTTATTGGCCGACAAAGTCACCTAAGCCTTCTTCATAACCGATTCACCCGGAGATACCCATTGTGTAGACTGCTGCTTGGTCTCTAAAGTGTTGTAATGGATCCATCTTTCATCCATAGTTACAAAACGCCGCAAAAACTTATTCGAATTGCGGTTAAACAACTCCAAATACTTAAATATTTTGAAGTTGTCACACGATTACGTTTATGGTCAATTGAGAGCAAACGAGGCAGACTGCTTTCCTAAACCCAACTGATCATGTAAAATCGAAATCACACTGCCATATGAAATGCGTATGGCATCAGCAATCTCACGCACTTTTACTCTTCGATCGGCCGACACCATGTCGTAATTGTGCGACCACAACGAAGGTCTGTAAACCACTTTTTTAACCATTGTAATCGATGGTGCAGAGTATTTATCAAACTTTTTCTTGGTTTGATTGACGGTTTTTTTCCGCAAAAAATAATGTTTAATGAGCACTCGAAATTCACTTTTTTCATTTTTAACAAAACTCACGGGGTTGTATGTTTTGAACAGCTGTTAAACACAAACTAAATGACGGAACTCTCTCAAAATTGGACAGTAGTCTATAAAATGATGGAACTTGATGGAAGCAATGTTGCATTTCATATAACTACGAGGGAAGGTGGAAAAATCACGGAATTTTTGATATGCCCTCGTACATACAAAAAAACAGGGACTTATTCCAGCAATTTAAAGACAGGAATGACAATTATATCCTTAACGACTGCACATGCTGAAAAAACTAAAGGGCTTCAATGTA
The DNA here is from genome assembly GCA_963513945.1 of Hydrotaea diabolus. NCBI lineage: Eukaryota > Metazoa > Arthropoda > Insecta > Diptera > Muscidae > Hydrotaea > Hydrotaea diabolus. The sequence continues at coordinate 29,433,193 of OY740720.1, read as the reverse complement.
GGAAGCATAGAATTGTCCCCCTAAACTATCCTGACTTGAAATGATCGCCCAAGAATGGGCGTCATTTACGGTTACAGCACTTCCATCTTCATTCTTAAAGAATTAAGGCCCAATGATATTTGCAGATGCTATCCCACACCATACTGAATGGCTCTTGGATTTCCAGAACCCCAGAACCTACAGTTCTGCTTATTAACAAAGCCATTCAAATGAAAATGAGCTTCATCATTCAAGCGTTTGCGTTAAAATTGATCGCTGATTTAAATAATAAAATTCTATTATTCGGGTTATTTGTGCAGTTGTGAATTTCCCCACTATTTATTCTCCAAGTGTTATTTATATAATCTGAAAAAATATATAAGCGAAAACGTTATTAAATTTTTAAACTCCATGGTAACTTTTGGCCTACCCTGTACAACTTCCTTAATGCAAAACTATTTTAACAACTTCCCATATATATGTTCCTATTAAATTGGATTAAAAATGGATTGTAACTTTTTTCAATATATAAATTTAAATCGTCTGTAAAAATAGGTTTAACTTTGTGATTTAATAATGGAACACCATCCGGTGCGTTATCGCTTCACCCAATGGGCTGAATATTGTTTGATAGGAGATGGAGAATTTTACTAAAAAATCGTATTTTCAGATGAAGCTCATTTTAATCTCGGTGGCTAATTTGATAAGCGAAATTGCCGCATATGGGGTTCAGAGACCCCACACGTGACTATTGAGAAGCCAATGCATCCACAACGAGTCACTGTTTGGGTGGATTTCGCGCCGTTACCGTCAATGTTGAGCGTTAACGAGTTAAAGAGATTCATCCTGCAACACTCGAAAATGGACTGAAAAGTTAGGTTGATCAGATGAGGTACGTCCGAACCAGTTGAGGTACTCGTAGTCATATGAATGTTACATTATTAAATTACAAAGTTCAACCTTTCCAATAAAAACAGAAATTTAAACAAATTATCAGTACATTTTTTTTAACAGCCGAATCAAATTTAAAATATGAAATCGCCCACCCTGTATTTGCCAAAAACTGTCAATTAAATAAGAAAACTATAATAAATAAAAAAAGGAATTTAAGTTGTCGTCTTGCCGCCAGGCTTCACGAGCATCCGCTAACCAAATGTAAAACGATCCAACGGCAGCCGGTTCTATGCACCGGATTGACACGAGGCAGCAATTCTTCGGCCAAGGGCTGTCAACAAAAACAACCAAATGTAAAATATAAAATACATGACAAAGGGCTATTCGCCATACGACAACATGATTGTGTTTGGGCTCTGAAGCTTTCCTTAAAGCTATTAAATATCCATATAGCTCTCCTATGGCCAAAGATATTGTGGACACTCAGCTGCAGAGGAGCTTTGAAAATAATTTTCTAATTGAAACTTCTTCTGTGTGGCCGGTCTCCAGGACTTTCTTCTGTGGGCAGGCATAATCTAGGGACTCGGGACTTTAAAGCCGTCCGTGATTGATCACTGTCTTCGGAACTTGAGTAAAATTCTTCAAATATCCATATAGCTCCACCAAATCCAGAGATATTGTGGCCCTCCGTAACGGGGGGCCATACAAATGATTTTCTAAAGAAATTTTTGCTGAGTGGCCGGCCTTCGGCTGGGCATAATGACTTTTGGTAATGGACAGGCGTGATCTAGGAATTAGGGACTTTAATTAAAGCCTTCTGCTATTGATCACTGTCGCCAAATTTCAGGCTAAATTAAAACATCCTTCTGTGGGCTGGTCTAAAAGACTTTCAACTATGAACAGGCGTTATTTAGTGACTCGAGACTTTTAAGACTTCTACTATTAGTACTGTCTCCGGCATAAAATTCACCGACCCGCAATGTGTTAAAGAATTTCGTTGGTAACGTCTTGCCACTGCGCATCTAGCGAAGATAAATTAAATTATGTATCAAAACTTTAATAGGTAAACTGAAACTATAAATAAACTGAAACTAATAGTTTAAAAAATGTTACCCATTTTTACAAAGCGAAAGTGTAGCAATTAATTGATTTTTTATAATTCTTTGATTTTTTTAATACAATTTAAAGTTTTTTATTGTCTGCTTTTGTTGAATTCGCTCTAAGGTTGATTAATTCTCTTTGGTGTTTACATAGAGAAACAGTGTTGCCATACTACTCTCAATTTTACTCAATTTTGCCTTATTTCCATATTGTGAACTAACTAGTAACTAAGTTACAAAGTTACTTGAAAAGAACACTGCTTATGGGAAATTAGTAAAATTGTCTACAGGGACGCCCCACAAAAAATGTTATATACAGAAGACTCATCGCTTTTGTGCTGGATTTAAAAGAGATTGGCATCGACTAAGACAGGCTACTAACAGATAAAATCGGCTTCACAAGTAGTCGTATTTTAAAATAGAAGTATTTTAGAAAATGTTTTAAACGTTAAATAAGTCATTTCTTCTGCTTAATTTAAACACTTGTTACTGGAGCAATTCTGTGCTTACATACATATGCAAAACAGTAATTTAATCTAAAAGTTAACTTTCAATTTATTTTACTTTATATGTATTTGCTCGTGGTTGTAAAAACATCAATGAGCCGATGTTGAGCAGCCGCTGGCTGCACAAATTTATTAAGAAAACAAGCCGCCAATAAAGAAAACCCCTAACCTCCGCCGCCGATAGTTTCCTATCGGTTTTAAATTCTGCTGTGTGCTCAAGCCTTAAATGTGCAATATTATTTAAATGTTATTTTAATATTCGAATTCCAAATGAAAGTGAACAGGCGTTATTTAGTGACTCGAGACTTTTAAGACTTCTACTATTAGTACTGTCTCCGGCATATTTAGTGAGGCGTTATTTAGTGACTCGAGACTTTTAAGACTTCTACTATTAGTACTGTCTCCGGCATAAAATTCACCGACCCGCAATGTGTTAAAGAATTTCGTTGGTAACGTCTTGCCACTGCGCATCTAGCGAAGATAAATTAAATTATGTATCAAAACTTTAATAGGTAAACTGAAACTATAAATAAACTGAAACTAATAGTTTAAAAAATGTTACCCATTTTTACAAAGCGAAAGTGTAGCAATTAATTGATTTTTTATACTTCTTTGATTTTTTTAATACAATTTAAAGTTTTTTATTGTCTGCTTTTGTTGAATTCGCTCTAAGGTTGATTAATTCTCTTTGGTGTTTACATAGAGAAACAGTGTTGCCATACTACTCTCAATTTTGCCTTATTTCCATATTGTGAACTAACTAGTAACTAAGTTACAAAGTTACTTGAAAAGAACACTGCTTATGGGAAATTAGTAAAATTGTCTACAGGGAGGACCCCACAAAAAATGTTATATACAGAAGACTCATCGCTTTTGTGCTGGATTTAAAAGAGATTGGCATCGACTAAGACAGGCTACTAACAGATAAAATCGGCTTCACAAATAGTCGTATTTTAAAATAGAAGTATTTTAGAAAATGTGTTAAACGTTAAATAAGTCATTTCTTCTGCTTAATTTAAACACTTGTTACTGGAGCAATTCTGTGCTTACATACATATGCAAAACAGTAATTTAATCTAAAAGTTAACTTTCAATTTATTTTACTTTATATGTATTTGCTCGTGGTTGTAAAAACATCAATGAGCCGATGTTGAGCAGCCGCTGGCTGCACAAATTTATTAAGAAAACAAGCCGCCAATAAAGAAAACCCCTAACCTCCGCCGCCGATAGTTTCCTATCGGTTTTAAATTCTGCTGTGTGCTCAAGCCTTAAATGTGCAATATTATTTAAATGTTATTTTAATATTCGAATTCCAAATGAAAGTGGTCTTACGACAAAAAAATCATTTCTGGTATAAGTAATATGTATGTCACGGTTCTACCTAATCAAAATGCGTGCCGCACTTAACTGGTATCACGTACGACTGAAATACACAAAAGTTTGAATTCGTCGCAACAATAAAAATTTCCAAATAAATAACAAGAGATGTCTAATTTCAATTATGTATATTTTATTTCCTTGTTGCCGAAATTGTAACTTTTTTGTTAGTAGAAAATATCAATCTTTTGTCAAAATATTTTTGAGTGATACAAAAAGAACGTTCTGTTAAAGTTAAATTGTTTTACTTTTGATTTCCGCGCGTCGACGTAGTTTGGAATTTTGAATATATGAATCCAAATATGAAGATCTTACTATTTATTTGACACACAAAACACATTTCGATAGGCAAGGCAATGAAGTCAAAACAGCTTGGCTTATTTAGACGAAATTGCTTACTTCAAATATGTACATACAGTTGCAAGCATATGTGGATACATCATGGTAAATTTGGTTTTGCGTAGCTGCAAGCGAGTTGGCTGCTACTCGGTAACGAAACAAGTTAGAGTTACCTGACTTATTTTTTTAACAAAAAAAAAATATGACACACCCGGCTTGTACAGCAAAATCAAAAACATCCCTCTAAGAAAACCGGCACGAAAACGAAACGTTGGCGAAGTCATTTTTTCATACAAGACTACGAAAACGAACCGATTTTGCGATACGTAAATGCACCGTAAACGTTAATTTCGGAATAAGAGAATTAGAAAAAAAAAGTAGTAGTTTGAATGTATTGGTAGTACGCCAAGGCTAAGCTAAAGTAGTACTTTTACGTAACACTAAAGCGGTCCGTTTTCGTAATACCAGAGTGTTGCGTTTACGTAACACTGAAGCGGAACGTTTTTGTATCTGCAAAACGTTCTGTTTCCGTACTGAATTTATTTCTCTATCGAAATAATATAAGCTTTTTTATACTGAAGAATTAATGTTGCATATATTGTGAATGATTATGAATTCTTTGGCTATTACAAAATATAGATATGTAGATATAAATATACTACAAACGTTTTATAAATACCTATTATATTAACACTTACAAAAGCTGATTTTGTTTAACAACAATCAGATCATCACACTTCAAACATCGGCATCGGCACGAAAAACGCTTCAAAACAGTTTTGTTCCATTCAATCAGCTCGGCTCGGCGCGCACTCTGCCATCCCGACGCTTATTTCTACTAATTTGTATGTACACAGTTTTAAGAATTTCAATCAGCTTTCTGCTCGGCTCCGCTCGGCTTTGAGCGCGCACTCTGCCATCACCCTAAAACAATTAAAGTGTTCTGTCAACATGGCTGCCCGAATAAGAAAAAACAGTTAATGCCGTTACCATTAAGAAAAAACAGTTCGTTTTCGTATCGCAAAAACGGCACGTAAACGGATTGTTTTAGGTACTTTTTGGTTTAAATACGTTCGTTTCCATTACGCAAAATCACTTCCATTTCGTACCGTAAAAAACGGCACGTTTACGAAGAGTTTTACGCAGAATTAATTTCGTCGTATTTTTATATGAAAAACTATGCAAGTGTTAGTGATATGGCGGTCCGTATGCGGTTCGTTTTCGCTCCGCAAAATGCGTTACGTTTATTTTTCTTGGAGGGATATGCTTTTTTTATTGATACAGAAAGAAAATGAAAGAAAAAGAAAAAGTGTGATAAAACTATTTCCATAAGTTGTATTGAGTCTCGCGAATGTGCTGAAGATGTTGAGCTGGAAGAGTATATACCCTCTAAGAAAACCGGCACGAAAACGAAACGTTGGCGAAGTCATTTTTTCATACAAGACTACGAAAACGAACCGATTTTGCGATACGTAAATGCACCGTAAACGTTAATTTCGGAATAAGAGAATTAGAAAAAAAAGTAGTAGTTTGAATGTATTGGTAGTACGCCAAGGCTCAGCTAAAGTAGTACTTTTACGTAACACTAAAGCGGTCCGTTTTCGTAATACCAGAGTGTTGCGTTTACGTAACACTGAAGCGGTACGTTTTTGTATCTGCAAAACGTTCTGTTTCCGTACTGAATTTCTTTCTCTATCGAAATAATATAAGCCTTTTTATACTGAAGAATTAATGTTGCATATATTGTGAATGATTATGAATTCTTTGGCTATTACAAAATATAGATATGTAGATATAAATATACTACAAACGTTTTATAAATACCTATTATATTAACACTTACAAAAGCTGATTTTGTTTAACAACAATCAGATCATCACACTTCAAACATCAACTAAAACAATTAAAGTGTTCTGTCAACATGGCTGCCCGAATAAGAAAAAACAGTTAATGCCGTTACCATTAAGAAAAAACAGTTCGTTTTCGTATCGCAAAAACGGCACGTAAACGGATTGTTTTAGGTACTTTTTGGTTTAAATACGTTCGTTTCCATTACGCAAAATCACTTCCATTTCGTACCGTAAAAAACGGCACGTTTACGAAGAGTTTTACTTAGAATTAATTTCGTCGTATTTTTATATGAAAAACTATGCAGTGCAAGGGTACCCTCCAAGAAAAATAAACGTAACGCATTTTGCGGAGCGAAAACGAACTGCATACGGACCGCCATATCACTAACACTTGCATAGTTTTTCATATAAAAATACGACGAAATTAATTCTGCGTAAAACTCTTCGTAAACGTGCCGTTTTTTACGGTACGAAATGGAAGTGATTTTGCGTAATGGAAACGAACGTATTTAAACCAAAAAGTACCTAAAACAATCCGTTTACATGCCGTTTTTGCGATACGAAAACGAACTGTTTTTTCTTAATGGTAACGGCATTAACTGTTTTTTCTTATTCGGGCAGCCATGTTGACAGAACACTTTAATTGTTTTAGTTGATGTTTGAAGTGTGATGATCTGATTGTTGTTAAACAAAATCAGCTTTTGTAAGTGTTAATATAATAGGTATTTATAAAACGTTTGTAGTATATTTATATCTACATATCTATATTTTGTAATAGCCAAAGAATTCATAATCATTCACAATATATGCAACATTAATTCTTCAGTATAAAAAAGCTTATATTATTTCGATAGAGAAAGAAATTCAGTACGGAAACAGAACGTTTTGCAGATACAAAAACGTACCGCTTCAGTGTTACGTAAACGCAACACTCTGGTATTACGAAAACCGACCGCTTTAGTGTTACGTAAAAGTACTACTTTAGCTTAGCCTTGGCGTACTACCAATACATTCAAACTACTACTTTTTTTTCTAATTCTCTTATTCCGAAATTAACGTTTACGGTGCATTTACGTATCGCAAAATCGGTTCGTTTTCGTAGTCTTGTATGAAAAAATGACTTCGCCAACGTTTCGTTTTCGTGCCGGTTTTCTTAGAGGGTAATGTCTTCAAGAAGGTCACAGTTGTTGTTGTAGCACATTTGTATAAATAACTCCAGTATCTGTATCAAATATTCAGTGTTAAAAGAATTTATACTATTAAGACCCCATTTTTATGTGAAGAAATCTTAAACTACAACAACAAAGTTCTGTGAAATTACGATAAAAATTGAAAATTGACAAAAATCTTGACAAACCCTCATTTATGAGTCATGTTTAATGCTGTACTGAAGGAAATACAATTTGTCAAGAAACTTTACTATAGAAACTATACGAAGTAACAAAATTGGGTTTTCACAATTTGCTTTGCCTTTTTTGATTGTAAACAATCTTTTTTTGGGCTTATGCTGCTTCTAAATTAAAATGTTGTTGAATGTTGCCAGAACACAATATTGCTAACTTGGTAACTTAGCTAGTTACATGAAAAGAACACGGCTAATATTTAATATAAAAATCCCTTTCATACAGTTAGTTTTGTCTGTCTGTTATTCATATATCTGTATGGAAACCCTAGTGTTTGGATTAAAAACAAATGTAAATATGAACCGTTATTGTGAAAATCAACAAAACAAATGATTTACGTCTATGGTTGGTACATTTCTTAGTAAGTTTTTATATTTTCAGCAAAAATTTACATTTTCAAGCAAATATGAAGAAAATATATGTAAACTTGGAAAACCAAGTCATTAAAATGACAAAAAAAAACAACGATTATGCACGTAAAATTGCTACATTGGAGAACAGTTCTTCAAGTTACCGAAAGACATAAAGTAAACCCACCGGAAGCTACAATATCGCGACCCAGATTGCTTTCCAATAGGAATGGCCGAGCTATGGAGCGCAAGTGACAACAACAAAGGAAGTAACAATAGCTCTAAACGATGGCCCAGCTGCCGGTCCTTTGCAGCGGATCGATCCTAAGAAGAAATTCTTTGGCCAAGGGCTGGGCACTTCGTGCCACTACAACAATAGCTCTAAACAAACCTGTTAGTGAGTGCGCAGCACTCAAAGCACATCGAAGAATTGGACTGACTTCAGCAGAAGAAAGCGTTATCAATGACGCGGTCCGTCTCAAGTTTGACAACAGCACAAACATGTAAACGTTGATGACTGCAAGAGTGTCATATGGGCAGACGAGACCAAAGCAATCTGGTAGTGCTATAAGTAAACCTTTAAGCAAATGGACCGTAGAGCTCATCAGAGGATCGGTTAGTGGCAGCAGTAAAAAAGAAAGAAATCTGAAAAACCCTTAAGCATTGAACAATAAGGGATTGAAAACGGGTTATATGGTCCGATGTGACAAAAATAACCAACTCCAATCTGATCGAAAAGAATATTTCTAGAGCAGACCTCAACAGACAGTCAAACATTTTGTTTTGGGGTTGTTGTTGTTGTAACAACAATATATTTATTTTGAATTCTTGTTCGTCTATGGGGAATCTGCTTCGATCTCCAGGTGGAGGAAACGCGCCATTTGAACTGAATGCGTCCACAGAGACGTGCCCAGTAAGAATTGAGGCGGCTGCACCATCTAGATCTTAGCTGCGCCAGAACCACAGGCGTCTGCCTAGGTAGTACCCTTTTCTCAGGTGAAATCTCCGGGGGATGCTCCCCAAGCACTACATTCACACGGTAGCTGGATACTGCTGCTGCGACTTCATCGGCGTGAATGTCAGACCTGCCTGATAGTTTCGATGATCTAAAGGTTCTCTCTTTTACCGCTGGACCTCTCTCTCTAGATCATGAAGATCGTACCTGATCTGCCTGGGCGGAGGCATCCTGTCTAAGAGATGGTGGTTAGGATGACTGCTGTGAAAACACCCTACCAGGTATTGCTTTGGCAGCTGGAAATTGTGTCTGCGCACGGTATGGTCCTTCGTCTCCTCATGTAGATTGTCCTCAGTTCTGATGGCGGCATTCTAGCAAGTCTGAATTTTCTTCCACTGCGTCGTACTCGCGTTCGCCGACTATGCATGTGCTGCGTAGTTTGCCACAGACCGACCTATCGCTTTGTAAGAGGTCAACAAGGTTTCTTTGTCGACTCCCCAAGAACTGCCGGCAAATGACTTGAGGACATTGTTCCTACTTTTGAGTTTATCGCAGATAGCTGTAGCATGTGCAGAGGATCGAAAAAGTCTGTCCAATGTGGCCCCAACGATTTTGGGGTAGTCGGTAATCGGGATTTTGACGTCATCGACTTTTACTTTGAGTGACAACCGCACCTCTGCGTTCCATGCAGTTAAGAGTGTGGCTGATGATTTGGAGGCGGATATTTTCATATTCCTCTCAGTGAAAAAGCGTGCTAAGTCAGTGAGGTAAGAGTTCATTTTCTCGCATATGTCATCCACTTCAGGTCCTGACGCCAGAATTGAGCAATCTTCAGCGTACGATACAATTTTAACGCCGTCTGGTGGTGCTGGAATTTTAGAGAGGTAGAGGTTAAACAGAGCAGGAGATATCACTCAACCCTGGAGAACTCCTTGTTTCATTCTACGCGGCTTCGACTTACTGTCTCTAAATTCTACATGTGACTGGCGGCCACACATATAGTTTACGACCCAACGTTTCAAACTGGGCTGAAGGGACGTTTCTTCAATGTCCTCGAACAAAGTGGCATGGTTGACCGTGTCTAAGGCTTTTGTTAGGTCAAGAGCCACGAGGACCGTCCTGTCGTTAGGCTTGTTTTGGTAAAGGCCGCGACTTATACGTGTGGTGATGGCGTGTAAAGCAGTTCTTGTGCTGTGCTGCTTGCGGAATCCATGCTGATGATCAGTACAAGTAAAATGTTCCATCAGGCTGGGGAGGAGCAGTGCTTCAAGCGTCTTTGCTACTGGATAAAGCAAGGAGATCGGCCTGTACGAATTTGCTTTACTTGCTTCTTTGTCTGGCTTCAGTTGCGGAACCACTCTGCCCATTTTCCAGGCATCGGGAACTAAGTGAGTGGCTAGCGATAGATTGTCTAAACTTCTGCCGCATATAATAGGTCGGACCACACATAGCATTAATTAAATCGGACTTTTGTTCGGAGACCGATTTCATGGCTCGTTAGTACATTGTATTATTTGAAAAGACCATATAATAAAATAAAAAATAATTCATAAAAAATTTCATAATATTTCGTTAATTATTCACTATTTTATGACTCATAAAGCAAAAACATGCTGAACATAGACCTACTTTTGCTTCCCAGTGACTTCATTAGCATGAATGTCGTTCAGACCTTCCTGATAGTTGCGATGATCTGAAGGCTCTCTCTAGTACCGCTAAACTTATCTCTCTAGATCACGAAGATCGTACCTCTATCTGGACGATATCATCCTGTGCATAATATGGTTTGGACGACTTCTGCGACAGCAGATACTGCTTAAGCAAGAAGTAATTGTGTCTTCGGTAAGTAAGGGCCTTCATTTCTTCATTTACAGGTTGGGCGATTAATAAAAATTTTAAAGTTTGAATCGGCTGTAAAAAAGGTACTGAATTTTTTTTCAAATTTCTGGTTTTATTTAAAAGGTTGAATTTTATCATTTAATAATAAAACATTCCGATCCACCCAATTTTTCAGTACATTTCCGATTGTTTCCGTTTAAATTTCTTAATTGTCTCTGGAAGATTTGCGTAACATTTACTCTAATGGCTCCCCACTGAAAATAAACCAAAGAGCTCAAATCACAGCTCCGAGGCGGCCAATTGACATAACAATTTCGGCTCGATATTTGATTTTCAAAAACATTGAGAAAAATCGATGGCTTCATTGGCTGTGTGCCATGTGGCTCCGATTTGTTCATACCAAATGTCGTCCATGTCATCCTCATGAATTTTTGGCAACAAAAATTCGTTGAGCATGGCGCGGCAATGCTCACCGTTGACGTTAACGGCAGCTCCTCAGGCATTTTCGAAGAAAAATTGCCCAGTTATGGCGCCAGTCCCAAACCCACACCAAATGACAAAGTTCAGCCTTTCCAATGAAAACAGAATTTTGAAAAAGATTTTTTTTACAGCCAATTAAAATATTAAATCGCCCACCCTATACAGGGTGATTCATTCACGACTAGACACATTTCACCAGCGTATTCCTTGGCTCATTTCCCGAAAATATGTCCATCTACGACCATGCCCGAAAATGCAAGGGGGCGAAATGCCAGTGGTTTAAAAATGTTCGGATTTGTGGTCGGAGGGTACTTGGGTAAAATTCCTAAGTTCTGGTCGTAGATAGACATATTTTCAGGAAAAGAAAGTTGTCCAGTCGTGAATGAATCACCCTGTATAAGCGAGAATTAAACCGAGCTCGCTTAAACTCGCTAAAGGTTTTTTTTCAAAAATGTTAATTATTTAAAAAAACGGGTTATAAAGCAAATTGTCTATATTTTTTTTTTATATTTGTGTACAATGATATGAAGTTATCGCATTAGCGATCCCATAAGCAAGTTATATTACTACACGGCCAATATGCCGAAAAAATCGTTTGTGCCGAATATTTTAAGTTTTTAGAAAAAAAATGTACAGCTAAAAAACAACTTTTGCCTCGGTGCAGGCCAAAAATATTTTCAGGAATTCCTCAAATGTTCACTGAAAATAAAAAGGTTCATTTATGAAAAAAGTTTCATTAATAGTTCTACATCAAACTGTTGAACCAAATTCATTGATTTGATGATTTAGTTCTTCGATTTGAAGAATTTAGATGTCAAAGTATTGTTCTAAGTTCATCAAATTAAAGTAGTATTATTCATCAATCTTGCACGTTGTAAATCAATATCTGAGATAACCAACTTGCTTTAATTTTTTTTGTTTGGAGACTTTTGCGCTATTGAAATTAAGACAATTAAATCTTGTCTTGTTTTAATTCTAAATTATTTTAAGGAGATAGAACGTTTAGCTCTGGCTATGTCATTTGAATTTTATGAGTATAGAAAGATGACTAAAACCTATCGACAAATACAAAATTAGGAAAAATTTTAAATCATAAATGATATTAATAGGGCGAAGAGAAATCAAATCCGAGGAGAAGTGTCTTCCTGACAGGAATGAATATGCTGCGTTCATATTTGTATATTTATTTAAATTTGTTTTAATATTTTAACTAATTTGTTTCTGTACACAACAAATGTAAGTTCACAGTTTTCGAGATAACAATACAAAAGCCATACAGTAACAACAACGTTTGCGCTTTCGTCGAAATAATGTATAAATAAAATCGAAATAATCAGCTTTATGTACATACATATGTATGTATGTGTATAGTAATTTGTGTGCCTGTGTGTTTATATTGTATATATAGGGGAAGAGAGTTACATAAGTACATATGTACATATATATATATATAGACATATACAATAAATAAGCATACGATTAAATTAAAAGATCACAAAGCAGCATGTCTTGGAATGCTCTTTCCATTCAAGTAGAATTCGGCTGTAAAGGATCCGTTTCCGAAGCTTGAGCATCTTCAATGTCCGCAGAAGTGCGTCGCGAAGCTGATGACGGCGGAAAGTTCCAATCACGTGGAGAAGTACGACCAAAGATGATAAACAGCAGATTGCCAAAGAAATAGAAGGCCGCTGTGATGTAGAAAACTATGCGCCACTGCAACGGATTTGTCTAAAAAGCAAAGAACAACATAAATTCATTGTGGATTTTAAATTAACTCTAAGTATGCCTTTGCACTACTCACCTCATCGGTTACAATAAGTCCCACTGTCAAGGGTGCTATAATACTCATAACATTGGCCGCACAATTGGTGATGCCCATCAAAGTTCCCGCGAAATTCGGTGATAAATCAATATGATTCACCTGGAAACCCAAATAAGTGGCAGCATTTGCACCCACCGCTATGGTCAGCAGGGCTATGGCCAATGTTGTGCTTTCCCCAGTTGTTATATAGCCCAGGCCCACCAGTGCCATCATGGGTATCCACATGCCCAGCGTATTGAAAAGTTTACGGGAAAATGCTAAAGGCATTACACTGGAGCGATTCAAAACATCGGCTACAAATATAAAGCCATACGATAACAAGGTCATGGCCAAATACGGCAAAGCCGACAAGGGGCCATTGTGGCGTATGTCCAAACCCAGTATGTTCTTCATGAATGTGGGTATTTCTGTCAGCAAAGTCCAAAAGCCCCAATTGTTGGCACAGTGAACAATAAGCAATGTCCAAAAGGAAACCGATGACAATATCTTCAGCCATGGTGTTCTTAAACTCGATGTCTCCAATCTACCGGCATCCGAAGGTCGCCTACCCTGGCCTGAGCTCTCAATATATCGTCTTTCTTGGGGCGTTATCGACGCATGGTCAGCCGGGGTACTCGAGCTATAGTAATACCAAACTATTGACCACACAAGTCCCGCCAAGCCGGATACATAGAATATACTGGGCCAACCCATCCAAGAGGAGGCTATAAAGCCACTTATCGATAACATAATGACTGTGCCGAATTGGGCTCCTGAATAGCAATAGCTTACCAGGCGTCCACGTTCTTCAGCTGGTGCCCATTTTGAGAGAAATGTGTGTGTCGAGGGAAAAATCATGCCCTGGCAAAGACCCTGTACCGCACGCACCACCAGCAGTAGGGGCCAATCACCGATTTCCGCAAACATGGGTGTTAGTATGGCCAAAACGGAGCAGATGACAACGCCAAAGAAAAAAGTAAATTTAGCACCATATTTATGCGATAAATAACCGCCAGGAACTTGTGTTATCACATAACCCCAAAAGAAACTGCTTAAGAGGTAGGATTTGATGCCTTCGTCCCAATCGAATTCCTAGAAGGAGATCAAAACAAAGGAATCATTAAAGTAAATCAGTGTAAAAAAAATTGAAAATACTAATAAGTATAATGATACATCAAAGATATATTCTGGAATCTATTTATTAGGCTACCCAGCCTCAATATTATTTCAAGGCAGCAACTAGAACGCCAAGTATTGTAAGGAAATTATTAAAAATATAAATTTTGCAGTTTAGTTGGCCATCATTGAGACTTCAGAGCGCAAGCAATTCATAGTATAGTGGAAATATTTGGGAATGAGTACAACCTTTTGGACTTTTAGCCACTTACTGGACTGTTATTGGTCCCGAAGTGCAGAAAACATAGCCGACGGAACGTCCAATATCGAAGAAGACACCGAAATGACAATCTGATGCCAATCGGCGTTGCCAAATATTTGGCGCCAATTGGACATCCTCAAAAAGTACGTATTTGTTTTGATGCTGGATTTTGGTATTGTTCGTTATAAAATTGAGCTAACAAAATTGTTGAAGCCGGGTGACCATGTCACATGACGATCTTGCATTATCAGTTCACGCACGGTATCAATGTTCTCTGGCACAGAGGCCATTTTTGGACGGCCTTCACGACCTTCGATTTGATTTGTCCAACTCACTGTAAACAACACAAATGATGGTCGTACGTCAAAACGTTCTGAGTACGTTTATGCTAAAAAATGTCGAACTTTCCATTGGAAATGTCAGATGGCGCCAGGCAACAGCTAGTGTTGCCTAGGCCAGAAATATATACATATAGCAACCCTCGTATTAAAAATCCATTAAAACAATAAGAGCCCAAAAAGTTCCAACAAAAGAGATTGGAACTCGCAAGTAATCATGAAAATTGGCCGGTAAGCAAAAAGTGAAATATTTATTTAAAATTAAGGCAAACGCTATTTTTTAAATCTGATCGAAGCAGACTTAATGTACAAAGACGCTCTTAAAAATAATTCAATTCCCAATGCACGTAATGGTATGGCCTCCTGTGCCTCCTGTTTGGTGCATGCCACTTAATGCGGATTGCGACTGACATAGAAGTTCCGTTTTACCACAAATTATTTTAAATATCTTTATGATAATGTATGATAACAGCGAAGGACTCTTCAATGGGTACTTTAAACCCATTAAAACCCATACAAAGACTTGTAGAAACTGGTGGATATAATGCCAAGTCCACGCTTTGCGTTTATTACACATATTGTTGATTATGCTTATTGTTGGATGTAAATAGAATAGAATTATAACATTTATTTTGAACGGTGGTTGGGCCGATGTTGAATGTGAACAACACCTAAACGTCAAGTTTTTTTCTGCATTTCATTTGATATTTCTCAATTTCGGACTAACTCAATTTGAACCAAGGAAAGATACACAAACGAGCAACGCGTTAAAGCTATTCATGCTTATTATCAAACAAATCAAAATGCACTTCTTGATTTTTCGGTCAATTTAATTGTCCAAATGTGCGTACAATCGGAAAAATCGTGCAAAAGTTTGAGCCTACCGGGTCTGAAGGAGATGTGACAACACCAGTACATGCTCGTACAGGTCGTACTGCAGATAGTGTGGCTGAAGAGCCGTCCACCTCAACTCGTCGTCGTGCCCAACAATTGCACCTCCCACGCTCGTCGTTGATGAACATTTTGCATAAAGACTTGCATTTACGCCCTTACAAGGTGCAATTGACTCAAGAACTAAAGCCTCTTGACCATTCCAAACGTCGGTATTGGTCAGAATGGTAGGAAATGCCAACAGCAGATGATCGGCCCTTAAAAATTAACCACCCTTTATTTAACATGCACTATTATTTTGTTTTTATTTTATTTTTTATAGAGCTCAATTCGTTGACTCTATTTTTATTCACAGCTAAACCAAGGGAGTTCGAAGTATTTTTGTGAATTTTTGCTTTTATAAGTTTTGAATTTCCACAGCAATATTCTATATTTCAATATAAATTGAATACAAACAGATTATATTCGATTACATTCCATAATCTTTTACGGAAAATGATAGGCCATATGAGCGACCAATAATAAATGTTATTAAAACTGGACCATATTGGCCCATGTATTAGAATATTCCCTACGCAAAGTTAAGCATTGTAGCATTCTACGAGCTCTGTAAGTACTCCGATAGAAATTGGACCAATAGCCCAAGCTCATAACACTACACAAAGATCCCTTCCGATTTAAGATTTTACCGCTTCAACTAGTGCGTTATGAGCGACTTATATCCAGTTCTAACAAAATTTGAATATATTGGTCCATTTTTTTATATGGACATACGAGTACATACAAATTATCTTTCCAGAGTTTAAATCCATTTTTGAGATATTAGCAATAGAAAGTTAAAAATATTAATTATTTTTGTAATACAATGAGCTTGTCTCAATTCATTGAGATGTGTTGTCAATAACTTTTAAGTCGCTGACCTGGACCTTAAGTTACGAGCCTGCTCTATCTTTTTCTAGAGACGTTTCTACATGAATATTGAGATAAATTTCTTAAAACTCGACATTTTAGATATGAAAACTATGCACGATGGATAAGTGTCGAATGTTTTTACCTGACAGTGATAACGAGATTCTTCGGTGATAAGCGCTCACAATATTCGCGTAAGTACTACTTACTGATCGCGCCCTAGTCAGTTTTATTGAAGGAACAAAAGAAACAGATGAACTGAAGCATTTTGGCTAGTGTAAAATGCAGACAATTCTGCTCAAACCTCCATCTGTAACCTTAATAGACTGCTCAAAGCATGAATACATAAAACCGTAACGTCAAAAGAATTGACTGCAATTGCTTGAAGCAAACTTGAAAAGTGAGATTTACAACAGTAGTTCTCATACGTTTGTTGAGAACCTGGTCTAGAAGAGTTCGGTTGTCCTTCCAGCAATTGCTGCGTAGCTTTCTGATGAAGGTCGTCACGAACCCGAATTCGAGTTAAAAGCAGTGTGTAGCCACGATAATCAATGTCACTTTGCCATGTTGTAAAAAAATTGTCATCTATTAAAAGGTAGATCCATGAGGTCTCGCCCCGTTAAATCCCTGTTCAATGTGTAAAAGCAAAGGACCGAAATTAAACAAACGAGCTAAGCATACGTCAAAAGCAAACGTCAATTCTTTGCACAGTAAGAAATTACAATCAAAAAACAATCCAGATAAAGCACCTGGTGCCGGTTGTAGATGTAAAAAAGAAGTGGAGATGCACCGATTTTTAAAGGTTGGTCAAGATTCATGAACGAATGCTTCGCCAGTACCTATTTCTCGAATGGCCAGATTGTCGGAAATTTGATGAAGAAAGACAAAACTCTTTTATTAAAAATTAAAGGTTGGATTCATTTATATTTAACTGGCAGATCACATTATGTTGTACAAATTCAACCTTTCGCCAACACTCTGAATAAATTTATAGGTATATGAACTTTTTTAGAAATCTTTCCGTTTGCCAGTACTTGAAACGCAACGTTTGTTGCTGGACCAACGTTAAAACGTCAGATTTTTTTGTCTGTGGGTGTTCAACTATACAAAAATAGAACTAGAGCTCTGTTGGAAAAATACAAGGGTGAAGTGAACGATGTAGTCCTTGCGCGACAAAGTAACATTAGGGCAATGAGTAGGAAATTACAAGCGAGAATTGCCAAATTCTGCCTGTTGAGTGATAATCAAAACCGGTAAAGTTAGGAAAGCAACTGTTTTTTTTAAACACTTTCTCAAGTATCCTTCTAACGCTGATTGATGTCCTTGAACAAATATCTATGTTTTAGAGCCATATAGTACTCGTATAAGGTTATCAGATTAGACGTATAGGAAATGATATTTTAACTGAGCAACAATGTTACAAAATATCAAATTGATTCTGGACTTTTGAAGCTACATTTGAGCAGGAAATTCCAGAAAAGGCCATTCCACTACCGGGTTTTTGTTGCCTATAACACTTTTCCCCTTATACTCGTAGCAAAGTAATTTTTTGGACAATTAATTATTTACAATTCTCTTATTGTCTTATATGGAACATTTGGTGATTTTCTTAGAGGTAACAGTCCAAAAGTGAACCAAATACTACATATTAGGCGTGTTCGAATGGTACTCGCTTATAAAACGAGGAAGTGGTCGCTAAAGTGATAACGTTAATACTTTACGGAATATTTTTTAAATTTCTTTGTATACATGAACTGATTGGCTTTATGCATCACAAACCATTACTTAGTAGGGACATAAATACTGTTACACATGTTTTATGCTGTAATATAAAAAGTACTAAATGTTTTTGGACCAAATATTTTTTAATACATTTATTGATGTATATTGTATCCAAAAAGAATCTACTTATTCGAAATGTCCGCCGTTTGCCTTACACATGCCTTAAGTCGCAATAGCTGCACGAACCTCGTCCATTGGAAAATTGGCCACAGCTCGAACCAAAGCAGTCTTAAGAGATCCAATGTTGGGGTATCTTTTGTGACAAACCTTGTGCTCTAAAACCGTCCACAATTTGTAATCCAATGGGTACAAATGTGTACTGCCTGAGGGCCATTCTTCAGAGGAAATGAACGCTGGCAAATTGTTTCGAAGCCAGGCCTGAGACGTTTTAGCCTTATGGGCCGGCGCAGAATCCTGCTGGAAAGTCCATGTCTGTTTTTGGAACAGGGAATTGTTAATAGGCTTCACAACAGCTTTCAAAACGGTTTCTTGGTAAACTTTGTTGTTTTGACTCCTTGTTCGCAGAAATGCAGGTCAGTGACCCCATCGTAAGAGACACCCCACCAAACCATGACTGAAGTTGGGTGATGACCATTTTCCACCTTGGGATCAATTCAGATGCTTCCTTAGATGACCAAGCATACACTGTATCATTTTGCTTGTTCAATTTTTCCTGAACGGTAAAATTTTTTTCTTTTTTAATGATTCGACTCATGGACTTTTGCGTGATATTCATCTCGCGGGCCATGATTTTCTGTTTTCGGATCGGATTTCTGTGAATTCTTGATTTAACGGCTTTGATGACATACGGTGTTCGAACAGAACGTGGGCGGCCCGACTGGTGGCGGTCTTTTACATCTCCAGTCTCCTCAAAGAGTTTTATGCATCGGTAGACGAACATGCGGCTAATCCCTAGTGACCGGAGCGTTTTGAAAATATCGTTTTTTTTTCATTTCACACTTGAAAAGCGCTATTACAGCGATACGGTTCTCATTATCTGACCACTGCATGATGAAAGTTGAAACAATTTTAAAATTCCGTTACAGACTAACGCTATTGGGGTTAGCTTTCAAAACCCATATGACATTGACGGGGCATGTTCAGTTCTACTATTGAAATGGGTGTGTTCAATGTTGTAACAGTATTTATGTCCCTACTAAGTAGATTTGAAAATTTTTAATTTTGTTTAGCTCGTTTGTTTTATTTCGGACTGTTGCTTTTACACATTGAACGGGGATTAAACCGGCACAAGATCTCTTGCTTCTATATTTTAATAGAAGACAAGTTTTTAACAAAATGGCAAAGTGACACTGATTTTCGTGGCTGCACACTACTTTTATCATGATTTCGGTCCCGTGACAACCCTCTTCAGAAAGCCTTGCTGCAATTGTGAAAGTAAAACCGATCTCTATAAGGCCTGGCTCTCCACAAACGAATGAGAACTACTGTTGTAAGCCTTACTTTTCAAGTTTTCTTCACACAATTGCCCACGAAAATACAACTCACTTTTGGCACCTCTAAAGAGACTTTTTTAATTTTTAGAAAACATGTTATTCAAGGAACACTATAAGCAAGTAATTACCTAGCTTGTTTTAACGCATCTTGTCTATAGTTTTCTATAAACAGATGTGTTCTTATATTTATGCACAATGGTGTGAAGTTTTGGCGTAAGCGACCTCTTAATCGAGTTATGTATGATATATCACTTCATTCGTATGGTGGCCTCGTCTTCGCTAACAGTGCTTCAAGCGATTAGTCCATCTTTAAAAAATGAGCGGCGTTATTTTGGCAATATCATCTTAAGCTCTTCTAAACTCATGTTCTATGAACTGTGGTACCAGCTAAATGTTGGTTTGAAAATTTCACATTACCGTTTCATGGTTCCAATACTCCAGATTGGATTTCCTATCGACCTAGATTATGTTAGCATTTTGGATGTCTAAATGTTGTAGAATCATAGTTGAAATATGTCTTTTGGAGCATCATCTGCAGCCTACATAAACAACTACTTATATATTGGAGCTGTATCTCAAAAATACACTGCTAAATTGCAAAGCAGTAAACCTAAAATATAGTACTGTGATTATTAGACCTTAAAACCGGGTGAGGGTAAACCAAATATACTTGTTCCAAAGGCATCACCCAACAGCTAGACTCGATAGCTTTCCATCCATGTTCTCTTTTAATCCAGAGCCCAGTGAAAAATTTATACGTGGGTGTGCCTGCAGTAGTTTAAATAATACGTTCCTCCATCCGAACTGCTATCAACAAACTGACTTTCTTTGAAATTTTCACCAACACGGTATGCTCTGATAACAAACAGAGAAAAAGTAATTATACGTCAATCGAAAACGTTTTAAAACAATACTTCCTGACGTAACCAAAAACGAGCAACTGATAAGAAGAGAGAAATTATCAGTCATTGGTTCAAATGTAGTCCAATCGTAAAAACAATTCGAGCAATTAGTTCAAGTGTGCAAATGCTTTGTTTGACTTTTTGTGCAAATTGCAGCAAGACGAGTAATGTCAACATATTGCTTCTATCACGAAAGGGCTGGATGGATGATCTGGAGTAGGCAACTGTATTGAATATTCCATAAATTGGAACTTACCTCAAAATTGGGATTTGTGGCATTGCGATCGGTCATGGCCACTATGGCCACCGACAAATTGACCCGCAGAGCATAGGCAACGGCCAAGCCGAAAAAGGCCAGAAGACACTGGATATGACGCACTCCAAAACGTGGCCCTGCAAAAAAAGCAAAGAAAAATGGTATAAAGTTACTAATATAAAGAAAACTCAATGTACATTACCTTGTCCACCCCCAACATTGATCTGTTGATAACCATTCCTCTGCAGGCAATCACACCAAAATACCATCTTGTCCAACGAAAAATAGACAGGGTAAAATTAAAGTGAAACAGAACACAAAATAACTAAAAACATTTGTGGAATCTGCCGCTATTGTCATGTACTTATCTCAAACTTAGCACATATTTGTTAAAATTCATATGGAATCTGTTTTGAAAAAAAGAGTTAATTTGTTTTTCAGTTCTGGTTTTTGACAAACGAGATGGTGATTTTATTGATGACGAGTTGAAGACGAAAAAAAACAAAACAATGAGAGCAACAAATACAAGCCCCAAGTTTGGTGGAGTAGAGTGAGCAACATCAACGAAAACACTTGTGTGTGCGAGTGTTTTACCACGGAAACAATAACAACAACCGATGTCAACAAATAAACAGCTGTGTTTTCTATACGTCATATGGCAAGAATGAGCGTGAATGGCAATGCTGTCAGGGTTGTTTTTCGTGTTGCATGTCTTTAACAACTCTGCTCGAATAACGTTAACATTTTATCGAAAGCTGGCGTACGTATCGGAATTCCTTCTTTGCAGCGGCATATTCCAAAATTAAATAAAAGGTAAGTTGAAATTTATATATAACTTTGATAATTGTACAAAAAGGTGTGTGGTTTGAAGAATATTCTCTTTAGGCATAGCATAATCGAAAATTTCTTTGGGAGTTGCAATTTAAGGAGCAAAGAACATTCTTGTTTTAATGAATGCATGCTTGTGTGTGTGACGCAGTTTTTAAAATTGACTGATCATCAAATGGGATATTCCTTTTATTGCTAATTGTGAAAAGGTTATATCCCATATATTTATATATAATTTTTCGGATCCCCCCAAAGTGAATATTTGCCTCATAATTTTTAAGTGTTTAGACTATTAACTATTTCATCAGTATCAATTGGAGTTTTACCAACATAACCTCAATTTTTTTTTTTGCTAAAGTTCAGGAAAATCAAAATGGCTCCCTATCAGACACATTCATTGAAAAGAAATGAATAGTGAAACTAGGCGTCGGTGGAATAAACTAAAAACGGCAATTTCTTAATTTGCCAACTTTTCTACAAGCCGAAATAAGTCCAGGCTCTGCGGATCGTGCTAAAGTGAACTTTAATCTCCCTCAATCTCGGTGGTGTCGTGAAGTCTCAAGTCTTTTGATTTGGCGTGTAAAAAGCTGAGGATATAATTCCATGCAAATGCAGCAAGACAGAAATATTTTTTTAAGAGCAAACCTTATGTACTGAAATCCGTTTTTATAGGACACGTAAGGTCAGTGGGGTGTTCTTAACAGTCCCACATATGGGTCATGGACTGCTTGTGCTTTCCGCTGGCTGGCAAAGTACATTCCTGCAGAAATGGAAGCATGGATGTGTCTAGTCAAATAGGATAATTGCGGATGTATTGCCGATTGTGAAGAGATGAAGACAAAAAGTGCATATTTGGCTGATAAGTGTTTGTACTGTTAATTACCTATTCCATCAGTTGTGACATAACCTCATTTTGTTTTTTTTTTTTGCTAAAGTTCAGTGCACGAAAAACAAAATGGCTTCATATTTGAAGTACATACATGCATATGTAAGTATGTATGTAGGAGACACAAAAACAAGGTATAGTGAAGCTGGTCGTCATTCGAATAAAATAAAAACGGCGACTTCTTAATATTCATGTACATATTTGTAATGAAAGCCAACTTTTCTGCAAGCAGAAGTTAGGTCACGCACTGCTGATCGTGCTAAAGTAAACTTGCAAGGGCACCCTCAATCTCAGTGGAGTCATGAAATCCCAAGTCTTCAGATTTGGCCTGTGTAAGCTGAGCGTCTCCATGCCAATGCAGCCACGCAGAAAAATATGTTTGTAGGGCAACCATTTTGTGCCAAAATAGGTTTTTACGGGCCCGTGAGGTGTTCATAATAGTCGCACATTGGTGCTTTCGTGAACTGCTGGGGCTGTCCATTTACAGCATATATTTAAATGTGCTGTAAACTGTTAACCTGTTAATCATATCGTCTTTGGCCTACTTCAGAGGGTTGCAATAATTGAAGTTTTTGTGTCTACCTATGAACAAGTTCTACCTTGGCTCCCTGCTGGTCTGATCGATTTTTTTAACTTTTCTGAACTCTAGTCAACCTAAATGGTGGTCTCGTTTTGTAGATCACGTTTGATCCTGTGGGCAGTTTTTTTTTGCAGTCTTTGGCCTATTTCTGGAGGACGTACTGCTTTAAAATCGTTCCTACCAAAGCTCTGAAATTCTTCTTAGCCCTTCACTGGTACGATGATATTTTTTTTCATCCTGCCTGTACTGTCTGTATTGATTTGAAGTAAATCGGCTCAGTTTGAGATGTAGCTTCCACAAATATGTTAATTTTTTTTTGTTTTTTTTTTAGGTCTGCCACATATTACATCTTAATGGAAATTAGAAGGCGTTAGTTTTTGGACCAAGGAAGAATGTTATATAAATTAAAGAAAATAGGTTCAAATTTAGATATAGCTTCCACACTTATGATCAACCGAGTTTATGTCTGTCTAACTTCACTTAATTGTAAATAAAAGCAGAACGCGTTAATCGATTTCTATGATCTATGTCGCATTTTGTTTATAGGTTATGTGACTTTACGTGAAAGTTATAAGACTCTACACGTTTTTCCGTTTGGGATTTATGTTTTAAAAAAAAAAAAAAATTTTTTTTGGCAAAATTTTCTTCATAAATTTATTTCTAATTGCAAAAATGTTGATTTGGTAGAGAAACGGTATATTAATGGATCACTTTATTTCAGCAAAATCGAACTAGTCGTTCTCGAGTGTCAAACTACGTTTTTGCCAACATTTTACAACTAAGCGAAAAAACATCAAGAAAAAATGTAAAAGGTCATTAAAAAAAACTGGCACATACGAACGCAAAACCCTTTGAGGGTTTTAATATACTGACCTAGTACCATCACCCTGACTTGGAATTTCTCACCCCCCAGACAATAACCCCAAAAATGTTCCACAGTGTTATCGAAGCACTTTTTCCACTCTTAGTGAGACCGATTGTTGACCACGCATTTATATCTTCATGTACGGGAATAAAAATAAGTCATTGGGTGCCAAGTCAAGGCTGTACTCGTACGGCGAATGACCCATCAATTCGACGTTTTGGCCGGTCAAAAAGGCTCGAACCAATTATCGAAGCACTTTTTCCACTCTGAGTGAGACCGATTGTTGACCACGCATTTATAAAAACAAGTCATTGGGTGCCAAGTCAAGGCTGTACTCGTACGGCGAATGACCCATCAATTCGACGTTTTGGCCGGTCAAAAAGGCGCTGGTTTGAGCCGATGCGTGAGAGCTCGCATTGTAATGGTGCACAATGACTCGTCTTTTATTGTTCGTTTTTCGAATTGATTTTCAGAATTGACCGTCCTACGTTGCTCAAGCGGAACAGTCGCCCCATGACCAGTTTTGCCGAAGAAACAGACGACCATTTGATTCGAAGTGCTTGTCTTCGAAGGCCCATACGGCCGATTGCTGTTTTGTTTCAGGCTCATGCGCATAGATCCATGATTCGTCACCTGTGACGATCTTATGAAGTCTGTTGAAGCACCGCGATCGTATTTTTTTAAGATTTCCTTTCATCAATCGACATGAGCATTTTTTGAGCGATTGTCAAATTGTTCGGGATCCAACGAGAACAAACCTTGTTTACGGCCAGGTGTTCAACCAATATCTAATGTATGCTGGTGGAAGAAATGGCCAAGGATGCCTCTATCTCACGGTATGTTACATGGCGATCGTGCATCAACAATGTTCTCTGGCACAACGACCGTTTTTAGACGACTTTCTTTCACTACATTCGTCTTTGAGCGAGCGTCGTCCACGATTGAATAAATTAAACCAGTTTTTTACAGTGCGAAAATGTTCACGAGTTAATTCCATTTTTTTTTGTCAAATTGTTTATTTCAAGTCACTGTAAACAACACAAATGATGGTCGTACGTCAAAACGTCTAAAAACTGTCAAAATTTCCGATGGAAATGTCAGATGGCGCCAGGCAACGCTTAGTGTTGCTTAGGCCAGAAATATATATAGCAACCTAGAAGGACCTCACATTTTCAATAGCATTTATGTCTGGACTTTGTGGCGGGGTAAGCAAATGTTCGGTGTTATATAATATCCACAATTTAACGTCTACAGCTATGTTTTTGGTTATCTTGCTGAAAATAAAATCCATTTCTCGGAATATCCAGTTCATTCGAACTGGCCGGTAGGATTTCTTTCAAAATTGACGTATACTCTGTCTATAATACCATCAATGAAGACAAGATTGCCGACTTCTGAGGCAGACAAAAATCCCCATACCATTACCGAATTACCTCCGAGTGTTAACAGTCGCTTTCATATTTTTAAGATTAAGCGAAATGAAGCTGCTTACGCCACACCAATCGTGGTCGCCTATCGGAGCCGAAAATATTGAATTTGCTCCCGTCGCGGAAAATCGCAAGGACTTTGTGCTTTGGAAAAATATGTTCTATGTTAATTTTAAAAGAAATGATCCGTGCCAGTTCAGAAACAACTGGGTATTCTGAGAAATGGATTCTATTTTCAGCAAGATAACGATCCGAAACATATAGCAGTAGACGTTAAATTGTGGATATTATATAACTCCAAATATTTGTCAACCCCGTCACATAGTCTGAACTAGAATCTGATAGAAAATGTGTGATCCTTCTAGGAGGAAAATGTAAGATAATACCATATTTCGCCCAAGAAACTTAAAACTGCCTTGCAATATGAATGGGGGAAAAGAAGGTAGAAACGTACCCTAATTAAGTGGAATCAATTCCAAGCCGCTTAGAAGCTGCTTTAGCTAACACTGGCTATCCTTAAAAATATTGAATCGTTAAAATTAGAAGAGCAAAATGCTAATGTCACCTTAAAAAATAAGTGTTAGGTTAAAAAGCACTAAAAATCTTGTAGATGAAGATGTTTTTTTTTTTAAAAAATTGTTGACATAAATGTAACGTTTTAATCCAGTTTAGACTATACCAAATAAAATATGAATTATTTGTTGTTAAAATCTAATATTGTTGGTACTTTTGTTTTTAAAATATAAAATTACTTGTATGCAAAACACTTTTGAGACTCGCTGTATGTTCTTCCACTAAGAATTTTTGAAGCGAATCTTTTAAGGACTTTAAAAAAATCGCGGAATCTCAAAAAAGATCAGAGATAGCGGGAAACGTTTTTCATTTCGGGATTTCTCGATAAATAGCCCCTGTGAGGGTATTTTTAACCGAAATATATAAAAATCGAATTTTTATTTTATTCCAGTAACTCTTAACAAACCCGCTAGTTATGTATTCATACTCAAACAACTCTTTTTTTGTTTTTGTCTTTTTTTCAATCATAATGAAAGATTTATTTCAAAATATTGACACTTTCTTTCGTTTTCTTTCTTTTCTGTTTCGAAATTTACATTTCTAATTATTTGTTCTAACTTTTTAAAAAAAATCTGTTGTATGACTTGTCTTAATCTTAACAATTAAACTTATTAAGGCACATTCAAATATTGCAATTGCGTTTAATTTAGTGTGTGTGTTGGGTTTTCCCCACTTTATTCTAGAATTTTTTGTTGTTTTTGATGTTGTTTTAAATAATTTACTTAACAGCTAAATAATATATAATATTATATACATAAATTACACAATAATTAAAGTACAAACGCAAAAAAAAAATGATACTTAAGTTTTAGAAAATCGATTGCAGCGTTTATATACATTTTGTAAATTCTGTTGTAGTTTTTTGTTTTATTTTATCTTTTCATATTTATTTTATTTATGAAATACTGTTTAAGGACATTTGAAAAGGGGGAAAAAGGAAATTGAATAAATTTAAAATCAAGAATCAGGAATTGTTAACTTATAATTACAACTAATGGAAGCTCAATGTCTCTTTTTTCATAAAAAAACACATACTACAATTTTTAAATGCCCTTTTTTAATTTCTTTTTTTTATAAAACAAATTTCTTTTTGCGTGATGTGTAAATGCAAATGTTTTGTAAAAAAAAATAATTTACATTTAATTTCTTTGTTCTGCACTTACAAAACTATTCAATGCCTAATTTCTAGATTTTCGAAAATATAAATTGGTTACATTTAAATTTCAATTATTATTTTTAACGTAATTTTCTAATCTTATCGTTTAAGGAGGTCTTCAGTACGCTTATTCATATACAATATGGATATTTGTGGGTTGTTGTGTGTGCTGCTGATGGTGAGTTTCGGGAGTGGCTGTAAACCACTTGCCATCGGGGGTTATTGGCTGCCATTCTCTTTGATGACCGGCTTCACCTCACCGTTCGTTAACAACGCAGGAGTTTCGGGATCAATGATGCTCAAACGTTTGGCCAAAGCATCTTCGGGTGAATTCCAACTTTGTACGTTGGTCTTGCCCAGTATCACAAAGAGCAGATTACCGAAGAAGTAGAAGCCGGCCGCAATGAAGAACACAATGCGCCATTCCTCGACGTCGGTCTGAAAAGAAAGCGCAACAAAGAAGAGATTATTAAGGGTAAGTGTTTTAAGATTACAACGAATGTTAATAGAATTATTATTTTCAGTTAAGAAGAAAACGTTGATGTTCCCATTAAAAAAATTTTTGCGGAATGAAGAATTATAAAAGTGATACTTCCAAAAATATATTGGCGGACATTGTAATGTCCTGTAAAACCACAAGTCGAAGTGAGGGATACTTTTTTGAAGATGGTTAAAATCTTGTTAAATCTGTAGTCCCCCCGTCTGTATCATGAAGAATCATGAAAGTGCTAATTCCAAACTCTAATTGGCGGACTTTGTGTTGTCCTGTAAAAACAGAAGTCGAAGTGATGGATACTTTAATCTGGTTCGTCGTTCTTTTCTTATGGGACCGTTTACTGGAATTATATACTGGCTCCAGCGAGTTGGTAAAGGAGTTCTACTGAGTTTTTTATCTCTGCCGCAACTAAGGCAATTTCGCCCATAACGAGTTTCATAATATCGGTCTCTACCGCCATTACACAGAAGAGCTTTTGAGGGTAAGTGTTTAAGACTTTAACCGATACTAATAAAAGTATTATTATCAGTTTAGAACAAAACGTTGATGTTTCTATCAAAAAATTTTTGTGGAATGAAAGTGATAATTCCAAAAACTAATTGGCGTACTTTGCGTTGTCCTGTAAAAACACAAGTCTAAGTGAGGGTACTTTTATAATGATGGTTAAAATCTCGTTAGATCTGCAGTCCCAGTTAGCGAGCATAGAAATTTAATCGAGCACAGCTCAGGTTTGAGAGAAGTTCACTATCCGCTTTTTTTATGGGACCTTAGGAGGGTTATAAGCTGGCTCCAGGGAGTTGGGAAAGGAGTTCTACTAATTGTCCTTATCGCTGGCAATTTCGCCCAACGTTAATGTTTCTATCAAAAAAATGTTTGCGGCATGAAGAATCATGAAAGTGATCTTTCCAAAATCTAAACGTTTCTTTATGGAACCTTAAGGGAGTTATAAGCAGGCTACAGGGTGTTGGTAATGGAGTTCTGCTGATTGTTTTTGTATCGCTGCCGCAACTAAAGCAATGACGCCTATAAAGAGTAGAATATATCACAATAACGGTCTCTCCCGACAATAAACTTTTCTTACCAGTTTTTACTTTCAGTACTGCGGAGACACTTCGATCAAGCCGATTGTATCATTCCGATAATAAGGTGATTCTCAAAAATTCTACAGACTATTGTTTCCTTTCAACAAGTACCACAGTAATGCGGTATTCTCTACTTTTCTGTCAGGAGAATTGTCTATACCCTCGCCCTTTATGCTAGTTTATAAAGAAGTTTGTATACATTCCATTTACTATGTGATCACAGAGGGCTCATTCTGATTGTCCTTTATCTGTAAGAGTTTACACAACAGGTTATCAAAAAGAGTGTCCGTGAGCCAAGGCAGGCCTTTATTCTCACCCATTATGAATGTACTTTCAATCGGAATTCTTTACCCATGCCATATCTTTATCGTAAATTTAAAGAATTGCCAAGACATTTCCCCCACTTCCCCCCTAAATTTGTCATTTCGTTTGCAATGACACGAAATATTCATCAGAGAACCTTTAAGAGTACAGTATAAATATTAGCGATCGTCGTAAAATTCTAAAAAATAATAAAATTCGATCTAGTCATGCCCATCCGTCGGTGCGCCTGTTAAAAGCGCCATAGCGATCAAACGAATCAATCTAGGATCCTGAAATATTGCATGATGATTAGCAGTTTGGGATTGTAAATGGTCTCAAACAACCCAGGAGGGAAAAGCAATTCCTTTAAGAGACTTAAGGTACCTCAGTAAAAAAACTTTTTTTACTCCTAAACACAAGAAAAATTTTGCTTCGAATCAAATTATTGAGTAATTTTTATGTTAATGATCGTCGTAAAATTTCAAGACGATCTAGCCATACCCGTCCGCTGGCGTGCCTGTTAAAAGCACGATAGCGGTCAAACGAATCAATGTAGCATTCTGAAATATTGCATAATGTTGGCTACTGGTCTTTAGCTGTTTGTGATTGTTATTGGGAGAATCAACCCAGGGGTAAAAATGTATTCCTTTAAGGGAACATTTGCTGTCGTTTTAGTAGCGAAAATATTCGAAGCTATTACGTTCCATTAATAAGCTCCGGAGAAAAAAGAAAATTTCGGGTATAATCGATTCTTCTTTAATTTATGATAATTAATTTAGATTTGCTGTCGTTTTAGTAGCGAAAGTATTCGAAAGCCATTACGTTCCATTGAATATAAGCTACGGAGGAAAAAGAAAATTTCGGGTATAATCGATTCTCCTTTAATTTATGATAATTAATTTAGATTTGCTGTCGTTTTAGTAGCGAAAGTATTCGAAAGCCATTACGTTCCATTGAATATAAGCTCCGGAGGAAAAAGAAAATTTCGGGTATAATCGATTCTCCTTTAATTTATGATAATTAATTTAGATTTGGGAAGGACGGGCCGAAAGTCCCCAAAAAAAGGAAAATTTGTTTTCGCTTTTGGTAGCGTGGAGGGTATATGAGGTTCGACCTGGCAGAACTTACTTGTTACTATACTTGTTTTTGTGTTCACTTGATTTTAAGTGAAAATATACGAATGCCATTACGTGCTATTGAATAAGCTCCGTATGGAAAAGAAAATTCCGGGCGAAATCGATTCCCGTTTAATTAATGATAGCGGCTGACTATTTTGAAAAAAAAAAATAATTTTTCTAAGTCTTTTAGTAAGAACTTCCGTAGATGTCTAAGGCGTCTCTTTTCTTAAAGAACAACATATCAACAGGTGCTCCACTGTTTTGATATAACCTAACACAAGCTGTCTTATTTTAGACATTGCCTTATCGTGAGAGTGTCTCGTCAGGACACTCACGAGCACCTTAACTTTTCATTTTTTATTTTCTAATAGGGATTCTGTTTTTTTCCTATATTTCTTTGGTAATAGGCGACCTTATTTTCCGCGGTCACTTAACTTCATTTTTGTTAATAGGGTTTTGGTTCTATTCCAGCCTTGCTTAGGTCATAGGCGACCTTATTTTTTTGCGGAACACAAGTAAGGCCTGGGACGTATGCATCCGTGATTAAAAAGCTCCGTTAATGATTGTCCCGACTTAAGGATTTTTGCTGAATTGTCACTATCTGTCTTTATTTTTAAATACGCCTATGGAGTCCGAATTTCTTACGACTCTTACTTCTCTTCTTATCCCATTAAGTAAATCAATGACTTGTGTTCGATGAAGTTTCTGCACTTACGAGTATTAACAGGAAACTGCTAATAAAAGTCCGCTAAAACCATTTATAGATAATCTATAAGGATAAATCTTTTACGTGTGAAGTCGGCGAATTTTATAAGGTGAAAAATCGTAGCTAAAATGTAAGATATAGTAAATAGTGAACCCTAGGTTATTTGTGTAATAGTCGACCACAAAAACCATCCGACCACTATCGGCCCACTACTCTATATTTTAATTTTCGTGTAAAGGCCGATGAAGACATCCACAAGGTATATAGCATAGAGGCTTCCATCTTACCTACCGTGTCAAGTTTTGTGGATGTAGTGATGGTTGCCAGTAGTGGTAGTGATGAAGGCCAGGGACGTATGTATCCATGATTAAAGAACTCCGTTAATGATTGTCCGAATTAAGGGGTTTTGCTGAATTGTCACTATCTGTCTTTATTTTTAAATACGCCCGCGGAGTTTAACAGTCCGAATTTCTAACGTCTCTTACTTCTCTTTTTTTTTCCCATTGAGTATTTACAGGAAACTGCTAAAATTCGGCTTAAACATTTTAGAAATAATCTTTAGGGATACATCATTTAATCGTCAAATTGCTGACTTTTACCAGGTGGAAAATCGCAGATAAAATGTAAGATATAGCATCTATCCCATTGTGAACCCTAGGTTATTTGTGTAATAGTCGAGCACAAAAACATCCGACCACGGTCGGCCTACTACTCTAAACCAATTTATATTTTCGTGTAACTGCCGATGAAGATTTCCACAAGGTATATAGCATGGCGCCTCCATCTTACATACCGCTCTAAATAGTCAAATTTTGTGGATGTAGTGATGGTTGGTCCAACTTATGTACCGACATTTATTATCCTGAAATACATAATAGGTTTTACTCAAATGAGATCATGTTTAATTGTGGGTCGCTCAAAAAAACTTAAAATCTAGAAGTTTTCATTGTTATTTTAAAAACAGACTTGGATTTAAGGTGTTAATATTTTTAAAGGCAGATATACAACTTTGTTCGATGTTTGAGGGTGTTGATAAGTATCTTGTCTTGTATCTTTTCCAATAGTGGCATGTTTTGGACTTGCAAGTAGTTTGATAAAAAATATGGAATCATTAATTCAAAAACTAAATGACACATTCTTCGTATGGACATTTTTTTATTCAGATTTTAAATTCCCTCAATTCAATACCTTAGCAATTGGTTAAGATTGGGGGCGGAAACAATCCCAGATTAATGTTTTTTGACTAACTCTTTGTATACGCCTTTCTATTTCTACCCTTTTTACACTCTATTAAAATTCATTGTTTTTATTTCAGATAGTTTTTAAAAAAACATCAACTTACCACATCTGTCACCACCATCCCCACGGCCAACGGAGCCAGGGCACTCATGACATTGGCCGAGCCATTTGTGATGCCCATCAGCGTACCGGCATAGTTGGGCGACAAATCGATATGATTCACCTGGAAACCCAAATAGGTGGCCGCACTGATGCCCACCGTCAGCGTTAGTAACACCACCGCCAATGTGGCATGCTCCTTGTTGACATAACCCAAAGCGATCAATGAAATCATGGGTATCCAATGGCCAATGGAATTGAAGAATTTCCGACTAAACGATAGCGAAATGTTTTCCTTTTTGGCCAACAGCTTCGAAAGGTAAATGAAGAAGAAGGACAGCAACAACATGACCGCATAGGGCAGTGAAGACAACAGAGCACTGTTCTTAATATCAACACCCATGATATCTTTCATGTAGCTGGGGATCTGAGTCAGCAGAGTCCAGAAACCCCACATATGGGTACAGTGCACCACTATCAGCGAAATGAACGGCGGCGAGGTGAACATCTTCAGCCAGGGTGTGGGCCCGTTCACCTTTGGTGTCGTATCAACTTGGCCCAGCGAGTTTTCAATCATTTTCTTTTCCTCCGGCGAAATGCTCTTGTGTTCGGCTGGTGTACTGGCCGCAAACAAAAACCAACATATGGCCCATACAAAACCCATGGCGCCAGATATATAGAAAATACCCGGCCAGCCAGCTGAGGAATCCGCTATGTAACCACTGACAGCCAACATGACAACTGTACCGAATTGAGAGCCCGAATAGCAAAAGGTGCCCAACGTGCCTCGTTCCTCCACTGGCGACCATTTGGCCAACATCGCATGTGTGGCTGGATGGACAGAGCCCTGCAGGAGGCCCTGGATGACGCGCACAGCAAACAACAGCTTCCAACCGCCAATATCAGCCGCCAAAGGAGTCAATAAGGTAAGTAACGAACATAGCGTAACACCAATAAGCAAAAGCGTCTTGGCACCATACTTCTGGGCAATGTGGCCACCCGGTATTTGGGTTACAATGTAGCCCCAAAAGAAACTGCTCAGCAGAAATGACTTGGTGCCGGCATCCCACTCAAATGTCTAAAATAAAAAAGAAAAAGAGGAGTTACAAAAGGCTCCCCATTGCTTGGACCTTTTTGAGACATACCTCACAATCATTATGAGTAGCATTGCGATCCGTCATGGCCACTATGGCCACACTCAAATTCACTCTTAGCGCATAGCACAGGGAGAGACAGCAAAAACACAGCAGACATTGTATGTGACGCGTACCGATAAGTGGACCTAGAATTATACAAAAACAACAAGAACCGAATGTTAAAATAAAATGTGAGTGATCGGGGAATACAGTACAGTTAATGGCGTCTTATCGCCACAAATAACCAATTGTAATAAATAATAATGATCCGAACTGAACCGAGCTGAAAATGTAGTGAATTGTTTACAGACACCGCACCGAGTAGATATGACAAAATAACAACAACCGCAGAGATAAGAGCAGTACTTGTACGTTTTCGTACCACTTTGGAAACGTCTTCATAATTGCTGCTATCAGTTTTACTTTTAGAATGTTCAGTACAAAATGTGTCTTATGTATACATTTGGCTGATGCGTTTGGACCAGCTTTATAGTATTCAATTGGATAGGAACGAATATTCAATTAAGAAGTGCAAATGAGCGTATCGTCTAAGAATTTTGCAAGGAATTCGCGTTGTATGTACTTTATACTTTATTGTTATAATGATAAGAATTATTTTTAATTGTTCAAAAACCTTTAAGGACTACAGATGTATAAAGCATTTTATTCAGAAGTTTTTTTTTTATATGTTCAACTAAAATCGTAATCGAAAATCAATTCCTATACCAAAATCTTTGAAAAGATATTTTTGTAACGCTGTCTTTGGGACTGGTTAAAGTCATTTTACAGTAGCTCAAGACATAAACTTTAAAAACTAAATAACGCTGACTAATTTAGAAAAAGTAAAGCTGTTTAGCTCGTTTGTTTTATTTCGGTCTGTTGCTTTTACGCATTGATTATTGCAACAATTTCAGCAAAGCTTTCTGAAGAGCGTTGTCACGGACCCGAAATCATGATAAAAGCAGTGTGCAGCCACGAAAATCAATGTCCCTTTGCGATTTTGTTAAAATCTTGCCTTCTATTTAAATATAGAAGCAAGAGGTCTTGAGCCGGTTAATCCCTGTTCAAAGTAAAGCCTTAATTTTTCACAATCAACTGAGGATCTTTGGAGAACTCAGAATCGTCTGTATCTATTTTTAGCCTTTTGCTCTGTAGACGTAACATTGACCGTCTCTTCTTTCGACACTTTTGTGTCATCAGTTGCAGTGTTAACTTAACTTTGTGGAGCAAGTGCAGGAAAGAGTCAGACTTGGTAGTTCGCAAACTAGGATGCTTCCCGATTGTACTCTACTTGTCAGAGTCATTGGTAAGGTAGGATATGGACTAGTACCGGGGACTAACCTTGAAAGGTTGATACGCGCTGAATCCACTTGGTGACCCCTTGATGAGGGTCCATTGTGATGTTTTTTGTCAAAAAAAATTACGCTATAAGCTCTTTGAAAGTTGCTCTTGAGTCACGACAAATGGTATAAAAAAGAGGTTATTTCAAACCATGTCAGGGCTAACCTGGTGATATATACGTGCATCAGGTATTTAAGACTTGATATAAGGTGTTAGCTATCTGTGGTATACTATCGTTTGCTCAAGGAGTGCAGCTAAAGTGGAGAATGGATAATTATGAATTTTAATTCGTCGCACTAATCACCAATTTGTTGGATTTTATAAAACAGGAGTGTATTTGTTTAGGACTGTCAGTGTGTAGGCAGTTATTGGCGGTGTTTGTCGTATAACAAACTGGGCAAAACTCATGAAATACCTTTTAACTACACCTCAAGAGTATGTTTTTATAAATAAAGGGGGTTTAATATATATTTTCAATCATATCATGCTTGCATAGTTTAACATAGTGTGAACGTTCCTAAAATGTCGAAATAGATTTTCGGTTGATAAGGAATTATAAGTTATTTAAAAAAATTGAGACATTATCATTGAACAGATCCTTTATCTTTACTTAGTAGGGACATAAATACTGTTACAGCATTGAACACACCCATTTCAATAGTAGAACTGAACATACCCCGTTAGTGTCATATGGGTTTTGAAAGCTAACCTCAATAGCGTTAGTCTGTAACGGGATTTTAAAACTGTTTCAACTTTCATCATGGAGTGGTCAGATAATGAGAACCGTATTGCTGTAATAGCGCTTTTCAAGTGTGAAATGAAAAAGGCGATATTTTCAAAACGCTCCGGCCACTAGGGATTAGCTGCATGTTCGTCTACCGATACATAAAACTGTTTGAGGAGACCGGCAAATGACCGGGCCCACGCTCTGTTCGAACACCGCATGTCATCAAAGCCGTTTAAATCAAGAATTCACAGAAATCCGCTCCGAAAACAGAAAATCATGGCCCGTGAGATGAATATCAAAGTCCATGAGTCGAATCATTAAAAAAGACTTGGGACTTGTCGCTTTCAAATAACGTACCGGACATTTATTGACTGCAGCTTAAAAAAAATAGGATTGAAAATTGCAAACGTTGGTGAAGCACGCTGGTAACTTGCACAGAAAAATTTTGTTCACCGATGAAAAAATTTTTACCGTTCAGGAAAAATTTAACAAGCAAAATGATAGAATGTATGTGCGGTTATCTAAGGAAGCATCTGAACTGATCCCAAGGGTGGAAAGGGGTCATCACCCAGCTTCAGTCATGGTTTGGTGGGCTGTCTCTTACGATGGGGCCACTGCCCTGCATTTCTGCGAACAAGGATCCAAAACATCGGCCAAAGTTTACCAAGAAACCGTTTTGGAAGCTGTTGCAAAGCCTCTTAACAATTCCCTGTTCCAAAACCAGCCATAGACTTTCCAGCAGGATAAGGCTAAAACGTCCCAGGCCGGGCTTCCAAACAATTTGCCAGCGTTCATTTCATCTGAAGAATGGCCCTCAGGCAGTCCAGATTTGAACCCAATAGATTACAAATTGTGGACGGTTTTAGAGGACAAGGTTTGTCACAAAAGATACCCCAACATTGGATCTCTTAAGACTGCTTTGGTTCGAGCTGTGGCCAATTTTCCAATGGACGAGGTTCGTGCAGCTATTGACGATTGGCCAGTGCGACTTAAGGCGTGTGTAAAGGCAAAAGGCGGACATTTCGAATAAATAGATTCTTCTTGGATACAATTTACATCAATAAATATATTAAAAAAATATTTAGTCCAAAAAGATTCAGTACTTTTTATTTTACAGCATCAAACGTGTGTAACAGTATGTATGTCCCTACTAAGTACTTTTAACTGAGACACCTTTACTCCCTGAAAGTAAAACTTTTTTCATTCTGGGCCAATGTAGCCAATATTTCCTTTAACATATAAATGTGCTTTCTTGAAATTTTCTGATAACGTTTTGACGACCTAAAGCCATCGGCATATTCAAGTTCATTATAACTATTTTCAACTGTAGACAAACAAGAAATACAAAATTAATGCGCAGTAAAATTTTCGGTTCAAAAACCATGAACTCTATAAATATTTTTCAATTTAATTTTATAATCTTTTTTTTTATTTTTTTCTTCAGTATTTTTTGTAAGTTAACATTAATATTTCTATCGATTTACGTACTAATTGATTGCAATATATATTCAAAGTTCTCTTTAGATAGCATTGCCAAAGAGTTAACATTAATATTTTCGTAAATTTTCTCCAGTGTCTTAAAATATACGCTAAAATTTAAATAATCATGGAACGTAAGTGGATTTCTTTTATGGCACCACACTATACTGCGAGTGGTTTATCAAATAAGCATTTATTATTTATTTAAAAAATGAATGCGGGTTTTTTGTATCGTAAATAAACACGCGTAGTTGTGGTGAAAGATTGTGAAACGTGGCAGACATAGTATTTTTTCCCTCTGTACTGTTAGGATAAATTTTTTATGGTTTGGGGGTTTTAAAAACTGGGCTTACTTATTGAACCATAGCAATTCTTTCTTTCACTTTACAATAGCTAAAATATTTTTATACGAGAGTTGCTATTTATATTTCGTGTCCGGCAATAAAAACAATAATTTATCATTGCAAATGGTTTTATTGTTTTTCAAAATATTCTCGTTTAAGATCAATACACGTTTGCAGGCGCTCAAGCCAATATTCAAAGCACTTTTTCCACTCCGATAGAGACACCTCCAAAACATGATTTGTTAACGCTTCAACAGCTGCTTCGGGCGATGAAAACCGTGTACCACGCATTTTTTTCTTGATGCTAGGGAATAAAATGAACTCATTGGGTGCCAAATCAGGGTTGTACGGTGGATGGCCCATCAATTAGACATCTTCAGTGGTCAGAGATCATCGTTTCGGCTGATGTGTGAGAACTCGTCTTCTCTTATTATCTCCTCATTTCTTTGAACTCTGTTGGCAAACTGATGGTTGTATACCACTCAGAGTTGACCGTCCTACGTTCCACTAAAGGCACTGTGGCAACATGGCCGGTTATACCGAAAAAACGCAATCATTTGCATCGATGTAATTTTTCCACACACAACTTTATTGGATTTTACTTGTCTTGAAAGACCCATACGGTCGATTGCTCGGGTTTATATGCATGGATCCATGATTCGTCACCTGTGACAATGTTGTACACTGCCTGCCTTTGAACTACTGCTGTAATACTTTTTTATCATATCTTTGCCCCAATCCATACGAGCCTTTTTTGAGCATTCGTCAAATTATATGGGATCCAACGAGAAAACATTTTTTCACGCCCAAAGGAACATGCAATATCTTATTGATGCTTGTCATACTAATGCCCAAGGATGCCTCAATCTCACGGTATGTCACATGTCGGGCTTGCTTAATCAGTTCACGAAATGCATTCTGGAACGAACAGCGTCCGAGTCTGAACTCTTGGTACGAGCGATCATCGCCAAACGTCGAAACATCGCAAAAAATCATCGCACGAAAATGTTCACGGAGTAATTCCATTTTTTGACAGATATGAATTTTTCAACACACTGTTGACAAAACAATTCGCCCTCAAATGACAAAACGTTCTGAGTGAAGTTGTGCTAAAAAATATCGAAGTTTCCAATGGAAGTTCCAGTTTGCATCTGGGAACACTAGTATTTTCCGGACCCGAAATATAAATCTCGTAATTGAATACCTTTTATTCTGTACTTAAGGCTAGTTTACTAAAGTTCCTTGAGAAAGAACCATTATGTTTATTTTAAAATAAATGTATATTTAGTAAGTTTGTTTATTACTATCTTAAAGCTTTTCGTAAAACGTTTTTTCGGTGTAAATGTTGTACGTTAAAAATGTAATAAAAATATTCATTAATTTTAATGTTAGAATCCATCGTTAAATTCAATTTTTCTTTTGGATCATGCAAGTGAAAATGTTTTCTGTACTATCACAAAGTGAACTTTCATAAGTCTGTCATGTGTAAAGTATATAGAATTCTCTATCGAAATGTTGGTGCTGAACTGAAATGCACGATTTTATTTTTTTACAAAATAAGTGAAGACTAGGTCATTGGCCCATTGATTTTGTTTGCAAGCTTCTTATACTCTTTTTGAAAGCACAGCTCCATGTAAGAAATTATCAGATTTAACGAACCAATTCGTACCAGTTATAATCGATTTTAAATAAGGGAAAAATACATTATTCGGTTGGTTTGTTAAATAATTATTTTTAACGTTTACTTTTTGAATATGTGTAATAAATAAAATAAAAAAATGATTGAAGTTATACATTCTTTATTTGACACTCATGGGGAATATGGTTACCCTGGTTTATACCCAGTGCCCGTTGTAATCGCTTCAAAATCTCACATTCTTCGGATATTTGTTTTGTTCCAGTAAGTGTTGCAATTTTTAGATAATTATCACCGCTTTATAATTAGTACCAAAAGAGTTTCACCATCCGCAACAACAAACTTAGTCATCGAAATTCCTTCGAATGATCACCCCTTTCAACGACCAAACGCAATGAATGAAACTCTTCTGACATCTACTTTTGAAAAAGGCCATACGCGGCGGTACACACTGCTCCAGCCAAAAAAAAGAAACCCACCCAAAACTTAAAAACTGAAACATGTGATTTTCACATGTTTTCTCTCTTGCGCCGTCTCTCCATTGTTTGATTTAGTCATTCAAAGAACTACTCAATACGAATACGATCAAACAGAGAATAAGCAATAAATACAACAAAGATACGCATACACCAAAAGTAGCAAATAAAAAACTTCTTTCGGGTTATTTATATCTGGGGTTTCTTATAGAACGGCTCACGAGTTTATCGCGCGAGTTTCATTGAATACAAAAACAGACCTAATGGTGGAATGCTAAAGTCTTTGTAAGTGTACGGCTACGTAGAACGCAACATTCTCACGCATACTTTCACAGTTGTTCTCTTTAATCGTTTTTTTTTGTAGATACTCTTAAATCTATTGTGCTCGTATATCTCTTAACTGTAGAATATGTATGCAACAATGATCGGCTTGAATGATCACGATTCATTGTTTAAACATCTTGGCAAAACGTGTGAGTATGGCTGAAGTTATTATTTAAAAAGTCATGTGATCAATATTTCTCTTTTTTTTTAAAGGTTCAAAAAGAAGTTGTCTCTTAGTATTTATTGTTTTTTTTTGGGTACCCCACTTCAATATTATGGCATACCTTAAACGGCGGTTTTGTTGCGGCTCCTTAAAACGATAAATCATCATTCGGTTTCTCGTAAATTCTTTGATTTATGATTAATTTTTCAAAGACAGCCCCTTTTAGTTAAGCTTTGTGGTCCAGCGATATTATCGGTCCGTACTTAATCGAGAACAAGCAAAAACAGCGTTAGGACAGATTGTTTGGTAGAAACCCTTGATCATAGATTCCCTATTGCATATAGTCCCTGTTGCCCGTAGGTTCAGACCCCATATCAGTCTTATCTTTTGAAAAACGTAATTGAATTCGTAATTAAGGCAAAAAGCTTTCGTTGAACACCCGCAATGGTTTTAGATCCCATATCACTCTATTCTTTTTAAAAAAAAACCTAATTGAATTCGTAACGTAATAAGCCTTCATTTGAGCAACCGCATTTACTCGTGGTCGTCTTTTGACCATTTGTGTAATTTTTTGTCCCTAGGTTTAATGACTCAATGTTTGCTTTGCTTCGTATCCATGTTCTGAGTGACAAGCTGAGCTAGCTCTTACAAAATAGACCTCTATATGTGACAGCGCATAGAGAAAGGGACCTAAGGGTAAAAAAAATCAATTTTCATTTTTTTTTCTTTTTTTGATGTGTACTACATCTGAGCATCGAATGAGACCGATCCCATGGCCCAAAAGTGTTCCCTCTCAGAGATATGCGCGTTTTATGAAAGTGAAGTCGACGATTCTAAGGGACCTAATATTTAAAATGGCTACCCTGAACAAAACTTTTCATCAACTTTTCACCTTTTTTTTAACATCTGAGCATCGAATGAGACCGATCCCATGCCCCAAAAGTGTTTCCTCCCAGAGAAATGCGCGTTTTATGAAAGCGAAGTCGACGATTCTAAGCGCAAATAGAAAGGGACCTAATCTATAAAATGGCTCTCCTGATCAAAACTGGTTTTTAACCTTAGGTCCCTTTCTATTTTGCGCGTCACATATATACACTTATGAGGATAATTGCTTATATTTAAGTACTCATATATCAATATTTACAGGTTTATGGTAAAAACAATCGACTAATAGATTGTTTTGACCATAAACCTGTTTAGGGGGGGGGGGGGGGGTCCCTGGGGTTCATTACTCCCACCCTCTCTTTCAAATCTGAAAATTAATCCGCATTTGAATTTGTAATAAAATTTGTTTTGCCGTAGATCCATATTTATTTTTTTGTCGCTTGCTTTTGGTTATAAGGGCCTTTTTTGGGCCGCTGGGGTGCATTACCGTGAGCCGTCGTGGCGTGATAAAAGTGTGCACGGCAATCATACCAGTTAATCCAGGTTCAACGTCGGGTAAGAACATCTTACAATTTTTTCAGCAGCGTCTTTTTACCTCGTTAATGGCGGCATTACGAGTAAGAGATTTTCTCTAAGCCCTGTATGAACTTCTCTATAAAATACATTAGCCGTTCGGGGCGTTAAACAGTAGGTCCTGGGAGTATAAAAATTAAAGCGTGCACAACTTACTGGTTTGAAAGAAGTTCCCCTCTTGTTCGGTGATGGGATATTGTGGGACTGAGGCAAGTAAGTAGGGCTCAATAATCCGAACCCCAGTTTGACCCACATCTCAAAACTTAATCCATAATAGAACTCGTAATGAAATTTGTTTAATTTGAGTTGCCATATGTGACAGCGCATAGAGAAAAAGACCTTAGGATAAAAAAAATCAATTTTCATTTCTTTTTCTTTTTTTGATGTGGGCAACATCTGAGCATCGATGGAGACCGATCCTATGCCCCATAAGTGTTCCCTCCCAAAGATATGCGCGTTTTATGAAAGTGAAGTCGACGATTCTAAGCGCAAATAGAAAGGGACCTAATCTTTAAAATGGCTCTCCTGAACAAAACTGGTTTTTAACCTTAGGTCCCTTTCTATTTTGCGCGTCACATATATTCACATTTTCTATTGGTCGCTTGTTTTGGCTATAAGGGAAAACGACTCGCAGTGGTCATGTCTACATGGTGGAAAAATTACCTTCTGACCTTTCATCAGAAAACAAACCATGACACTTTTAACGTTTTTGGCCTTTACTCGTAATGACAATTTAATAGTTTTGACTTTGCATGGCGATAAATTTGGCAAACCCTTCAAGAAATGTTGCCTCTAGACCGACTTATCCTATTTAAAGCTGTGTTTTACTATTAATCAAAATTGAGCACAATAACAGGGTCCTCCTTTATATCGTCGTGCAGAGACGGACGGACAGAGGAGAGGACAATTTTTTTTTCACTCGATGATGGCAATTTTTGTTTTGATTAAAATTATGATGAATGTGAACGATATGTGTGTGTTTCCACAAATTGGTACTATGCGCCGAATAGCTGGTGCTAAGATCGATATTCTGCCATATTCGACATTCTGTTCCAAAGAAATGATCAATAGGAAAGTTCCATTTAGATCGTATCCGACATTTCTCTCCATAATTTAATTTCTCCGAATCTGTAGAAGCTATTTAAAGGCATGATTTTCTTATATGCAACGTAAACTTGCAGTCGATATCGTGTAATTTGTAAGGTTTCGCTTAAGGACCAATTAGTCTTGACGCTTGACGGTGGACGGTTGACGGTAGGCAATCAGCTATTTCAGTTAGGGGTTGCATTTTGCATGTGTTAGAGGGAGATAACTACAGTTTGACGGTTGACGACGGTAGACTTCTGCAGGTTGCAGAATCAACCGTCCACCGTCAAGATTAATTGGTCCTTAAGGACCAATTATTCTTGTTGATTCTGCAACCTGCAGAAGTCTACCATCGTCAACCGTCAAACTGTAGTTATCTCCCTCTAACACATGCAACCCCTAACTGAAATAGCTGATTGCCTACCGTCAACCGTCTACCGTCAAGACTAATTGGGCCTTTAGTCACAAAAGATCATTGTCTCAAATCCAACGGCTGAGTCATTGCCAGTTAAGACTTCTCATACTGCTTACAAAAGCGAAGCTGTGACTTTCATTACCACTTCTAAGGCAGCAGTATTTTTAATCGTGAATGAACTTTGTACCACCTGGTTTATCGGTAAAAACTGTGCCAAATGGACAGGTTAATAAATCAAGAGTGACCTTTGTATGAAGGCTTTATAATAACAACCGATGCGTAGCAATTTCCCTTGGAGCTGTCCTTACCCCGAACAGAGTTTTCTCCAGCTTGATTCATATTCAGATTTGCGACCTGTACTTTGATTATAATACAATAGATGTACAGATTCCGACAAAGACTCCGAGTTGATCGATATAATAAACCTGGTGTCTCTGCTCCCCTTTTTAAATTACAACTGTCAGTTTAAAGTTTTGGTATAACAGACGGAAAAAAACAAACAGCAAACCAACAATATTCGCTTGCACGACGGCAGTCTTTTAGAGGGCTGGGGAAATATTAGAAATTTAGAACGTAGTGTGTCAACTAAAACATTAATCCACATTCAGATTATTTTTGATTAAAGTATTGCGGCCTTTTCTCTCTCTTTCATTTGATCAACAGATTGTCTTTTAAGAGATCCATAATTTAATCGTTGGCCAACC
Organism: Hydrotaea diabolus; assembly: GCA_963513945.1. Classification (NCBI taxonomy): domain Eukaryota; kingdom Metazoa; phylum Arthropoda; class Insecta; order Diptera; family Muscidae; genus Hydrotaea; species Hydrotaea diabolus. The sequence continues at coordinate 29,389,763 of OY740720.1, read as the reverse complement.
GCCAAGACACACACGGTTCACTGTCATTGGTCATTTTTTTGGAAACGCCTGGAAATTTTCAGTGGGACCATAGCACAACAATAAAGAAGGTAGTGTTATCAGCTGATTTACAATGTTTTCTCGCAGTACCTAAATTTGTGAAATTAGAAATTTGACAAGGACAATCGTTGCATTTTTTAAAGGTAAAATTCTATATCAAACAATCACAGTAATCATCAAACATTAAAAAAATGTATTTTAAGCATTTTCTTTCAATAACTTTCATAATTTAGAAAACTTTTTATTTGTTGTTGGACTGTTCACTAACTATTCCTACCATCTTTTCATAGATTTTCTTTAAAATTTCTATTTTTTATCTGAATATTTTCCATTTTTTTTTTGTTATTTTTCCACTTCTTGTTTTAAACGATTCCTCCTCCCAAACAAATGCGACTTTTAATTCTAATAAAAAGTATGTATTATGTTAGCACCTTGATCTGACCATTGATCAACAAATACACAGCCCCCAATTGTACCTCCTCCCTCAGCTAGTAGCACTTTGCTCTGCTATGCTTGGGGGAATAAAAATAGCTTCATGGCATCAGCCTTGTGGGTGTGTGTAATATGTACGCCCAATTATTTATAGGCATTCGTTCGTACGCACCGTGGACGTTGTCGTGGTCGTCGCTCACATTCACTTTCGTACGTTGTACGCTGTTGAAGTGTTCGTCGTGTGTCACCGCGGAAAGTAGCTTCACAGCCCTACGCAAAAGATCAAACTCCAAACCGGTCACCCACCACCTCCCTGCTTCGCTGGATATTTGTCCAATTTCCATACAAGTGTGTATGTGTGTATTCATGTTACCAAGAGATGTTTGTTGTTTATTAATGAGCAGAAGTTTCGATGGGAACGAAGGCAGGCCCTAGCCAAGGAAAAGTGACGCAAGGCCCCATTTGAAAGTTGTACTAAAAAGGGTGAACAGAGGAGGTACAAATTTGTCGCCACTACAATTAAGCGCCCTAATTAATTATTGAACAAAAGTTTCGATAAGAACCAAGAAAGGCCTTAGTGAAAACAAGTAACTTAAGGCCCCAATCGAAAAGTTTAATTTAAGGGGTGAAAAGAAGGGGTACAATTTGTCGCCACTACAATTTGTCGCCCTTATTATTAATGAACAGAAGTATTTATGACAGGAACAATGACAGGCCTTAGCGAAAACAAGTGACCCAAGGCCCCAATCAAAAAGTTGAATTTAAAGGGCGAAAAGACAGGGTACAATTGTTATTAATTAATGAACAGAAGTTTCAGTGGTTACCAAGACAGGCCTTAGCGAAAACAATTGACCAAAGACCTGCCTTGGTTCCTATCAAATTGACAAGTTTAATTTAAAAGGTGAAAAGAGGGGGTAAAATTTTTCACCGCTAATTTCTAAATGATCACAAGTTTCGATTGATACAATGGCAGGCCTTATCGAAAACAAGTGACGAGGCAGGGTAGCAAAAACAAGTGACCCAATGCCCCAATGTAAAGTTTAATTTACAGGGCGAAAAGACAGGGTACAATTTGTCGCCCTTATTAATTAATGAACAGAAGTTTCAGAAGTTTGGTTACCAAGACAGCCCTTAGCGAAAACAATTGACCATAGACTTGCCTTGGTTCCTATCGAAATGACAAGTTTAATTTAAAGGGTGAAAAGAGGGGGGTACAATTTGTAGCCACCTCAATTATTCACCGCTAAATTCTAAATGATCACAAGTTTCGATTCGAAAAAGTGACCTAAGCCCAATTGAAACGTTTAATTTAAAGGGTGAAAAGAGGGGCTTCAACTAAAATGATATAGAAACTTTGGAAATAAACTGACTTTTTAGTGTAGCCATTTCAAATAGGTGTAAATGAACACATTTTGGTATCAGGAATTGGAGAATGGATTTAAAAAAGAAATTATAAAAACAGGTATACTGATAAAAATTCTGGGCAAGAAAGGCGTAACAAGGGTAAATAGGCAAAATTGCCAAAGTTTTTCACCAAAACCGCCATTTCGAAACACTTTTTAATTTAGAGGTAAAAAATTAAGTTGAGAATTTTGGAAATACGTTAGTTTTTTTTGGTAAGGCATATTTGAATATAAAAATATTTTTAAGTAGTAAAATTTGTAAATTATTCTTTAAAAATGTTGGTTTTCCTTTAAGTTTTGAACTAAATCACCTTTTTGCATAAAAATGTGTCTTGTACACTGAAAACAATCGCATTTATTTTCAATTTTCCTGGAAAATAAGGTTTATTTCTATTTGGAAATTTTAAATTTGGAATATTCGCTTTCGCATTTTCAAAAATGTATATTTCAATATTCGCTTTCGCAACAAATATATTTTATTATTCGCATTGACTTTCGCTAAGCCCACGTTTGTCGATATCAAAAACATCGATAAGTTCGTTTAGGCCGAACCTCCAAAAAGGGTACTTTTTTAAAAAGGGTACTTTTTAAAAAGGGTACTTTTTAAAAAGGGTACTTTTTCAAAACGGGTACTTTTCAAAAAAGGGTACTTTTTCAAAAAGGGTACTTTTTTCAGGTACAAACAAGTCCCTCAAGGGAAACCTTTTTCCGATTTCGCCCATTTCAACCCCAAACCAACATTTTTAACCATGACCCACCATCGTGCACAATATCAAGTTCCTACTAAATACAAGTAGTAATTTTAACCCTTTGAGGACAGCTCTTAACCCGTTGGAACCAAAAATACAAACTATGGCCGATTCTATTTCTATAGGCTTAAATAAGCAGTTTGCAAAATTTGAATATCACATGTCCTTCCTACGAAGTCCTGGAAGAAGTTGCTTATAAGCAACAATTGTCCAAAGTGGTAAATAAAAATGGGGTATTTTTACGAATACAGTTCATATTTTATTTATCAGTTTTTCTGTATAATATAATACTTAAGTATGGTATAAAAGAAAACAATTTTTGCTTGTGTTCGAACACAAATAAACTCCACATTTGGAACATTTGGAAAGCGGAGTTCCAGTTTTACAAAGACGGCAGCGACCTTTCTGACCCCATACCACCCAATGGCCTTTTTCGTCATATCCCAATGTTTTGGCCGGATCTGGGGTGTACTTCCGTTTTAGTGAAGGCATGCAAACACTGTCTGATGACGAAGGCAAGGTTGATGGTGAGGCTTGCTGGGTGTATGGGGCCTGTGGGTGTGACGGGTTTGTAGGAGAGCGTCCCCTTGCGCGTTTTGTGACATCAGAGAAAGTCGAAGCGCTAAGAAGTGATTGTGCTATTTCCATTTGAAAATATATTAGTGGCATTGGTTTTGACTTTGGTTTGGCATCTTTTTAATCTTTGCGATAGAGTAACCAGGCGTTTACAACAGCAGCTCCGATGCACCAGTAAACAATGCGCATATACCATTTTTTGGATCTATGATTAATTTTGTAAAGCTCCATGAGCATGTCGGATAAGTCAACTCCACCCATATGTTGATTATAGTCGTTAACTACTGATGGTCGGGGAATATGTATGAATTGTTTTTCCTTGCCACACCAACGCTTACAGGATCCCAATGGCTGGTCAGACATATAGGTAGACAACAGCTGCACACCTTTGTTATCAAACCAGCGGATTGCAGCTAAGTTATGAGTTACTTCGCATTTCATATCATACGAACCTCTACCACGTTTTTTTAGTTCGGCTTCTGAAAGAAGTTCGCATTTAGCCATTCTATTTTGCCGCACGGTGCCAGTTGCGAATATGCCCATTTCTTTTAGAGCTACCATAAGGCTTATTGAGGTGAACCAATTATCAAAATATAGTTTGTAATTTTCATGTTTGGGAATGGGCGAAGCCAAATACAAAACAATATCTGATGATATGCCAAGTCCGTATGTTGGACATGTTCCATCGCCAACATATAAAGAAAAATCATATATCATTCCTGATGCCCCAGCTCTGGTAAACATTTTCATTCCCCATTTATGGGGCTTTGCGGGATTGTACTGCTTCAGACTTGACCTCCCCTTGAAAGCTATAATCTGCTCATCCACACATTGATGTTCTTCTTGAGGTATTTTATTGAACTTATCTTTCAGTAATGACAGCAATGGGCGTACTTTGTATAGCTTGTCAAAATTTGGTTCACCTTTCTTTGGCTGCTTTGAATTTTCATTTAGGTGAAAAGATGACTTAATTTTTTCAAATCTTGATTTCAATTCAACTTCAACTCCTTTGACCAAATCATTCTTGTTCGAGGCATTTTTATGATACCCATATACAATAGTACCCCGATAAAACGTCGCATTTCATATGGTGAACATTTCAGTTCTATGCCAACCGTTTCCATTGCATACAAATTGCTTTGCGAAGTCATTAGTTCAAATACTTCCTCATCAAAAAATGTTTCAAAATACTCCATCGGAGTTTTTTCCTCATATACGCCATTACCTTCAGCATTTCCCCTCCATATCACATCTCCAGGTACCATATTCCGTTTTCTCCACTTCAGTGTTGACGGTTCTATTTTCTCAAAACTAGCCTCAATACTTACTTCTTCATCATCACAGCAGTTTATATTCTCAACATCCTTCAGCAAGTTGTCAATGATTTCTGCTTCCACCTCCTCGCCCCTTACTAAAATTGCCTCAATTGCCTCGTCCACAAAGTCAGGATCATCTTCATCCTCAGCAGCTTCATCTTCATCAGATGACATGTCCCAATCAAAGTTTGCTTCAATTTCAGCATTTGTCAGGCCTTTCCTCTGTGTACGCTTTTCTGCAAACCGAATTAATTTATCCTTTTTTATATCTACTATGGACCAAAGTTGCTTATAAGCAACTTCAATTTTTAGAAAATTCTCTCTCTATAAATAATGCATTTATTTTCTATCTAAAAACATAAAGAAATTAACTTACCCTTGTACTTCAACATTTTGTTCACTATTAGTTTTTCACTTGTGCAGAAATATTTAAAAATATTTTTTATTTATTGGCAAATTTTTCGTGTACTGATCGTGCACATGAAATCACACTGAATAACTGCGTAAAATAAAACACGCAAACACATTATTGCTTTTGTTTTTCTCTTTTTCTGCACACACAACATCGTTCTGTTGCTTGCTATTTACCGTTATAAAACAGTGTGTCCCAAACGAGAATAATATGGTCTTAAAGTCAGAAGTTGCTTATAAGCAACTATTGTCCTCAAAGGGTTAATTTCCTATCTAAATTTTTATAAGAGCCATCGGACATGACTAAATGGTCTTAGATTTTTTCGAAGACCAATAATTACTTTATAGAGCCTCCAACCAATAATTCGAGGTGCTGTTGCAAACGGAATGACACATTTAGTATACACTCCAGCCTTCGGTGGAAGATATAACAAGTGGACAAGACCGGCCAAAATATCAGTTAAATGGTAAGAAGACAAAAATTAATTGATTTTAAAGATGACATAACTCTTAAATTATTTTTTTCAGACTTATAAAGAATGACCAGTAGAGAACAATAGGAAAATAATTTTAATTAAGCAACAACAGTTTTAGATATAAAATTCGTTCTGGCTTTATTTTAAAGTTTTTTCTATGCCTTCATATATGGAATATCACAGCATTTGTTGGCAGTTTTTCAAGCGGTCGGACCTATTTTTGAATACTCTGTGTAATTTGTTTAAAATGATTTTTGCAAAAACATCTCGCTGTTGGTCTCGATTTCGTGAAAAGTGATGAGGTTGAACTAAGGACTGATGTAGTCCCAGAGAACACAATTGAGGGGTGTCAAACGACCAAACGGCATTACCACCACGGTCAATTGATAAACGCTCACCATGTGATGATCCAGTCGGACGTTGCGGCACGCAGCGACTTCTTGATGGATATAAGGCGTATAAGGTCAATGTTGATTTGACCACAGAAAGTCAAAAGAAGATAACATTGCTTTATACCGGTTTTAAATGAAATACAGTTCATTGATGACATCGTGCCCTAAACCATTAGGTCCATTTTTTGTTGCTAGTGAAGTCTGGTCAAACTTTAGTGGATTGTGTTCGTGTTATAATAGAAATTTTGCTTGTGGACCTAGTCGCTGAGCCAAAAGTAGACCATTTTCCAAGAAGATGATTTTGTGTTCGCTCTATAAATAGCAATATTGTCTGAGCCAAAAAGAAGATGACCTTTTGCTTAAAATACGGATAACCGTCTGGCTTCAATTCTGGCCTAAGTACAATCATGTACGGATGATGTTGGCACAAATTTAACCGCAATATAAGCCGTCAATGCCACATTGAGATGTACTGCGCCGAATTAACTTTAAGGAGTTTCGCTTAGTACGAGTACTCTCCAGTGTGGGCGATTTGCTTGCTTTCCTTCACAAAAATCTCTGTCCGTGTAATGACGCTTAAACTTTTCCAGTGTTTCAAGGATTGCCTGTGCACTGAAGCCATAATTACGACCGTACTCCCGTTGCGAAGTACACCAGCTGGAACATTGTTATAGTCAACACAAATTTGGACAAATGAATATTCGAAATATGGCTTTATTTTTAAGATCTAACAAAGACTCATATCTCAAGGAGCCAAGGGGCCAATGTCTATAAATGTCATAATTGTTACTTTTCCCATGGGGGACAATGCCAGTGCAACTAATATAGGGAAAACATACTGCGAGCGCAGTCAAAAATCGTAGTCGCGCTCATGGTTCATGATATACGCTAACTAATATCCATAGAGACCTGCAGTAAACCTCGTGAAGGATGGAAAAAAAATCACAAAACAAAACTTCCGAAAAAAAACCTTGAACAGCGTATAGATGAATTGGCTAAAAACCTACTCGACACAGTCAACGCATCCTGGCTTAGCAAATTTACCCAGTTGGGGGGAGACTGCGCTGGCCAATTAATGTCGTTAGTTATTCTTATCCATAGAGCCGCCTTTTCTTCTGGAAGGCTCTGCGAAGGGTAACCATACACCACATATTAGTACGTCTCTTAATCCCGCAGTGCCATTTTAATTAGGTTATTGCGTTATTGCCCTAATCCGCAGTGTCTTTTTTTCTGAAAGTAGTGCAATTTTAATTGTGGTACTGTTTATTGCCCACTTTAGTTGGCAATAGGATATTGCGTTATTGCCCTAATCCGCAGTGTTTTTTTTCTGAAAGTAGTGCAATTTTAATTGTGGTACTGTTTATTGCCCACTTTAGTTGGCAATAGGATATTGCGTTATTGCCCTAATCCGCAGTGCTTTTTTTTCTGAAAGTAGTGCAATTTTAATTGTGGTACTGTTTATTGCCCACTTTAGTTGTGATTTAGTCTAGATTCGTTGACGTTTTTACTACTGCGGCCTCGCTTAAGGTTTACACATTGCCAGCAACGCAGTGGCCCGTACTACAAAATAGTTTTGTTAGAACGAAGGTATTAATATGTTTTAGATTTAAGATTCTTAAACGTTGTGTTAGGCTCCACAAGGAACAGATTCATTAAAAAAATGGCGAATCCATAGTGGATGGTATATGATATTCCGCCTAGCCGAACCTAATGACCTTTTCACTTGGTGCACCTGCAGTCGTTTTTGGTGCTCATTTTCAGCCCGATTTTACCTTGCTCACTCTAAGCCCAGCTGCTCTACAAAATAGTTTTGTTAGAACGAAGGTATTAATATGTTTTAGATTTAAGATTTTTAAACGTTGAGTTAGGCTCCACAAAGAACAGATTCATTAAAAAAAATAGCGATCCATAGTGGGTAGTATATGATATTCCGCCTAGCCGAACCTAATGTCCTTTTCACTTGGTGCACCTGCAGTCGTTTTAGGTGCTCATTTTCTGCCCGATTTTACCTTGCTCACTCTAAGTCCAGCTGCTCTAGAAACTTCCTGTTGGCCTACTTTTTAGGCACGTTTTTGGCATTAAAAAAATGTTATTGGATTTATCCGACTTGAGCCTTTTGTCCCTTTTCCCTTTAGTCTTTTATCCCTTTTCACCAATTCTTCTCCATCATCACCAATTCTTCTCCATCATCTTTGCAGCACCGCGAAATATTGATCGGAGACCCTTTAAATAATTGATCGCCGTTAAATTCTAAGATGATCTAGCCATGTCCGTCCGTCCTTCCAAGTGTCTGTTGAAAGCCGATAGCGGTCAAACGAATCAACTTAAGGAGTGTATATGTGCAAAATCGACCCAAGGGAAAACGAGTTTCCCTTTAAGGGACTAAAGGTACCTCAGGAAAATTACACTTTTTTAGTATTTGAGTATTTGCTTAAAAAATTATAATTTTTTTGTGGACCGACAATAGTTAAAATGGGTACAAAAAATGCATAGTTTCTGGTTTTTTTGGCTCATGTGGCCCAAAAAAGTCCCTTAATAGTCAATGTGGACATACGGGTAAAATAAATGCAAATTTTGCTACCAATACAAATATAGAGTCATTTTTAAGTGTTGGCTGAGATAAGGGTCGGAAGCATTGACCGAAAGACCCAAGAAACGTACCAATTTTTTGCGCTTTAGTAGCGTAGGGACGGTGGAGGGTACATAAGGTGTGGCCTAGCCGAATTAAACGACGTTTCTACTTGTTTGAATCTGCAGTCGTTTTTATCCCCATAGTTTAAACCTACATTAGTTTGTCTTCGGTTTTTATTCCCTCCATTCTTGAGCGGTCTTTGTTTATTGTTTTCTTTTACGTATTTTACATAAACTTTCAAGCCTTGGGCCCAATTACCCCCTGGCTGATCCGGTCATGACTAAGTCCGCCGCTTAGGAGGCCGGGGCGGTGTTTTCTTTCGTACGTTCAATTAACTTTTGGCGAGTGAGTCAGCGTGTTAGGCAACAAGTCGGACTTATCGAGAATTAATGTGTGGCTGACTCGACTGTCTGTGGTTATCTTGTATGACTGTCTGTTGGTTAAACGGTGTGTGTCTTCTTACTTAAACGGTCGATGTGTTAGTTGGTCGGTCTGTCTGTTGGTAACACTTTCTGTCTCTAAGTTAAACTGTCTGTTAGCTGCTTTGTTATCGGTCGCCACATTAGTTTAACTACCTGTTTTACCTGTTTTCTCTTTTGTTTTTCTCCATACTTATAGTCTCTCTGTCGTTTTGGCCACTTTTACTGTCCGTCTTTTCTCCATCTTTGTGTGTGTGTCTGGTTAAGTCATGTGCGTCGTTTCTTTAGCATTCAATTGTTTTCTTGCTTGCACGTGAGCACTTTAAACGATCGCAAACGCAATCGATTGTTTTCCTTTTGGATGTTGGTCGGTCTTGCGTTTGTTGCACTGAACCAACTCTGTTAGTGGCCTCTGTCGCCGTTGACGCTGATCGTTATGCTGTGGCAGCAGTATCTTCTGTAAATGGCAATAATGTTCATGTTTCGGTCTGGGCCTGTCTGCAGACCATGTACGATGCACGAACTGGACGGACAGCCCAGCCTGCTGTCTATTTTTAAATGCTCGCTTTGGTTATTTTTGTTCAACGCTTGAGGCGCCAATTGTTGCTTATGTCTGTTTGAATGTTTGTGGGTAAGTGTGATCGTCCTAGTATGGAATGTGTCCACCATTATTATCATCATTGGTGGCGATCGGTGCTCAGTTGAGTCGAACATGTACAGAGAAGAACAAAAGTATGCATCATTTCGATTTTGTTTTACACAAAAGCTTTTGTTTCCATTTTGAGAAATTTTGAATAAAAAAATTGTTAGAGGAATTTAGGTGAAATAATTTTAAACGTTTTGAAAAAAAGGTTATTTATAACTAAACAGGCTCTGTGTAAAATCAGAAGGTTAAATTTTTGATTTCTGTTTTAAAAATAAGAGCATTTTTTAATGTTTAAATGTGTTAAAAGAAATTTATATAAGTTATTTATAAAACACAACAAAAAGTTATTGAATTAAAAGCTTTTTATTAAAATTAATTTAAAGTTATTTAATATTTAATTATTGTATTGAATGGCAGTATCTTTATACCCTACACCACACTGTGGTACGGGGTATTATGACTATTTGCAACACCATTAAGGAAGAGAGATAGACCCTATGTAATGTATACCGATCTATTCAGAATAACTATCTGATTTCGGCCGATAGCCTGCGCCATTTACCTTAGTTTATTATAATTTTAATTGTTAAAAATATGTAAATAATAAAAAAAAAAACTATTTGATTCCATTGAACGACGTCCGTCTGTCCATCTTTCGCATTTCTGATGTACAGGTCGCAATTCTGAACCGATTTCGATGCTTTAATGAAATTGCTCTAAATCGGTACATATTTTGATATCACACATAGGAGTTTCTCGATTTTAGAACCTACAGCTCTAAAAGCCACATATTAAGCCAATTTTGACCAAATTTTACACCGAGTTACAACTCCCATTTCTGGTGAAATAAAGACGAAATTTTTGAATAGCTCCCACACAAAGGTCCTTTCCGCCATGTAGCTCTAGAATTCACAAATTACACCCGATCCAGCTCAAATTGTGAATGGCACCTATTGATAAACTGTGGTGAAACTAGACCACATAGAAACTAGACCATATTTTCGTATAGCAGCCCCCCCCTCCCCACACACACAAAGTTTTCTTCTGATTTTTGCATCTGCAATTTTAGAAGCCGCATTTTACTTCTAATTCCTACCAATTTCCGTATGAAGCATTAAGATGGACAACACCCATGTCCTCTAACATTAGACCACACAAAGGTCCCCTCCGACTTAAGGTCCTGTTGCTCAAGAAGCCACAAATTATACCCGATCACGCTCTAATTGAGTATGACACGTTATGAGCGACAAATAAATAACTATACAGAGGTGTTTAGTCCGGTGAATAGCAGTGTTGTAGGATTTCTCAAAGTCGACCACTCCCGATTTGAAATATTTTTTACTTGTTTTGTTAAATTTAAACTGCTTTTATTTTCTTTGGATATTTTAATTATTGTATTTTTTTATAAATATTTTTTAATTTATTACATTTAATTAATATGATTTATTTTTTACAATCCTTTTTATTTTGTATCATTATTTTTTTTATTATTCTTATTACAAACCGTTTTTTCCAAAATTAAGTAGGTACTTAAGCTAGGGGCCAAATACAGGGTGTCCGCCGGGAAGGTATACTACTTTGTTTTGCCGCCATTTTGGTAAACATTAGTCTTGACAGTTCATATTTGGCAGTCGTGAAGTAGAGACGTGGCAAATTTATTATGGAAAAATATTCGATAAATCGTTAAACATTTTGTCCAAATCAGTTTTTAGGAGAAACAGCGTGCCAACAAAACGCACTATTTATCGTGTAGGCAGTGATTTCGAACAGGGTTCAGAATCATTCACTCGCTCGCGCTCTCGTCCGCGAACGTGTGCGTTTTAATTTTTTCATAATGTTCTTCTTCGCGAGTAAGAGCGTAAAAAATATGTATTTCTTTTCACTCTCTTTCACGTGTGCGATGGTTGAAATTTTTTTGTTGCTCATCCTTCGCGTGTGTGCGTGAATCCAATTTTGTTTTGTTCATATATGAACGGTAGCAAAAGAAAGAGCGCTCCTAAATGAGCGCTCGCACATTTCTGACAGGTTGAAATTTTTTTTAGTTGTTCATCGTTCATGTGCGTTTGTGAATGGTACGCCGTTAGCTGCCTGTTATCAATCTTAAATTCGTAAGCGAAAGTGTTATTATCGGAACAAACGAGTAAAATAACAAAAATGGCAACAAGAAAATATAAGTTTAATTTAGAAAAATTTGTGACATATGACGAAAATAGTAACAAAAGCACTTGCGTTATAGAAACGTGTAAAAGGGAGCTAAGTGGCAAATCAGCATCAAATATTAAACGTCACTATAAACTTATACACAAGCTTGAAATTGACCTTAATGATGACACTGAAAGTGGAAGCAATGCAAAGAAACGAAAAAGTGTCCCCAAGTTGAGTACTTCTTTAGATAAAGCCGAATTTTTGAGATGTTGCGTGGGCTTGGTGACCAAAAAAAATTTACCTTTTCGGATTTTCGATGACAACGAATGTTTTAAACAGTTGATAGCACCATACGAAGAAAAATTTGGCATCAACTTGAACTCAAAGAACATGGGAAACATACTTGACAGAACTCGAAAAAACATAAATGGTAAAATAGCTGAGTTAGTTAAAAATAAAATGGTTTCGTTGAAAATCGACATTGCAACCCGCATGGAAAGAAGCGTGCTAGGTGTTAATATACAATATATTAAAGACTTCAGAGTACATGTGAATACCATCGGTAAGAGCATCCTTTCTTATTTTGTATTATTTAATAAGTTACATTTAGTCTGTTCAATTATTATTCAGGCATGATTGAAACTACGAAACGACATACAGCTGCAAACTTGAAGGAGGAAATAATTAAATGTTTACAAGAATATAGCATTAATATTAATCAGATATACTCTTATACGACTGATAATGGCGCAAACGTTGTGAAACTATCAAAATTATTGCAAGATATGCAACAAGACAATATATTAAATGATGAAACAGATAATGAACCAGATGATATTGAAACTGAACACATCGAATCGCAAATTGCTTCTGTTTTTTCTGTTGTACGTTGCGCCGCACATACCATCCAGTTAGTGGCCTATGATGTCATAAAGACAATCGGGGAAGACATTGATGACTGCAGGAAAATTATCAAAAAATTGAGAACTTCAATACGAAATGGAAATAACGATATAACTATGCCATGTCTAGACAATGCAACAAGATGGAATTCAACTTACATCATGATAAATTCCATTTTAAATCTAAAAGAATATTTCGATAATCTGGACAATTCGAAACACGTTGACATCAACTGGTCATTTATAGAAGATTTTGTCTGTGCATTCCAGCCAATAGCAAAATGTACACAGAAGCTGCAATATGAACAGTACATTATTGGCGACTTTTTTAGAGACTGGTTAACTTGTGAGTTGGAGCTCCAGGAGTTGATATCTACAAATTGTTATGCAGAGGGTCTTCTAATTGCAATGAAGAAAAGGAAGGAAACACTTTTGGATAACAAGGCCTTCATTGCTGCATTGTATTTAGATCCGCGGTTTAATTTTCATAAAACGCCTCTCCTTAGTAATGGCCAAAAGCAGACTGCATTGGTGAGTTTCATTGTTTTTATCTGGCTTGTTTTAATTACATTTAAACTTCCTTCACCTTTCTGATAGGCTCATTTAATTAATACGTATGAAAGCGTTTGCAAACTGGAATCAGTAGAAGATCAAAACGAATCGAACTCATGTATCCTATCATCACATACGCCAAATAACAGAGAACATCCTACAGCATCCACAAGCATATATGATAAGTTGACACTTCATGTCGAGTCCATGAAATATTCGCAAGGTTCAAGAACACAAAGCGTTAGGGGTACCATTAAACAAAAGCTATCTAAACTGTGTGAAGGAGATATGGAGCCATTTGATAGCAATATATTGGAATACTGGCGAAAATTTTATCGACACGATACCGAGATGTTGAAGCTGGCAGAAGTTATATTAGCTGTACCTGCCACACAGGTTTCTGTTGAACGTGCGTTCAGCGCACTTGCAACAATATTAACGAAATTGAGAACAAAAATTTCAAAAAAGTCTTTATCGAACCTTCTTATTACAAAATTAAATTTTGAATTGCTAGATTTCTTAAATCTAGATGTTGAAGAACAAGAATAGATTATATACATATATAAATAATATGTAAGTCAATGTAGTCAACAATAATATAAAATTTTTTTTAAATGAATTTAATTATTTAATTTTTTAAAAATTTTAATAAATGCATTTTTTTACTTTTTTAAATGAATTACATACTTTACTTTTTACTTTTTTAAATGAATTACTTTTACTGAATTAATTTACTGCAAATAAAATGTTATGAACATATTTAATTTTTGTTGTTGTTTCTTTAAATAATAAATTGTTTTGTGGAATTTCTGTAAAAGAAAAAATTTCAACTTGTCAGAAATGTGCGAGCGCTTATTTAGGAGCGCTCTTTCTTTTGCTACCGTTCATACTATATGAACAAAACAAAATTGGATTCACGCACACACGCGAAGGATGAGCAACAAAAAATTTCAACCATCGCACACGTGAAAGAGAGTGAAAAGAAATATTTTTTACGCTCTTACACGCGAAGAAGAACATTATGAAAAAATTGAAGCTAAATGAGCGCACATTAATGAAAATTTCTGAACCCTGATTTCGAAGAAAGAGGCTTTGCAGCTGATATGCCCAAGCATGGACCACAACGTACTGCAAGATAGGCTGAAAACATTACTGCTGCTCAAGAAAGTGTTCAAAACAATTCATCAACCTCAATTCGACGCCGTGCTGAATGTAATAAATTGTAAAGGGCACGCATTTGTGAGGCGAACATTTATCTGATATTGTATTCCATACATAATTGCCGACATTAAATAAAACATTTATCAAAATAAGAAGATCCATTCTCTTTTATTGAATCAAAAATAATAAACAAAGAAGTATACCTTCCCGACGGACACCTTGTACAACCGAACACAATCGGTCAAGACCCTGAGCTTAAGTATTTTATTTGTTGTATTTATATTTTTTACATTATGTTTTAATTGTTTAAAGAATTTTTAGTTTTCTTTAAAATTATTTTATTATATTTTTATTAATATTTAATTTATTTTGTAATTAATATTTTATTTAGTTCATTAATTTTATTAATTTTTTATATTTTATTTTCTATATTTTAATTATTTTATTCATTTTATTTATTAAATTTATTTAATGTGTTTTATTTTTTATTTAATGTGTTTTTTCCTTTTTTATTTAATTTTTTTTTATTTTTTATTTAATTTAATTTATTTTATTTTTTATTTAATTTATTTTTAATTTTATTTTATTTATTTTTTAATTAGTTAACCTACTTTTTATTCATTTACTATGTTAATAATAAAGGTCTTTTTTTACATTAAGGCGTATACTTTTGTACATTTCTGTAAAAACGCTTAATTTCAAATATTTATCTTTTTTATGTCCAATTTGGTGTTTACTTGTAATTTGTATTGGCAAGTTTTGTGTTGTAAATTTTAAAAATAATTAAAAAATTCTTCGAAACGTAATAGAAAATTGTTGAAAAAAGTGGAGGAAAACTAGTAGTTTCGTTTAAAAATAAAACAAGTAAACATAAGAGATGAATACTTTGTAGGATATCAGATCAGTTGTGAGTCAGCTTAATGTTTATTAAAGCGTTGGCCAGTAAAAACTGAATGTATCCCTTAACAGTAAGGATTTGAGGTCGAAAATCAGATTAGTTCAAATCACAGGCCTTCTGTTTAAAGGATAATACTTGTGGTAGACAAGAGGGGCTTAAGGCTTACTATAGTCGTCGACTTTTTTAAGGTGAAACCGTCCTTTAAATAGACGCATATTCTTTCCCCAGTATACAACAGGGTTTCTTACAGTCGCACATACTATCCATAATACCACAACCGCCGACTCAACAATAAACTAAGCTGTGGTTAAATTTATTATTTAATTGTTAAAATCAACTATATTTCAGTACGTGGTAATTTTTTTTTTGTTTTACTTAAGAACAACACAAGTTTATCGATGCCATCTATTTTTTAATATCTTTCTGATAAATGTTGGCGACTTTATGTTTTTGTTGGTTGTCGTTGGGCCCATTCCATTTACTAATCGATAGAAACATTTTTCTTATCTAATCGCAATACAATTAAAATCATTGAAGTATGTTTTTTATAATCAAACAAAATATGGCCCACTATTGAATAACCCAATAATGAATGAATTGTAAAAAAGTATTACAGTCAAACTCGCTTCTTTCGGATATCGGCTATAAGAAACTATACTTATAGCAATGAGGTTTTCTGGTCGAAAAGAGTATTTTTTTTGACCAAATTTTAAAAATAAACTATTATTTAAGCAAAAAAAGCATTTCTTTATTAAAAGGCGATATGGTTTCCAATATCAAAAAACTTGAAAGATAGATAAAAGTAACGGCCGATACCTTTGAGCTCGTCGTTATAACAATGTTTTACTGTAATAGTGACCAAAGTCCTTCTTTACCAGCAAAACACTCAAATATTGATTACAAATGTTAAGTTCTTTTTAATGATTTGTAGCCCTAAAAGATTTTTATAAGTTGTCAATAGTTCTCAAGAGGGAAATGGGAGCATAAATAACTGATTTTTGGAATTTTTTTTTTGAGGTTTCGGCAATGACTTTGGCATGTAAAAATTGTGGGTGTTTTTTGCTTAGATAAAACTTAGGTATAGGTCACATTTCAAACAAACTATCAGAATGCTCATATAGTGTGATCCATCTAGGGGTATTTTTCAGAACAAAAAAATATAAAAATTCAAATCAAGTGAGGAATCTTTATTGATAATTTGAAAGGACATTTTCTTCAAATGTTAACCGCGACCAAGTCTCAGCGTGTCCATTCGGAAGTTCCAATTTTGGATGACCCGTTCGAGCATTTTGACCGGTATGGAGTTCATGACACGCGTAATGTTGGCTTCGAAACCTGAATCTTAGCTGGTTTGTCAACGTAGACTTTGGACTAGAAAAGTCTAAACTCGTGATATCACACGATTTAGGCGGCCAACTCGCCGGTCAAATACGTGAAATTAGCTGCTCTTTGAAATGACCACCTAATAAATCCATTGTTTGAGCAGCTGTATGGCAAGTGGCGCCGTTCTGTTGAAACCAAATACCGTCAAGATTACGGGCTTCAATTTCGGGTAGCAAAAAGTCCGATATCAAGGCGCGATAATGAGCATCATTCACGGTTACGTTCCGGTCATCATCATTTTTGAAAAAATATGGAGCGATAAATCCACCAGCCAATAACCCGCACCAAACCATGGTTTTCACTGGGTATAATGAACCTTGAACCTCTTCTGGTTGCTCTTCAGCCCAAATGCGGATATTTTATTTAAAGACGTTGCCGTTGAGCCAGAAAGGGGCTTATCACTGAATAAACCGTTGTTCGAAAACAGCGGATCTTCTCGTTTCTCATTTCCATAATTCGCATTTTGTCTCTAAAAGGAAAACTTTCCCACTTGGGCAATTTCGCACGTACTATCTATGTATTCTATCGCTACAACCGAATGTTGTTTGCGTACTCGGCAATTTTCAGTAGAAGGAACCGACACTATCGGTTGAAAAGACAAGTATAGGTAATCCTCACTAATTAAGATGAATATTGGAACTTTATTTTTCATTTATTAAGATGAATATTGGAACTTTATTTTTCATTTTTATTTAATTTTTTCTATCTAAAGTTTTTTTTAAAATATTGTTTCTATAATTGGAATTTTGAGCATTTATTTTGAAAACTTGGAATCTGAAATAATTTTGCTCATCAAATTGGTGTAGTGGCTCTTAAAATTTAATTTTGGTTTCGAAGTATCAGAAGCCACTTAAAGTAAAATAAGCTGATTGTTTTAATGATAAAAAATACGTTTTTTTTTATTTAATTTTTCTATCTAAAGTTTTTTTTTTTAAATATTGATTCTTTAATTGGAATTTTGAGCATTTATTTTAAAAAATTGATTTTTACTTTCGAATCTAAAATGATTTTGTTCATCCAATTGGTTTAGTGGCTCTTAAAATTTAATTTTGGTTTCGAAGTATCAGAATCCACTTAAAGTAAAAGAAGTTGATGCTAATTTGTTACTTTAAATATCTAAGAATGTTAGAACTTTAAACCTCAATATTTAGGGATAATAAAGGGTTAGTGTGACAGCAAATACCCCGAAATGATGGCTTAAAGTCTTGGCTAACGATATGTGATAAGAAATATATTCTTCCATATCGGTCATATTTTGGAGACGTTCTATGATAAAATGGCAAACAATACTGAAAAGGGAAAAAATAAAGTTTAACGCAACTCTAGATAAACTCTGAAAAAACCCCTATGGAAAAAATACCTCTGGATGGATCAACCAATATTTATTTTATTAAATTTATTTAATTTAATTTAATGTATTTATTTTATGAATTGTATTTATTTTATTGTAACTATTTTATATTTATTGTAACTATTTTATTGATGTAAATTACTCATCTATTTTATTTTTTTATTCACTTTATATATTTTATTTTCTTTTTTATTTATTTTAATTTCTTTTTTATTTATTTTATTTTCTTTTTTATTTATTTTATTTGTTATATTTATTTTATTTGTTATACTTATTTTATTTATTATTTATTTTATTTGATAAATTAGTTTTTTTTAATTTCCTTTATTTTTTATCTTTTTTATTTTATTTATTATATTTCTTTTATTATTTTTATTATTTAATTTCCCTTATTTTTTTTGTTTTATTTTATTATAATTTTTTTATTTAATTTAATGTATTTATTTTATTAGTTGTATTTATTGTAACTTTTTTTTTGATGTAAATTACTCATCTATTTTATTTTTTTATTTACTTTATATATTTTATTATCTTTTTTACTTATTTTAATTTCTTTTTTATTTATTTTAATTTCTTTTTTATTTATTTTATTTTCTTTTTTATTTATTTTATTTTCTTTTTTATTTATTTTATTTTCTTTTTTATTTATTTTATTTGTTTTATTTGTTATATTTATTTTATTTGTTATACTTATTTTAATTATTATTTATTTTATTTGATAAATTAGTTTTTTTAATTTCCTTTATTTTTTATCTTTTTTATTTTATTTATTATATCTCTTTTATTATTTTATTTATTTTATTTTATTTAATTTCTCTTAAATTTTTGTTTTATTTTATTATAATTTTTTTTATATTTTATTTTCATATTGTCTTTATATTTTTATACTTATATTATATTCCCGCTGAGCTTATGTATACTGCACCGACTGTTCGTTAGACTGGCATGTGCTGAAAATTGGAATAATCTCGTGTATATATAAATATACTATATACAAATCGCACATAAATTAAAAAGAGTCACTGTCTGTGTTTTCACTTCTATAGGTATGCATAATTAAATATATATCTATATATAAAAAACAACAATAAAATGGGGTGAAACCATTCATTCCCGTATAAAACAAATAAAATTGAACGCTAAGATTTCAATTTGAAACGACAATAAAAATTTATCATACAAATTTTACAAAGATTCATTTAATTTTTTATCAGTTCCTATGGCGCCAAACTAAATACCTGAAACGACTAGAAAATATTGAACACCAAATTCAGAGATTACGACGGTGATATTAAACTTATTGGCACTAGAATTTCAATTCGCACATGTACGAACGTACTTTGCCTAGCCATAAATATTATCATAACTGTTAGAAATCGAAAAAAAAAAATAAATATACAATCGCTGTTCAATTATGGTCAAATTAACGCTAAAGCGCAAAAAACATACTCCAATAAAACAATTAAATTGAAAATAAATTTGACATTGAAATTTTGTTTTTGTGGTCAGTTTTAGTTTATGCTTTTAAAACAAATGCCGGGGCTTTTAAACCAATGCAAGGGGGTTAAGAAAAGTTGAAAATAAATTATAATCGCATTAAGCCAACCCAGCAGATGATTTCTTAGAAGAAAAAATTCAAGTTTTGATTTAAGCTTTTTTTTATAAACAACTATTTTCTCATTCTTAATGTATAACATTCTTAATTACAAGTTTCAAATTGTTTGCTGGTTTATGAACCGCCACGGTTTGTGATTCGTTAACCGCTTAACCTGTAAGCAACTTTTTCTGCTTGCCTTGTAATGTTCATTAACCTGTTGCAGAAAAATTGCCCCTCTCTTGCTGCGGCTGTAAAGACTTCTAAGAATCCTCCAAACCAATAACGTCCAATTTTATTTGAATTTTCGTACAAATATCAATTTATGGCCATCATCAATTCGAAATGAAAGAAGAAACACTTAAGAAATGCAAAAACAACAAACGGAGCCCAAAAGCGACACTTAATTGACGCCAATTGAATTGTATGGCCGCGGTTTGGCGGCTGTGTGTGTGTGCTGACTTGCCGATCAGCGAAGAAATAAATAAATTATTTGACAGACACCGCCGCATAAATTTCTTAGATTTTTTCTTCTCTCGCCCGCTCCTACACCGCCCCTTAGCTGGAGCGGCTATGGGGCATTGTTATTGATACGTTAAAATCTGTGATCGGATATGCTAATGAACTTTATGGATGCTATGAAATGTATTTCTTGGTATTTTTTGATTTTATTGCATGAAATGAATACCGAAAGAATGTGGATGTACGTGGAGATGAAGACGGAGAGGAAAACTCGCAAATATCCCTGCACTTTCTGTGGAACACTTTGTGCACACAGAGAAAAAAAGACATGTCCAATAATTACTAAAAACAAATAAAAACTTTGTATGTTCGTTTTACCCTGACCAAAGCTTATGTATCCTTTACCGCCTCGCAATGGGAAATTGAAGTAAAACCTATAAGTCAACCCAATCTCCGCCAAAAAACCGGCTTTAAGTACTCGTATGCCAATATTTACTTGTCGTACCTTCTGTTGACCTTATGAGGCCTTCTGCCCATGAGTCCGACCCAAATCTCAGCAATAACCTCAAAATAAATCCATATTTAGATTCGTATCAAATGTTTTATTGTTTGGGCCTCATGAGCCGAAACTACCAGCAACTATGCCATTTTATCCATTGTTCGTCCACAAAAAATGTTTATTTGCAAAAAAGCAAATACTCAAAAAGTGTACTTTTTCCAAAGAAACCTCTGGTCTCTAAAGGGAAAACTTTCCCACTTGGCCAATTCCGTACTATCCATGTATTCTATCGCTACAACCGAATGTTGTTTGCGTACTCGGCAATTTTCAGTAGAAGGAACCGACACTATCGGTTGAAAAGACAAAGTATAGGTAGTCATAACTAATTAAGATGGCTATTGGAACTTAATTTTTCATGTATTGATTGCTTTAATAAATACTCTAAGAATTCGTTTGTCATTACCACGAACATTTGTTAACTGGACCAACTATTGGTTAAATTTTATGTATTTGACCGGTTATTTGACCGAAATAAAAACTTTTTTTTTTATTTATTTTTTATATTTAAAGTTTTTTAAAATATTGTTTCTATAATTGGAATTTTGAGCAGTTATTTTGAGAACTTGGTTTTTACTTTCGAATCTGAAATGATTTTGTTCATCAAATTGGTGTAGTTTTAAAGTATCAGAAGCCACTGCAAGAAAAAGATGCTGATGCTAATTTGTTACTTTAAATATCTAAGAATGTTAGAACTTTATACCTTAATATTTACGGATAAAAAAAGGTTAGTGTGACAGAAAATACCCCAAAATGCTTTAAGCCTTGGTTAACGATATGTGATAAGAAATATATTCTTCCATATCGGTCATAATTTAACACACAGTGAAGAATATTTTTTAGTATTCTTAATCGCCCCGCAATGGTTTAACTTTTCAGTAAAAAAAAATACTGATTTGGATAGATTTTCCGATAGGCGTTGATACTCATATTGCCCTGAGCTTATAATCTGAATTGAAGAAAAGCATTAGGGGATCGTAATTTCGGGAATATCAGACGCCATCAAAAATAATGTGGTTGTTGGTATTCAATATTAAGGAGGTCTAACGTAGCTAAAATACTGTTAAGCCCGTTCCAATATTCAAGAAAATATTTATTTATTTATACAGGGTAGGCGATTTAAATTTTTAAATTTGAAACGGCTGTAAAAAAGTACTGATAATTATATAAAATATCTGGTTTTATTGGAAAGGTTGAACTTTGTCATTTAATTATGGAAGACAATATCATTCATATGACTACCACTACTGGCTCGGCAGTACCTCATCTGATCAATCCCATTTTTCAGTACATTTTCGATTGTTTCGGGTCGAATCTCTTTAATGGAAACTTCGATTTCATGTTTCAACACTTCAATTGGCTCTGGATCTTTGACTTCCTACAGAAAATACTATAAAGAGCTCAAATCAGAGCTCCGAGGCGGCCAATTGACATCACATATTTTGGCTGATTATTCGACTGTGCGTTAAATATCGACGGCTGCATTGTCTGCATGACATGTGGCCCCATCTTGTTGAAACCAAATTTCGTCCATGTCATTCTCTTGAATTTTTGGTGACAAAAATTAGGTGAGCATGGCGCAGTAACGCTCACCGTTGACGGTACCGGCGGCTCCTTACTCATTTTTGAAGAAAAATGGCCCAATGATGCCGCCAGCCCAAAATCCACACCAAACAGTGACTCGTTGTGGATGCATTGGCTTCTCAATATTCACGTGTGGGTTCTCAGAACCTCAATTGCGGCAATACTGTTTATTGACATAGCCACCGAGATGAAAATGATATTTATCTGAAAACACGATTTTTCTGTAAAATTGGTCATCTCCTGCCAAACTATCTTCAGCCCATTGGGCGAAGCGAAAATGTATAGGATGGTGTTCTGTTATTAAAAAAAAAGTTCAACCTTTTCAATAAGAACAGAAATTGGATTTTATGAATTGAATTTTAACAGCCGCTAAAAATGTAAAACTTAAATGGCCCACCCAGTAGTTGGTTAATTTATATGGCTGAATCGCTGTGTAGCCACGGAGCTTAAACTGTCTAACACAAAAAGAAATGAAAACAAAATAAACACACCTTTCGTTGCTTCTAATCGTTTTTTTAATTCCAAATTGGTTTTCGTCTTAAAGATTTTGTTGCGGTGTAAGGCCATAATTGTTATAGGGAAAATATTCTGATTCTGGGAGAACCAATAAACGGTATTTGGTTACTACAAAGAACTTGTCTCTTGTCACCACCCATTATTGGCACTTAAGTACATGTACAACATACATAACTGGTCGGTTGCCATTACCACCGATTGTGGCAACCAATAGTTTTACTGAACTTGGTTGTTATAACCGACTTTTTGGTTGTGAGAACTATCAAATTAATGTACCTACCATCTTCTGGTATGTCGTTCCAAGTTACCATTAATATGGAATATAACTCCCATATATGGTAGGTGCTTCAAAATCATTTTTGGAGCTACTTGACAGTGTTCAAAGAAGAGCGATGGTGCTGACAGGTGACAGTGGAGTACCGAACTCAATTGTTTCCCTCAGGCATCGTCGGAATGTGGGATGTGTGTCTCTGATCCCTTACATTCCACTGACCTACGCAATGCACTGCATAATAGGGGACATTCCCTGACTGCTGTCCAATAAAAAACTTTTGATATGGTTTCGAAAAAATACCATTCGTCTTTCCTTACCAATTAAACAAACTATATTTTTCCATATACGTCGCTTACAATATTATTTATTTTGATTTTCGTCCAACCACAGTGAAAATATCAGTTGGAAATCGGTCCGAACTACGAAAAATCGGTTGGATAAACCGAATTTCTGTTGCAATAACCATCATTCCATAGTATTGATGGTAACATGGTACGAGTTTTCACATGATGGTTGCTACAACCATATCACAGTATTCACAGACAATAACACAGTTATACTAGCCGCATTTAGATTAACTAGTGGTTGCGACAACTGGCGATTATGGCAACCAACCAATTGTGATGTATATGTTACTTTGGTACCAATAATTGTTAGTGACAACAGATTAGTTATTTGTAGTGACCAAACCCTGTTTAGTTGGCTGTTGTAACATAATATTAGTTATTCTAACATCAACAAACATATAAAACCTAAAATATTTTATCGGTTTTAGATAATACAAAAATTTCGAAATACCCGAAAAATGTATAGAAACAAAAAATAAATGGTCAGTCTGTTTAAGTTTCTTGGGTTAGGCGGTTAAGGCTTCCAAACGATACTGCCATATACATTAACGAACTATTAAAATAATAAAGTAAAAAAAAATAATTTAGCTGCTTTTCTCAGACCTGATCAGTATTTTCGCCATAGGTACCAACCCATTTTTTTTTAACAACCATTTTTTTTGTTGTTTCTATCCCTAGTTACCGTAGTCACCCAAAGCTTGACAATAAATATTGTTGTATACTCGTGTTTTAATTAATTCTTTTCCGATTGGGGCATCGATGCAATGCCAATTTAAACATTTATCCATAGACGTATTTATTTTACTGACCAGTTGACCCATTTTAAGGCGGTAAAATACGAGGGCTCGTATTAAATTTTTTTAAAAAGTATTTATAACCAACAATCTATAACAACAACCAATACATGTACAAATTCAGTTCCAATAATCATCTTAGTCTGTTAGGATTGCCGATATTTTTTTTTTAAATGAAAGTGTCAGTTTCCTCTGCTAAAAATTGCTGTCTTCCTAATCAACATTCGGTTGTAACGATTGAATACATGGATAGAACGTGCAACCACCAACATTAGGTTGGCAATAAATTTGGTTGTGGCAACAAATATGTTTTCTGTGTGCCATAGAAAATGGCATATTTACTAACGAACTATTTCACTTGTTGATAAACTATCGTACTTCCTATTGAAAATATTTTAGATTTTTTGATGATATCATTTTCATGGCTTTACTACGACGCCGGTCAATTTTTTTTGCCTCTATCTACCACATAATTTATATATTATATAAGTATAAATATAAGTATTTGTTTGAATATTGTTGAACCAAAACTGACCGAAAACTGTTGTCGAACACAAGTGTTGACAATGATTTTACAGACTGACGAACCGAAGTATTTGTACGTGACAATGTGACAGGTTTTTCATTATTAGAGTCGTTTGTTTTCCTTATTATCAAACAACGGCGTCTGGTGGGTGGCGTTTTTCCATTTCATCGATACGACGCTAACTACAGGGAAGGCGACAAAATAAATACTTAAACATGCTGGGTCTTAGAAAACACACAGTCGTAAATGGCATATCTTAATAGAAGTGAACACACTTTACCTTAGATTAGTAACGACAAAAAGCTTAAGCTCAATTTAGGGACAATCATTTTAATATTTTAAATACTTTCCACTGTCCTCGCGACAAAAAGTCCAGATATTTGAAAACGAAATGTCAACACTGAATATAGAAACACAATATGTATGCAAAGTTTTTAAATAAAAACTTTAGCCTAGGCAAAGTACTTAGTATTGAAATTGTTCTTATTGAAAATGACCTTCTCTCGATGTTCCGTCATGGCACACACAATTTTCAAACTTTTGCTAAATAATTATCAAAACAAACAAACAAAAAAAAAACTGCAAATGAAAAAATTTTCAAACGCCAAATGAAACTTAGAAAGATTTCATATTATTTTTCTATATTGCAAAAAAGTAATAAATTTAAAAAAAAACATTATTTTCGAAATTCGCCATCACACTTAATGACGAGAAGTAAAAAGAGAGCAATAGAAATTGCAACAGCTGAAACAAAAGAAAAGCAGCACGTGCGTGCGTCATGTTCACCGCACCAATACGACGATCTCTAATGCGCACCCCACCCATATGCTGTCGTCGACGAATCGCTACACTCACGCCTCAAAGTGAACGTAATAAATTTTCGCGTGAATATTTTACAAATAATACTTATATACATGCGTATATAATTTTGTTGTTTTATTTTTGTAGATGTATTTATATAAACATTGTTTTTTTTTATTAAAAAATAAAAATAAAATTATATAAAAAACACCCAGACAATAAGAAAGGAAAAGCCTTGTCAATTTTCTGTAAAATAAAAATGAAACCAAAAATGAAATGTATGCGCACAATTTTATAAAAATTTTCTTTATTTTGTAATTTGTATACTACGATAGTTGCTATATATATTTCTGGCCTGGGCAACACTTAGTGTTGCCTGGCGCCATTTGACATTTCCATTGGAAAGTTTGACATTTTTTAGCATAAACGTACTCAGAACGTTTGGACGTACGACTATCATTTGTGTTGTTTACAGTGATTTGAAAAAATCAATTTCGCAAATAATTGAATTATCTCTTGAACATTTTCGTGCGATCATTTTTCATAACTTTCGACGAGGATTATCACGACAAGAGTTCGTCGATTAACTTAAATCTTTGTATGGAAATGAAGAAGCACCATCCTATAGCACTGGGAAAAACTGGTTTAATGAATTCAATCGTGGCCGACGCTCGCTCTAAAACGAAGGTCGTACAGGTCGTCCAAAAACGGCCGTTGTGCCAGAGAACAATTATGAGGTGCGTGAACTGATAATGCAAGATCGTCATGTGACATACCGTGAGATAGAGGCATCCGGTATTTCTTCCACCCGCATAAATACGATATTGCATGAACACCTGGCCGTAAAAAAGGTTTGTTCTCGTTGGATCCCGCACAATTTGACAATTGCTCAAAAAAAAAATGAAAAAATGCAATCGCGGTGCTTAAATAGACATTTATAAGATCGTCACAGGTGACGATTCATGGATCTATGCGTATGAGCCCTAAACAAAACAGCAATCGACAGTGTGGGTCTTCGAAGACGAGCCAAAACCAACTAAAGTTGTTCGTTGAAGAAGCACTTCGAAGCAAATGTTCGCCTTTTTCTTCGGCAAAACTGATCATGTGGCGACTGTTCGGCGTGAGCAACGTAGGATGGTCATTGCTGAGTGGTACACCACAATTTGTTTGCCTGAAGTCTTCGGAGAAATTCGAAAAACGAAAAAGAGAAGACGAATCATTGTGCACCATGACAATGCGAGCTCTCACACATCGGCTAAAACCAGCGCCTTTTTGACCGGCCAAAACGTCGAATTGATGGGTCATCCGCCGTACAGCCCTGACTTGGCACCCAATGACTTCCTTTTATTCACGCACAACAAGAAAAAAATGCATGGTCAACAATTTTCGTCGCTGTTGAAGCGTTCAAAAACCATGTTTTGGAGGTGGCTTAATCGGAGTGGAAAAAGTGCTTCGGCAATTGGTTTGAGCGCATGCAAAAGTGTATAAATTATGCTGGAGAATACTTTGAAAAACAATAAAACCATTTTTGATGATAAATAATTGCATTTTCTTTATTAGGCCAGAAATATATTTAGCAGTTCTCGTACCATACCAAATTTGATTGAATCAGAGTTAATGTCAAGGTTCTACAGCGGTTATTATGTTATTTCGGGAGGGATCTTTGCACGAGCTATATCTAAATTTTAACCGATTTTCATAAAAGTCAACAGCCTGTGTCAAAAAAAAATTACTTTTGCAAATCTCATGAATATCAAACAATAACTGAGACACGTGGTTTGAAAAGATAGACAGCGGACGGATAGACAGATATCGTTTAATCGAATCAACTGGTGATTATGAATCGAGCGGTGCACTTAAAGGTTGGTCCAGCTTATATATATTCAGCCTTATTACGGTTGTCGAAGACGTAGTCGAATGTCGATTTTTTTGGAAAACGGTACTACGGTTGTCGAAAATGCACAATCTGTTACAATTTTCGTAACACGGAAGACGAAAACGACTGTCAAAGTTGGCTAAAACAGTCGATTAATTTTTTCCATACGACTAGAGACGTCGCCGCATTCAATTGACAACAATTGTTAGCCGTTGGTTTCATCCGCTAACACGCCGTTAACTAATTTGAAATTTAACACATTTTTTGACATTTTATATTCGACAATAAATAAATATAACAAAATTGTATAAAATAAATTATTTATCTATTTTCAACATTGGGTGAATTTGCGGTATTTTACCAAAAAACTTTTATCTGATGTCGACCGCTGATATAAAGTTTATGTCGCCGTCACTTGTTTTGTGTCAGTTGTCGCCGTAAAAATGAACAAGCAGGCGTCGTTTTCTGAATATATTCACATTTGTTTACAAAGATGGGCATTGCAAATATGTCCGAATTCTGTCTTATTTCCTTACGCAAGGCACTCATATCACATTCTGTGTATGCCTCGTCGTCTTCATCCGAAGAAAAAAATGTCCAAAACTTAACTTATTTTTTTTTATTATATTTATTTTATTTTATCTTGAGAAAATTTCAATGTTGCCTTTGGCGGACAATTATGTAAAAAGTAAACATTGTTTTGACAGTATAGCACATCTTTTACTTTTCAATCTATTACAAAATCACAAGAGTCGAAAAAGTTACGTAATACCAAAAATAATCGAAATCGACAACGACTTCGACTGCTCTCGATTTTCGTCTTCGACAACCGTAATAAGGCTGATTAATTTTTAGTAATTGCATATTCCGCGCTTCAAAATCATAAGTTTTCTTTGCGTTTATACATACGACAACCAAAATATCGAAAACCGAATAACTCTTCAGAAAAAAAACCGGGTAAACCGACGTGCTATATTTGACAAAACGACTGTCGGGCTTGGACATGAAAACCGGAATGTCGGTTTCGACTTGGACACTCTAGAAGAGAAGTTTACTTTCAATTGAGAACCCATTTGTCCATATTTACTGTTGATCGCTCTTATGACAAAGCCTTCATATGACCACGCGACACGTTTTATTTTGAGCCACAAGTATTGGGAGCATACTAAATTTGTCATTCCATTTGCAACACCTGTAAATATTGGTCTGAGACGCTTTAAAGCGAATTATACCGCAAGCTAACTAGATTAGATTTGTTAAGGTCTGTCAAATGGGGGAGGAAAAGACATTTATAAGATATTATAAGATAAATGGAGAAAAATACCGATAGGTAGACCCGTTTCGTCGTTATTAATGGGGGCGACTATCAATACTTTTAATGTGTGCTGCCGTCACTAGTCTCTAGTAAAAATAGATATAACAGGTGATCAATCTAAAGGTATTTTTTCCATGGGGATTTTTTCAGAGTTTACGCGTAGGTTGCGTTAAACTTTATTTTTTTTTCCTTTTCAGTACTGTATGCCAAATTATCACAGATAGACTAACACCGCAACAACGTCTCCAAATTGTGCAACTGAATTATGGAAATGAGAAACGAGAAGATCCGCTGTTTTCCAACAACGGTTTATTCAGTGATGAGGCCCCTTTCTAGCTCAACGGCAACGTCAATAAATAAAATATTCGCATTTGGGCTGAAAAGTAACCAGAAGAGTTTTAAGAGCTTTCATACCCAGAGAATACCATGGTTTGGTGCAGTTAATGAGCTATATTTTTCAAAAATGTTGATGACCGGAAAGTAACCGTGAATGGTGCTTGCTATCGTGCCATGATATCGGAACTTTTTGCTGCCTGAAATTAAAGCCCGTATTCTTGACGAAATTTGGTTTCAACAGGACGGTGGCACTTGCCATACAGCTGCTGAAACAATGGATCTATTGAGAGGTCATTTCGAAAAGCAGCTAATTTCACGTTTTAGACAGGTGAGTTGGCCGTCCAAATTCTATGCTGTCAAACCAGCTACGATTCAAGTTTTGGAAGCCAACATTATGCGTGTCATTAACGCCTTACCGGTCGAAATTCTCGAACGAGTCATCTACAGCTGGACCCTCAGAATGGACATCCTGAGGCGTACACGCAGAAAAAAAGTAAGGTTGGGGCGACAATATTCGAAGAGGATCATACTATTGTTGGGTATATGGTTGTGACACAACAATATTATGATCCTCACAACAATAGTATGACTCACACATAATCATACTATGACCCCTACAACCATAGTATGATTCACACATAACCATACTATGATCCCTACAACCATAGTATGATTCACACTCAACTATACTATTATCTCCGCAACCATATTATGATCCTCACAACCATAGTATGATTCACACACAACCATACTATGATCTCCACAACCATAGTATGATTCACACTCAACCATACTATGATCCCCAAAATTATTTATTAGGATTGGTTATTGTTGCTATTCAAAAATAGAGATTTTATTAAGTATGTTATTTCAAATTGCATTACTATTAGTTCATAGCTAGATTTGAGGCCATGTTTTTATTAAACATTTCATTCATTCAATATATATTCCAACGGTCAAAAATTTTTTTAGTGGCCAGCAGGGGTGAATGCTTGTTCACCATCCTTAGACACCAAGTAACGAATGTGATTAAGCCATGATTAATGGCTATATACTTAAGTGCAGGCAGATTTTAAATAAACGAGAACCAGTCTATTGTCAAAATTAAATTCAAAAAACTACTATAGTTGCGGCGAACATGCTTTTATTCCCAGCAAACATTTGGAGTCCGATTGGACTCATAATTCGGAGTGTGAGCGCTCATTATGAGTTCTTTTAGGAGTCCAATTTGAGTGTGTTTCCCTTCTTGCGATGGTCGTTATATATGAGTCCGAATTCATATACCATATGAGCCTCTTTTAGGAGTCATATATGACTCATATTTTAGAGAAAATAAGAGCTCCTATAATATATCTTAGTAAAACAACAGAAAATAATAGCATGAACATAAATTATTTTTAATACTAAACAAAGAAAGTAAAATTCAGTTTTTATTAAATTTTTGGTAAAAAAAAAACAAAAATTTAAAAATTATATAAAAATATTCCTTTTTTTAAAAAATACTTAAAAAACTAATTAGATTCCTTGTTTTGAGTTTTCTTATTTCTATATTTAACTCGGTCTCGCGCTGTTTGAAACCACTTTATTGTTATTTTTTTAAAATCCACCTCATTGCCAAATTTTCGAGAAAACGCTTCTATAACAATAATAAAAAGTGAATTAAGAGCACCAAACCGCATTTAAAAAGTATTACCCTTAAAAGCACTTGTTATGGCCATATTTTGAAGGGAAATTTTGCCTTCAACATCTATCCATGATATTTCGCAGGCCAACTCGTCGGTGACCAAGCGCTTCCAAATATGTCTTCTGATAATGACGAATCTGCCACAGCAAAACATTTTTCGACATTTTCTTCAAAATTCACTTCTGATCTTTCATGCTGAAAATTAATTTGATGCGATTCGTCTTCTGATAATGACGAATCTGCCACAGCAAAACATTTTTCGTCTACATTCTTTCTTTTTAATGATTTAATCACCGCTATTGCCTCTTTATGGTCTTTTCTTCGTGACATTAAGTAGTCAAAAACCTCTTAATGTTCTTTATATTTTAGATATTTATATTAAATTATATTTTTATTCACTAACCACACTGATTTTTAGAAAAATAAAGCTAGTTAATCTTTTTGATGGTAAAAACTATTCTTTACACTTTAACAGTTGCACTTATACTGAATTTTTGTTCATCGATGAACGCAGGTATTTCCAAAATTTCCAAAATACAATACACTCCGCTTCACTTGAATAGGTAATACATTTTTAGAAAACCCCAGACCATCACACCCCCTTTACGGGCGACACAAAAAACGTTCCTCTTTTCTAAAATTGTGATAATAATAGTTGAAATCATCAGGGCCATCAAAATTAAATTTATTTTCATCAGAGAACACCACTAAAGTTATAGGCCTTTCTTTGTATAAAAAATGTATTACCTATTCAACTGAAGCGGAGTGTAATTGCAAGAGATGATGACTCATAACTCTGAGCCTCATATTTCCTACATTGTTTCCACTCATTTCGGACTCATAACTCTGAGCCTCAAATTTCCGTTATATTTAATACTCATTTTGGACTCATAATTCTGAGCCTCATATTTCCTACATTGTTTCCACTCATTTCGGACTCATAACTCTGAGCCTCAAATTTCCGTCATATTTTATACTCATTTCGGACTCATAATTCTGAGCCTCATATTTCCTACATTCTTTACACACATTTCGGACTCATTTCGGACTCATAACTCTGAGCCTCATATTCCCGTCATAATTTATACTCATTTCGGACTCATAATTTTGAGCCGTCCGAAAATGTTTACTGGGTTGTAGAGAACATATTATTGTTGCGGTGACCATAGTGTAACCATATCTTTTCTCTGCGTGTAGTTGCGGTCAACATTTGAAGGAAATTTTATTCAAAAAAAATGGCATACAATTTTCTTTCGAATGAACACTTGGTTTGAATTTTTGTATTTTTTTTATGTTGGAAAAATACCTGACCCTATACAAATCTATTTGTGGATTTTTTTTGTAGATTTAGCTGAGCTTCGAAACGAACTTAAGGGGCCCAAAAAACGGCGCTTATGATGAAATAATGGATCAGATTAGATTAACACTCAAACTAAAGCAAATTTCGCAACGAATCTGAATTTTCCATGACATGTAACCATGGACCATAGATATCGAAAAATTGGGCCATTCAGACCAAATACGATAATTATTTTTTCAATTCACGGTTAAGGAAGGTATATAGGATTTCGCCATAATCGAACTTAACTAAGATTTTAATTCTATTAATTTACTTTTGTTTTAGCAAGTATTAGGAGCACCTGTTATTTGTTATAAATATTCGGCTATTCGTTAAATGAATACGAGGGCGACCGCAAAACTAACTGGCCTGGCACATTTTCTGTTTTACTAGCAACTTTTTTTTTGTTTTTTAAAAGCAATCTTTTATAAGCCATCTGTCAAAATTTCCGAAATATTTAATGATTATTTTCTTTGTTACAGGTGATTGAAGTAAACAAGTTTTATAATTTTTGAAAAATGGAAAATAAAGAGTTTCGTGCGGTAATTAAACACTGGAAGGTTATACGCCACAATTAATCAAAGATGAATTGGATTCTGTTCATGGTGATAATGCACCATCATACTCCACCGTGAAATCCTGGGTTCAACAATTTAAAATGGGTCGTTAAAGTACGGAAGATGAACAACGCTCTGGAAGACCGAAAACTGCTACTACTATTGAAAACATTAGAAAAATATTTAATGAAGTGACTAAAGATAGACGAATAAAGCTCAGATAACTTGCTGATATTGTTAAAATACACGAAAAACAAGTTTGGAGTATTTTACATGATGAACTCCACATGAAAAAGCTATCCGCAAGATTGGTGCCGCGTTTGTTGACTTTGCCCCAAAAAATCGTCCGTTGGACCAATTCCGAGGAGCTTTTAGCGATTTATCAGCGTAATCCAATAGAGTTCTTGCGCCGATTCATAACTGTTGATGAACCATGGATCCATCACTACATCCCAGAATGCAAAGAACAGTCAAAACAATGGATAGAAGCTGGTAAAAGTGGTCCCAAGAAGGCGAAAACTGTTAAGTCAGCAGGAAAAGTAATGGCCACAGTATTTTGGGATGCAAGAGGTATAATATTTATTGATTATCTTGAGAAAGGAAAAACTATAAATAGTGAATATTATTGTGCATTATTGGATCGGTTGAGTGAAGAAATCAAGATAAAACGACCGCATTTAGAAAAAAAAAAGTTATTTTTCATCAAGATAATGCTCCTTTACACACTGCATTTTTAACTCAACAAAAACTGGCCGAATTACGATTTTAAATTGCTCCGCATCCACCATATAGTCCAGATTTAACTCCTTCTGATTACTTCTTGTTTCCACATTTAAAAAAAATTCTCGGTGGCAAAATATTTTCGTCCAATAGCGAGGTTATTGCTGAAACTGAGGCATATTTTGAAGGTCTTGAAAAATCTTATTTTTTGGATGGAATTAAAAAACTTGAAAAACGTTTGATGAAGTGTATTGAGTTGAAAGGAGATTATGTTGAAAAATAAATAATAATAATTCAAAAAAAACGGTTCTATTTTTGTTAGGCTTTTGCGGTCGCCCTCGTATTTATTATAAGTTCTAGTTTCTCTAGTAATGGCAAGAGTGGTAACGCTTCTCCCTGATCAGTGAAATCAGAATCTTTGTCAGCTGATCTCAGATTTCTCTTTTTCTTTCAATTTACTTTGCAGCAGGTTGGGTTTGTTGTTAACCGATTGATATCAATCATGCCATAATTTGCTATTATCAAAATTAATTGTATTGCCGTTGAGTCCATTTAAAACGATTTCACCGAAACTGTTGCTATACATTGCTATTTTTACATACAAATATATGAAGCTAGTATTATTATTTTTTATTATTATTAAACACAAGCCTTAAATGGGGGTAATAAAAACACACAGAAAAAAAGCGTTGTCATGTGTGTCTACATTTTTTCGGCAACTCTTTCGGGTTTTTGATGATTTGTTGCTCTTCTAAATATGTTCATAAAGCGGGTTTGTTTTTATATATAGAGAGACAATTTTCAATTGACGTTTTTATTTTTAAATTATGAATACTATATAGTACATGGTTCTATCATCGGCGTAGTATATAACATCAAGTTATGTACGTTTATATGTACTAGAACTTTTTTAGTATTTCAATTTATGTTCCTCAGACATACGAGTTTTTTTTATTCGTTTTATTTGTTTAATTTTTTTTTGTGTGTTACACATTTTTACCGCCATTGTTTGTTTAGCAAATAAAAATTTTATTTCCGCTTCTAAACTATCAACAATTTACAATATGGAATATTAGTAG
The DNA here is from genome assembly GCA_963513945.1 of Hydrotaea diabolus. Classification (NCBI taxonomy): domain Eukaryota; kingdom Metazoa; phylum Arthropoda; class Insecta; order Diptera; family Muscidae; genus Hydrotaea; species Hydrotaea diabolus. The sequence goes on along the minus strand of OY740720.1, from coordinate 29,355,520 downwards.
GAACAGAATAGCAAAATTAAAAAAAAAATACTAAAATACGAGTACTCTTAGCACTTGTGATAATTTTGGTTGCTGTGTGTAACATTTTACAAAACAATAATGCGACGGGCTTTTACATAGAACACCCTGCCAATGAAGAAATGTTTCTATTCGGTTGTTATTTTAAATGTCCGATAAAATTAATTATTTACTTGCTTTTTTATTTAGTTCAAGGAAATCATGCGATTTTTTAGAATTTCATTTCGGAATTTTTTGGCATCCGAAACGGAAACCCTTATTTGACTTTTGTGTGATTACAGAAAGTGTAGAAAAGACAAGCTTTGAAAAGGAATTATGACTAGTTAACTATACAATTAGTGGTGAGTTGAATATATCGGACAGAGTTGATTAAACGATACCCTAGACCACTTTGACATGAGGACCAGCAAGAACTTTAGGGTCTCTTTAATATGGGGAATTTTATTACATACATTTATTTCGAAGGATTTGTTGATTTGCCGATAAAATGTACCTACTTTACGGATCTTAAAAGAGGTGTCTACACGTTTTTTAACTGTAATGCTAAAATATCGTATTAATTATTTAGAAATTGAAAATTTCCACTTAAAATTCCGATATCCTTTTGAAATAGAGAAAATATCAGTTAAACTTGAGAAAATGTCTAAAAATTTAAATGACGGCAATTGAGTTTCATTTAGCGCCAATTATGATATCCCATTTAAAATTTAATAGGCACCTATTGAAATTCAAAAGATTCTTTATAGAAAACAGAAAATTCAATTTGAAATTTAGAATGTTCCTATTGTAATGCAAAAACGTCAATGAAAATTCAAACGACATTTCTTTAATTTCAAATGAAATATACGACGCGCAAAATAGAAATGGACCTAAGGTTAAAAACCAGTTTTGTTCAGAAGAGCCATTTTAAAGGTTTCATAAACTTTCATAAAACGCGCATATCTCTGGGAGGGAACACTTTTGGGGCATGGGATCGGTCTCATTCGATGCTCAGATGTTGTCCACATCAAAAAAAGAAAAAAATGAAAATTGATTTTTTTTACCCTTAGGCCCCTTTCTCTATGCGCTCTCATATATACTGAATTTCAAAATGAATTTTCTGTCTTTTCAAATCGAATCTATTAAAATTCATTGACTTTGGAATTTCAAATGGAATATTTTTAATATAAGTTGGTGCTTTGGGAATTTCACATCAAATTTTCCAAATTTCAATTAAAGTTTACTGAATATCAAATGAATTTTTTTTTTGCATTTTAATTGGTATTTTCTGAGTTACGATAGAAAAGGATAACAGGGCTAAAAATCGGCAGGGATGTTTGTATGTGGACTAACTAAAGTCATGGATCGATATATTGTCATTGCGCTGGGGTTGGTTTCTGATCGTATATAACATTCTATGCAAAGATTAGATTTAAATTGTTACATTTAAAGCAGTAGGTAGGAATATTTATATGGGGTCCATACGAAAATATGGACCGATAAGTGGTCTATGTTTTCTAGATTTGTTAACTGATCGCTCAAAATATACTACGCAAAATTAAAGTAAGAACCGATTGATAATATGGGGACTACTCCATTACATGGACCGATTTTTATTAGATTTGAAGCTCATGTATGGCTTTTGGAGCGTTAGGACCTCAACTCTGAAGTGATATTTTTGTATATGGGCTATATTAAAACTTGCATAACTTGGAATTAATTTTAATAGGGCTCGCCCTTACATTAACCCAGCACAATAAGCAAAGTTGCTTCGAAAAGGGCGATTTTTATATATCAATTCATTGTTAACTTGTTCATAGTAATAAATATAAGAATTGACTGATAAGGTGCATTCTACATCGTTATTTTATTTCGTCCTTTTCAAATGTGGCACATGAATATATTGTCCTTATTTAAAAATAACTTGATTAAACTCTCAAACGTTTCTTAATTTTCAGTGAGTGGCAATAAATATTTTTTCTCTCTATATATATATATATATAGAGAATTATTTATCTTTCGTTTTTAATTTTTTATTTCTCTATCCTTTGGATAGCAGGATATCTTTATTTCTCTATCCTTCGGATAGCAGGAAATCTTTACTTCTCTATCCTTCGGATAGCAGGAAATCTTTAAATATAACAATTGATAAGAAACCACGTACATTTTTTTGTTTTATATAAAAAGTTTACCGTGGGAAAAATAACATTTATCGTGAGAAAAATAACAATTATCGTGAGAAAAATAACAATTATCGTGAGAAAAATAACAATTATCGTGAACCCTATGCAAGGATCAAAATCGGTAATGTCATTTTGAAAGTTCAGCCGCGGAAAATATGTCTGTATTCACATTGGCAATTATAATTGCCGCAATTCTTGCTTAAATTCGTAGAAGATAGAATTTAGAAGAATGGAACGGAGGTAAAACTTGCTAGTACTGGCAATTCGTGACAACTTAGATTTTATGTTTCAACGCCTCAATTGTCTCTGGATTGCTTTGTGTATCATTTATCCTTAATGGCTCCCTACAGAAAATATTTCAAAGGGCTCAAACCACAGCTCCGAGGCGGCTAATTGACATAAAATTTGGCTGATTATTCGACAGTGTGTTAAATAACGATGGTTGCGTTGTCTGCGTCACATGTGGCTCCGTCTTGTTGAAACCAAATGTCGTCCATGTCATTCTTTTGAATTTTTGGGAACAAAAATTAGTAAAGCATGGCGCGGAAACGATCACCGTTGACGGTAAAGGCGGCTCCTTGCTTATTTTCGAAGACAATTGTTCCTATAAAGCCGCCAGCCCAAAATCCACACCAAACAGTGACTCGTTGTGGATGCATTGGCTTTTCAATAGCCACGAGTGAGTTCTCTGGACCCCACATGCAGCAATTTTGCTAATTGACAAAGCAACCGAAATAAAAATGAGCTTCATCTGAAAACACGATTTTTCGGTAAAATTCTTAATCTCCTGCCAAACATTCTTTAGCCCATTGGGCGAAGCGAAAACGCATCGGATGGTGTTCCACCGAGATGAAAATGAGCTTCATCTGAAACACGATTTTTCGGTAAAGTTCTTCATCTCCTGCCAAACAATCTTCAGCCCATTTACCGAAGCGAAAACGCATCGGACGGATGGTGTTCCATCGAGATGAAAATGAGCTTTAGCTGAAACACGATTTTTCGGTAAAATTCTTCATCTCCTGCCAAACAATATTCAGCCCATAAGGCGAAACGAAAACTCATCGGATGGTGTTTCAATATTAAATGCCAGTTCAACCGTTCCAATAAAGCTTGACATTTGAAAAAATTATCGGTAATGTTTTTTGACAGCCGATTCAAATTTAAAGTGGACCGCCCTATTAAAAACCTGCATATTAAATGACAAGATGGCAGAGTAGTTGTTCGACACCCGTTCAGTGTAGAAGGTGACTGCTTTCAGATCGGTTACTTATTTAACTGCCGTTGCTCGTCCGATTCGGCAGTTTTAATTGTTTTTTATAACTTCTTCCACAAGTTGAAACTTATTGTAATTTTTCCGGTTTAAATATTACTATTTCCCACTTGGAAACAACAGAAAGTTGGTGCTAGACTGCAGACATATAGCTTGGCTTTACGCGATAAAAGACGCTACTGTAAGCTAAGCTTACTCGTATGTAAATACAAATATCGAGCAGTTAGCACAATGATGGTGCTAAATTTGCTTAACTGGTATTTGCTGTACAAATGGACTATAAAACCGACATTAAGAGACGAAAAAAACTGTTTAAAAAATTAGCAAACATTTAATTCCGATCACAAACGTTTTGAACAATTTCAAAGTCCGATAAATTTGCATTTAAAAAAATAAATAAAAAAAAACCTTATCCAACTACAGAATACAATTCAGAAATCTCTTTCAAAGAGTAGCTACCAATACAGAGCAAGCCAATCCAATGTACAGAGGCAGCCAATCAACCAACCCCATGCATCCCCGTCCCCCATTCATTCAACCACATGTTGATATGAGGAAATTTCGAAATAAATTTCAAGCCCACCACCGACACGGCCACTGTGTGTTGACTCTCTAAATACCAGCAACAGCAACAATAACAGAAACGATTCCCAAGAGAAGTTCAGTATTCGTTCGAATAGATTTGAATTTTGAACAGACGAAAAACACGTGTTTATAAAACTCAACTGATAAACGAGTGTGTAAGTGTGTGTCTGTGTTGAAATAGAAATAAATGCAACTAGTCCGATTCGAAAACTCTTATTGGAGTCAAATTAGACTTACCCTCATCGTAGCGACGATTTTTCACCAGGCTGGCCTTTGGTTGAGACATCTTGAAGGATTCTGTGTTTAAATCGACAGGGATTGGAGTGTTGTCTGGAATAAGCCCTTTTTTGCGGTCGATTCGCTTCGTTGTGTCGACGAATAAATTCGAAAAGTTATTTTAAAATTTCATAACTTTTTTTTTTATTTATTTAAATAATTTTGTACTCTGCGAGTTGTTTCCTTGCGTTTTATTTCATTTTTTTGTGTCGGTGTGTATTCTGAGGTACACTTTTTTCACTTTGTGTTTTAAAAAAATTTAATATTTTTTTTAGCTGTGGTTTCTTCTTCTTCTTGTTTTATATATGTACAAAAAACAAATATAATTTTATTTTTAACACATTTAAAAAAATCCGTTTTTCTTCTTTTGTATTTCGGTATGCGTAGAAACTTTCTGTGGTTGCTCTTTTACGAAATTCCTTAGCACTGGCACGGCACGTCACATTGGCTCTTCACTGTAGGTCGTAGCTGTGAAGTGTCACTGTGTAGTATAGCCCAACCACCGGACAGATATCAAAAAATAATTTTTTGTTTTTTTTTTGCGTTATCTCATAAACGCTCGCAACGAGTGACATCAACTCTGGAACTACACACACTTTTCTTTTAATTCTGTTTACTGTAACGTTGCTTTTGGTATTTTCCAAAACAAAAAAAAACCTGAGAATTACTTTGAATGCTACACTCACACACACGGTTGGTTTGTTGTGTTACTTCTGCGAACGGTTCTTGTTGCAGAAAAGTTCTTAGACCGACTGATTTGTACCGAAGGCGGCCGCAATGCTTTTATAAATGAACGTGATCTGTGATCCGTTTACGTCGCACCACTCACTCTCGCAACGACGGGTTGCTTCGTTTCCCAGCCGCGTTCTCGTCGCTTGCTCGTTACGTTACTCTACCAACAACAACTCTACTCTATGGGCAAGCAAGCATTGCTTGTTGTTGCTGCTGCTGCTGTCGCTCTGCACACAACACACACTCACTCTCACTCTTTTTTTCGGTTTGTTGTTCTTGTGTTATTTTTGGTGTACCCAGCACTCACTTGTTACTTGTTGCTCTGTTTTTTTGTTTTTGGCCAAGTGAGTGTGCGAGTGTCACGCTTTTGTTGTTGTTTTATTTCTTTCTTCCACTTTGGTGCGTTTTGTTTTTTGTTGTTGTTATTCTTTTGCTTTTCATGAGTGTATGGCATTTTTTCACACACGAAATTATCGCGTGAATTGGTATCAGCAGTAACTTACGTACAGCGTATATCGGGTATGAACAAACGCCAGCTAGTGCGGTGCCGTAGATTTAGGGGCATCAGTGGTGTTATCCGATAATACTTGAAGGTCCAAAACCGAAAACCCACATTCCGGTTTATTTCCAAACACGACAATCGATTTTTTCTAAAAAAAAAAAGCTTAAACCAGCATGTCGGCTAACCTACTTTTTTGTTATCGGGATTTTTTTGTTCAGGGTGGAGCGCGATAATTTGCTTATTTGGGAATGAAATAAAAAAAATTATGAACCTTAGAAAAATGTATTTTATATTTTCATTATATTGAACAGTTAGGGAATTTTTAGATTACATGCTTTTAAATACGCGGGTTGCTATATATATTGCTGGCGCCATCTGACATTTCCATTGGGAAGTTTGACATTTTTTAGCATGAACGTACTCAGAACATTTTGACGATCCACCGTCATTTGTGTTGCTTAGAGGGACTTGAAAAAATCAATTTGGCAAAAAAATGGAATTAACTCTTGAACATTTTCGTGCCATCATTTTTCACAACTTTCGACGTAGATTAACACGACAAGAGTGCATCGATGAACTTAAGTCTTTGTATGGCGATGAAGTACCTTCCTATAGCACTGTGAAAAACTGGTTTAATGAATTCTATCGTGGCCGACGCTCGCTCAAAGACGACGGTCGTCCAAAAACGGCCGTTGTGCCAGAGGACATTGATGCCGTGCATTAACTGATAATGCAAGATCGTCATGTGACATACCATGAGATAGAGGCATCCTTGGGCATTTCTTCCACCAGCATACATTCCACATTGCATAAACAACTGGCGGTAAAAAAGGTTTGTTCTCGTTGAATCCTGCACAATTTAACAATCGCTCAAAAAAGGCTCGTGTCGATTGGTGCAAAGAATTTTTAAAACAATACGATCGCTGTGCTTCAAAAGACGTTTATAAGATTTATGAGCTAGAAACAAAACAGCAATCGACCGTGTGGGTCTTCTAAGACGAGCCAAATCCAACGAAAGTTGTTCGTGGAAGAAGCACTTCGAGGCAAGTGGTCGGTCGCCTGTTTCTTCGCAAAACTGGTCATGTGGCGAATGTACCACTTGAGCAACGTAGGACGGTCAATTCTGAGTGATACACCACAATTTGTTTGCCTGAAGTCTTCGGAGAAATTCGAAAAACGAACAAGGGAAGACGATTCATGGTGCACCATGACAATGCGAGCTCTCACACATCGGCTCGAACCAACCCTTTTTGACCGGCCAAAACGTCGAATTGATGTGTCATTCCCGCACTTTATGAAAAAATTGGTGGTCAGAGTGTTTATAAGAGCAGGACGTAAAAAAATTTCTATGATAAACCGATATCGCTCTCTATTTACGGTAACAGCACGAAGTAACAATGATAATTGCAGATGTGATTCTACACCAAGCTGTACACCTAATCAATCGGGTGCAATTGGCGTTGATGAATGGCTCTTGGATTTTCAGAACCCCAAAACCTACAGTTTTGCTTATTAACAAAGCCATTCAAATCACTCATCACTTAGCGTTAAAATAATTGATTGCTGATTTAAAAAATAAAATTATGTTATTCTGGTTCTTTGTTCAGTTGTGAAACCCTCCATTATTTATTATCCAAGGGTTACTTATATAATCTGAAAAAAAATGTAAACGACAAAGTTATTGAATTTATAAGCCCAATGGTAATTTTTGGCCCACCCTGTATTAACACTTTATTCTTGGCCATAACCTTTATTTTTTCTTGAAAACCACACGCTGGAAAAAACACCCTTTGGAAGCCATCTTTCTAACAAAATGGCAAAGTGACATTGATTTTGTTTTGTTAAAAACTTGTCTTCCATTAAAGTTTAGATGTATGGGGTCTCGAGCCGTTTAAAATCCTGTTTAATATGTTAAAGCGAAAACCGGAAATAAACAAACGAGCTTAATTTTTATTATTGATTCCAAAAATGCTGTCAAGAGCATGGCACCAAGACATTTGTCTGTTTACGGGAGCTGGTAGCACATTAAAAATATCTTTCTATACTTATATTTAGTGGCACCACTGCCCACATTAAATTTTAAACAACTTAAAAACGTTGAAAAATAATATTTACTTGACTGATAAAAAAAAGTGCGACATAAATTCCTGAAACAGAACTTTTCAATAAAAATTGTTTAAGCATTGTCATCCTGGTAAAAATAAAATTATTACAATTTTTTTTTTGTTTCAGGGCTTGTTAAGTTTTCATCGTTACCCGTTTTTGGAGGATGTCACCCTGCACTCGATGATATGGACTTGCACAATATTTGTTTTAGAAAATTCTCGAAATGCAATATGGACCAAAATTGCATCGAGCCGGCAATATACTGCTCACCTCCAGATGACTCACTTGCGTGCCCCCGATTGTACGTTGCTGAACAGCAACACAAGACGACATTAAAAGAGTGTCAGTGCCACCAAGAAAGAGCATAAAACACTAACGGATTGTTGGTAAAACAGCACAACAAGCACCAGCCAAAAGGTAAATACAAATATTCAGACATACTTTTAGTATCTCAGTATCTCATAGATACACGAGCCACCTAAACCAACATAAACCCACATACGTACGTCTCTTGATTATTCCACAAAAAAGCCGGCTAGAGAGACACACTTAAAATGCGAGATTCCACCCAATACCGCGAGAGAGAGAGAGCACGAGCTCTTCAAAAACAAGAGCAGAGCAAAGGAGAATTTCTCAACAGACGGCAAGGTTACATTGAAACGGAGTATTTCGATACAATTACTCGAATCGCATCCATCTGATCTCGTATCACCGAACCTGCCGCGAGTATCGTATGGACTTTATCCTCCAGCACACTTGAACGAACGCATACGGACGGACAAAGTTTAAAATTTATGCCGTGCAGTGGCATTATCCATTATCATCCTGGTGCTGTGAGAGAGAGTTTCGATTGGAACTCTTTCTTTCTGTGAACTCTCTTCGCTGCATAATCCCCAGCCTCTCCCTCGGTGGGCTGCCATATGCCAGCTGCGGTTGTTGTTTTTGTTAGTCACTTTAAAGTTTAAACGTTTCATTTCGTTTTATTGATACTCGTGTTGTTGCCGTTGTTATTGTTGTTTATTAGTTACTGATAATGGGGGGACGCATGTGCTTATGTATTATGTATGGGTGCCATTCGGTAGATATGAACGTCTGTTTGCTGGCAAGTACATTTTCCGCGACCAACGAGAGGTGTTAGAAGGCCCTTGAGAAGGCCTTCTTTCCATGCCTGTGCCAGTCCCAATGCATACGCAACTAGCCTCTTGAAACATTGCACTATGGTCGAAAAGTGCACAGTCTGGGCAAAGAATTTTTCCCATGTTTTCGATAAATTTTTCCTGCATGTTGCACTGATTCCGCATTTTCGAGTTTTCAAATTGTACAAATTGTTAAATTTTGTTTAATAATATTTTTACAATTCCTCCCATATAAGTTGCCACAGAGGCTTTAATTAATTTTAAAAAGTTAAAACAAAGTTTGACAGTATTTTGGGACCCTACTATCTACTTAGCTTTCCAAATCCCTTAACGACTGACTATTTTAAAATAAAAACTGGAACTACGTATTTGCCTACAACTCCCTACAGTCATTTGTCAGCTCAACAAAATTCTACTAATGTACAATACAAGATTTAAAACTACTACATATAAACGTCGTTAAGTACAGCCTGGCGAACCTTACACAAGGGCTGCTATATATAATTCTGGCCTAATAATGAATATGCGAATATTTATTATTATAATGGTTTTATTGTTTTTCAAAGTATTCTCCAGCACGATTTATACACTTTTGCATGCGCTCAAACCAATTGTCGAAGCACTTTTTCACTCCGATTGAGACACCTCCAAAACACGATTTTGAACGCTTCAACAGCATCTTCTGGCAACGAAAATCATTGACCACGCTTTTTTTCTTGATGTGCGGGAATAAAAAGAAGTCGTTGGGTGCCAAGTCAGTGCTGTACGGCGAATGCCCATCATTTCGACGTTTTGGCCGGTTAAAAAGGCGCTGGTTTAAGCCGATGTTTGAGAACTCGCATTGTAAAAATGCACAATGATTTGTCTTCTCTTGTTCGTTTTTCGAATTTTTCGAAGACTTCAGGCAAGCAAATTGTGGTGTACCACTCAGAATTGGCCGTCCTACGTTGCTTAAGTGGAACTGTCGCCACATGACCAGTTTTGCCGAAGAAACAGGTGACCATTTGCTTCGATGTAGTTCTTCCACGAACAGCTTTCGTTCGATTTGGCCGTCTTCGGGCTCATACCCATAGATCCATGTTTCGTCACCTATGACGATTTTATAAACCTCTTTTGAAGCACCGCGATCGTATTTTTTCAAAATTTCTTGCACCAATCGACACGAGCCTTTTTTTTAGCGATTGTCAAATTGTGCGGAATCCAAAGATATCGAATGTATGTTTGTGGAAGAAATGCCAAAGGGTGCCTCTATCTCACGGTATGTCACATGACGATCTTGCACTATCAGTTCACGCACTGCATCAATGTTCTCTAGCAAAACGGCCGTTTTTGGACAACCTTCGTCTTTGAGCGAGCGTCGGCCACGATTGAATTCATTAAACCATTTTTCCACAGTGCTATAGGATGGTGCTTCATCGCCATACAAAGATTTAAGTTCATCGATTAACTCTTGTCGTGAGTGTCCACGTCGAAAGCTGTGAAAAATGATCGCAGGAAAATGTTCACGAGCTAATTTCAGTTTTTTGCCAAATTGAATTTTTCAAGTCATTGTAAACAACAAAAATGATGGTCGTACGTTTATGCTAAAAAATGTCAAACTTTCCAATGGAATTGTCAGATGGCGCCAGGCAACACTAAGTGTTGCCTAGGCCAGATATATAGGGTGATCCATCTAGAGATATTTTTTTCAGAACAAAAAAAAATAAAAATTCAAAGTGTGGAATGTTTATAGGTAAGTTGAAAGGACATTTTATAGCATTTATTTCTTGAATATAATTTCCTACAAATGTTGGCCGCAACTACGCCGCAGGGTTTCCATTCTGAGGGTCCAATGTTGGATGGCTCGTTTGAGAATTTCGATCGGTATCGCTTTAATGACACGCGTAATGTTGGCTTTCAAAACCTGAATCGTAGCTGGTTTGTCAGCATAGAGTTCGAAGTTTACGTAACCCCAAAGAAAAATGTCTAAAGGTGTGATATCAGTCGATCTAGGCGGCCAACTCAGCTGTCCAAAACGTGAAATTAGCTGCTTTTCGAAATGGTCTCTCAATAGATCCGTTGTTTGAGCAGCTGTATTGCAAGTGGCACCGTCCAGCTGAAACCAAGTGTCGTCAAGATTACGGGTTTAAGTTTCAGGTAGAATAAAGATCGATATCATGGCGCTATAGCGAGCACCATTCGCGGTTACGTTCCGGCCATCATAATTTTTGAAAAAATATGCACCGATGATTCCACCAGCTTATAAACCTCACCAAAGCGTGGTTTTCTCTGGGTATAATGGCACCTTTTGAACCTCTTCTTGTTGCTCTTCAGCCCAAATGCGGCAATTTTGTTTATTGACTTTGCCGTTGATCTTCCCGTTTCTCACCGAACGCTCATTTCCATAATGCAGTTGCCAACATTTGAAGGTAATCATTTCCAAAAATTAATGCCATAAAATCTTTCAAATTATCAATAAAGATTCCACACTTGATTTGAATTTTTATATTTTTTTTGTTCTGAAAAAATACCTCCAGATGGATCACCCTATATATATAGCAACCCTCGTACTTGCAAAGTCTAATGAATTTCCTATGCAAACCATTACTAAAAACAAATCTTATATAATCTTATCCATTTTTGAGCTTTTCATTTCTTCTGTGATAGTTGCGCCCACTTCCTAACACAATTACTAGATAATTTATTTGTCAGTTAAATAATTTATACTCGACACGTCCGGCGGGCATTTATATTATATCACAAACGTTTAAAGCGATCATAATAGATGGTTTTTAGTTGACTAGTAGAATAATCCCCTATTTTTTTTGAAGATTTCTTTTTGCTTCCGCTTATTTTTGCCGCTAAGATTGGTTCGTTTTTGTAAATCGTCACGGTGTGTAACTGTCAGAAGACAGTGCTGCCAAATCGATTTTTTTTATTATTTATTTTTGTTGTTTTCGCTGCAGGCTGTGTTTTTTTTTGCATTAATGTTAGAATGTTTTTAAAAAAAGGAGCCTATTTTAGTACTTCTCGATGTTTGTTAAAAAATCCCTCAATTGTCTTGTTTATAATTAGAGATTTGATAGATATGCTTAAGTGAAGCCAAGTTAAAAAACTCCGAAATGGCTTAGCGGCGAGAGCATTTTAGTTGTCGCTTGCCAAATAAAACACGTCTAATAATGTCATCTACTTTGTCGGCTCCCAGGTGCGCATATTTCCAAACGGAAGACAATTACTCTCAGTACTAAAGTACTAAAGAAGTACTAAAATAGGCTTCTAAAAAGGAGCCTATTTTAGTACTTCTCGATGTTTGTTAAAAAATCCCTCAATTGTCTTGTTTATAATTAGAAATTTGACAGATATGCTTAAGTGAAGCCAAGTTAAAAAACTCCGAAATGGCTTAGCGGCAAGAGCATTTCAGTTGTCGCTTGCCAAATAAAACACGCCTAATAATGCCATCTACTTTATCGGCTCCCAGGTGCGCATATTACTCTCACATCTTAAAGCGAGCTAAAATGATGCCAGTAAATTCTCTGAATTCTAAAAAATATTCGAAAAGAACACGAAAATATATAATCTCAAATCTCAAAATACTATACTCAAGTAGATATATATATTTCAACTAAAATGAATAGACCGAAATCCAAACATAACGCGGCATGTGACTTGAAGTACATATACCCGGACGTTAGGGTGGATCGATTTAGCAATCGATATTGTGCCATCGATTTTTCGATAGCTTTTGGCATGAGGAAAAAAAAGTTCCACAACGACTTATCAAAAAATCATTATCGAGGCGAGAAGATTTAAATTTTTTGAATTTTTCTCAACTTTAATTTGTAAGGTTTTTTTCTGATTCGGTTCTCTACGATTTGCTCAGTCGTATTTCTATTCTCATGTTGAGTAAAAGTTGAGAAAACGCAAAAAATAGAAATTTGGGCGCCTTTTTTGTTATGGGAGTCTCGAAAAGGATTTTTTTTTTATATGTCGAAGTGGAAGTTTTTTCCTCATGCCAGAAGCTGTCGAATAATCGATGGCACAATATCGACAAATTTGTGTCCTAACAAATCGGCCCACCCTACCGTACATACCTGTCACTTCTAACGTCACACCGAGGCTGCCAACAGCGTTTCTGTCTGTCGGTGGCGAAACGCATTGTGTCTCACCGTCCGGCCCACCACTCTGGTCTCTTCAGATTCCGTTTATTTTCAATGAATGAGAAATTAAATTTTCTTTTTATTTTGTTTTTATCATTCCCGTGGATTTGGTGTGTGACCCACTCATGGTTATAGGATTTTAAAACAATAACATTCTATATTTTGTTGTCGGTTTTTATTTCCTTTTCAACATTTTCTTGCGACTGTTGTATGGTTATTAATTGTTTATGAAATTATGAAAAATCCTAGACTATTCTAAGCGTTTTGTGATTGCTCCTTTTATCTATTTTTTCCTGATTTCACTCTCTCTTCCTTTGAAGAGACCACATGTTGAGCGCCTGTCTACAGGCATTTTTAAAAAAATCAAATTGATGCGACGCTGGTGATTGAAGAAATTTTTCCACGGAAAACCAAAGAGTAGCTCATTAGCTACACGCCGAGATGTGTGTTGAAGAAAAAACCAGGGGAATTCTTTAAGATTTAGAAAGAAAGACCGTTTTGCGATCAACAATTGAAATTTTCTAATGAAAAGTGTGCAATATATCCTGACAAGTATCCAGTGAGTATTTTAACTCATTGACAAGAACAAACTGTCAAGACCTTTTTTAAACGGTTAATATTATTCTGTTGACGTATTTTTGCCGGCTTTTCCGCAGAAAAGTTCAATGATTACAACTAGGCTACTTAAAGACTCCATATGGTCATGCACATACTTTACCATTAACGGGTGATCATCTAGAGGTATTTTTTATGTTTTTGTTTACATTTATTCGGTCTTCTATCATTATTATGACTTGAACAATTTTTATTCTGGGTCGAGTCCTTTTTGTTGCTTCTTTTTCAGAATCAACTAAAAAATTAACATAAAAAATACAAAAATTCAAATCAAATGTGGAATAGTTATCGTTCACTCGAAAGGACATTTTATGCCATTTATTTTTTTAATATAATTTCCTTTAAATGTTGGTCGCAACTACGCCCCAGGGTGTCCATTCAGGGATTCATTCTCAATAGATCCAGTGTTTGAGCAGCTGTATGGCAAGTGGCACCGTCCTGTTGAAACCAAATGTCGTCAAGATTACAGGCTTTTTTTCAGGTAGCAAAAAGTCGATAGCGATATGGGGCGATAGCGAGCACCATTCACGGTTACGTTCCGTTCATCATCATTTTTGAAAAAAATATGGACCGATGATTCCACCAACCCATAAACCGCACCATACCGTGGTTTTCGCGATGTTAGTCTTATTTTTATTATTTTTAAATATTTGGTGTTTTTTTGCCGTGGTGTTCATTTCCGGTCAAAAAACTACTATACAGAGTTAAATGTGAAATTGTAGAAGATTATATAATAAGTGATCCAAGTAGAGATACTTTTTTCAATAGGCTTTTTTTTGACAGATCCCGTGTGAGTCGTACCATGCTGTCATGTTACTTTGTTTTGTATTGTTTGGCATTTCATCATGGAAAGACCTACGCCTGAACAACGTTTACAAATCCTTCAACTTTATTACGAAAATTCACGTTCTGTGAGGAATGTGTTTCGTGCACTTCAACTTATGGCCAACATAATCGGCCTACTGATGAGCGTACTATTCCGTCACCCATCTTGAGACCCAGCATTCATTAGTAGATAATATTCGAATAGACCACGCCCAGCACGCAGTGAAGAAAATGTAGCGGCCGCAGCTGAGAGTGTACACCAAGACCGTGAAGAGTCGATTCGGCGCCGTTCGCAGCAACTCGGAATGACGTATGGAACGACTTGGCACATTTTACGCCGAGATCTTAAATTGAACCCGTACAAAATACAGCTTGTGCAAGAACTGTAGCCGCCCGACGTTTCCAAGCGACATCGCTTCGCTCTATGGGCAATTGAAAATTTCCAAGAAGATCCGACATTTTCGAGCCAAATTTTGTTCAACGATGAGGCCCATTTCTGGCTCAATGTGGGTATGTAAACAAGCAAAATTGCCGCATTTGGGACGAGGAGCAACCAGAAGAGGCTTAAGAGCTGCCACTTCATCCAGGAAAAACAACGGGATTGGTGTGGTTTGTGGGCCGGTGGAAACATCGGTCTATATTTATTCAAAAATGATGCCGGTGAGCGACCATTATCGTGCCATGATAACCGACCATATTTGATGCCTGAAATTGAAGTTTGTGATCTCGCCGACATTTGGTATCAACAAGACGGCGCCACTTCCCACACATCGCTCAATCAATTGGTTTATTGAGAGAACACTTCGGTGAGCGGATAATTTCACGTTTTGGGCCGGTCACACCTTGAGACATTTTTCTTTGGGGTTACATAAAGTCCAAAGTCTATGCTGACAAACTAGCTACGATTCATGGTTTGAAAGCCAACATTACGCGTGTCATTAAAACCATACCGGTCGAAATGCTCGAACGATTCATCCAATATTGGACCCTCGGAATGGAAACCCTGAGGCGTAGTTGCGACCAACATTTAAAGGTAATTATTTTCAAAAAATAAATGTCATAAAAAAGTCCTTTCAAATAACCAATAAAGATTCCACACATGATTTGAATTTTAATATTTTTTTTGTTCTGAAAAAATACCTCAGTTGGATCACCCTATATAAAGATCTGGCGGGATCATAAAAAAATATTTTAAAAATTTTGGGAAAAGTGTCTAAATATAGCACTGATTACAACACTATGGTAGCATTAGATTCCCGCTATACAAGGGTAGATAAATAATTCCGTGACTTTTCGAATATGAACAGGTTTTTTGCAAAAAAAAAAAAAATAAATTTATTTTTCTACATTATCTCCTTTTAGCTTAATAGACTTAGTCCAACGTTTTTTTTTCAATTTTGATATCCCTTCAAGAGAATAGGATTTTTCAAGGTCCATAAGATAGGCATTTGTTTGATCAATAATTTCATTGTTGGAGCTGAATCTCTTTTCACCGAGCCATTTCTTTAGGTTTTGATATAGTCACTGGGGGCTAAATCCGTAGAAAATACCGGATGAAGTACCAATTCGTAACCCAATTCATGCTATTTTGCCATTGAGACTGCACACGTGTGCGCCCGTGCATTATCTTAATGAAAAAGAATTTTTTTCTTGGCCATAAGGGGTCGTTTTTTCGAAATCCTCGTTTAATCGGTCCAATAAGTTGGCATAATATTCGCCGTTTATTGTTTTTTTATCCTTTTGAAGGTAATCGATGTGGATTATACCGCGTATATCCCAAAAAACTGTTGCCATCACCTTATTGGCCGACAAAGTCACCTTGAGCTTCTTTGGAACCGGTTCACCTGGAGAAACCTATTGTTTAAACAACTGCTTGGTCTCCGGAGTGTTGTAATGGATCACAGTTTCCTCCACAGTTACAAAACGCCGCAAAAACTCATTTAAATTGCGGTTTAACAACTCCAAACAATCCTTTGAAGTTGTCACACAACTGCGTTTCTGGTCAATTGAGAGCAAACGCGGCACCAATCTTGCAAACAGCTTTCCTAAATCCAACTGATTATGTAAAATCGAAACCACACCACCATATGAAATGCGTGTGGCATCAACAATCTCACGCACTTTTACTTTTTGATCGGCCAACACCACATCGTGGATTTTTTCGACATTTTTGAATGTATTGACTTCAAATGGCTGTGCAAAACGTTCAGCGTCATTTGTACTTGTGCGACCACAACGAAACTCAGTAAACCGCTTTTTTTTACCATTTAAATCGATGGTACAGAGTCCCCCATAGTATTTATCTAGCTTTTCCTCGTTCGATTGACGTTTTTTTCCGCAAAAAATAGTGTTTAATGAGCACTTGAAATTCGCTTTTTTTTTCATTTTAAAAAAATAATTACAAATTATTTTTTTAAGTTCATCTTATAAATACAAAAGGTCGAATATTCATTATTTATCTACAATTCAAAATCCACGAGGTTTAACGTTTTGAACAGCTGTTAAACACATACTAAATGACAAAACTCTCTCAAAATTAGTCTGTTAACAGATGGTACTTGATTGGAGCAGTGTTGTAATTAATAAAACTAAGAGGGAAGCAGAGGAAATTCACGGAATTATTGATGTGCCCTCGTATATGTATTCGCCGAGATTTCATGAATTCATTTAAGGTATTTTGTGTCACATTACTTTTAAGTGGCCGGTAATATTTGGGTTTAAATTCCAATTCACTTATAAACTATTTCGGAATCAGCTTTATTATTTTTTTTGATATTTTAATAACAAAATTTGAATATTTTTGAGCCACTTTACCCCAAAACCCAAACTTTAATAGATTCGAAAGTAAAAAACAATTTTTTTTAAAAAAAACCTGCACATAATTCAAATAACAGAATAAATTGAAATCATTAAATTTAAAAATTATATAAAAAACTTTATTATTTCGGTCAGATAACCGAATACATAAAATTTTACCAGTAGTTGGTCCAGCTAACAAATGCTCGTGGTAATGACAACCGAATTCAAAGAGTTCTTAAAGCCAATAAACTACAACAACAACCAATACATGTGCAACTCAGGTCCAATAATAAACCTAATAAGTTAGCGTGACAGATACTTTGCATCCTCAACCGAGACGGTCAATTCCTACTATTGAAAAATGCCGTGCCCCCATTTAAAATTGGGTTGTAGCGCTAGAATACATGGATAGCGCGTGCAACCACCATCATTCGTTTGGCAACAAATCTGTTCTCATCCTTATTATTCATTGAACATGAAAAAAAACATTCTTATTATTTGTAGATAAACCACGGCATTTTTTGAGCTTTTCAGTGATAATCCACTCAACACCTCCCAAATGTACCGGAGGCCCTATGCTCCTAACATACGTTCATTTATAAACAAAGACTAAAAATTAATCAAACTAAGTTTAGTCAAACTATTTCAAAAATGTATGTGCTTAGTAGGTACATAAATATGCTGTAAAATAAAAAGTACTGAATGCATTTGGACCATATATTTATTGATTTATATTGTATCCAAAAAGAATCTACTTATTCCAAATGTCCGCCTTTTGCTTTTACACACGCCTTAAGTCGCACTGGCCAATCTTCAATAGCTGCACGAACCTCGTCCATTGGAAAATTGGCCACAGCTCGAACCAAAGCAGTCTTAAGAGATCCAATGTTGGGGTATCTTTTGTGACCAACCTTGTGCTCTAAAGCCGTTCACAATTTGTCATCCAATGGGTTCAAATCTGGCCTGCCTGATTGCCAATCTTTAGAGGAAATGAACGCTGGCAAATTGTTTCGAAGCCAGGCCTGGGACGTTTTAGCCTTATAAGCCGGCGCAGAATCCTGCTGGAAAGTCCATGGCTGGTTTTGGAACAGGGAATTGTTAAGAGGCCTCACAACAGCTTCCAAACCGGTTTCTTGGTAAACTCTGGCCGATGTTTTGACTCCTTGTTCGCAGAAATGCAGGTCAGTGACCCCTTCGTAATAGACACCCCACCAAACCATGACTAAAGCTGGGTGATGACCCTTTTCCACCCTTGGGATCAGTTCAGATGCTTCCTTAGATGACCGCGCATACACTCATATTATTTTGCTTGTTAAATTTTTCCTGAACAGTAAAAATTTTTTCATCGGTGAACAAATTTTTTCTGTGCAAGTTATCAGCGTGCTGCGCCAAAAGACGTTTGCATTTTTCAATCCTATTTTTTTTTAAAGCTGCAGTCAATAAATGTCCGGTACGTCGTTTGGAAGTCCCAAGTCTTTTTTAATGATTCGACTTGTGGACTTTTGCGTGATATTCATCTCACGAGCCATGTTTTTCTGTTTTCCGAGCGGATTTCTGTGAATTCTTGATTTAACGGCTTTGATGACATGCGGTGTTCGAACAGAGCTTGGGCTGCCCGACCGGTGGCGGTCTTTTACATCTCCAGTCTCCTCAAACAGTTTTATGCATCGGTAAACGAACCTGCGGCTAATCCCTAGTGGCCGGAGCGTTATGAAAATATCGCTTTTTTCATTTCACACTTGAAAGGCGCTATTACAGCGATACGGTTCTCTTTATCTGACCACTCCATGATGAAAGTTGAAACAATTTTAAAATCCCGTTTAGACTAACGCTATTGAGGTTAGCTTTCAAAACCCATATGACATTAACGGGGTATGTTCAGTTTTACTATTGAAATGGGTGTATTCAATGTTGTAACAGTATTTATGGCCCTACTAAGTATTTTCGAGATCTGCCTAAAATAAGGGCTCGGACTTTTATAGGCTGTTTCCACTACGGTCGCGTCCACGTCCGCATCTAAAAATCAATGAACGCGCGTTAAGGCCCATACAAAATACATAGGCAGTTAGGTATGGGAAAAAGTCGCGTTCATATTGGACGCGTTTATCGATAAGTCGCGTTTACTATAAAATCGATTATTTTTGCAATCGAAACCCACCCATATCTATCAATGGCAAAATCGAAAATTGCACATACCTATGAAAACAGCTGTCAATCAGTATAAATAAAAAAATTCCAAAATGCAATAAACAGGAGGTAAGTTAATATTTTTGCTTTTGTTTAAATAATATTAATTTTTCCAATTATTTTAGAATTTAAAAAGACGGAATGGACAGCAGTAACAACACTACATCTGTTGGACCTCTGGGAGGAAAACATTGATGGCCTGAGGGATGCTCGGAAAAACACCCACATACACAAAGAGATGGGCGAGAAGTTGGAAGTGACTGGCGCCGAAGTAAAAAATAAACTGGACAATTTAAAATTTTTTTAAATATAAATTATATACCAATATTTTTTTGGAATTAAATCGATTGTGTTTATTGCAGAAAGGAGCAGGCGCTAGTTGGGCCACAAAAATATTAAAATTTTTCGCACCCCTAAAAAAACAAATAAACACAAACAGCTGTTTGAACGCAAACGTGGACGCAAAACACAATGGAAACACCATTACAAATTTATCGATAAATCATGGACGCGGACGTGGACGCGACCGTAGTGGAAACAGCCTATTAAACGCATAGGGAACCAGAATCCTTATGGTAAAAAAACGACCATACAATGAGCTCGGGATAACGTCAACCCCCCATTTCGTCAACATGCCAAACCGTCAACCCTTTTTTCTTTGTATTGTCTACTCTAAAACGTCAACCAAACCTCAAAGCTCTAAAACTTCAACTCACATAATTCAAAAAATAGTAACGGTTAAAATACTTTCATACAGCCGTGCGCAATTTTCTATTTAGGGGGTTTCCCTATATGTGTATAGATAGGTAGTTATTGTCTTTTTCTGTCCAGTTGTTTTTTTTTTTGATCTCGTAAGAGTTGCGCGTATTAAATGAGCTCAAAGAAACCAAAAGTGCTTCAGTTGCAAGAAAAAGCTAATATTTTGCATTTATTACAAAAAGGTGCAAGTGCGACAGCTTTAGCGAAACAATACGGTGTCACAAAATCAATAATTATTAAGATAAATAGCAAAAAAAAAAAAAAACAATGTGTCACCAACACGTTATCTGGACCGGGAAAAAGGAAGACATTAAGAGCATCAGAGCTGCGAAAAATGGAAAAATGTTTGTACCGCTGGTTTATTAAGCAGCGAGAAAGGAATTATCCAATAAATTCATTAGCGCTAAAGGAAGAAGCTAAAGAGATTCATCTAAAACTAAAAGAAAAAGATTCTGCTTTTAACGCAAGTGATGGGTGGTTGCAAGGATTTAAGAAAAGATTTGGCGTTTGCCTTCTTAAAATAACTGGAGAGAAACTTTCTTCAAAGCCTCAGCTTGTTGATCCTTTTAAATCCATCCTAAAAGCAAAAATTGAAGAAAATTGAAGGGTCTATGCCACAATCAATTGTAAAGGGTGTCCCAAGAAGAACGCAATTTTTAAATCTGGCAACATTCGAAGTGTCATTGTTTGACATTTGAACAATTGTTGTTTGTTAGTAGAAGGTACGAGGTTAGTAAAAATGGAGCGCTACACGAACGAACAACGCATTCTCATTGTGAAATTGTTTTACCAAAATGGTGAAAGTTTTGCGGCTACAGTTCGCAAATTGCGATCAATTTGGGGTCACAATAATGCTCCAAAAGAGTCAACTGTAAAGAGATTAATGGATAAATTTGCCGAAACTGGGTCTGTTAGTGATGTAAAGACAACAACGCGCCATCGACCAGGTCGATCGACCGAAAATGTCGCAGCTGTACGTGATGATGTCGCTCAAACTCCATCCACCTCAATTCGACACCGAGCTCAGCAAATTGGTGACTCCAAATCCACTTTGCAGCGAATTTTGACGAAAGATTTGCATCTTCATGCATACAAAATTCAATTGACTCAGGAACTAAAGCCAGCTGACCATGGACAGCGAAGGGAGTTCGTTAATTGGGTATTGGAGAGACAACATGAAAATGCTGATTTTGCCGATAAAATCATCTTCAGTGACGAGGCCCATTTCCATCTTGATGGCTTCGTCAATAGGCAGAATTGTCGCATTTGGGGTGCGGAAAATCCTCGAGTG
This sequence comes from Hydrotaea diabolus, assembly GCA_963513945.1. Lineage (NCBI taxonomy): Eukaryota > Metazoa > Arthropoda > Insecta > Diptera > Muscidae > Hydrotaea > Hydrotaea diabolus. Next base: position 29,334,121 of record OY740720.1, on the reverse strand, counting down.
ATTCACGAGAAGCAAATGCATCCTCAACGTGTCACTGTGTGGTGTGGTTTTTGGGCTGGAGGAATCATTGGACCTTTTTTTTATGAAAATGAGGCAGGTCAAGCGCAAACAGTCAATGGTGTTTGGTATCGTGATATGATAACCAGTTTTTTCTTGCCTAGAATTGAAGAAATGAATGTGGAGGGCATGTGGTTCCAACAAGACGGCGCCACATGTCATACAACCATAAGTACAATGCTGATGAATAAGGCTTATTCTGGAAATTTTTGCCAGAAAAATCTTATGTATCAAGTTCCGAAAAGACTGATCCAGGCATGAAGACGGAAAAACGACGAATCCATTTTTTATGTTGTGTATTAAGACGCTTTAAACAACAGTATTATTAATATTTTGGTCTTAAATGTGTACATTGGTAAACGTCAACAATCTGGTAAATGTCCCGAGCACTGCATGTTAATATGACCATACGGGTAATCAATTAACAATTTTGTTACAAATCAAAATATGAAATTATTTTTAAAAATTCGGCTGAGATTGGGACTCGGGACAACGGCCAATTTAAGATTTTTATTTTAAAAATTTCTTTGAATCAAACACAAACTGATTTTCGTTTGTTGAACATGTTTCAAAAAAAAACACGTCACTTTACTTTTGTTAAGACGTATAACATTTTTATTTTCGGATATTTCTTTTTTTTGCATCATTTTGTCAAGAAGATTTTTGTTTTGTGTATAAAAACAATCGTCTTGAGGTTTTTGTGCAAACAAGAAATTGTGACTCTTACGCCCACGTCACATAATGTGTAAATACACTTCGAGAAAAAAATGTATGTGTGTTGATACACACAAATAAAAGCAAATATATTTTTGCTGTGTTTTATTAAACAAATTTAAATATCCATATTTTCAATTTTCTGAAAGCCCATCGGTTTATTGGTTTATACAGTGCACAGTGGGACAAGTAGAGCCTTGAGTTATGATTTCATTTCATTTATTGATCATATTATTTATAATTTGTACAAAATCTATACTAGATACAATTCAACGAGTTTAAGTTATTTCCTTTTTAAACTGCTTAAATAGTGAAATTAATTATTGGATGAGTATTTATTATATAATGTTTGAAGGGGAGGAGAAATTTTCAAAAACCTTTATGATTTTTTTTTTAAAGATAAAAATACATAAAATACTTAAAACTAGGTTCATATCTTATGAGACCAGCTCTAACATTTGACATTAAAACATTCTATTAAGTTGTTTAATTTGACTTCCACAAGATCAATATTAGTAATCTGATGTAGTCGTGCCGTAGAAAAGTATCTAGGAAGGTTATTAATTAGTTTTAAAACTTTGTTTTGTAGTATTTGAAGCCTTTTTATATGGCATTTGGACATCTTTCCCCAGACGGGGGCTACATAAAATATCACAGCTTGAAAAATTGCTTTAAATATTAACATTTTATTGTCAATGTTTAAGGCCGAAGATCTATTTATAAAAGGGTATAAAGTTCTTATTAGTATGTTACATTTATTTAATATATACGAGACATGATCCTTATAAGTAAGTTTAGGGTCCAAAATGACGCCTAAATATTTAACATTCCTTTCCCATTTTATTTCGCCATTTCTTATACTTATGTTACTTTGAGGAACAAAGCGTTCCTTTCTTCGTCTGGTGAAATAGATAGCTTGACTTTTATCAGAATTAACTGCTACTTTCCATTTGGAGAAATAGGTACAGTGGTGGCCAAAACATATGCAACTAATATTGACTGACTTTAACAGGCTCTGTAAGTTGGCAAATTTGTACCACAAATAAGACAATGATATTTAAATAATTATTAATACGGCATTAAGATTTTAAATAATTATCAGAATGCACAGCTTTTGTTTACATTTCTTTGCTATCGGCATTTTTATCGATAAATATTAAAATCGTTATGGACAAAACATATGCAATAGGGTGGAGTGAAATTCAAAAAAAAAAAGTTAACCTCGGAAAGAGATGTAGTCTGGGGTCCTAAAGAGGGGAAAAATAAAGAAAAAAATTTAAAAAATTTTTAGGGGTCGCGCCACTCCCTAGAAATTTGGAAATTATCGCTATTTTGGCGTTGATTTTAGAAAAATCCTAAAAATTAACGTCTTAACTTATTCGAAATTTAAAAGTTTGAGCTTGTTCAGTGCCCAAACAAAAGTATTTGAGGCAAATATGAGGATAATCGACTAATATTTGTAGCTTTGGTGGCGATTTCATTGTTCAGTCAATTTTCTGAAGAAGGGACGATTTGACTTATTTTACTTTTTGAAATTTTTGAACAATGAGAAAAATTTTTTTAAATGCCCTTATTTCATGTTTTACGCTATTGCAAACATTTATTGACATAAAACTTTAAAATCGGTTCAGGGGTTGGGAAAATTTACGCCTTCAAACATGTGTATTTGTTTATTTTGGCGCGACCCCTAAAAATTTTTTTTAATTTTTTTCTTTATTTTTCCCCTCTTTAGGACCCCAGACTACATCTCTTTCCGAGGTTAACTTTTTCAAATTAAAAAAAAAGCATGTTTTCACTCCACCCTAATATGCAACTCAACAATTTTGTTTTAAATAACGGCATTTTTGCAATTTCTTTTTATCTGTTCTTCTTCATATTAATAATTCGAAAGCCTGCGTAAAGAAATTTGTAGGAATATTCAGTATTATTTTGCTATTTTATTTTAATTAAAGCTAAAATAGAGTTCGTTTTCAAATGGCACGCGATAAATTTGGATTTGAGCTCAGACAGCGAATTGTGACTGATTATTCTTCTGGAATATCACAGAAAGACATTGCCGAGAAATATAATGTTCATAAAAGTTCAATATGTCGCATTATTGCTAAGTTTAAAAAAACTTCACAAATTTCTGTTAAACACCGAGGTGGTCGACCGCGCAAGACTAGTGATCGGACGGACAATTTGATAATCAGACACGTGAAAAAAGACTCATTTATCTCTTCCTCCAAACTAACTGAAAAATTGCAAGTATCAGTTTCTGATCGAACAATTCGTAGACGTCTTTTACAGGGGTCTCTACGCGCACGAAGGCCTGCAAAAAAACCACTCATATCAAAGCGTAATCAAAAAAAGCGTTTACAGTTTGCTACAGACCATTTAAATTGGCCAGAAAGTAAATGGAGGTCTATCCTGTTTAGTGACGAATCAAAATTTAACATAATTGGCAGCGATGGCATGTGTTATGTACGACGACCAGCTGGAAAACGGATCGAAGCACGTTACTGCAAAAAGACGGTCAAGCATGGAGGGGGCAGTGTAATGGTGTGGGGCTGTTTTTCTGGTGCTGGTGTTGGTCCACTGCATAAAATTTTTGGCATTATGGACAGATTTATGTATAAAGGTAATGCTTCCATATGCAGAGTATGATATGCCGTTGCGGTGGGTCTTCCAGCAAGACAACGATCCCAAACACTCATCGAAAGTGGTTAAATCGTGGTTTGCCGAAAATAGAGTTACGGTAATGGAATGGCCACCGCAATCTCCAGACTTAAATCCCTCTGGGAAATCGTAAACCAAAAAATTGATAGAGAAAATTATACAAGTTCGACTATTTTGTTTCAACGACTGGAAGATGCGTGGAAATCAATCCCAACAAGCGTCATTGACAACCTAATAGCATCAATGCCTCGAAGATGTCAGGCTGTAATCAACAACAACGGATTTGCTACAAAATATTGAGTTCATTTGCATTGAACTGCTCTCGATTTATTAGTTGCATATGTTTTGGCCACTGAAAAATAAGAATGAATATGTATTTTTATGTTTTTTTCATACTTTACTTGAATATCTATGGAGTAGATCACTTTTTCTTAATTTTAAAGCAATAAAGTATAAAATTTCAAAATATAATTGGCTAATTTTAATTTCAGAAAATTTTTACGAAATATTTGGTAAAAGATGTATTTTGGTTGCATTTGTTTTGGCCACCACTGTATATACTTCACTAAGAGCTAGCTGTAAATTTGACACAATCTCTGAAGCGAATTTACCACAGCTTAAAATGGCAGTGTCGTCCGCAAAAAATGACATAATGCAATTATTTGTGACTGGAATATCTGCGGTGTATATGTTATAAAGCACTGGAGATAAACACGAACCCTGTGGGCAACCAGCGTCAATGCTAAAAAGCTCCGAGGACGTAGAACCCATATGGACCCTAAAAGTCCTGGAGCGTAGAAAGCTTCGGATTATCCTAGTTATGTGATTAGGGAAGTTGAATCGTATAAGTTTAAATACCAAACCATCGTGCCAAACCGAGTCAAAAGCGGCCTTGATATCAAGTAATACCATTCCGGTGGAAAATTGCTTCTCAAAATTAGATTTAACTATATTCCGTATCCTTACCAAGGGGTGTACTGTGCTATGTTCCCTTCGAAACCCAAATTGTTGTGGAGGCAAAATTCCATGATCATCAATGAAGTTAGTAATCTGTTTCTTGATTATTCTTTCTAATATCTTACTAACAGAGGATAACAGGCTAATTGGCCGGTATGAAGAGGGTGAATCCGAAGGTTTATTCGGTTTCCTAACGGCAATGACCTTCACCTCCTTAAATTGATCCGGAAAATATCCAAGTCTAAGACAACTATTTATAAAAATGGTTAAAAATTGTATTCCCTTTCTTGGAAGAGACTTGAGGCATCTATTATTTATTCCATCTAGGCCAGGCGATTTCCTGGCCCTTAGACTTTTAACGATGGCAATAATATTGGCATTAGTCGTAGGTATTAGGCTCTGATCCAAGCCTAGATCGAAATCGTTAATTACATCCCTCACATGGCCCTCGGTAAGAGTATCAGAGGCAGCATCTGAAATAGAGTGATTATCGCGCAATGTTCTACCCAGTATCCCACATTTCTCCGTCGTGGTGATGAAACGGGAACCGTTCTGTTTTAGTATAGGCACGTTTGCCGACTTTTTCCTTATGATCTTTGTCAGGTTCCAGAAAGAAAGGACCCTTTGTCCAGTGATGATAATAACTGACTCCACGATCTGTTCCTGTACTCATCCATCTGCCCTTAAATTTAACATTTTAAAATGGTAATAGTCGTCCGTGTCTCTGTATCTAATCCATTTCCTACGAAAGTAGTTATGCGTCCGAATATGTGACCTTATATTTTCCGGTAATTGACTGTTTGAACCTCTCCTTCGTCCTAATGGTACGCTATGAGCAATTGCGCCATTCAATATGCCAATAAAATGCCTAAGTTGAGAATCAATACACTCTGCGTCCGTGGTTGTGTCTTCATTAGGAAGAACAAGATGTCTCTTGGTATACCTTGAAAAAAGCTTCCAGTTTGCATTCTTAAAATCAATATGATGAAATTCATTGCTATCAAAAGTGGACCGTATGGTCAATCTAACTGGAAAATGGTCAGAACTTAGTTCATTCACTACTTCGGGTGATGATAAATAATCGGTAATATTCGTAATGAAGAAGTCTAAAATCGAAATTATTTTTATGTTCTAATTTTCGGTTCGTTACCATTTTGAATTACTGACACAATTCGATACTAAAACAATACCTTTCGTTTAATATTTTTGGATGTCAATCAACTTTTGAACGCAACAGAAACGAACTAATAACCCCAGTAATTACCTACCAAAATATAATATTTATCAATATTATTGTTAAGTTAGGAAATGAATGTAAGCTTCTACAATTAAAAACAGACTATAATAACGATGATTTCACAATCGTCATGCATCACTTGTGCATATCGTGTAGCGATTTTGAATACGCGCAGTTGATATAATGAAGAAATTAAATTAACTGCTGTCGAAATTTAGAAAATTCAAATTAGCAAATTGTTGCTATGATCCAATTATAAAAATAGTGTACACTTTTCTACTTTAAATATTATTTTTGTGGCGTAAAATTTTGTATTTTAAATAGAAATTTTAAATACTTAGTAGGGACATAAGTACTGTTACAACATTAAACACACCCATTTCAATAGTAGAACTGAACATACCCTATTAATGTCGTATAGGTTTTGAAAGCTAACCCCTCAATAGCGTTAGTCTGTAACGGGATTTTAAAATTGTTTCAACTTTCATCATGGAGTGGTCAGATAAAGAAAACCGTATCGCTGTAATAGCGCTTTTCAAGTGTGAAATGAAAAAAAGCGATATTTGCAAAACGCTCTGGCCACTGGGGATTAGCCGCATGTTCGTCTTCCGATGCTGATAACTGTTTGAGTAGACTGGAGATGTAAAAGACAGCCACCGGTCGAACCGCCCACGCTCTGTTCGAACACCGCATGTCATCAAAGCCGTTAACTCAAGAATTCACAGAAATCCGCTCCGAAAACAGAAATTCATGTCCCGTGAGATGAATATCACGCAAAAGTCCATGAGTCGAATCATTAAAAAAGACTTGGGACTTGGGGCTTTCAAACGACGTACCGGACATTTATTGACTGCAGCTTTAAAAAAATAGGATTGAAAAATGCAAACGTCTTTTGATGAAGCACGCTGACAACTTGCACAGAAAAATTTTGTTCACCGATGAAAAAAAATTGACCGTTCAGGAAAAATTTAACAAGCAAAATGATAGAGTTTATGCGCGTTCATCTTAGGAAGCATCTGAACTGATCCCAAGGGTGGGAAAGGGTCATCACCCAGCTTCAGTCATGGTTTGGTGGGGTGTTTCTTACGATTGGGTCACTGACCTGCATTTCTGCGAACAAGGAGTCAAAACATCGGCCAAAGTTTACCAAGAAACCGTTTTTGAAGCTGTTGCGAAGCCTCAACAATTCCCTGTTCCAAAACCAGCCATGGACTTTCCAGCATGATTCTGCGCCGGCCCATAAGGCTAAAACGTCCCAGGCCTGGCTTCGAAACAATTTACCAGCGTTCATTTCCTCTGAAGAATGGCCCTCAGGCAGTTCAGATTTGAACCCATTGGATCTCTTAAGACTGCTTTGGTTCGAGCTGTGACCAATTTACCAATGGACGAGGTTCGTGCAGCTATTGACGATTGGCCAGTGCGACTTAAGGCGTGTGTAAAGGCAAACGGCGGACATTTCGTATAAGTAGATTCTTTTTGGATACAATATACACCAATAAATATATTAAAAAATATTTGGTCCAAAAACATTCAGTACTTTTTATTTTACAGCATAAAGCGTGTGTAACAGTATTTATGTCCCTACTAAGTAGATGCCAGAATCAAACTTAATGACAAAACTTATTTATTTTTACTCTAGGAGCCGCATCTTACATCCAATCTTGATGAAAGTCATTACGAGAAAGTTTTTTTTAGCCAACCAAGAACGCTGTTAAATTTAGAAAAATAACTTCAGATTTAGATACGAGGGTTGCTATTTGTATTTCGGGTCCTGACAAAACTAGTGTTCCCAGATGCAAACTGGATCTTCCATTAGAAACTTTGACATTTTTTAGCATAACTTCCTTCACTCAGAACGTTTTGTCATTTGAGGGCGAATTGTTTTGTTTACAGTGAGTTGAAAAATTTATCCCAGTCAAAAAATGGAATTGTGCCGTGAACATTTTCGTGCGTTGATTTTTTACGACTTTCGGCGTGGGTTGTCGAGACAAGAGTGTTTAAATGAACTTGTTTCGACTTTTGGCGATGAAGCACTATCACAAAACCACTGTTGATCACTGGTACCAAGAGTTCAGTCTCGGACACCGTTCGCTCCAGGATGAATTTCGTGAAGGACGTCCAACTTCGTTCACTTTGCCAGAAACCATCGATGCTGTGCGTGAACTGCTTAAGCCAGAACGACATGTGACATACCGTGAGATTGGGTCATCCTTGGGCCTTAGTATGAGAGCATCCATAAGATAGAGCATGTTCATTTGGCCTTGAAAAAAATTTGTTCTCGTTTGATTCCACACAATTTGACAAATGCTCAAACAAAGGTTCGTATGGAATGGTGCAAAAAAAATTTGAAAAAGTATAACTGCGGTAGCTCAAGGGCAGTGTATAACATTGTCACAGGTGAAGAATCATGGATCTATGCAGACAGCAAAACAGCAATCGGCCGTATGGGTATTTCAAGACGAGCCAAATCCAACAAAAGATGTTCGTGGAAGAAGTACATCGAAGCAAATGATTGCGTTTATTTCCGTATAACCGGCCATGTTGCCACAGTGACTTTAGTGGAACGAAGGACGGTCAATTCTGAGTGGTATACAACCATCTGTTTGCCAACAGTGTTCGAAGAAATGAGAAAATATAATAAGAGAAGACGGATCATTTTGCATCTTGACAATGCGAGCTCTCACACATCAACTGAAACGATGAAAAAATGCGTGGTCAACGTTTTTCATCGCCCGAAGCAGCTATTAGAGCGTTCAAAAAGCATGTTTTGGAGTTGTCTGAATCGGAGTGGAAATAGTGCTTCGAAAATTGTTGTACTCATACAAAACTGCACGATATTAAATGAGAATATTTTGTAAAACAATAAAACCATTTCCAATGATAAATTATTGTGTTTTTATTGCCGGAACCGAAATATAAATAGCAACCTTCGTATAACTAGCTGTCACACATATTTATATTCGATTTTTTTGTTTTTCTTCTAGACCACATCTTACGAAAACATATCAATAACTCCGTGACTTTTCCAAATTCCTTCGTAGTTATATGAAACGCAACACTGTTCCCATCAAGCACCATCTGTAAATAGACTGCTGTCAAGTTTTGAGAGAGTTCCGTCATTTAGTTTTTGCTTCACAGCTGTTCAAAGCATACAACCTCGTGGATTTTGTTAAAAATGGAAAAAATGAATCGAGTGCTCATGAAACATTATTTTTTGCGGAAAAAAACCCGTCAATCGAACCAAGGAAAAGCTTGATAAATACTATGGGGGAAACTGCACCATCGATTTCTATGGTAAAAAAGTGGTTTGCTGATTTTCGTTGTGATCGCACAAGTACAAATGACGCTGAAAGTTCTGCACGGCCAATTGAGGTCAATAAACCCGAAAATGCCGAAAAATCCACGATTTGGTGTTGGCCGATCGAGGAGTAAAAGTGCATGAGATTGTTGATGCCATAAGCATTTCATATGGCAGTGTGGATTTGATTTTACATGATCAGTTGGGCTTAGGAAAGCTGTTTGCAAGATGGGTGCCGCGATTACCATTTCTTCAAGATAATAAACGTGTGCACACGTGAGCAGTCTCAATGGCAAACCTGCATGAAATGGGTTACGAATTGGTACCTCATCCGCCATTTTCTCCGGATTTAGCCCCCAGTGACTTTTTCCTAAAGAAACGGCTCTGTGGAAAGAGATTTTACAACAATGAAATTATTGATCAAACAAATGTCTGTTTTATGGTTCTCGAAAAATCCTATTTTCTGGAAGGGATACACAGAATAAAGAAACGTTGGACTGAGTGTATTGTGCTAAAAGGAGGTTATGTTAAAAAATAATTTTTTTGTTGCAAAAATAACTTATTCGAAAAGTCACGGAATTATTGATGTACCCTCTTATATACGAGTATTTGTATACCCTCTACCATAGGATGGAGGCTATATTTTAGCTGTGGAGTTGGGCTAAAGTCGAACTCCGTGTCGAACCCAATACCGTCACTTTGACCTACTCCGGACTCTGATACCACACACCAATTCCGGCCTCCGCCTAGAAATCCATTTTCTTACTTTTGTTTATTTGTAAGAAAACAAAAAGAAATACCCATATAAAAACTTACGAGGGCTGCTATATATATTTCTGGCCTAATAATGAAAATGCGAATATTTATCATCATAAATGGTTTTATTGTTTTTCAAAGTATTCTCCAGCATGATTTATACACTTTTGCATGCGCTCAAACCAATTGTCGAAGCACTTTTTCCACTCCGATTGAGACACCTCCAAAACATGGGTTTTTAACGCTTCAGCACCATCTTCTTGTAACGAAAATCATTGACCACGCTTTTTTTTTCTTGATGTGTGGGAATAAAAAGAAGTCATTGGGTGCCAAGTCAGGGCTGTACGGCGGATGACCCATCAATTCGACGTTTTGGCCGTCAAAAAGGCGCTGGTTTGAGCCGATGTTTTAGAGCTCGCATTGTCATGGTGCACACTGATTCGTCTTCTCTTGTTCGTTTTTCGAATTTCTCCAAAGACTTCAGGCAAACAAATTGTGGTGTACCGCTCAGAATTGACCGTCCTATGTTGCTCAAGCGGAACAGTCGCCACATGACCAGTTTTGCCGAAGAAACAGGCGACCTTTTGCTTCGAAGTGCTTCTTACACGAACAACTTTCGTTGGATTTGGCTCGTCTTCGAAGACCCACACGGTCGATTGCTGTTTTGTTTCGGACTCATAAGCATAGATCCATGATTCGTCACCTGTGACGATCTTATAAACGTCTTTTGAAGGACCGCGATCGTATTTTTTCCACAAATTTCTTTGCACCAATCGACACGAGCCTTTTTTGAGCGATTGTCAAATTGTGCGATATCCAACTAGAACAAACCTCTTTTACGGCCAAATGTAATGCAATATCAAATGTAAGCTGGTGGAAGAACTGCAGAAGGATGCCTATATCTCCCGGTATGTCACATGACGATCTTGCATTATCAGTTCACGCACGGCATCAACGTTCTCTGGCACAACGGCCGTTTTTGGTCGACCTTCCCGACCTTCGTCTTTGAGCGAGCGTCGGCAACTATTGAATTCACTAAACTAGTTTTTCACAGTGCTATAGGATGGTGATTCATCGCCATATAAAAAAAATTGAGTTCATCGGTGCACTCTTGTCGTAATAATCCACGTCGAAAGTTGTGAAAAATGATCGCACGAAAATGTTCATGAGTTAATTACAATTTTTTGCCAAATGAATTTTTTCAAGTCACTGCAAACAACACAAATGATGGTCGTACGTCAAAACGTTCTGAGTACGTTTATGCTAAAAAATGTCAAACTTTGCATTGAAAATGTCAGATCGCGCCAGACAACACTTAGTGTTGCATAGGCCAGAAACATATATATCAACCCTCTACATAAATTGAATAGTTGCACTCCTATTATTTACAACATAGCTGTATATGTTCCTCCGATTTTGTGTCTTAGATGCCACATATTGCATTTAATCGATTAAATATGGCACACGTTAGTTTTTTGAACCAAGGAAGGACGCTATTACAATTGAGGAATATCATTTTAGATGTTTATATCGCTCCCATACATATATGTTTTTCATATTTTATGTCCTCTAAGCTTCTATCTTGATGAAATTTGGAACAAGTAATTTCCTTGTGCCAAGGACGGACGCTGTTGAAATTGAAAAAAAAACGGTTCAGATTTAAGATATAGCTCCTACATATATCTGACGCGTAAAATAGAAAGGGACCTAAGGGTAAAAACCAGTTTTGTTCAGGAGAGCCATTTTGAAGAGTTAAATACGTGTATCTTTGGTGTACCATCACTTTCATAAAACGCGCAGATCTCTGGCAGGGAGCACTCAGATGTTGTCCACATCAAAAAAAGCGAAAATTGATTGTCTGTCACATATGATCAACCGATTTTACTTTAAACGATAAAATTTCCTCACAAATTTAAATATGGTTTACTATCTGGGTAAATTAAAGCCCTCCAGCGTAGGGTGGCCCAAAACCTTTTTCAGGCTGGCTTTTCGGAACATCCAGAATGCCCAACTTAAGCTTTTTTACAATTTTGATTTTAATGAAAAATGTTGGATCTAAAGTTTTAAGTGGCCCATTGACAGCAGTCTCACATACGAGGGCGCCCGCAAAAGTAACTGGCCTAACATAAAAAGAACCGTTTTTTTTTGGAATTATTATTATTTATTTTTCAACATAATCTCCTTCCAACTCAATACACATCATCAAACGTTTTTCAAGTTTTTTAATTCCATCCGAAAAATAAGATTTTTTAAGACCTTCAAAATATGCCTCAGTTTCAGCAATAACCTCGCTATTGGACGAAAATTTTTTGCCACCGAGAATTTTTTTAAATTTGGAAACAAGGAATAGTCAGAAATAGCTAAATCTGGACTATATGGTGGATGCGGAGCAATTTCAAATCGTAATTCGGCCAGTTTTTGTTGAGTTAAAAATGCAGTGTGTGAAGAAGCATTATCTTGATGAAAAAGAACTTTTTTTTTTCTAAATGCGGTCGTTTTATCTTGATTTCTTCACTCAACCGATCCAATAATGCACAATAATATTCACTATTTATACGAGTAGTTTTTCCTTTCTCAAGATAATCAATAAATATTATATCCCTTGCATCCCAAAATACTGTGGCCATTACTTTTCCTACTGACTTAACAGTTTTCGCCTTCTTGGGACCACTTTTATCAGCTTCTATCCATTGTTTTGACTGTTCTTTGCATTCTGGGATGTAGTGATGGATCCATGTTTCATCAACAGTTATGAATCGGCGCAAGAACTCTATTGGATTACGCTGACAAATCGCTAAAAGCTCCTCGAAATTGGTCCAACGGACGATTTTTTGGGGCAAAGTCAACAAACGCGGCACTACAAACGCGGATAGCTTTTTCATGTGGAGTTCATCATGTAAAATACTCCAAACTTGTTTTTCGTGTATTTTAACAATATCAGCGAGTTCTCTGAGCTTAATTCGTCTATCTTTAGTCACTTCATTAAATATTTTTCTAATGTTTTCAATAGTAGTAACAGTTTTCGGTCTTCCAGAGCGTTGTTCATCTTCCGTACTTGAACGACCCATTTTAAATTGTTGAACCCAGGATTTCACGGTGGAGTATGATGGTGCATTATCACCATGAACAGAATCCAATTCATCTTTGATTAATTGTGGCGTATAACCTTTCATATAAAAGTGTTTAATTACCGCACGAAACTCTTTATTTTCCATTTTTCAAAAATCGGTTTTACTTTCAACAATTGCAGCAAGGCTTTCTGAAGAGGGTTGTCACGGACCCGAAATCATGATAAAAGTAGTGTGCAGCCACGAAAATCAATGCCACTTTGCCATTTTGTTAAAAACTTGTCTTCTATTTAAATATAGAAGCAAAAGGTCTTGAGCCGGTTTAATCCCTGTTAAATTTTTCAAAAATTATAAAACTTGTTTACTTCAATCACCTGTAACAAAGAAAATAATCATTAAATATTTCGAAAATTTTGACAGATGGCTTATAAAAGATTGCTTTTAAAAAACAAAAAAACAAATGTTGCTAGAAAAAGAGAAAATGTGCCAGGCCAGTTAGTTTTGCGGTCGCCCTTTTTTTATTTTTATTTAGACGAACGTTCCCACGCCACTCACACCGACCGAGGAGGCCACGTCCCCATGACGTAGGGACAACGTACACATTATGGACCGATCCATAATGGAGATGACAAGAAACGTCATCCATGTAAATTAGCTACAGATATTTATCAACAGCCAATCGGTACAAAAAAAATATTAATAATAATCACTAGAAAATATAAACACCAAATTAATACTTTATAATATAACCACCACCTTAATTTAATACAATAATACAATCCAATCAAAGTATGAGATGGACTAGAAACATGCAATACAAAATCGAAATATAACCACCACCTTTCTTTATTACAATATTAAAATCTAATAAAAATAATATAAAGCATAATATACATAAGTATTTACGAATAATAACAAGTACTACATTTGTTTATAGCAGCCTAAATTGTTATAAACACAAGGAGCCTTGGTGTAATGAGTTTAAATAAAAAATTATTACAGTTTTTAATGAATCAACGAATTAAAATCAGCACACATTCTACGAAATGGGTCACCACATGCATAATTGTGCCTTTGAAAATCCAAGTGTAAGAACTGATAGTATCTAGTAGGTCTAAATGGGACGTTAATAGAAATTTTTGATATTAAGTATTCAGAAGCCACAACCCCACATATAATTTTATATACCATCATCGTATTCACCATAGTTCACCTACTCTTCAATGAGGGCAATTTAATAAGATTTAACCTGCCAGTATAAGAAGGAAGTTCATAACCAGTATTTCAGTGAAGACCTCTTAAGCAGAATATTAAAAAAATTTTCTGCTCGGACTCAATTTTGTTAACATAGTAATCATATTGGGGATCCCAAACCACTGATCCATATTCTAAAATTGGCCTAACTAGGGAAATATAAAGCTGTTTCGTAGTATATGGATCAGTAAACTCTTTTGCCTAGCGTTTCACAAAATAAAAGACACCATACGCTTTATTTACCATAGTAATGATATGGTTTTTAAAATTCAACTTTCTATCCATCATAAAACCGAGATCAATAAATGAATCAACCGATGCCAATTCAGAGCCACATAAATTAAATTTAGTAGCCAACAAACTACGTCTAGAAAAGCACATATGCTTTTTAAGGTTTAATTCCATAAAATTAAATTCACACCAAGTACTAAATCTGTCCAAATCACCCTGCAGTATGTGACTGTCCGCAAAGCTAGCATAAGAGGAAAATAATTTATCGTCGTCTGCAAACATTAGTAAATTAGAGTTGATAATAGAGTCGGGCAAGTCGTTAATGAATAGTAAAAAGAGAATAGGCCCAAGGTGGCTGCCCTGTGGGACACCAGAGGAAATACGAATTGATCTAGAAAGACTTTTTTCAAATAAAACTACTTGTTCCCTCCCAATTAGGTAGGAGGAAAGCCAATTTATAAAATTATTACTAAACCTAATTTTTTTTAACTTGAATAGTAATAGTCTGTGATTTACTTTATCAAATGCCTTACTAAAATCAGTATATATAACGTCAGTTTGCTTGCGACGAATAAATGCATCTATAACTTCAGAGGAAAACTGAAGTAGATTTGTAATAGTAGAGTGACCCTTACGAAATCCATGTTGGCATGGATATAGTATGGGCGCCACATTATGTGAAACAAAATTAGAACAAAGTTCTCAACAGTTTTACAAACCCTACTTTTCTTACCATCTACTGCATAGACAAATTATGCTTATGACTCTGTATATATTTATACTTTTAATTTATTCCGTAAAACATTTTCAACCATTGCTTCTTAATTTAGTAAGCCAGCACATCATTGGGATCAGTGGGCTCCCTGAAAATAATTCATTTTCTGTGCTGACCGAATCATTCGTTTTGTGTCTGGCATAAAATTAAACATCAATTGCTAATTGTTTAACTAATTTGAACTCGTCATAAGAATAGAATATTTGATAACCTAAAATGACAAAAATTACAGACACAAAGAAATTTAACAATGTGATCAATAAGTAAATATTCGTATTATTGACAAATTTCAATGGTAAACACTAAATTATATTCTAATAGTTTAAACATATACTCGTATGCAGAGCAACAAAGACGTTGACATTTAATGCTTAATGCAATTAAATGATTTGCCAAAGTATTTCGATTTGGTTTGTCCATATTTATTTTTGTAGATAGCGATAGCATAATTGAAATTGAATGTCCACTTTCAATTCTAGAGGATTTCAAGGGAAATTGGGCTATTTGATCTTTTGTGGCACCTGCACTTTGTTTGAAAAACTAGGTGAAAACTTGTACATGTCTAAGTAGAATCCGAAGTAAGAAGTTATTTAAGTCAATCTGTATAGTTTTCATGGGTCCTAATAATAAAATTAGATTGTTTGCTATAACCACAACTTAAATTGACTCAGAGCGGAGATTCTGAGTCAATTCTGATTTGTAAACACACGCACACCAATTTGTAATACCCAGTCCCACAGTTCGATATAGGGTTTAAACATTGTTTTTAGCCTACTGCTACTACAGCCATTACGTACGTTGCCATGTCGGATCACCTACATGCTATTAGCCGTGTTCTTTTCAGGTAACTAGCTAACTAAATAGTTAGCTATGCTATATGGTATTCTGGCAACAATTAACAACATTTTGAATCAGTTGGCAGCATAAGCTCAACAAAAGTTTGTTTACAAACAAAAAAAGGAGTAACTTCCATACAAATGCTTGTTACGTAACTTGAAAAGAACACGGCTATTGTACAGTACACCGCAGCACCATCAATGGGACACCTCAATTAATGTCGCTTTTGTCGGTTCATTTCTTAGCGATCAGGTATTGCAACCATCATCCACACCAAGTTTTAGAATCTGTACTAGAGATTTTTTTTGTAGGGAATACAATTTTTTATTTACGCTACCACTTCTACTAAAATTTTTACGAAGCCACTGCGGCTGGGCTGCAGTAAACTGTAGAACATAGTAGCGCCATCTCTGAGATCTTTCGGTCAATGCCGCTTAAGTCGGTTCGTGTCCTAGATAACATGCTAGTATGTCAATCTATCGTTGCAATCAAAGTACAGGTAGCATATATGAAACAATTTCTTCAAGCTTGGACCAAGTTCGAACCGCTTTTGAATAGGACCGTAGGATTTTCGCGATTTCAGAAACTACAGCTCTAAAAGCTACAGAATACCTTCGATTTTGCACATAGTATTTCACCATCTCTGGTGAAATTTGTCCATATCGGTCCAAGTTTTCAAAAGGTCCCTCGCGATTTGACGTCCTGTAGCTCTAGAAGCCACATATAACACACGATAGAGTCCAAATTTGCCATAATACGTTATAAGCGACTACCTAAACGTCCCGACCACAATTACCTAAGCTTCTAAGAAGCCATTGCGGCTTAACTACAGTAAACTGCAGAACACAGTAGCGCCATCTCTGTGATACTTTGATCAATGCCGCTTTAGTCGATTCAAGTCCTAGATAACCCAAGTGAAGTTTTGTTCGTCTTGTGCTAAAGGGTAGCCAGGTAAGACGATAGGCTATGAAAATTATATTTAACCAAAATGGTGGGATATTAAACATAAATTGAGTATTATTATTTCGAAGCTACATTTATGACATAATGTTTGAAAAGTCGCATCTATCCTCGGCTTCACTGGCAGTGCTTCAAGCGCTCGGTTTCATTTCTGATGACTTGGTCTGAGTGACCTTATATCGCACACGTTAGATAACGAATGTTGCCCAGTAGCATCTAGAGTGTTGATCTCAAGCTACTCCAAAGTGGGTGGCTTAGCAGTTCAAGGACTTAGTGTGACCCGAGTATAAATAATCGATGGGAGTCTCAAGTAGCACAACCGCGGCAACCAATTAATGATCGCTGGCCCAGTTAAGAAATTTTTGCCATAACGGCACTTCATCTTAGTTCGAAGGGTATGAAAACTGCCCAAGTAGGTGGTACTGACTATATCGAACCGCAAATAAGACGCTAGTGCCATTCACTTTTGACTGAAAATAATTTCATTAATTTGATAACTTTAATTTGGCTTTTTCTCAAGCCTGTTTAGCCAAAAATGGTTCTAGTCCGAGAAAATTAGCATTTCTTGAGAAAATCCAGGTTTCTGGCCAAGAGCAGCAGTGCCGTATAAGCGTATTCACTGCGTAATCTATGGCCGCCAAGTTGCAGTTCTTGGGTCAGCACAACTACAGATTGAGGCCCAATTATCACCTTCCAAGAACCGGGTTGATTTCTGGCGACGGCCAACTAAGTTGATTACCACCGATATTGACCGCTACGGCGGTTGTAAAGTGTGGTCCAACTAAAACGCCCGATGTTATTTGTAAATAAAATAATTTTTTTTTATATATTTTTTATAGTTGATTTATAATTTTGGGATTGATGGACAATTATGTGTGAATAAAAATATCGGCCAAAGGCTCGCCACGGCCTCGGTGGCGTACCCCTATCCGATGGCCCATATTTTCAATGCCTGATATGTTGGAGGTTTAATGTAGTGACTGTGCCGAATTGTCTTATCCTGTTGCTCTTGAGTTTTTCTTGGCTTATTGACTTATACTTTTTCTTTTAAATACCCCCAAAGAAAGAAATCCAACGGTTTCAATTCACATGACCGTGGCGACCAATTAACATCGCCACGACGTTAGGTATCAAGGCCATTAAACTTTTCGCGCATGATCCATTATTTCGTTGGCTGTGTGGCAAGTGGCACCATCCTTTTGGATGGTACCTAGTAGGGACATAAATACTGTTACAACATTGAACACACCCATTTCAATAGTAGAACTGAACATACCCAGTTAATGTCATATGGGTTTTGAAAGCTAACCTCAATAGCGTTAGTCTGCAACGGGATTTTAAAATTGTTTCAACTTTTATCATGGTGTGGTCAGATAATGAGAACCGTATCGCTGTAATAGCGATTTTCAAGCGTGAAATGAAAAAAAACGATATTTTCAAAACGCTCCGGCCACTAGGGATTAGCCGCATGTTCGTCTACCGATGGATGCATAAAACTGTATGAGGAGACTGGAGATGTAAAAGACCGCCACCGGCCAGGCCGCCCACGCTCTGTTCGAACACCGCATGTCATCAAAGCCGTTAAATCAAGAATTCACAGAAATCCGCTCCGAAAACAGAAAATCATGGCCCGTGAGATCGCACAAAAGTCCCTGAGTCGAATCATTAAAAAAGACGGGACTTGGCGACGTACCGGACATTTATTGACTGCAGCTTTAAAAAAAATAGGATTGGAAAAGAAAAATTTTGTTCACCATTCAGGAAAAATTTAACAAGCAAAATGATAGTGTATGCGCGGTCATCTAAGGAAGCAACTGAAGTGATCGCAAGGGTCGAAAAGGGTCATCACCCAGCTTCAGTAATGGTTTGGTGGGGTGTCTCTTACGATGGGGTCACTGACCTGCATTTCTGCAAACAAGGAGTCAAGACATCGGCCAAAGTTTACCAAGAAACCGTTTTGGAAGCTGTTGTGAAGCCTCTTAACAATTTTCTGTTCCAAAACCAGCCATGGACTTTCCAGCAGGATTCTGCGCCGGCCCATAAGGCTAAAACGTTCCAGGCCAGGCTTCGAAACAATTTGTCAGCGTTCATTTCCTGTGAAGAATGGCCCTCAGGCAGTCCAGATTTGAACCCATTGGATTACAAATTGTAGACGGTTTTAGAGGACAAGGTTTGTCACAAAAGATACAACAAAATTTGATATCTTAAAACTGCTTTGGATCGAAATGTGGCCAATTTTCCAATGGACGAGGTTCGTGCAGCTATAGACGATTGGCCAGTGCGACTTAAGGCGTGTGTAAAGGCAAAAGGCGGACATTTCGAATAAGAAGATTCTTTTTGGGTACAATATACATCAATAAATATATGGTCCAAATACATTCAGTACTTTCTATTTTACAGCATAAAACGTGTGTAACAGTATTTATGTCCCTACTAGGTATATCCTCAATTCTGGCCACAAGAAGTCTGTTATCATCTCGCGATAGCGAACTCCATTCGTGGTAACTGCTTGGCAGACCTCTTTTTCGAAGAACGGCCCGAAAACGCTGCCAGACCATAAACCGCTCTAAACAGTCAGGCACAAGTGGTTTCACATTTCCAACAGACCCGGTATGCTCAAATTTGCGCATAGTGTAGTTGTGGACACATTTGGCCGATTATGCTGACCAAGAAAATCAGGAGGTGCACGCATGCATTTTGATTTAACCGCCCATTTTCGTAAAAGGCTTCAACAATCTTAACGCGCTGCTGACTATACCTCTCCATGGTTGAATTTGCCAGATCCTAAAACAAAGAAATGTCACATTTTGTTTGCAAAAAATTTCACGTCAATTTCACGTGCATAAGGACCCCACTTTCGACACCTTACGCCAATTTTTGTTTGGTTGGTGGCTGAAAGTCCAAAAGATTTTACCCATTCTTTAAGTTGCTCACGGTGCAACAAATCTGCTCTCATTCACTCATTATAAATGTCGATAGAAAATCGCCAACTGTGTTGTATAGGTTCAGATAGGCGATATTGCAAGAATGTATTTTTATCTATCTAGCAAAAATTCAGTAAATATAACTCATTACTAATTACATTACCAGGTAATGTCATCTCATTACTATTTGCATTATTAGGACAACAAAAATAAGTACTAACTGATACGTTCGATGTTAAAATCCCTGCAGAAACTGTTCATAGTTTTATGTTATCAATATTTTTGCTTTTTCAATTTGGTCCCTTTGTCACGCTCACAAACTACTTACCTTTGAGCTTCGTATAAGCTCGCATGTAAGTACTTATTTCTATATCTTCTGTAGGCGTGCGTAAAAGTACTGTTCTCTAATGTCTTAAACCTGTACTAGTAATTGGATATGGATTTAAATTATAAATATTTAAAATGTTTTTTGCCCTACGAGCAAGGATAACAGGTGTATTTGCTTTTCGTATTATTCCGCCAGATGGCGCCAAAATAAATTTTTGCCCACGTTATACTGTTTCCTGTAAATATTCCAGCTAAGATTTACTTTACTGAGAACCGGATATGAGTGATATCAGTCTTTGGTCTTAACATTTTTGGCATTCTTTCTTAATTTTCTTTTGCTTTACTTTACTTATAATCACCTTGAAGTTTTCTTTTTTGCTAATCTCTTTGTCATGTGACTGCAGTTGCTTTTGCCCTCTATTTATTCTTGCAACCAATTTGACGTCTTCATTTTTTTTTTTGCAAATATAAACTTTCGCTAAGATTTGACTTTTTATCATTGCCCGAGTGTCATTCGAACAGGTGTCCGTCTGTCTGTTAGTCTGCTTGTATGCTAACCTGTCCGTCTGTTTGTTATTTTTATTGGGTTATTACGTTTTACATTAAAATAATATTTGCTCCAGTGATAGGCACGAGGACTGTTTTAAAATAAAATTTATTTTAATTTATACGAGTGGGTGTTCGAGTGTACTGCACGTTGTGCAGTACTTGTTTTGTGATAACAAATTAAAGTGGCTACGAACGGGTTTATTCTGGCTACCGCAGGGGGAAGGAAATATTCGATTTCGTTGTTGACCAAAATATTCGGAAAAATTTATATTTATATTAACTAAAATTAATGTACAGTGAGTTCAAAGTTAAAAACCATCTACTTCGTTTATAGTTGGCCAGTGTCCGCTAGTAAAAACATCTTAAAATGGTAGGGCGTATTTTTTTGTGTTTTTAAATTTTTTTGATTCATTACATAACTGAAAAATATTTGAAAATTTGGGGAGAGATTCAATTTCCCTTTCTGGCCTTTTAATTTTTCTGCCCAAGATATCGAGAAAATTTAGGCGTCTATAGATGAGGGTATCTAAATGGTGATCAGATAGGATCGATAGTTTTTTAAATTGTTATATTTAAAAAATTTCAATGTTACCAATGCCATACAATTGTCAACATATTCACTAAGGTTTGCCATTTCATCATGCATCGTTTCATAAACTTGTGGAAGTTCTTAAATCATCTAGAGGTATTTTTTTTCAAACTAAAAAAAAAAATACTAAAATTCAAATCAAGTGTGGAATCTTTTTTTTTTATTAATTCGAAGGAAATTGTATGCCATTTATTTTTTAAATATAATTTCCTTCAAATGTTGGCCGCAACTACGCCTCAGGGGGGTGTCCATTCTGAGGATGCAATTATGGATGACTCATTCGAGCATTTCGACCGGTATGGCGTAAATGACACGCGTAATATTGGCTTTCAAGACCTGAATCATAGCTGGTTTGTCAGCATTGACTTTAGACTTTTCGTAGCTCTAAAGAAAAAAGTCTAAAGGTGTAAATATCACTCGGTGTAGGCGGCTAACTCACCTGTCCAATACGTGAAATTAGCTGCTTTTCGAAATGACCTCTCAATGATCCATTATTTGAGCAGCTGTATGGCAAGTGGCACCGTCCTGTTAAAACAAAATGTCGTCAAGAATACGGGCTTCGATTGCAGGTAGTGAAAAGTACCATTGAAAGTTACGTTTCGACCATAATCATTTTTGTACAAATATGAACCGATAATTCCACCAGCAGATCCCTGTGCAATTTCATTATTAAAATTACACCAGCCTCAGACAAAAGACTAGGATTATTTGCAACAAAAATATATCAAACTCTTCCACTATGCCGTACTTGGCAATTATTTCAGTTAAAAGCGTTTTTTTTTTCTGCCACACTTTTATAGCATTTAAATGTGTCTCTAGTGATTTACGCCAAACTTTCTAAGCTATGAACAAATAGAGCGTGTAATCTATAAATCAAATTTAAAATACAGCTGGTTTTTTTTATCTAGGACTTGTGTAATAAAGTGTAAATTAAGAATAAAAGTGTATTTCGTTATACATCCGCCTGATAATTACCCGTACCATTTATGCAAACAATTGTTTAATGGAAAAATTACAAAAAAGATGACGATGTCTTGGAACGAGGTTGTCAGCGTCAGTCATCACAATTGTTTGTAAAAAAGAAGAAAAAACTCATAATTGACGTAGTCTTCTGATTAAGAATGAAGCCAATATAGCCAGGCTATCCAAAAGAATCTCATTAACACACCTGCATGCCAGTTAAACGCCTACTAAACTGTCGCAAGACTTGACAGGAGTTTGTAGATAAGGCACTTCATAGGCATGTTAGCTGATCGGGTTGATAAATTTATAGTTGTTTAACCAATCATTGATATGAACTCAGCAAGTATTTGGCAAAACTTACAATTTCTCTGGGGCAGCCATGTCAGTTTCACATAATTCCCTATTCCAACATCGGAATTTACCGCTTGATTTAGACTGCCAAAATACCAATCCTTGTAATCTATCGATAAGATGTGGAATTCTTTATTAGTTTTCAAAATTGTTTATATTAATTGAAAATAATTTTCCATTGTTAGTTCACGATTACAAAGTCATTACCTCAAGTGCTCGGCGGTATACTTAAAGATTTAAAAATAACTTTCAACTATTTTTAGACAAATGTGATTGATTGACGCGTGCGACCACAAGGATTTTTTAAAATCGAATATTGATTTAATCTGCTGTGTCAAAAAAAAACGCGAAACCTGCCCTTTTTCAGTTTATCGTATTTCGAGATTTGTATTTTAATAGTTTCACTATCAATTATAATTTGTATTAAAAATTATTTCAACGATTTGTCATAGGGGAAATTACGCCTTAACCGTGTGCACAGTTTTCGAACATGCTCTTTTTAGTAAATTGAAGGCTTGAGAATTTTCGAGGCCACGACTTTTTGAAAATTGGCGTAATCCTTTGGCAATCTATGATTTATATGTATTACTTGTTATGAGCTGAAGACAATGTGTCTTTAACCACTTGGCGTTCCAAGAATACAAAAATGGCACCACCACTTTCCAGGAAATACAACAAAAATGGCGGTGGTTTACGCACTATCCCTGTATTTCATCAATTTTCAGTAGTGAGAAACTGACAGTGTCGGTAGAAGAGACAAAGTATCGGTAACCCTTACTTATTAGGCTGATTATTGCAAATGAACTTGTACATGCACGCAGAGAAAAAACATGGTTACTACATGGTCACGCCAATAATAATACGTTCGCCGCAATAAAAGTATGTTCGTCGCAACCATAGCATTGTTAACTGAATTTAGTTTTGACATTAGTATAATTGCTGCAATATTAATAATGAAAATATGGTTTTAGCAACAATATAAATATGGTTAGTGGTTTATGTTAACAATGATATAATTACGGCAATCATACTGTATGATTGTAATTTTTCTTTATTTGAATATGCTTTTTAAAACAAATGTTATTGGTACGGATCTAATGCAATAATAGTACTTTTTTTTTTATCGAAATTAAATTTTTTTAAACAAGCTGCTTTGGCTTTGTTTATCTAAAATATTTTTAATAATAACGCTTACGTTTATTTAAACTTATTTTTTCTGCTGTGAAATAAATCACTCATATTGTTTTGAATTTAACGTATTTTTGAATATTTTTCATAATTCAAATCTATTGTTGACAACTTAAACCAATTTTAATAAATAATATTGGGGATCAAATCTATTGTCGACAATTCAAACAAATTCTATTAAATAATATTGGGGATCATAGTTTAATTGTGTGTGATCATACTATGGTTGTAGGGATCATAACATGGTTGCGTGTGAATCTTACTATGTTGTGAGGATCATACTATGATTGTATATGAAACATACTATGGTTGAGAGTATCATACTATGGTTCTGGAGATCATAGTATGGTTGAGTGTGAATCATAATATGGTTGTGGGGATCAAAGTATGGTTATGTGTGAATCATACTATTGTTGTGAGGATCATAGTATGGTTGTATTTGAATCATACTATTGTTGTGAGGACCATAATATTGTTGTAGCACAACCATATACCCAACAATAGTAATACCATCTTCAAATATTGTCATCACAACCATACTTTTTTTCTGCGTGTGTATTGGTGCATGATTCGTCACCTGTGCCTCTGCCTTTGAGCTATCGCAGTTATACTTTATCAACATCTTTTTGCACCAATCCATACGAGCCTTTTTTTGAGTAACGTATGCGGAATGAAATCGCAACAACAAAAAAAACATTTTTTTTTTCTTTTAAACAAATACAAAAATTTTATTTCAATTTTTTTTTTCAAGATTATACATTGTACTAGTTTAATGTAAAAAAATATTTGGTCTCATTCGAGCTGCTTTGCGGCAATTGTGAGGAACTTTTTCCATGGCTGTTGAAAAAAAATGTCGATGTTGGCATGTTTTGAAGCTCCTTTCGAATTTTTTGAATCAAATTTTTGGTAGTTTTGGGTCTGAAGTTATTTGAATATACTTTTCGTTTTAAATTTGACCAACAATCCTCAATTGGGCGTAATTGGGGTACATTGGGTGGATTTTCTTCTTTACATACATATGGAATTTGTCTTCTTGGCGTAATGACTTGATGCTTAGTCGGGCCAGAAGATTACATTTAAGTTTCTATGCTTCTTATTCATAAAGTCTTCAACTTTTGGTAAGCTGAAATTAATATATCTTTCAGAATTGACGACCAAACCGGACTTAAAAAAAAACTGGTTCTGACATTCCATGCTGACTAATTGCAAGCCACAATAAAACTTTTTTAGGAAATTTTGAATGCTCCACATACTTTATTTTATCGTCTACGTGTTTTTTCCTTCAAAGAATGTTTTCCTTGCCATTCGTTTCCATCCAATGTGAAATCATGGACTAATCGTCCATGATGCATACAATGTCGCTCTTGGCTTTGAATGTATTTTTTGACCAAATTTCTATGTCGAGACTTTTGAGTAACTTCTTGAGCTTCTGACGCTTTTGCCTTGTTTTTTCTGGACTTTCTCTGAGTTCCCATATCACTCAGATACTTTTTCACTGTTTTTCCGTCACATTGGAACTTTTTCCCAAGCTCCCTATAGGATTAAGCGACTTTACCATCGGTAATTTTTCGAAGTCGGCTTCTCATATTCCAGAACCACGTTTTCTTTCTGTTGTTTGTCTTTTCTCATATATCGCCAGTGTTCTATATACCGAACTTCGATTTTCTCCTTGCTCTACAAAATGAGAAACGATATCGGATTTCTTCCAATGGTCGAAAAAATTACAAATGGTTTTTCGACGTTGTTCTTCTTTTGACGACATTGCAAACAAAATAAATGATCAACTTCAGCAAAAATCAAATAGCAATATCACAAAACATGTGGTAAATGAAAAATAACGGTACTTTGTTTACATTTTTAATTTTTCTTTGTACCCAGCGCTGTAAAATTTGTTGCGATTCCATTCCGCAAACGTTATTCGTCATCGTTTCTCATTTTGTAGAGCAAGGAGAAAATCGAAGTTCGGGATCCAACGAGAACAAATTTTTTTCACGGCCAAATGAACATGCAATATCTTATGGATGCTCTCATACTAAGGCCCAAGGATGACCCAATCTCACGGTATGTCTCATGTTGGTCTTGCTAAATCAGTTCACGCACAGCAACGATGGTTTCTGGCAAAGTGACCGAAGTTGGACGTCCTTTACGAAATTTAACCTGGAGCGAACGGTGTCCGAGACTGAACTCTTGGTACCAGCGATTAACAGTGGTTATTGATGGTGCTTCATCGCCAATAGTCGAAACAAGTTGATTTAAACACTCTTGTCTCGACAACCCAAGACGATGAAAATGTTCACGGGATAATTCCATTTTTTGACTGAGTTGATTTTTTCAACACACTGTAAACAAAACAATTCGCCCTCAAATGACAAAACTCTCTGAGTGAAGTTATTCTAAAATGTCATAGTTTCCTATGGAAGTTCCAGTTTGCATATGGGAACACTAGTATTGTCAGGACCCGAAATAGAAATAGCACTACCACTACCAAAAAAATATTTTAGAGGCGCCCAAATTTATTTTTTTTTTTGACTTTTTCTTATATTTTATTTTTAAAGTTTTTTTTAGCACGCAATTAAAATATTTTTTTTAAATGCTACGTTTCCACATACAATACAACATATGAGCGCGTGAGAGATCGAAATACATCTGAGAAAATCAAATCGAAAAATCAATGGCACAATATCTATAAATTTGTAGCCCTTACAAATCGGCCCACCCTAATGTATACAGAAAACGTTTTGTGGAAAACGCATTTTAATTGTTAAATAACAGTAAGTCATGTATGAAGCGCGGTTGCTTTAACTCCAGCTGTACCTTTCTTACTTTCGCTCCGATTCATCTTAAATTTTCAAAAAAAATATTCTTGAAAAAACATTTTTGAAATAAAATAATTTAAAAACTTTACCATTTGTCATGGGATGATTTTAAAAGATAAGCTATAGATTGGAATCCACAAAGGCAACCGAAGAGAAGGGCGACCAGCAAATACTTGAAAGAGACAATTTGGCTTCATGAGAAGACAAATTGACTTCATGGCAAATGTACAACAATCACCGAGGACAAACTTGGTCGTATCAGACAGACAGAAAATAACTCCGTATTTGTATTATTTACAAATAAAAACAAACCTAACAAATGTGGTCAGTTTCTCAATGCCAACACAGTTAAGTGTCGTGGTGTCCGACTTAAATGTATCCTCCTGCATAGAATTTTTTTTTTTGCAAAAAGGTAGAGTTCTCGGCAGCAGTTGCTACAGTGGTATACAAAGAAACCTTGTTGACCTCTTACAAAGCGAAAGGTCGGTCTGTAGCAAACTACGCAGCACCTGTATGGTCGGCGAACGTGAGTACGACGCAGTGGAAGAAAATTCAGACTTGCCAGAATGCCTCCCTTAGAACATCAACAGGGTGTCTTCTTATGTCCTCTGAGGACCATCTACATGAGGAGACGAAGGTCCTTACCGTGCGCAGCAGCAGTATCCAGCTACCGTGTGAGTGCAGTGCTAGGGGGACATCCCCCGGAGATTTCACCTGAGGAGAAGGTACTACCTCGGCAGACGCGCGTGGTTCTGGCGCAGCTGAGATCTGGATGGTGCAGCCGTCTCAATTCTTACTGGGCACGAATTGATGCTAACGTTCCGGACATCTGTTCCGCCTGCCATCAGGGACCACATGATGTACTGCACCTCTTCAATTGTCCGGCCAAGCCCACTCAGCTGACCCCCAGGTCTCTGTGGACTCATCCAGTTCAAATGGCGCGTTTCCTTCACCTGGATATCGAAGCAGATCCCCCATAGACGAACAAGACTTCAAAATAAATATATTGTTGTTACAACAACAACAGTGGTATAAAAAGGCCATGGTCCCTTGTATTAAGAATTGGGTTCGTTTTTCATACTTGGTCGAAATAGAGACTCGAGCACCCGTTTAAATGTGGCCAAAAGTATAGTGGGTTATCGAGACAAGAGTGTTTAAATCAATTTGTTTCGACTTTTGCCGATGAAAAAACCACTGTTAATCGCTGGTACCAAGAGTTCAGTCTAGGACGCCGTTCGCTCCAGGATGAATTCGCGAAGGACGTCCAACTTCGGTCACTTTGGCAGAAACCATCGATGCTGTGCGTGAACTGATAAAGCAAGACCGTCATGTGACATACCCTGAGATTGGGGCATCCTTGGGCATTAGAATGACAAGCATCTATAAGATATTGCATGTTCATTTGGCCGTGAAAAAAGGTGTTTTCGTTGGATCCCACATAATTTGACGAATGCTCAAAAAAGGCTCGTATGGATTGGTGCAAAGAGATGTTGACAAAATATAGCTGCGGTAGCTTAGAGGCAGTATATAACATTGTCACAGGTGACGAATCGTGGATCTTTGCATATGAATCCGAAACAAAACAGCAATCGACCGTATGGGTTTTACAAGACGAGCCAAATCCAACAAAAGTTGTTCGTGGATGAAGTACATCGAAGCAAATGATTGCGTTTTTTTCGGTATAACCGGCCATGGCGCCACAGTGCCTTAAGTGGAACGTAGGAGGTCAATTCTGAGTTTGCCAACAGTGCTCGAAGAACTGAGAGGATATAAAAAGAGAAGACGGATCATTTTGCATCACGATAATGCGAGCTCTCACACAGCAGCGGAAACGATGAGCTATTTGACCAATCAAGATGTCAAATTGATGGGCCTTCCACCGTACAGCCCTGATTTGGCACCCAATGACTTCTTGTTCCCTAGCATCAAGAAAAATATGCGTGGTTAACGTTTTTCATCGCCCGAAGCAGCTTTTGAAGTGTTTAAAAATCATGTGGAAAAAGTGATTCGAAAATTGGTTTGTGCGCATGAAAGAGTGTATTTATCTTGAAGGAGAATATTTTGAAAAACAATAAAACCATTTAAATTGTTGTAGTTTTATGGCTGGACCCGAAATATAAATATCAAACCTCGTATGTAGATATTTTGCTTGCTGATTATTCGCTTTTTTTCCATTATTCCAAATTGGGCCCGTTGCGAAAAATGACAGACGTGGAATTGCTCTACACGCAGAAAAAATTATGGTTGGTATGACAATATTCGAAGATGATAATACTATTGTTGGGTATATGGTTGTGGTACAACAATATTATGATCCTCACAACAATAGTATGATTCAAATACAACCATACAATGATCCTCACAACAATAGTATGATTCACACATAACCATACTATGATCCCCACAACCATAGTATGATTCACACTCACCATACTATGATCTCCACAACCATAGTATGATCCTCACAACCATAGTATGTTTCATATACAACCAAAGTATGGTCCTCACAACTATAGTATGATCACACACAATTAAACTATGAGCCCCAATATTATTTATTAAAATTGGTTTAAGTTCTCACCAATAGATTTGAATTATGAAAATTATTCAAAAATACCTTAAATTCAAAATAATAGGAGTGATTTATTTCACAGTAGAAAAAACAAGTTTAAAAAAATTTCAGATAAACAAAGCCAAAGTAGCTTGTTCGATAAAAAAAAGTACTATTATTGCATATTTAAATGAAGAAAAATTACAATCATACAGTATGATTGCCGTAATCATATCATTGTTAATATAAAACGCAAAACACAATACTTTTGTCGCACTAACCGTATTTATATTGTTGCTATAACCATATTTTCATTTTTAAATTTGGCAATAAAACTATTGTTACATTTCAACAATATTAATATTGCAGAAATAATACTATTGTCAAAAATAAATTCAGTTAACAATGCTATGGTTGCGACGAACATACTTTTGTTGTGGAGAACATATTATTATTGCCGTGGCCATGTAGTAACCATGTTTTGTCTCTGCGTGTAGAATCCAGCTTTTCCCTCGATAGGCTATACATTTAAAAAATCTTCTAAATCTGAGTATAATTCTAAGGCGCAACAAACCGAATGACAAGCTTAATATAATTTCCATTATATCGTAGGGGCTATAAAAGTAGCCAACACAATTTGCTGTACAAATAATGTTGACAACAAGGCGCCAGCTAATAAAAAACTACCTCACGTTAGTTTCATTTAACATGTCATCCGTTTGGGATCTGTATTTTCACATTAAAACCCTTAACATTTTCGGTTTAATTTGTTGCCAATACCGTCGGGACTGCGGAGCAGAATTGAACATTAGCCGGTGGCATAAACTGCAAGCCTTGGTGACAATGGCTTTGGTGCAGATATCATCGCTGATTATGCTAAGCTGTTGCATTCTGTACCCTACGAGCTTCTATATGCCACGCTACAACCGCATCGGTAATCAATGTATTGCCCTACACTTTGGAAGTACCTGTTTCCTGATGATGTTGTGCTATGGGCATTTCTATGTGGCGCGTAAAAGGAATACTGAGATTTTAAGACAAATTCTGCAATTTTACCAGGAGCCCACATTTCAAACCGCGCCCCCTTGGCCGTTTCGTAGATATTACATGGCGTATGTGTTGATCTGCCTCGTGTGCACCTGGATGTACGTGAGAATCTTTATACGAGCCGATCTTCCTTTGCTCTCCACCATCGCTTGCATTGTGTTCTTCTCGGCCACCAATATAATCGGGGGCATTGTGATTTTACTACACTTGAGCATGGAGAAGATTTTGGAATTGTCCTTGACGCACTTGAACAATGAACTCGACGCTCTGTGTAGGTCTGTGGATTTTGTGGAAGTGAGAGAATTCCAACAGATTCTGGCCCGCCGTAATCACTTGTTGAGTATATGTGACAAGGACCTAAATCGCCACTTTGGCTTGTTATTATTACCCATAGTGGCTTTTATGATAGTGTCGGCTCCTTCTGGTCTATTCTATTTGTTTTTGAGAGTATCGGAATCGCCGGAGAAGCTGTACGGTATGAATTTATTGATGACAATTGTAATAACGATTGTCTGGAATCTGCCTTGGATGGCGACGTTTATTGCAGTGTCTGAATATGGCAGTATCACTAAGGAGGTGAGTGGTGCGCTCAGAGTGGATATGTCCTTTCGCTCGATAAAACGTTTCTTTCGTATGATTTGGAGTACTAGGACTTAACAATGGTTCAGTGGATTAGTTTTCATTCATGGAATCTGGGTTGCCGATAGATTGAATGGTTTCATTCGGCGGCCTTAGTGATGAAAAAACTAAGGAGGAGGGGAAATCAATGATTTAAAAGTCGAAGATTGAGAAGGATGCGATAGTGTTAGGGAAGCCTTAGAACCAGTTGATGCTGTCGAAAAAATTTCGCTTAAGAAGTCTGCAACTCTCTAGCACAGTGGTTGATAAAAAAAATGAGTTTAATTTCTGCTGTGTTTGTTGTAGATCCAATAAATTAGGTACAATTATAGGTAATGCGCATTTGAGTTTACAGGCACAATTTTAAAGCTCTAGTCATAAGAGGTGTCGTGAAGTTTGACTATAAAGTTGGCAACCTCGGTTGTGAAATGGCTTTATATTCTTGCCAAAACCATAGTTTTTATCCGATTTGAATTATATTTGACTTTGTTTTTTGGTAAGCGCTACGACAATTTTTCAATTTTTTTAGTATCTCGTATATTTTAAGAGTTCTGCACCAACCAAAAAACTGTTTTCTTAATTTTTGCGATCTTTAATTAGTATTTTTAATGTATCTTCTTACTAATATATTCCACAGTTCTTTAAATAATCTCATCGATTTGTAGGAAAATTTTAAGTAAAACAGCTTCAATTTTGAAGCAAAATATCTCCCAAAAGTAAATTGTTTTTTCAGATTGTGGTTGTAAAGCCACATGTACAATATTTATCCGTTTCGGAAAAAGGACTTCACAAATATAAATTTATACAAGTAGACAGAAAAGGTTTCCGAACTAAAGCTTTTATACACTCCATCATATATTTCAAAATGCTAATTTTGTCAAAGGGACGTGCGCCGGTCTCTTTCCCATTAGTGTGTTCTTTTTCCATACCAACATCGCATTTACCAACTTCTATCGACATATTGGAATTACTTTTAGATATATGTGACGCGCAAAATAGAAAGGGAGCTAAGGTTAAAAACCAGTTTTGTTCAGGAGAGCCATTTTAAAGATTCGGTCCCTTTCTATTTGCGCTTAGAATCGTCGACTTCACTTTCATAAAACGCGCATATCTCTGGGAGGGAACACTTTTGGGGCATGGGATCGGTCTCATTCGATGCTCAGATGTTGTCCACATCAAAAAAAGAAAAATTGATTTTTTTTACCCTTAGGTCCTTGTCTCTATGCGCTGTCAAATATCGCATCGATCGGATTTAATAGTCGTGATATATCGAGTGTTGCTATATATATTTCTGGCCTAGGCAACACTAAGTGTTTTAAGCATAAACGTTCTCAGAACGTTTTAACGTACGGCCATCATTTGTGTTGTTTACAGTGACTTGAAAAAATCAATTTGGCAAAAAAAATCAATTTGGCAAAAAAATGGAAATAACTCGTAAACATTTTCGTGCGATCATTTTTCACAACTTTCGACGTGGATTATCACGACAAGAGTGCATCGCTGAACTTAAATCTTTGTATGGCGATGAATCACCCTCCTATAGCACCGGGAAACTGGTTTAATGAACTCAATCGTGGCCGACGCGCGCTCCAAGACGAAGGTCGTCCAAAAACGGCCGTTGTGCCGGAGAACATTGATGTCGTGCGTGCACTGATAATTCAAGATCGTGATTTGAGTGTCATACCGTGAGATAGAGGCATGCTTGGGCATTTCTTCCACCAGCATTCATTCGATATTGCATAAACACCTGGCCGTAAAAAAGGTTTGTTCTCGTTGGATCCCGCACGATTTGACAAGCGCTCACAAAAAGGCTCGTGTCGATAGGTGCAAAGAAATTTAAAAAAAAATACGATCGGGGTGCTTCGAAAGACGTTTAAAAGATCGTCACAGGTTGCGAATCGTGGAGCTATGCGTATGAGCCCGAAACAAAACAGCAATCGACCCTGTGGGTCTTCGAAGACGAGCCTAACCCAACAAAAGTTGTTCGTGGAAGAAGAAGCACTTCGTCGCTTGTTTCTTCGGCCGCTTGAACAACGTAGGTCGGTCAATTCTGAGTGGTACACCACAATTTGTTTGCCTGAAGTCTTCGGAGAAATTCGAAAACGAACAAGAGAAGACGAATCATTGTGCACCATGACAATGCGAGCTCTCACACATCGGCTTAAACCAGCGCCTTTTTGGCCGGCCAAAACGTCGAATTGATGGGTCATTCGCCGTACAGCCCTGACTTGGCACCCAATGACTTCTTTTTATTCCTGCACATCAAGAAAAAAAGCGTAGTCAAGTTGCCAGAAGATGCTGTTGAAGCGTTCAAAAACCATGTTTTGACGGTATCTCAATCGGAGTGGAAAAAGTGCTTCGACAATTGGTTTGAGCGCATGCAAAAGTGTATAAATCATGCTGGAGAATACTTTGAAAAGCAATCATTTGAAATCATACACTACACGATAAATAGTGGGTTTTGTTGGCACGTTGTTTCTTCCAACAATTTTACATAACTTTCTCATCGTCACCGTAATCGATGTTTGATTTTGATAAAATGTTTAACGAGTTATCGAATATTTTTCCACAATAAATTTCTCTACTTTACGACTGCCAAAAATGAACTGAATGTTTACCAAAATGGCAGCAAAGCAAAGTAGTATACCTTCCCGGCGGACACCCTGTTTATTAAAACTATCAGTTCTGACCGTTACGAGATTTTTAAGACCATTCAAAATATACTTTATAGGGGTCTAGCAAAGTGAATATACGAGTACTCTCCATCCTCTGAAAGAGGGAATAGTCGTCATTACAGAAGGTGTTTTAAAACAAAGAACGAAAATTAACCGATTGCTACGGGAACCGTTCGCTGTTCGAGCGAAACCAATTCATTTAGTTTTAATGGTTTTGTATCATGACAACAAACGATACACGAAACATTTCGCCTCTGCCGAACAATACACGATTCGAAACACATAGCGCTCCTTACGTTGCGTTGAAACGTTTTGTGTATTGGTTAGTGATCATGACAACAAACTAAACTTTTCATCATTTGGTTTTTTGGCACTGTCGATCACTAACCAATCGTTCACTAGTTTTGTGTGTATGTATGAAAGCTGTGGGTTATAACCGATTGCTACGAGAACTGTTCGTTGTGACTCACAAGTTGTGAAACCGTTTCATTGGGTTTCGTGTTATGTTCTCGAGATCTCTTGTTATTGTTTTGTGTATGGGTTTCACATCGCGATCATTAACTAAACAAAACGAAAAAATTATTTTGTGTGTGAAACAATTCAATCGTTAGTGGTTTTGGTTCACAAGTGATCGTAACAAAACCGAAATGAACAGTTCGTAAAGGTTAATTTTCGTACCCTGTTTTAAAAGTAGGTCCATGATCATAGACATGGGTCAATTTGGACTAGTTTCTTTAAAATACATATTTCATAATTTCAGACAAATATACTCGTATTTCATAATTTATATTTTTTTTTTGGAATTTTCGTTATGTTTTTCAATTACGATTTCTTAGAACTATTCCTTATTTCTAAGAAACATTTTATAATTTTTATGAACAATATTTCATAATTTCTAAGAAATATTTCATAACTTTTATGAAATATTTAATTTTTTTTACAAAACCTAACTTCTATAGATTGAATTTTTGTGAATGTTCATAATTTCTATAAAACATTTCACAATTTCATTAGATGATTTTAATGAAACATTTAATTATTTCTGTAAAACCTTTCATAATTTGTATGAAATAATTCTAAAATTTCTGCGAAATGCTTTAAAATTTCTGCGAAATATTTCATAATTTCTGCGAAATGTTTCATAATTTCTGCGAAATGTTTCATAATTTCTGCGAAATGTTTCATACTTACTATGAAACATTTTGTAATTTCCATCAAATGTTCATAATTTCATTTGTTTATTTCGGTCTTTTGACTTAAAGGGAACAGGTAGTGAAGAAAACCCGAAAAGTAAGATAACATCAGTACTTTTCATACGTTTTTTTCTTTATAAAGGGTGGTTAAATTTTAAGGGCCGATGTTGAATGTGAACCACACTTAAACGTCAAGTTTTTTCTTCTAAATTTCATTTGATATTTGTCAATTTTAGACTAACTCAATTTGACCATGGAAAGATATAAAAGCGAGCAATGTGTTTAAGTTATTCAGGCTTATTAAAATCAATTTTCGAAGAAAATCATCTTCAGTGATGAGGCACATTTTCACCTCAGTAGATTCGTCAATAAGCAGAATGCCGCATTTGGGCGAATGATAATCCAAGAGTGATTCTCGAACAAACAAAAAGTGACTGTTTGGTGTGGTCTAAGGGCTGGCGGCCGTATTTTTTCCCAAAATGAGACCGGTCAGGCAGTTACTGTGAATGGTGTTCGCTATCGTGAGATGATAACGAACTTTTTATGGCCCGAATTGTAAGATATGGATGTGGACGATATGTGGTTTCATCAGGACGGTGCCACTTGACACACAACTAACGAAACAATGGCTCTTTTGTGCGACAAAATCAACACAGGCCCTTAAAATTTAACCACCCTTTATAATTCACTTTCTTCATTTTTTTTTTAATTTTCTAAAATTTTTCGTTGAAATTTTATCATAATTTTTATGAAATATTGCACAAAATTTTTCTTAACTACGATTTTTTTTTTATTATGAACTTTTTCATATTTTTTATAAACTGCTTTTTTTTATGAAACTTTTCAATTTTTTTATGATTTTTATGAATTTTTTTTTGTTAATTTTTATAATTTTATATTTTTATAAAATATTTTTTATAAAATGTTTCATATTTTTTTTTAAATGTTTTAATATTTGTATGAAATGTTTTATAATTTTTTATTAAATCTCATAATTTTTATAAAATTTGTATTACATTTTACAAACTTCAAATTATAAAAAAATTACTTAACAATTTTTTTTTATAATTTTAATGTTTTTTTTATATAGTTTTCATGAACTTTTTTAACTTTTATGAAACATTAATTATTTGTACAACTCATTTCTTAATGCATACGATATATGATTGATTCTGAGATTATGGGCCACTTTGCTGTCCGTTGTTGTTTCAAGCGGGAAATATAAAATATAAATATTATACTTTATTATTTACTATACAATAAATCTTTATATGACCTTTAAAGTCTTTAAAATTGTTTTTTAAAAAATTTATTATTATTTATTATTATGAAGAGTAACACAAAAATCAGTTGACGGCGATAATCAGACGGACGACATTGTTTTGTTAATTGACAACCCCTGAAGATGATTGACGAAGTCAATCGAAATATTGGGATAAATAAAACTTAAACAACACAGAACAACGAATTTAAATAAATGACCTCAAGCCGAATAATAATTTTATAAAATAATTTATTTGTTTTTCAAAAAATTTTCTACCAAAGTGTTGAAATATCATTACCTTGGTTGTCCCTTACACTACTTTCAATTGAAATTTTCGCAATTTTTTACAAAAATATTAATTATTTATTTAATAAAAACAATCCATAGTAAAAAATAATATATTTATTTAATTTTGTTGCTATTAATGATTATAAAATTCAAATTTCCAAACCAATCTTGATTTCAAGCAACTCAAATCTGATTGAACATTACATGGAGTGGGTGCACTTATAATAGTTTTTTTGTCAACAGTCTTATTATTAAATTAAATATTATATTCTGCAAAAAAAATCGAATGACAAAAATAATGTCAAAATTGATCCATAATCTCAGAATATATCCATATATAATTTTATAAATTTTAGGAAATTTTTCATTATTTTTATGAAATTTGTCACAGTTCTTATTACATTGTTCAAAATGTGTTTTCTTAATTATCTTTCGTCTTTAAATCCATTTTTAACATTTTTATGACAACATTCCCGACATTTGTTGTAATTTTTATGAATTTTTTTTAACCTTTATGAACCTTGCATTTTTTGTACAACTCATTTCATAATACCCATGATACATTTTATGATTGCTATAAAATGTTTCATAATTTGTAAGAAATTGCTCATAACTAAGACTGACTTGTAATATTACAGTACGAGTAGTTAAGCCATAAAAGTGTAATTTTTTGGGACATTGTTAGTTATTGGGGCTTATCTAAAATTAACAAATCTGTGAGATTTTAAGGATTTTTTTTATCGGCACTCTTTCCAGTTATTCTTAACCTATTTTCTTCCCAATATTACAGGCCAACAGAACGATTCAAATACTTTTGCGGATGTCGTCGAGAACCAAATCTAATATTCACAGAACGGTACACACATATTACTTATACCCAAAAGTTTTGATTGCTATCTCCTTCCAAAATATTGTAGGTCGAAAAAGTTTTGTGGAAATCATTACGCCGAAAACCCATAATGAATGTCTTGGGCTTTTTTCCACTCAGCTGTAAAACATTGTTTCAGGTTTGCTTTCACTTTAGAATTTAAATTAATCTGTATATATATAGTGTAAAGTCTATTTGATCTTTTACTTTGTTTTTGCTCGCTAGTGTTTGGCCTCCATTATGGGCTTCATGATGATCTTGGTGCAATTCAAAGAAATGGAAAATAAAATATCAAATTATAAAAAATAAATTGTAATAAGAAATGTATCAATATTTATTTTATTATGACAGCCGACTGATTACAGAGGACGGGAAAGAAATTGAAAGACAAATGAAAAAAAAACATAAGGTGACCAGACGAACACACACATGTGAATATTTGAGTGTGAGTGGACTGATAACATCTGTTCCAAATATAAATTATATTTTTCTAGTACACCCGAAAGGAAAATGTTCGTAGATTAGCAAAAGTATAGGACAGAGCAATAAACTACAACTTTTTAGGTGTTCAGGCCTGGACAGGGCTGGACTGATTGGCTATGAACCGTAGTTATTGGAGCGGCCACCAAGAAATAGGGATTGTATAACTTTATGTGTCGTGGGAAGCAATTTAAACTTTTTTCAAACCCTCCACTAAGTGTATACTCGTATAAAATATGTCATATAATTTGCAACACCTTAAAATATTCAACCTTGAAAGTACTTATACGAGGGCTGATATTTTCCTTTCGGGTTCGGCAATAAAAACAATAAATTATCATTGGAAATGGTTTTATTGTTTTTCAAAATATTCACCTTTAAGGTCAATACACTTTTGCATGCGCACAAATCAATTTTCGATGCACTTTTTCCACTCCGATTGAGACACCTCCAAAGCATGATTTTTGAACGCTTCAACAGCTGCTTAGGGCGTTAAAAAAAGTTGACCACGCATTATTTTCGTGATGTTTGGGTATAAGATGAAGTCATTGGGTGCCAAGTCAGGGCTGTATGGTGGAGGGCCCATCAATTTGACATCTTGAGTGGTCAAATAGCTCATCGTTTCAGCTGATGTGTGAGAGTTCGCATTGTCCTTCTTTTCTTATTATCTTTCCTCATTTCTTCGAACACTGTTGGCAAACATATCGTTTTATACCTCCATCAGAATTGACCATCCTACGTTCCACTAAAGGCACTGTGGCAATATGGCCGGTTATAACGAAAAAAGCGCAATCATTTGTCTCGATGTACTTCTTCCACGAACAACTTTTGCTCGTCTTGAAAGACCCATACGGTCGATTGAGGTTTTGTTTCGGGTCCATATGCATACGAGTAGATGCATGATTCGTCACCTGTGCCACTGCCTTTGAGCTACCGCAGTCATATTTTTCCAACATATCTTTGCACCAACCCATACGAGCCTTTTTTAAGCATTCGACAATTTCTTTGGGATCCAACGAGAACAAATTTTTTCCACGGCCAAATGAACATGCAATATCTTATTCATGCTTGTCATACTAATGCCCAAGGATGCCTCAATCTCAGGGTATGTCACATGTTGGTCTTGCGTAATCAGTTCACGCACAGCATCGATGGTTTGTGGCAAAGTGTTCGATGTTGGACGTCCTTTACGAAATTCATCCTGGAGCGAACGGCGCACAGTGGGAAAATTACGAAAAAAATTGGAAATAATTCGGCCATTTCGTTTGTAATGGTCCGATTTAAATGAAAATTTACATTGACCTTCTTGAAGTGTTACTGAGCTTAAGTTTTGAATTTCATGCATCTGTGTTTAACAGGTGCTGCACAGTGGGCCCTCAAAGTTGGTCACCTCGAGTTAAAATTTTCTTTTTCAAGCCGCCAAAAGCGTATTTGTGGTCCGATCGTAATAATTTTTCTTTAGTGAAATCTGCTGGACAAACCCAACCAAAAATTTTATTACAAATTTTTTCATATCTCGTACAATAAAAAAGATATCGGGACTTAAAGTTTTTTTTTCAAAAAATTTGCTTTGGATTTTCTGGGATTATTTTATTTTTGGGAATCAGTTTTAGGTGAATCGGGGAAAATTTAATCCTGGTTTAAAGAAAACACTTTGGTTAATGTTTTAAAAAAAGAATTGTAGCAAAATCACCAATAATATGAAAATGCCAGCTGTTCAAAGTCAACTATTGCGAAAAAAGTGGGATTTTGAGTGTTTTACGGCGAAAAGGTACCTTTACTCTTATGTCAATAACTTTAATGTTTCTTAAGTAACATACAAAAAATTTGCATTTATTTCAAAGAAAACTTTATGCTTAATACAAATAATAAGCAATTGTGACCCTAGTCGGTACTTTTCTTGCTCCAGGCGTCTCCAAATATGGGCATTTTTTTCAAAAAAAATTGAGTTTGAGCTCAAATAAAAAAAATCGCCACACTGCTGGCCCAATTTGGTGCTATAAGTCAGTTAACTACATATGTTTACTAAAATCCCAAGCAAAGAAATTTTGCGGGAGGCCATTTCTAGGACAAAAAAAATGAGTTTTTGTTAAAAAATCCCATTTCTGGGATTTTGTTTTCCCCTGTGTCAAATTTTAGAAAAGTGGCAACTCCAATTTTTTTTTTGAATAAGTTTTTCATTTTGTCACAAAAATATTGATACTACGTAAAAAAATCAGGTTCATATCTCCAACCAGCAAAATTTTACAGTGGTCTGAAATATTGACTTTTTTTGCTACCTTCACAAAAAAAAATTTTTTCTCGTTTTTATCAATTATTATTCAACATATTGAGTTAATTGCATTCTTTTTTATAATCTGTTAAAACTAGAGGTAATTACCTTTCCATTGGTATATAAAAAGTATATCCTTTTACCTACACTTATAACAGCACGTGCGCTGGAATAAGACCCCTTTGAGTAAAGTATGAATTTTATAGGTAAGAATACCAATTTTAAAAATTCTCGTACCTATCCATAAATAGCAAAAATATATATTTTTACCATTATTGTTTACCTATTGTGTAAAAACGGAAAATGGGTAGTATTGTATAGTATGGATCTAGGTACCTAAACATTCATTCTTATATGTTTTGGGGGAATACCTGTCCCCTATGTCCGGAATATTGTGCAACATTTTAGGCGAATGTACCTGGGTACATAAAAATTCATTGTTATAAATGTATTTTTGGGGAATACCTGGTATTTTAGTCAAGTATTAATTGCGGATATTATTGTGATTACCTGTAAGTATTACTCATTGATATAAGAACCGCCGATTTTGTATGGGTTTATCATAACAAATTAATCCGCCATGACGATAACACTCCTTGTTCAAGAACTTGTTGAATTTTTAAAAAACACCAAACTTCGGAAAATGGAGAACAGAGTAGCATATTTAATAGAGTGCATAGAGTCAACATATAGCGAGATAACACAATCTAACGAAAGCAGCAAAGTATTAAATTTTTTGAAAAAATTTGACCGGCTCATGGAGAAGTATCACAGGAATTATTCAAGATTACCAACTGAGTGGCTCGACAGTATAATTGAATTTAAAACTGTCCCTGCTTTAGTGGGTGCTCCTACTAAGGAATACGACGATCTATGTCCAAAGGCAAAGAAACAACGGTTGTCGGCTGAGATGGCAAATCATTCACCTTCAAAGATTTGTGATACATTCAAGGAATTACTGACGGTGGAAAATCGGCCATCTAGCGCAAAAAGAATTGCAGACGTGTTAACGGAAGCATCACCAAGGCGGCTCCAACGCATTGAAAGAAGTATTGCAACACCATGTCCTGGTTTTAGCGAGGAAGAAGCATTAGCTTTAATCATCGAATTGGGATTGAGTAAGAACAAGTACACTCATTTAAGAAGAATGCTGCTTGATAAAGGATGTGACATGTTTCCCGCATACAACCGAATAAAGGAACGAAAAATGGAAATTTTGCCAAACCCAGTGATAATTACAGAAAAGGCCGGCAGCGTTAGTTTGGAACTACTTCTCCAAAATACTGCCAGTAGGATAATAACAACATTGAATGAGGAACAACTAAAAAAAATCAACAACAGCCATCTTCAATTAATATGCAAGTGGGGATGTGATGGTTTGTCAGCACTTTCGGAATACAAACAATGCTCTGATAGCCAATCTACCCAGATCGAATTCAAGAGCATATTCATGGCATCTTTGGTTCCTCTGAGGTTAAATTTAGACTCTACCTTACCTTCAACTTCGCGCAGAAAATCAAACCCTACTGAAGCAATATGGCGTAATCCAACACCTGGCTCCAAAATTTATTGCAGACCAATCTCCTTCGTATATCATAAAGAAACGAGTGATTTAACTAAAGCCATCACAGACAAATTAAAAGATGATATTTCGAGATTAGAAGATTTTGCATTTAAATTCGACAGGTATTCTATTACAATATCTTTTAAAATGTTCCTGACAATGGTAGATGGAAAAGCCGCAAACGATATTACAGGAAACAAATCTAGCTGGAAGTGTTTCATTTGCAATAAAAGCAAAGTTAATTTTTCAAACGCTTCGAATAATTCAGTAGTCAATGAAGATACCCTTGAGTTTGGAATAGCACCGTTACATGCTCGAATCAGGTTTCTAGAACACTTTCTAAACCTTGCTTATGACATTAAGTATAAATCTATACCAGGAAATGAAAGGAAAAACATTCGAGCTAACAAAGAAATGCATGAAATGAGAGCAAGTGAAAAAAAAAGAATTCAAGATGCATTTAAACAACAAACTGGCCTAAATATTTCTAAACCACGCTCGAACTTTGGGAATACAAATGATGGAAACACTGCCAGAAGATTCTTCGCAGACTATAATACAGCTGCAGAAATAACTGGAATCAATAAGGAGTTGATTCGAATGGTTAATATATTGCTTTTAGCTCTGAATTCCAAACAAAAGATTAATTCCGATAAATTTGGAGTTTACGCCGAACGAATTTTAAAAATGCTTGCTGATCTCTATCCCTGGAAAGATCTAACGCCAACTATACACAGAGTCCTGTTCCATGGGAAACAAATAATCGAGTCTCACCTTCTCCCTATAGGCGAGTTAACTGAAGAACCACAAGAAGCTAGAAATCGAGACTTCAGATATGTTCAACAATTTTCCACAAGAAAATGCTCAAGAATAGCACAAAACGAAGACTTACTTAATAGTTTATTATTATCTTCAGATCCTTTTTTATCCTCCATGAGAAGTAAGTTGACTTCGTACCACGAAATGACGCATGGAGACGAAGAAGAATTTTCTGATTTAGTAGATATGCTGGACGTGGAATAAAATCATTTAAGTTTAATGTTTTTTAATTATAAGATTTATTTAAATGTTAATTTATTTAAAAAAAAGTTTTTCACAAAAAATGAAGTCAATAGCATCTTTTTATTCAAATTTTCTATCTGCAACAATTAAATTACTTTTTTGCGATTGGAAATGTGTAAATTTGATTTTTTTAAATGCAACAACATTGATCTCTCACAAAATGAAATTGCTATTTACCAAAAAAATTAATATTTTACTCAAAGGGGTCTTATTCCAGCGCACGTGCTGTTATAAGTGTAGGTAAAAGGATATACTTTTTATATACCAATGGAAAGGTAATTACCTCTAGTTTTAACAGATTATAAAAAAGAATGCAATTAACTTAATATGTTGAATAATAATTGATAAAAACGTGAAAAAATTTTTTTTTTTGTGAAGGTAGCAAAAAAAGTCAATATTTCAGACCACTGTAAAATTTTGCTGGTTGGAGATATAAACCTGATTTTTTTACGTAGTATCAATATTTTTGTGACA
The DNA here is from genome assembly GCA_963513945.1 of Hydrotaea diabolus. NCBI lineage: Eukaryota > Metazoa > Arthropoda > Insecta > Diptera > Muscidae > Hydrotaea > Hydrotaea diabolus. The sequence goes on along the minus strand of OY740720.1, from coordinate 29,291,256 downwards.
AAATGAAAAACTTATTCAAAAAAAAAATTGGAGTTGCCACTTTTCTAAAATTTGACACAGGGGAAAACAAAATCCCAGAAATGGGATTTTTTTAACAAAAACTCATTTTTTTTGTCCTAGAAATGGCCTCCCGCAAAATTTCTTTGCTTGGGATTTTAGAAAACATATGTAGTTAACTGACTTATAGCACCAAATTGGGCCAGCAGTGTGGCGATTTTTTTTATTTGAGCTCAAACTCAATTTTTTTTGAAAAAAATGCCCATATTTGGAGACGCCTGGAGCAAGAAAAGTACCGACTAGGGTCACAATTGCTTATTATTTGTATTAAGCATAAAGTTTTCTTTGAAATAAATGCAAATTTTTTGTATGTTACTTAAGAAACATTAAAGTTATTGACATAAGAGTAAAGGTACCTTTTCGCCGTAAAACACTCAAAATCCCACTTTTTTCGCAATAGTTGACTTTGAACAGCTGGCATTTTCATATTATTGGTGATTTTGCTACAATTCTTTTTTTAAAACATTAACCAAAGTGTTTTCTTTAAACCAGGATTAAATTTTCCCCGATTCACCTAAAACTGATTCCCAAAAATAAAATAATCCCAGAAAATCCAAAGCAAATTTTTCGAAAAAAAAACTTTAAGTCCCGATATCTTTTTTATTGTACGAGATATGAAAAAATTTGTAATAACATTTTTGGTTGGGTTTGTCCAGCAAGGTGCTGCCCACTGTGCAGCACCTGTTAAACACAGATGCATGAAATTCAAAACTTAAGCTCAGTAACACTTCAAGAAGGTCAATGTAAATTTTCATTTAAATCGGACCATTACAAACGAAATGGCCGAATTATTTCCAATTTTTTTCGTAATTTTCCCACTGTGCGGCGTCCGAGACTGAACTCTTGGTACCAGCGATAAACAGTGGTTTTTGATGGTGCTTCATCGCCAAAAGTCGAAACAATTTGTTTTGAACACTCTTGTCTCGATAACACAGGCCGAAAATCGTAAAAAATCATCGCACGAAAATGTTCACGGTGTAATTCCCTTTTTTTTGACTGAAGTGCATTTTTCAACACACTGTAAACAACGCAATTCGCCCTCAAATGACGAAACGTTCTAAGTGAAGTTTTGCTACAACATATCAAAGTTTCCAATGGAAGTTCCGGTTTGCATCTGGGAACACTAGTATTGTCAGGACCCAAAATATAAATAGCAACCCTTGTATCGGATGATCAATCTAGAGGTATTTTTTATTCAAAATAAAAAAGATACAATAAATCAAATCAAGTGTGGATTCTGAACAATAGTTCATTTAAAAGACATTTTATGCCATTTACTTTTTGAATATAATTTCCTTTAAATGTTGGCCGCACCTACGCCTCAGGGTGTCTATTCTGAGGGTCCAATTTGGGATGACTCTTTGAGCATTTCGACCGGTATGTCGTAATTCACACGCGTATTGTTGGCTTTCAAAACCTCAACCGTAGTTGGTTTGTCAGCATAGACTTTAGACTTTACGTAGCCCCAATGAAAAAAAGTCTAAAGGTGTGATATCACACAATCTTGGCCTGCAACTCACCGGTCTGAAAAGTGAAATTATCTGCTCTTCGAAATGACCTCTCAATAGACCTATTGTTTGATTAGCTGTATGGGAAGTGGCACCGTCCAGTTGAAACCAAATGTCCTCAAGATTACGGGCTTTAATTTCAGGTACCAAAAAGGTCGATATCATGGCGCGTTAGCGAGCACCATTCACGGTTACATTCCGGCCATCTTCATTTTTGACAAAATATGGACCGATGACCAGCCCATAAACCTTGGCATACCGTGGTTTTCTCTGGGTATAATGGCACTTCTTGAACCTCTTCTGGTTGCTCTTCAGCCCAAATGCAGCAAATTTATTTGTTGACGTTGCCTTTGAGCCAGAAACTATACAAAATTTTGGTCGGAAATAGTTTCTTACCGAACGCTCATTTCCATAATACAGTTTGAAGACGTTGTTGCTGGGTAATTCTTTCCATGATGAAATGGCAAGCAAAGCTGAAAAGAAAAAAATTAAAGTTTAAAAAATACCTTTAGATTGATCACCCTTTACTATTGATCTTTGTAAAATTATAAGACAATCTAGCCATGTCCGTCCGCCTACGAGTATGAGTCTGTAGCAAGCAAGATGGTCATAAACTATTTGGGACTGTAAATGGAAAAATTCGGCCCAGGGAGGGAAAACTTTCCCTTTATGTACTGAACTTTCCTCGGAAAAGTGCTCTTTCCTCAGTATTTCTTTAACATGGCATATATAAGTATATTTATGCACGAGCATATTTTTTTAAACGTGTATGGTTCGTCATGAAGTACTTGACATCTCAAAGAAGGTCTCAATTGCTGGACCTTGCGGCACATGTGGCCCAGAAAGCGTCCCATCATATGGTCAAAACGGACGATCGATTGTCAATATTTACAAAGTCCAACGCTTAGGGGAGATCATCAAGATACAAATTAGAGCAGATTTCAAGATTATTTTTTTACTTTATTATTTATAAATACATTACATTTTTAAACATTATTAATTTTATTTTCTATTTGTTTGAATTGTACCAAGATCACCATATAATTTAAAATAGAAGCCAATAGCTGCAAGAAATGTCAACGATATTGTACAGATTTAAAATATTTTCAATTCAAAATAACCTGAAATAAAGTCTTCCTGTCTAGTGTAAAGAACCCCAGGGCGTTTAATACCGGCCTTTGTCGCCAATGCTTCCAGAGAACTTTATCAATCTGTAAGACAAGAAAACAAAGAAATATTTAATGTTACTCAATGGTCAAATAACCGATTAATGTTTGTGACACATACCATAACTTTTTCTGTACTTCGATAGACTGACTTCCGTGTCAGTATTTGGATTGTTCTATTGGCCTATAAGTATAAGAAAATATTATTCAAATCATTCAATAAGAAATAAAACGATTTTGAAACATAATAACGTAGAAGGGACCTTTATTAGTTGTCCCCACTTTAGGCTTCACATAATAGCATTTTTTCCAAAATTTCAAAATCTGTCCAGAATATATTTAAAAAAAAGTCATTGTCCTTATAATAGGCATTTCTTTCATCCGAGATTTCATTTCTTCTTGTCGGTTTAGAAACAGAAAGGAATACTGGAAACTAAGTTCCCAAAATATCGGCCACAAGCTTGAAAATTTTAGCCCCAACCTGGAAATTTGTTTGTCTTTTATCGTTGTCTCACAACTGCAGTTCTAGAAAATTGAGTGCAAATGTGGCACTCATATTACCGATTATACACATTTTCCCTTGACGGGAAAAGGTTTCGCCAGAACCTGGCGACACATTTTTCCTAGACGGGAAAAGGTTTCGCCAGAAACTGGCGACACATTTCCCTAGACGGGAAAAGGTTTCGCCAGAACCTGGCGACACATTTTCCCTAGACGGGAAAAGGTTTCGCCAGAACCTGGCGACACATTTTCCCTAGACGGGAAAAGGTTTCGCCAGAACCTGGCGACACATTTTCCCTAGATGGGAAAAGGTTTCGCCAGAACCTGGCGACACATTTTCCCTAGACGGGAAAAGGTTTCGCCAGAACCTGGCGACACATTTTCCCTAGACGGGAAAAGGTTTCGCCAGAACCTGGCGACACATTTTCCCTAGACGGGAAAAGGTATCGCCAGAACCTGGCGACACATTTTCCCTAGACGGGAAAAGGTTTCGCCAGAACCTGGCGACACATTTTCGCTAGACGGAAAAAGGTTTCGCCAGAACCTGGCGACACATTTTCCCTAGACGGGATAAGGTTTCGCCAGAACCTGGCGACACATTTTCCCTAGACGGGAAAAGGTTTCGCCAGAACCTGGTGACACATTTTCCTTAGACGGGAAAAGGTTTCGCCAGAACCTGGCGACACATTTTCCCTAGACGGGAAAAGGTTTCGCCAGAACCTGGCGACACATATTCCCTAGAGGGGAAAAAGTTTCGCCTGAACCTGGCGACACATTTTCCCTAGAGCGGAAAAGGTTTCGCCAGAACCTGGCGACACATTTTACCTAGAGGGGAAAAGGTTTCGCCAGAACCTAGCGACACATTTTCCCTAGACGGGAAAAGGTATCGCCAGAACCTGGCGACAAATTTTCCCTAGACGTTAAAAGGTTTCGCCAGAACCTGGCGACACATTTTCCCTAGACGGGAAAAGGTTTCGCCGGAACCTGGAGACAAATTTTCCCTAGACGGGAAAAGGTATCGCCAGAACCTGGCGACAAATTTTCCATAGACGGTTTAAAGAATTGCCATGACCTGACGAAACTTTTTTCTTTAAGGGGAAAAAATCGCCCTTCTAGACCCCACATATACAAATAGATTTCCCCATACTTTTTACCTCAATTGTTAGACCACCACACATGGACATTGTGATGAATATTATAATCCACGGAACATTCCAGCAAAATGTCACAATCACCGGTATAATCTTGTGCCATGCAACTTCTTCCTGTGGTTGTTCCAAAATAACTGTCACGAAGTAAAATGGGCCCGATGGAGCGTTCATCAAAACATAGGCAATTATCAGCAGCAACATTAAGCCAAAGTGACGATTGAGGTCTTGGTAGCAAATGCTCAACAGCAGATTCCTTTGCCTGAGAACTTGGGGCAAATGTCCCTCTTTCAGAATAGCACCGATCAATTCTTCATTCAAATGTCACAGAGACATTTCCAACACCTTCACTATGCTCAGGTACATTAAAATCAGACTTCCGGAGACCACGGTGATGGATGTGAAGACCACAGTATATGATATGGTAGCCATTATGGGCAGTTCCGAACGTACAAAAATTGAGAGGTTGATGATGAAATTCAGAAGAGATATGACCACATAGACCATGTAATACCGGCGTAATGGCAATGCCTTCGATGATCTGCTCTTCTCGTACAATTGATGGTGGTAATGTAGAAGAACCTCTAACATCAGGATATTCCTTTTGCGCTTCAGATAGAAATGCCCGTACAGAAAGGCCATGAGGAAACAGCCACAATCGTGATGTACAGCAAAATAGTGGTTGCCCGTTTGACTGTACATCGGCAGATAGAAATCCGGAGTACATAAAATGCAGTAGACTAACATGGCGATGGACGCCAGCTGGACAAGGATACATGTGATTTTAGCTTGCATTTCGTTCCTTTTGCCTAGAACGAGTTTGGTGTCCTTAGAATCCTTTTGGAATTGACAACAAATTATGCCGAGGAAGTTCATGGTCTTTATTTGAAAATATAGATCCCGATTGGAAGACATGTTGAGTGAAACTGAAGTAAATGTTCCAACCAATAATACTTTGTGTCCATTGATGGACATCATAACACCGCAAGTAATTAATGTTGTACAGGGCGAGTGAATAATTAAAGTGGACTTTTTTTTATGTCCTTCCTGTCATTTATTATTCTGATAAGGAATCTTGAGTCCCTTTTGTTTGTCACCGAGCTGATTGGCATATCAACTGACACTTGGAAAGGTTTCCACATTGTAACACAACCGGGTACAGTGGAAGTAAGTATTCCTTTCTAGATAAATGTGTGCCATCAGGTTTAAGCGACTGTTGTGTATTGTCTTTAGGGTAATGTGTCTGCGGCGTTTGGTGATTGATTTTTAATGGGTCCTAATGTTAAGCCTTTTTTTCCGGTAAATTTTCAGAAAAAGGAATCGCCAGAACCTCATGAGACATTTTCCAAAGACGGGAAAAGGAATCGCCAGAACCTTACGACAAGTTTTCCAAAGCAAGGAAAAGAGTCGACAGAACCTGGCGATGAGGAAAAAAAAAATTGGCGACAAAATTTTCCCAAAAGAAAAATAAAGTCCCCAGAGTCAGACGACACAAGTTTCCTAGGCAGAAATATTGGTTGCGTCTGATTTTTCTGTCTAAGAAAAAGTGTGTGGTCAGATCTTCTGGCGATTTTTTTTCCGTCTAGGAAAAAGTGTGTCGCCTGGTCTTCTGGAGACTTCTTTTTTTTCGTCTAGGAAAAAATGTGTCGACAGACTGGCGACTTTTTTCCGTCTAGAAAAAAAATTGTCGACAGACTGGCGAATCTTTTTTTCGTCTAGGAAAAATGTGTCGTTAGGTCCAGGAAAGGCTTTTACATTTTAACACAACAGAGTACAGTGAAAGGTAGTATTCCCTTTTAGGTAAATGTGTGTCGTAAGGTTCAAGCGACTGTCTTATCGTCTTAAGGGAAATGTGGAAAAAGTGTCGTCTGGTCATTTGGAGACTCCTTTTTCCGTCTTGGAAAAAGTGTGTCGTCAGGTTCGACTCTTTTTTTTCGTTTAGTGTCGACAGACTTGTTTCCGTCTAGAAAAATGTTTCTCATCAGGTTCTGGAAACTCTTTTTTCCGTCCAGGAAAAAGAGTGTCGTCTGGTCTTCTGGAGCTCCTTTTTCCGTCTAGGAAAAAGTGTGTCGTTAGGTCTACTGGCGACTTTTTTCCGTCTAGGAAAAATGTGTCGTTAGGTCTTCTGGCGACTCTTTTTTCCGTCTAGGAAAAGTGTGTCGTCAGGTCTCCTGGCGACTCTTTTTTCTGTCTAGGAAAAAAGTGTGTCGTCAGGTCTTCTGGCGACTCTTTTTTCCGTCAGGTCTTCTGGCGACTCTTCTTTTTTCTCTAGGAAAAATGTGTCGTTAGGTCTTTTGGCGAATTCTTTTCCCTCTAGGAAAAAGGGTTTTCCTTCAGTTCTGGCGACTCTTTTTTCGTCCTTTTAGAGGAAAGGTGTCGACAGGTTTGACATTTTGTTTCTGTCCTTTCTGAGAAATATGTGGCGTAATTTTGTTGTTGTCAGATTCCCAAAACTTTTTTTTACTGTCTGAAAAAACCTACTGTTGTTGCCCTTTGTCGAAGAATTGCTGCTTCGGGTCGATCTGGAACCACTTATTTTTCCTTCAGCGAAAATCTGTCTTGAAGTTTTAGTGAGTTATTTTTTTTTTGTCTTGGTAAAAATTGACGCCGGGTTTGGGCGACTCTTTTCCTTGTCTCGATAAAATGTGTCGTCAGGTACTGTTGACTTCCGTCGTCAAGTTTTGCGACTTTTCTTTCACGTCTATGGAGAATTTCTCATTAGGTTTGCCGATGCTGTCCCGTTTATGGACAATGTCTCCTTAGGTTTTCGCGACATTTTTACCGTCTACGTAAAATCTGACGAGAAATTGTGCTCCCTAGTTTTGTGGAGAATTCATCATTACGTTTGGCGAGGCATTTCCGTTTATGGAAAATGTTTCCTTAGGTCCTAACGACTTTTTTCCCCTCAATGTAAAACCTGACGAGAAATTGTGCCCCCTTGTTCTGGCCGCTTTCCCCTGACTTGTGAAAAAAAGTCGTCATTCTTTATCGTTGCACCATCAGTTCCTAGTGATTTCAAATCGCAATAGGCAAAATGTTTCGTCAGCTTCAATGAACTTTTTTCATCAATTACACGATGCAATTTAACTTGCTTTAATTTGTATGATTCCCTGTTGAACTTGCCTCTTGTGTTTACACATGGCAATTCGCTTACGGCAATTTTTGGTTTTCATTATTGCCTTGTTTGACATTTTGTGATTAATTTGTTATTGTTTTTGTGTGAAAAAATGCTAAAATAATCTGCAGCCAACTTCACACTACGAAAAACTCAAAATGAATTGTGACAGTATGGGCAAGTTTTTTCCATTCCATTCCCCTAACCTCTCTCCTGCAAACTGAGAGTTGCTGCAAGTAAAGTTGCCTCGTGTAAATGGGTACTTTCCTCCCTTTGAACATGCCTCTTGTATTTACACATGGCAATTCGGTTACGGCAATTTTTGTTTTTATTATTGCCTTATCTGACATGTGATTTATTTGCTCCGATTTTTGTGTGAAAAGTACAAAAATAAACTGCACTCTACGAAAAACAAAAGAAATTGACAGTACAGGCAAGTTTTTCACTTTCCATTCCCCTTACCTTTCTCTCCTAAAAACTGAGAGTTGCGGCAAGTAAAGTTGCCTCGTGTAAATGGGGTCTTTCCACCTTTCAACAGAAAGTGGGCCACCAGGTTATGAAGACTTCTTCCCGTCTAGGTTACTGTGACCCAGTCTGGTTAGGTTTAATTATTTCGTCAAGTTTTTATCAGGTTCTAGCTTTTTTATCTTGTAAAATTGTCCTAATTGCTGTCAATTCTTTTGTTGGTAAGCAAAATGTGTTGTTGTAGCGGCACATAGTGCCAGAATGACTGCCCTTGGCCGAAGAATTTCTCCTTCGGGTCGATTCGGTACATTGAACCGGCTATTGAGGGATCAAGGAAAATGTGTTGAATGTTACCAGCGATTTTTTAGCTTCGGTCAGGGAAATTGTGCTAATCGCTGCTGTTTCTCAATTTTTTTGCATACATCTGTCAATTCTACGATGAGTTTCGGGAAAATGTGTTGGTCAATTCTGGCGACTCATTCTCCGTCTTGAAAAGCATTGCGTCAGATTAAGTAATTTGTTTCCATCTAGAGAGATTATTTCTTCTGCTAAAGATAATTTTAGGCCAGTCGCAGGAAAATCCGCAAGGCATTTAATGAACTTTAAGATTTTTAAAAATGTCTTGAACACGCGTCTTGTGTACAGTCAGACCCATTCTTGCATTAAAATGTGCATGTCCGACACAAAAACACAATATTGAACTCAAATAAAAAAAACGAATTCTCCGATAACAGGGCGCAACCAAAAAAAGAACGCAAAAAAGAAAACCCGCCAGACTTTGACTCTGGCATAATCATGGAAATATATAAATAAAATATTAATAAAAAGCGATTTTTATCAATTTAAAAAAAATGAAACCCCTCCAAAAAAGAATAAAATAAATGACAGCAGAACACACACTCCCAAATGCTGGCAAAAATCTCGGCGCGAGACTCTCTCGCAAACACTTCCTCCCTTTCGTTGCGACTTCTGAGCGCAAAATCACAAACGTAGCCTTGTGTTCACTTGTTCATCACGTGAAGTGCTTTGAGAGAACGTGTTGCAAACGTGATCGTTGAGTAATAATTTCATTCGTACTCTCTCGCTCTATGACTCGTGTCTAGTGCTCCCTCTCCGCAAATACTTTTGTTTGTTTTATTCTTAACAATTTTGATTAGAATTATATATGGGCGATCGTCAGAGTTTCTGCAAACTGGAAACTAATTTGTTAGAAATTGTTTGAATTGATTTTGTTGTTTTTTGCTGATTGTGCTAGAATTAAAGACGATTTATAAAAATGCAACAACTTTACCAGGCAATAACAAAGCTAAAGAGAACTTAAGGTTATCGTCATGAGGGCCAACCCAACAATTATTTAGCTGTCGTGTTTGAAATATTATGAAATTATTGAGAATCCTATGAAAATCAATCGATGGATTGTTGTCGTCATTATGTATGGTTTTTGAGTTCTTATAATTCTGTTATTCAAAGTTATTTATTTCGAGATTCTTATTAATCAGCTAAAAATATCGTGAAATAAAAACAAGTAGAAACGTCGATAAGTTTGGCCAGGCCGAATCTTTTAAACCTTTTACCGTCGAGCAAATACTCAAAAATGTGTATACACTTCTTTGGCGGGGTAGTACAAGTGCTACTATAAATTTCTATATGTGACGCGCAAAATAGAAAGGGACCTAAGGTTAAAACCCAGTTTTGTTCAGCAGAGCCGTTTTAAAGATTAGGTCACTTTCTATTTGCGCTTAGAATCGTCGACTTTACTTTCATAAACCGCGCATATCTCTGGGAGGGAACAGTTTTGGGGCATGGGATCGGTCTCATTCGATGCTCAGATGTTGTCCACATCAAACAACCAAAAATAAGTGAAAAGTCGATGAAAAGTTTTATTCAGGAGAGCCATTTTAAAGATTAGGTCCCTTTCTATTTGCGCTTAGAATCGTCGACTTCACTTTCATAAAACGCGTATATCTCTGGGAGGGAACACTTTTGGGGCATGGCATCGGTCTCAATCGATTCAGATGTTGTCCACTTAAAAAAATGAAAAAAATGAAAATTGATTTTTTTTACCCTTAAATCCCTTTCTCTATGCGGTGACGACGCGCAAAATAAAAAGGGACCTAAGGGTAAAAACAGTTTTGTTTAGGAGAGCCATTTTAAAGATTTAAATACGTGCATCTTTGGTGTACCATTAATTTCATAAAACGCGCATATCTCTGGGAGAGAACACTTCTGGGGCATTCGATCGGTCTCATTCGATGTTGCCCAAATTAAAAAAAAAGTGAAAATTGATTTTTTTTCTGGCCTTATAATGGAAATGCGAATATTTATCATCAAAAATAGTTTTATTGCTTTTCAAAGTTCTCCGGTATGATTTATACACTTGCATCCGCTCAAACCAATTGTCGAAGCACTTTTTCCACTCCGATTGAGACACCTCCAAAACATGGTTTTTGAACGCTTCAACGGTATCTTCTGGCGAGAAAAAGAAGTCGTTGGGGGCCAAGTCAGGGCTGTACGGCGGATGAGCCATAAATTCGCCAATAGGCCGGTCAATAGCCGCTGCACGCAGAGAAAAAACATGGTTGCTACATGGTCACGGCAATAATAATATGTTTTCCGCAATAAAATTATGTGCGTCGCAACCATGGCATTGTTAACTGAAGGTATTTTTATCAATAGTATAATTGCTGCAATATTAATATTGTTGAAATGTAACAATAGTACGTACTATTGCCAAATTTAAAAATGAAAATATATTTATAGCAACAATATTGATATGGTTGATGCGACAAAAGTATTGTGTTTGGCGTTTTATGTTAACAATAATATGATTACGGCAATCATACTGTATGATTCTAATTTTTCTTCATTTAAATATGCTTTAAATATACAAGCTGCTTTGTTTAACTGAATTTTTTTTAATAAAAACGCTTACGTTTATTTAAACTTATTTTTTCTACTTTGAAATAAATCAATCCTATTATTTTGAATTTAATGTATTTTTGAATAATTTTCATAATTCAAATCTATTTGTGACAACTTGAACCAATTCTAATGAATAATATTGTCGACAACTTAAACAAATTCTAATAACTTATATTGGGGATCATAGTATAATTGTGTGTGATAATACTATGGTTGTAGGGATCATAACATGGTTGCGTGTGAATCATACTATGGTTGAGAGGATCATACTATGGTTGTATATGAAACATACTATAGTTGTGAGGATCATACTATGGTTGTGGAGATCATAGTATGGTTGAGTGTTAATAATACTATGGTTGTGGAGATCATAGTATGGTTATGTGTGAATCATACTATTGTTGTGAGGATCATAGTATGGTTGTATTTGAACTATACTATTGTTGTGACGATCATAATATTGTTGTACCACAACCATACACCCAACAATAGTATTATCCTCTTCGAATATTGTCACCACAACCATACTTTTTTTCTGCGTGTGGTTTGAGCCGATGTGTGAGGGCTCGCATTGTCATGGTGCACAATGATTTCTCTTGTCTTGTTCGTTTTTCGAATTTCTCCGAACACTTCAGGCAAACAAATTGTGGTGTACCACTTAGAATTTACCGTCCTACGGACCGTCCAGCGAAACAGTCGCCACTTCGAATGGCTTCTTCCACGAATGGCTTTTTCCACGAACAACTTTCGTTGTATTTGGCTAGTCTTCGAAGACGCACACAAGCGATTGCTGTTTTGTTTCGGGCTCATACGCATAGATCCATGATTCCGTCACCTGTGGCGATCTTATAAACGTCTTTCAAAGAACAGCGATCGTATTGTTTTCAAAATTTCTTAGCACCAATCGACACGAGCCTATTTATTGATCGATTGTCACATTGTGCGGGATCCAACGAGAACAAACCTTTTTTACGGCCAGGTGTTTATGCAATATCGAATGTATGCTGGTGGAAGAAATGCCCAAGGAAGCACATGACGATCCTGCATTATCAGTTCACGCACGGCATCAATGTTCTCTGGCACAACGGCCGTTTTTGGACAACCTTCACGACCTTCGTCTTTGAGCGAGCGTCGGACACGTTTGAATTCATTAAACCAGTTTTTCACAGTGCTATAGGATGGTGCTTTATCGCCATACAACGATTTAAGTTCATCGATGCACTCTTGTCGTGATAATCCACGTCGAGAAAAAATAACGTTTTGTTTTTGTACCACAATACGTACGTCACCCTGTGTATTAACTTCTGGTTGATTTTTTTTACCTCTTATTCCCTATATTTTCTCTCTTCTTTTGTTTGTTCCAGTTAATTCGTTTTTTGCTTTTTACAATCCATGTCCAGTCCAGTCCATTTGAATTTTTGCCCAGCAATTTGTTGTTCTGGTTTTGGTCCTATTTGGTCCTGTTTGTCTTTTATTCTTCCCGTTTTAGTTCCTGAAATTTGCGACATCGATTTTGTCGTACAAATTTGCCATTGCAATTTCTAGATAAAGTAGTTTACAAGTTTAACATTCGCCCCAACTTGCTGCCTTGAGATTCGAGTTTTTCTGATTTTAAACTCTTTAAAAAAAACATCCACACCTCTGCCTCCAAACAAACTTTCACCTATAGTCCATTTGAATTGACCAAATCTAACTCTGTATAGCTTCACATGTCATTTGTCTTCTATTGTTTTTGTTGTTAGTTGTTACCCCATCTATCTTGGAAATATTTCCCTAAGACCGGTCCCCCTTACCCATTGGTATATCCCATGACTGGTAACTTTAAAAAGCTAAAATAATATCAAATCTAATTATTTAAACACAGATTGCCAACAATTTTGCAAATCATTCATTTCATAATTAATTAATTAAAAATCAAATGCAAAAGGTAGTAAAGAGACATTAAAACATCATTCAAATTAATATTGAAATTGTAGACGACCAACGCTAAAAAATCGTGATTAACACGCGACGATTAACTTGATCAAGCTAAACGCATATCACCAACCGCCATTCGATCGTTCACTACTCGTCTTTATTGGCGCACAGTGGCTTCAAATTATTCAATAGATCGTAACAATTATTGATTTTATTTGTTGAGAAAGTGATTTGAGTAAAATTATGCAAGATTTCTTGATGAGGATTTAGGCCGGCGGGGGAATTCAATGCTAAAGGGTTTCTTTTTTACATCGTCTCGCACATTTTCTTATTTCAAATTTTCCTGAATTTCGCTAGATAACAAATTTTCTAGCTTTCTTTCCGATGCTCTCAGAATGTCAATAATTTTTGTTTTGTTTTTTAATTGAACAACGCTCAGGTTGTGTCCACTAATATGCAGTGCATTGCGTTGGTGAGTGGAAAGAAAGGGAGTCCAGAGAGGAAAAAGGGGGTAATGCTTATTGACATTTGTCTTGATTTAGTGCGGGCCGGTTGACCGCACTAAACACGATAACAAACGGGTGTGAATTCCTGGAAAGTCGCATATTCCTGCCAAACATCCCCACGTCAGGAATAAGTTGACGGAACAAAAAAAAAATTAAAGTAACGATAGAAAAGCGACACGCAACCTTCAAAAGCAGAGACAATTGTGTTGGATACCCCACTGTCACCTATCAGCACCATCGCTCACCTTTGAACACGGTCAAGTAGCTCCAAGGATGTTTTTGGAGCATCTGTCTATATATGAGCGTTGTACGAGGGTTGCTATATGTGACGCGCAAAATAGAAAGAGGCCTAAGGGTAAAAACCAGTTTTGTTCAGGAGAGCCATTTAAAAGATTTAAATACGTGTATCTTTGGTGCACCATTACTTTCATAAAACGCGCATTTCTCTAGGAGGGAGCACTTTTGGGGCATGTGATCGGTCTCATTCGAAGCTCTGATGTTGTCCACATCAAAAAAAAAGTGAAAATTGATTTTTCTACCCTTAGGTCCCATTCTCTATGCGCTGTCACATATATATTTCTGGCCTAGGCAACAATAACGTACGACCATCACTTGTCTTGTTTACAGTGACTTGATAAAATCAATTTGGCAAAAAAATGGAATTAACTCGTGAACATTTTCGAGCGATCATTTTTCACAACTTTCGACGTGGATTATCACGACAAAAGTGCATCGATGAACTTGAATCTTTGTATGGCGATGAAGCACCATCCTATAACACTGTGAAAAATGGTTTAATGAATTCAATAGTGGCCGACGCTCGCTTAAAGACGAAGGTCGACCAAATGCGGCCGTTGTGTCAGAGAACATTGATGCTGTGCGTGAACTGATAATGCAACAGTTCACGCACAGCATCAATGTTCTCTGACACAACGGCCGCATTTGGACGACCTTCGTCTTTAAGCGAGCGTCGGCCACGATTGAATTCATTAAACCAGTTTTTCACAGTGCTATAGGATGCTGCTTCATCGCCATACAAAGATTCAAGTTCATCGATGCACTCTTGTCGTGATAATCCACGTCGAAAGATCGTCATGTGACAAACCGTGAGATAGAGGCATCCTTGGGCATTTCTTCCACCAGCATACTTTCGATATTGTATGAATACCTGGCCGTTAAAAAGGTTTGTTATCGTTGGATCCGCACAAGTTGACAATCTCTCAAAAAAAGGCTCGTGTCGATTGGTGCAAAGAAATTTTAAAAAAATCGTATCGTGGTGCTTCAAAGGACGTTTATAAGATCGTCACAGGTGACGAATCATAGATCTATGCGTATGCGTTTGAGCCCGAAACAAAACAGCAATCGACCGTGTGGGTCTTTGAAGACGAGCCAAATCCAATGAAAGTTGTTCGTGGAAGAAGCAAGCATTCTGGATGATAAATATTCGCATTTTCATTATTAGGCCAAAAATATATATAGTAGCTCTCGTATCCACCATAGGCGTGATATAGGTTCTATACTTAGTAGGGACATAACTACTGTTACTACATTGAACACACCCATTTCAATAGTAGAACTGAACATACCCCGTTAATGTCATATGGGTTTTGAAAGCTAACCTCAATAGCGTTAGTCTGTAACGGGATTTTAAAATTGCTTCAACTTTCATAATGGAGTGGTCCGATAATGAGAACCGTATCGCTGTAATAGCGCTTTGCAAGTGTGAAATGAAAAAAGCGTTTTTTTTAAAACGATTCGGCCACTAGGGATTAGCCGCATGTTCGTCTTCCGATGCTTAAAACTGTTTGAGTAGACTGGAGATGTAAAAGACCGCCACCGGGCGTGCCGCCCACGCTCTGTTCGAACACCGTATGTCATCAAAGCCGTTAAATCAAGAATTCACAGAATTCCGCTTCAAAAACAGAAAATCATGGCCGTGAGACGAATATCACGCAAAAGTACATGAGTCGAATCATTAAAAAATGACTTGGGGCTTTCAAACGACGTACCGGACATTTATTGACTGCAGCTTTAAAAAAATAGGATTGTAAAATGCAAACGTCTTTTGCATTTTTCACGCTGATAACTTGCACAGAAAAATATTGTTCACCGATGAAAAAATTTTTAACGTTTAGGAAAAGTTTAACAAGCAAAATGATAGAGTGTATGCGCGGTCATCTAAGGAAGCATCTGAACTGATCCCACGGGTGGAAAAGGGTCATCACCCAGCTTCAGTCATGGTTTGGTGGGGTGTCTCTTACGATGGGCCAAAGTTTCCCCAGAAACCGTTTTGGAAGCTGTTGTGAAGCCTCTTTAAAATTCCCTGTTCCAAAACCAGTCATGGACTTTCCATCAGCCCATAAGGCTAAAACGTCCCAGGCCTGGCTTCTAAACAATTTGCCAGCGTTCATTTCCTCTGAAGAATGGCCCTCAGTTAGTGCAGATTAGAACCCATTGGATTACAAATTGTGGACGGTTTTAGAGGACTAGCTTTGTCAAAAAAGATACCCCCACATTGGATCTCTTAAGAAAGATCCGAAGAAGTTAAATATTTCTTCCACCGCTTTAGAAAGCCAATAAACTTGACTGTTTCTTTGGACACTTCAAATACATGTCTAGGCCAACGAGCGTTACATTATATCCACATGCCCAGAACATCAAGAGCATCTAATTGCTCAACAACTACAGTACCGATAGCTGGATAATGACGACCCAGGTAGGTCAGTGAACAGCTTGTGAGACGACAAACAGCACTGCGTCTTGCGTGCATTAGAATCAACTCCATTCATTCGACCCCAATCGGAAATGGCCTGTAAATCCCGGCTGAATGTCTCATCCATAATTCGCCAACTGTCTTCAATATCTTGAAGACTTGCCCTACGGTTGAATAAATACAGGGGTTGTTGTCATCCACGAAAGAGTAGATTGCATTCACGGTCTGACCCAAAAGATCGTCAACGAAAATAAGAAATAAAGAGGAAGAAAGGACAGAGCCTTGCTGCACACCTGCGTTTAGCCTGTGTTTATTGGATGAGATCTCTAAGAAAGCTCGATATAAATCGAGCAAAAGTATTACCGACACCAAATGCGATCAGCTTGATATAAGGGCACTGTGCCAGACTCTATCAAAGGCCTTGTAGATATCCAGAGACACAACCTTACTCTTACCAAACTGGTGGATAGACCGACTCCAATGCTCCGACAAAAAACCATCAGGTCTCCGGTAAAGCGCCACTACAGCTGTTCAAACTATGGATCTATTGAGAGGTCATTTCGAAGAGCAGCTAATTTAATGCTTTGGACTGGTGAGTTGGCCGCCTAAATCGTGTAATATCACACCTTTAGACTTTTTTTGTTAGAGCTACGTAAAGTAGCTCCATTAGGTCTCTCGTAAAGCGATTTCTACGGAAGCCATACTGTCGATCATTAAGCA
The DNA here is from genome assembly GCA_963513945.1 of Hydrotaea diabolus. Taxonomy (NCBI): domain Eukaryota; kingdom Metazoa; phylum Arthropoda; class Insecta; order Diptera; family Muscidae; genus Hydrotaea; species Hydrotaea diabolus. Next base: position 29,274,518 of record OY740720.1, on the reverse strand, counting down.
GGTCGTTGGACTCTAGATATCTCACTATATGGTGGTTAACCATGCTCTCCATTACCTTGGAGAGCGCAGATACTTTCCAGGATTATTGGCGTCACCCATTTTAGGGATCGGCTGGACGTTCGCAACCTTCTAACAGGCTAGGAAGATACCCGCACGGTAAGCAAGGTTGAAAAGTTTGAGTAATGGACGGGCTAGCGTCGAAGAGCACTTGTATAGGACATAAACCGAAATACCATCCGGGCCCGGAGACTTGTTCCCATCGAGAACCCTTTTTACTTTACGTTTTCAAGCTCGAGGTCATGAATATTTATAAGACTATTTTATGCAGCAACCAAGGAACGAGTCTAGTGTGCATAGATAATCTGCTTACACGCCGCTAGCTAATTTTTAAAATGAGCACCTCTAAATGAATCCATCATCATCATTTTATTGACACATTTCCAAATTATATTATGCACTTTGAACCACTGTAGCACCGCGACTGCGACAATCTTGTTGCCGTACTGAATGACTTGTCAAAAATTCCGTTTATTTTGCGATAGAATTTGTCACCCAACAATCGCGCATCGCGATGCGACGGTGTGCCTCACTTCTCACGTTTTTCCATGACGTTGTGTTTTATTGTCGCCGCATCAAACACGAGTTTTTGACTTTTATATGATTCGATAAAAGCAACACTCACTCTATACAAGTAGTCGAACACCTTGTTTTCGCAGTTAGACGCATGTACGAGTACACACGAGTATGCACATTAGACCGTACCTAAGAAAAAAGTTCGCCGTACACCTTAGAATATAAAGAATTTATGCAAGGCGGTTTTGAAAAAAATTTAATTTATTCTTTCCTCATTTCTTCGAACACTTGCAAACAGATGATTGTATACCACTCAGAATTGACCTCCTGCGTTCCACTAAAGGCGCATTGGCATTTTGGCCGGTTAGACCGAAAAAAACACACAATCATTTGCTTCGATGTACTTCTTTCACGAACAACTTTTGTTGGATATGGCTCGTCATGAGCCAAACCCATACGGTCGGTTGCATAGATTAATGATTCGTCACCTGTGACAATGTTATACACTGCCTTTGAGCTACCGCAGTTATGCTTTTTCAACATCTCTTTGCACCAATCCATACGAGCCTTTTTTAACATTCGCCAAATTATGTGGAATCCAACGAGAACAATTTTTTTTCACGGCCAAACGAACATGCAATATCTTATTGATGCTTGTCATACTAATGCCCCAGGATGTTTCAATCTCACGGTATGTCACATGTCGGTCTTGTTTAATCAGTACACGCACAGCATCGATGGTTTCTGCCAAAGTGAACGAAGATGGACGTCCTTCACAAAATTCATCCAGGAGCGAACGGCGTCCGAGACTGAACTCTTGGTACCAGCGATTAACAGTGGTGTTTTATGGTGCTTCATAGCCAAAAGTCGAAACAAGTTGATTTAAACTTTCTTGTCTCGATAACCCACGCCGAAAGTCGTAAAAAATCATCGCAAGGAAATGTTCACGCGATAATTCCATTTTTTGACTGAGCTGATTTTTCAACACACTGTAAACAAAACAATTCGCCCTCAAATGACAAAACGTTTTGAGTGAAGTTATGCTAAAAAATGACACAGTTTCCTATGGAAGTTCCAGTTTGCATCTGGAGACACTAGTATTGTCACCAACCCTGGTAATATCCTCTGTTGCTACTACCCTCATGTACCAGCATAATGTCAGAAAATGGAAGCTCGTAAGAATTTTAAAAAAATTGTTCTGCTGGAATTATCGACATTCTTCATTAGCAAGGGCTAAATTTCTTTTTCGCAACCTACAATTGTCTAATATTAGGGTGGTACATTCGGGAAGAAGCAATTGAGATATGATGAGTAAACCCCAAAATGGAGTAAGTACTTGAGGTCAATGACAAAACAGAAAACTTGGCCTCCTCAAGATAAAAGAAAAAAATAGATAGTGGAATATATCGTGTTTATATATATATACCAATTCGACTGCAAATGCAGTAGATATAACGAAAATTTTAAAACCGTGACCCCTATGTTCGGCAATCAAAATTTTACATTTTTTTGAAACTCTTTTGAACAAATACGTTACATTCGAAGGTGTCCGGCAACTTTTTTTTTGGTTTACGTTTTAGGTGGTCCAGTCTAATGTAAACGTTTCATATATAAATATGATCTTAAAACTTGGCGTTGTACAAGATTAGCTGGCTCATGCTGTTGTTTGTCTGATACTTGGTATAAAAATCTAAAAATAAATTTTGAAAATATGTCTTATCTTAATGGGTTGCAGAGTATCTGTATGACTATTATAACCTCAACAAAGGGGGTAAGGGAGGGAGGGTATCTTGCGTCTTTAAGATATAATGCTTCAAAACAGCTAGTATTTTTTGGACTAACAGCGTATCGTGGCTAATCAAGACGCTAAGGCCATGCCCGTATGTTGGAAGTCTAACCATGCCTCTTGGAAATTTTCTCGAAATATATATCGGGCAAGCATGGCTGAGGGTCGTAAGTTTCGGAACTTTTAATTGTGGGCTTTAAAAAATGGAGGACTAATTTTAATTTGGATCGTTTTTGGTCCTTACCTTAATATTGTTGAAATGTAACAATAGTATTATTGCCAAATTCAAAAATGATAATATGGTTATAGCAACAATATAAATATGGTTAGTGCGACAAAAAAATTATTATTTGCGTTTTATGTTAACAACAATATAATTACGGCAATCTTACTGTATGATTGTAGTTCTTCTTCTTTTGAATATGCTTTTTAGAACAATGTTGTTGTTACGGATCTAATGCAATACTCGTAATAATACTTTTTATAAGTATATGGAAATTAAAATGTTTTAAACAAACTGCTTTGGCTTTGTTTAACTGAAATATTTTTAATATTAACGCTTACGTCTTTTTAAACTTATTTTTTCAACTGTTAAATAAATCACTTCTATTATTTTGAATTTAATGTATTTTTAAATAAATTTCATAACTCAAATCTATTGTTGACAACTTAACCCAATTCTAATAAATTGTATTGGGGATCATAGTATAATAGTGTTTGATCATACTATAGATGTGGGGATCATACCATGGCTGCGTGCGAATCATACTATGATTGTGAGGATCATAATATGGTTGTATGTAAAACATACTATGGTTGCGAGGATCATAATATGGTTGTGGAGTTCATGGTATGGTTGAGTTTGAATCATACTATGTTTGTGGGGATCATAGTATGGTTATGTTTGAATCATACTAATGTTGTGAGGATCATAGTATGGTTGCATTTAAATCATACTATTGTTGTGAGGATCATAATATTGTTGTAATACAACCATATACACAACAGTAGTATTATCCTCTTCGAATATTGTCACCACAACCATACTTTTTTTCTGCGTATACGGGTTTAAGAATTGATGTGTAAAATAGCACTTTATTATCTAGATTTACATCCGATTTTTTAGCGAACAGCCAGTACATTTTTCTGGTGTTTAATTTTAGTTGATCTCTTTTTGACTTGATATGTTGTTTCCACGTTAAGCGTCTGTCGAGATGTAGGCCCATTTATTTGACATTGTTTTTTATGGGAATCGTAGAACCATTCAATGTAACTGGAGGACAATCACCTTTTATTAACGAAAAGGTTATGTGTGTGGATTGATCTGCACGCAGAGAAAAAACATGGTTGCTACATGGTCACGACAATATTAATATTTTATCCACAATAAAAGTATGTTCGCCGCAACCATAGCATTGTAAACTGAGTTTATTTTTGACAATAGTATAATTGCTACAATATTAATATTGTTGAAATGTAATAATAGTATTATTGCCAAATTTAAAAATGAAAATATGGTTTTAGCAACAATATAAAAATGGTTGGTGCGACAAAAGTATTGTGTCTTGCGTTTTATGTTCACAATAATATGATAACGGCAATCATACTGTATGATTGCAAATTTTCTTCATTTAAATATGCTTTTAAGAACAAATGTTATTGGTATGGATCTAATGCAACTTTTACTTTTACTTACTTTTTTATTGAAATCAAAATTTTTTAACAATCTGCTTTGGCTTTGTTTAACTGAAATATTTTTAATAAAAACGCTTACGTTTATTTAAACTTATTTTTTTCTACTGTGAAGTATTATTTTGAATTTAATGTATTTTTGAATAATTTTCATAACTCAAATCTAAATAGTGATTATACTATGGTTGTAGGGATCATAACATGGTTGCGTGTGAAGCATAGTACGGTTGTGAGGATCATAATATGGTTGTATATGAAACATACTATGATTGTGAGGATCATACTACGGTTGTATATGAAACATACTATGGTTGTGAGGATCATACTATGTTTGTGGAGTTCATAATATGGTTGAGTGTGAATCATACTATGGTTGTGGGGATCATAGTATGGTTATGTGTGAATCACACTATTGTTGTGAGGATCATAGTATGGTTATGTGTGAATCATACTATTGTTGTGAGGATCATAGTATGGTTGAATTTGAATCATACTATTGTTGTGAGGATATACCTAACAATAGTATTATCCTCTTCGAATATTGTCACCACAACCATACTTTTTTTCTGCGTGTGTAAACAAAAGTTTCGTAGGAATATTACGAGTATTATTGACCCTCTGAACCACTTTAGCTTTTTTTAAACTTATTTGTGTTAATCATTTCATAAGTTTCCTATACACGCTTTATCTATTATCTGATTTGTAAAGATTGGGCTGGGGGTAGGTTTGATTGCCAACTATTTTTTTAACGTTTCCTCGTTATGGTTGCAGAGTGGTGTCGAGAGGGTTTTTGGTTATTTCTGAAACACACTGTACTTCTTGTCTGCAAACTAAAGCAAGCATACTTTCAGGCTGGCGCTTTACAGTGGCGCTTGTAGTATTAGGGACACACAAATATCATTAAAGTTTGAATGTTTTCAGTAAATGTATGACGCAAACCCATCAAGTATCGCATAACTTAACTCAGACAGGGCATTTAAGTCAACTTAGTCACGACTAAGTCTTTGATGAGACTCGCATTTTGTGAACAATAATCCTGTAAAATGCTTAGTACACGCTGAGAAAATAGATGGCTGCTAATTGCCACGGCAACAATAATACATATGTATATGTGACGCGCAAAATAGAAAGGAACCTAAGGGTAAAAACCAGTTTTGTTCAGGTGAGCCATTTTAAAGATATAAATACGTGTATCTTTGGTGTACCATCACTTTCATAAAACGCGCATATCTCTGGTAGGGAACACTTTTGTGGCATGGGATCGGTCTCATTCGATACTCAGATGTTGTCCACATCAAAAAAAAAAGTGAAAATTGATTTTTTTTTACCCTTAGGTCCCTTTCTCTATGCGCTACCAAATATGTTCTTACAATAGAAACATGTCAGGGTGTCCGCCGGGAAAGTACTTCTTTGCTTTGCCGTCATTTTGGTAATTATTAGTCTTGACAGTTCATATTTGGCAGTCGTGAAGTAGAGACGTGCCAAATTTATTATGAAAAAATATTCGATAAACCAACGTGTTTTCATCATTTAAACATTCTATCAAAATCAATCATCGATTACTGTGACGATGCGAAAGTAACGTGAAATGTTTGGGAGAAACAACGTGCCAACAAAGCGCACTATTTATCGTGTATGATTTCGAAGAAAGGTGGTCTGTAGCTGATAGGCCCAAGCATGGACCACAACGTACTGCAAGATCGGCTGAAAACATTACTGCTGCTCAAGAAAGTGTTCAAAACAATCCATCAACCTCAATTCGTACGCCGTGCTCAGGAGCTTGGTCCTCAAAGAACAACTTTGGCTACATTTTTGCACAAGGATTTGCATTTGTTTCCATAAAAGATTCAGTTGGCACAAGAGCTTCTTCCACAAGACCAATTACGCGCCGTACATATGCCAATAGGATGTTACATCTCGCTCATGACAACCCCGATTTTCATAAAAAAATCATTATAAGAGACGAGACACATTTTCATTTGAATGGATATGTGAATAAACGGAATAGTCCTTCAAATTATTCATCAGTCACCTTTGCATAAAAGTGACAGTCTGATATGCAATTTGGTCAGGAGGAATCATTGGACCTTACTTTTATGAAAATGGCGCGATATCGTGATATGATTGAATACTTTTTAACACCAGAACTGCAAGCTTTGGCCTTGACTAACATGTGGTATCAACAAGACGGTGCCACATCGCATTCAGCCAGGTTTACAATGGAATTACTGTGAGGACTCTTTCCACAACATGTTATTTTAGGAAATGGTGTATTGAAGTTATTTCCACGGTCGCCTGATTTGACTGCTCCGGGAGGATATCTAAAAAGCAAGGTTTATGCAAACATACCAGAAACGCTTGAGCACTCAAACAATATATTCGTAATGAAATTAATGAAATACCGCGTGAAATGTGTAAGAATGTAGTGAAAAATGTGCTAAAAAGAGCTCGCATTTGTGGGGCTAACCGAGGCGGACATTAATCCGATATTGTATTCCATACGAAACTGCCGACATTAGAAAAAACATTTTTCAATATAAGATCCATTATCTTTCATTTAATCAAAAATTATAAACACACAAAGTAGTATACCTTCCCGACGGACCACCTGTAGTAGTGTTCACCAAAGCTGCAGTCACCCCTACTTGCAACTGAAAGTCATTTGGACTGCCTTTTGAATAACTTTTGGTTTCTTGGAATGAAATGTTCAATAGAAACATGGTCTCATATCTGACTATGAACTAATTATAACGTAATTTTAAATAATTTATTTAATAAAAATATCTGTTGGTTAATAACAACATAAACTAATCCTAATAAATATTTTTGGGGATCATAGTATGATTAAGGGGAATCATACTATAACACATACTTGTACGAGGGTTGCTATTTATATTTCGAGTCCGGCAATAAAAACATAATAATTTATGATTGGAAATGTTTTTATTGTTTTTCAAAATATTCTCCTTTAAGATCAATACACTTTTGCATGAGCACAAACCAATTGTCGAAGCACTTTTTCCACTCCGATTGAGACACCTCCAAAACATGATTTTTGAACGCTGCTTTGGGTCATGAAAAACGTTGACACGCATTTTTTTCTTGATGCTAGGGAATAAAATGAAGTCATTGGGTGCCAAATCAGGGCTGTACGGTGGATGGCCCATCAATTCGACATCTTGAGCGGTCAAATAGCTCATCGTTTCAGCTGATGTGTGAGAGCTCGCATTGTCGTGGTGCAAAATGATACGTCTTCTCTTAGTATCCTTCCTCATTTCTTTGAACACTGTTGGCAAACAGATGGTTGTATACGTATCACTCAGAATTGACCGTCCTACGTTCCACTAAAGGCACTGTGGCAACATGACCGGTTATACCGGAAAAAACGCAATCATTTGCTGCGATGTACTTCTTCCACGAACAACTTTTGTTGGATTTGGCTCGTCTTGAAAGATCCATACGGTCGATTGTTGTTTTGTTTCGGGTTCATATCCATAGATCCATGATTCGTCACCTGTGACAATGTTATAGACTGCCTTTGAGCTACCACAGTTATACTTTTTAAACATCAATTTTTGCACCAATCCATACGATCCTTTTTTGAGCATTCGTCAAATTATGTGGGATCCAACGAGAACAAATTTTTTTCACGGCCAAATGAACATGCAATATGTTATTGATGCTTGTCATACTAATGCCCAAGGATGCCTCAATCTCACGGTATGTCACATGTTGGTCTTGCTTTATCAGTTCACGCACAGCATCGATGGTTTCTTCCAAAGTGACCGAAGTTGGACGTCCGTCGCGAATTCATCCTGAAGCGAACGCCGTCCCAGACTGAAGTCTTGGTACAAGCTATTTACAGTAATGTTTGATGGTGATTCATCGCCACAAGTCGAAACAAGTTGATTTTAACACTCTTGTCTCTTGTCATCGCACGAGAATCTTCACGAGATAATTCCATGTTTTGACTGAGATGAATTTTTCAACACACTGTAAACAAAACAATTCGCCATCAAATGACAAAACGTTCTGAGTGCAGTTATGCTAAAAATGTCAAAGTTTTCAATGGAAGTTCCAGTTTGCATCTGGGAACACTAGCAACCCTCGTATGTGAAACATACTTTGGTTGTGAGTATTTTGGGTATCATAGTAAGGTTGAGTAAATCATATATTGTTGTTGAAATTATAGTATGGTTGTGTGTGAATCATACTATTATTGTAAGGATCATAATATTGATGCGCCACAGCCATATTCGAGGGCATATCAATAATTCCGTGACTTCGAATAAAGCATTTTTATATTGCAAAAAACAAAATATATTTATCAACATTGAACAGGGATTAACTGGCTCAAGACCTCTTGCTTCTATATTTAAATAGAAGACAAGTTTTAACAAATTTGTTAACATAATATCCTTTTAGCTTAATACACTTAGTCCATCGTTTCTCCAATTTTCGTATCCCTTCAAAAAAAAATGATTTTTCGATGTCCAAAAAATAGACAATTTTTGGATCGTTGGAGCTGAAACTGTTTCCACCGAGCCATATCTTTAGGATTGGAAATAATAACAAGGGACTTAATTCGAAGAATATGGCGTGTGAGTTACCAATTCGTAACCTAATTCATGCAATTTTGCCATTGATAAAGCACAATTGTGCATCCGTGCAGTATCTTGACGAAAAAACTTTCTTAGCCATTTGGGGTCGTTCTTTTTTTAAATCCTTGTTAAATCGGTCTAATAAGTTGGCATAGTAATCGCCGTATATTTCTTTCCCCTTTTGAAGGTAATCGATGTGGACTATCCCGCGTGCATCCCAAAAAACTGTTGCCATCACCATGGCCTACTTCGGAGCCGGTTTACCTGGAGAAACCCATTGTTTAAACTGCTCTTGGTCTCCGAAGTGCTGTAATGGATCCATGTTTCACCCACGGTTATAAAACGCCGCAAAAACTCATTCCACTTGCGGTTAAACAACTCCCAACAATCCTTTGAAGTTGTCAGACGATTAGGTTTATGGTCAGCTGAGAGCAAACGCGGCAGACGGCTTTCTTAAACCCAACTGATCATGTAAATTCGAAACCACACTGCCATATGAAATGGGCATTTCGACATTTACGGGTGTATTGACCTCAATTGGCCGTCCAGAACGACCAGAAAGTTGTATGTTTTGAACAGCTGTTTAACACAAACTAAATGACAAAAATCTTTACAAATTTGACAGTAGTTTTAATTTTTGTATTCGGCCTTTATATTAAATTTTACTAAATAATTATTATATCGAGCTCGAGGCCAAGGTTATTATTTTTTGTTATATATTTCCCTTTATTCGATATTTCGTTCTTCTTTGAAGAACATCATCATGAATAACTAAATTAAACAAAATAACTCCGTAGCGAGTACCTCAGTTTCTTGTTGTCAAGAAATTTAGTAAATTTTGACAGTAGTCCATTAACAGATGGTACTTAATGGGAGCAGTGTTGTATTTCATATAACTACGAGGGAAGTTGGAAAAGTCACGGAATTTTTGATATGCCTTCTTATCTTGTGGGTCCTGGTCACTGAGTATCAATATGTTCACGGATCAAAGAGCCGTCAGCTCCTTTAAAGTAGAAAGTTAAATTCATGTATTTACGATTATTTAAATCTCACGCGCTTCAAGTATTACTTATAAGCATTTGCACTAGCTGGTAATGACCTCTCATTACCCTATGCACCATTTTTGAAATCAAAAGTAAGTACTTACTCATAAAAGATATCGTATTCGAATAATGTGTGGCTCTTGATGTATTGAAATGCCATTTTCTAAACACATTTTCGTTGGTAATGACTCTTTCTCGCATTGTAGACTTCTCTGTTTTCATTTCATGGTTCATGTCTCTCTTGCATTGGAGAATTCTGTTTCAATTTTGATCTCCCTCGTTTTGAATGTAAATTAAAATTCATTGTTTCAAGGTATTTGGAGGGAAATGCCCCAAATGTTTGTCATCTGTTATTTGGTGTTGTTGTAGCGGCAACTTTGTGCCGGAATGACGGTCCTTGGCCGAAGAATTGCTGTTCGGATCAATCTGGTCCATAGAACAGCCTATCGTGGGATTGTTGTCTGTTATGATCAGCTGTCGTGTAATGCAGAGTCAAGTGTCTTGTTTCTAAAGTCTTCTTTGTGCAAATCCCCGCAGACGTTTATTTTTGTTTTGAATATGTCATCATTGACTCTCTTTCTCTAACTTACGCTCACGCATAGACAACAAAGGGCGTAACTCGCATTTTCGCAACTTTACAGGAGAATGTACAAACTCTATAACATTTGAAAAACTTCAGACATAAAAAAATTTAAAGGCAATTTTAAATCAAAATGCGCATGAAATTTAATTCTGAAACTAATTTTTTTTTCACTTTAAGTTATGTTTTGTGACTGATAATATTGAAAAAAATTGAGTTGGGGCCTTTTGATACAGAGATTACACTAAGAATTTTAGAAACATAGTAATGTTTTAATTCTCGTTTTAAGAAATAAAAAAGCAATTTAAACAAAAATAAGTATTTTTGACATAGATTAACAAGGGAACTAATAATATTAGATTTCGAGATTGCTACGAGGGCGGTTCGGAAAGTTAGCCTATCAATGAAAGAGAATAGTTAGTTTTTCAAAAATATTTTTATTTTTCAATATAATCTCCTGAAACTTCAATACACTTAGTCCAACGCTTATCTAGCAATTCTATCCCTTGATTAAAATAGTTTTCCTCAAGGTCTTCAAAATAGTGGTTTACAACTGTAATTGCATCTTCATTTAAGGTAAAACGCTTGCCAGCAAGGATTTTTTTTGATTTGGGAACAGGTAAAAGTCACTGGGAGCTAAATCAGGAGAATAAGGTGGGTGGTCAAGCAACTCGTACTTTAATTCGTTGATTTTAGCCATTGTTAAAACACTCTTGTGCGCTGGTGCGTTGTCTTGAATGAAAAATTAGTTTTTTGTGTTGTAAGCCAGGACGTTTTTCTCGAATTTGTACATTTAATTGATCTAAAAGGTTGCAATAGTACTCTGCATTTATTGTTTTACCCTTTTGCAGATAGTCAATCAATAAAATACCTTTGAAGTCCCAAAAAACCGTTGCCATAACCTTACCAGCCGATTGAATTGTTTTTGCCTTCTTTGGGGCACTTCCTCCAGCATCAGTCCATTGTTTGGATTGTTCTTTTGTCTCTGGAGTATAGTGGTGGATCCATGTCTCATCAACAGTTATGAAACGACGCTTAAAATCCATTTTATTTCGCTGAAAACGATCCAAACAAGCTTGAGAAATGTTCATTCTTATGCGTTTTTGGTCGATCATGATTGCTATTTTTGGACGTCCACTACGTGGTTCATCTTCAATGCTTGTACGACCACGTTTAAATTCAGCAACCCAATTTGTTACTGTTGCATATGAAGGAGCACTTTCACCTAATACATTCACCATATCATTATGAATTTCTTGTCCCGATAAACCTTTTTTATGTAAATATTTAATGACACCACGCATTTCTAATTTTTCCATTGTAAAAAAACGCGAATGCGTCTTTTGTAAACACTTGTTTCTATATGAAGGAGTTGCCAGATCGAAACAAAATTTAACATGTGTTCATAGCAGAGATGGAAGTTTTCAAAACACTTGACTTTTTTCTGTTTATACCGCGCTTTTTGTGCTAGGCTAAGAAGTTTCCGAAGCGCCCTCGTATTTGCTCTTTGTAAAGAGAATCGTGGATAATATCCTTTATATTAGTCTTCAGTCTTTGTGGGTGTGGCTTATAATCGCCTGTAATGTCAGTTTTGAAAAAAAAATAACCCTGAAGCATCATATGCCAAGGCTCGTATCATATTTACGGTGATACATCTCGTACAGCTCAGACCTCAGTGAAGCACACATAAGAAGAGAGGCAGAGTTAATTTATTTACAAAATAAAAAGTTTTTCCTTTAAAGTTGATACATTTTCCTGAAGTATAAACAAACTCATAACCACGACTGAAGAAGTGAATCCCAAAGCTTTTCCCTTGGCTGATGCCCAATTGACTGCTAAAATCATGAACTTGTTGCAACAGGCTACGCAAAGGTGCCAACGAAGCTACCAAAACTTTGAATCGTGGTCTCACCGATATTATTGTTATGGCCGCCGATGCCGAACCAGTCGAAATCATATTGCATTTGCCGCTGTTGTGTGAAGATAAGAACGTTCCCTACGTTTTCGTGCGTTCCAAGCAGGCTTTGGGTCGCGCTTGTGTTGTGTCTCGTCCCATCATTGCGTGCTCGGTGACCACCAATGAGGGATCTCAATTAAAGTCTCAGATCACATCCATTCAACAAGAAATCGAAAGCCTTTTAGTTTAAGTTGTCTATAGCTTTAGGATCTAAAGAGCATTTTGTAAGTTTGCAAATTAAATTCCCCCAAAAATAATGTGAGACCTACCTACCTAAAACCCATTTAACTTTTTGTACAAATAGTATTTACAAAAATAAACTAAAAAAAAAGAAAATCACAAGGGATCGCCAATGCTTCTGCCTAAATTTGAAAAAATTGCTTCTATAAATCTACGTATTTTTTGTAGTATTTTTACCTGGTCGAATCGAAGAGTACGAGGGTGGTTTCAATGAAAGAGAATAGTTAGTTTTTCAAAAATATTTTTATTTTTCAATATAATCTCCGGAAACTTCAATACACTTAGTCCAGCGCTTATCTAGCAATTCTATCCCTTGATTAAAATAGTTTTCCTCAAGGTCTTCAAAATAGTGGTTTACAGCTGTAATTGCATCTTCATTTGAGGTAAAACGCTTGCCAGCAAGTAATTTTTTTAGATTTGGGGACAGGTAAAAGTCACTGGGAGCTAAATCAGGAGAATAAGGTGGGTGGTCAAGCAACTCGCACTTTAATTCGTTGATTTTAGCCATTGTTACCCTTTTGCAGATAGTCAATCAATAAAATACCTTTGAAGTCCCAAAAAACCGTTGCCATAACCTTACCAGCCGATTGAATTGTTTTTGCCTTCTTTGGGGCACTTCCTCCAGCTTCAGTCCATTGTTTGGATTGTTCTTTTGTCTCTGGAGTATAGTGGTGGATCCATGTCTCATCAACAGTTATGAAACGACGCTTAAAATCTATTTTATTTCGCTGAAAACGATCCAAACAAGCTTGAGAAATGTTCATTTTTATGCGTTTTTGGTCGACTGTTAACAAGTGCGGCACCCATCTTGCAGAAAGCTTTTTCATCTGTAGTTCTTCATGCAAAATTAAATGGACTCGATCATTTGAGATGCCCGTGATATTAGCTATTTCACGCACTTTTATTTGTCGATCATTTAATACCATATCATGCACTTTGGCTACAATTTCTGTTGTTGTTGCTGTTTTTGGACGTCCACTACGTGGTTCATCTTCAATGCTTGTACGACCACGTTTAAATTCAGCAACCCAATTTTTTACTGTTGCATATGAAGGAGCACTTTCACCTAACACATTCACCATATCGTTATGAATTTCTTGTCCCGATAAACCTTTTTTATGTAAATATTTAAAGACACCACGCATTTCTAATTTTTCCATTGTAAAAAAATCGCGGATGCGTCTTTTGTGAACACCTGTTTCTATATGAAGGAGTTTAACATGTGTTCATAGCAGAGACGGAAGTTTCCAAAACACTTAACTTTTTTCTGTTTATACCGCGCTTTTTGTGCTAGGCTAAGAAGTTTCCGAACCGCCCTCGTATTGCTTAGTAATAATTTCGAAATTTAAAAAAAAGTCGTAATCCAAATGGTGAGCTTGTAGGGGAGCTGGAACTTTTCGAGCCTCCCTTATGTTGAACAAATTGAGACGGCAAGGTTATGTGCTAATTTTTTTATTCTTCTCTCTATTAGGGAATGGGTTGCGTCACATTCCATTTGTGTATGCCCACTAACTAAATTGGATATGACAATTTCATATCATCATTTTCTTTTAGTGATTCACTCTTCTCGACATATAGCTTATATATTTCCTGATAGGTGGAAAAATCCGATTCAAAGTATAATTTTTTGTATCTTTTCGACAATAATGGGACTCCAGTTCCTCAAGGATTTTTTTTTTATAGAAATTCTCGCTTTTTTCGTTGCGCTAACCTACGAGTAGTGCAGATGCTCTTCTGACGGATTTTTGCAAATGTGCAGATTTGTCGGGACTGTCTTGCGTGCCATGTTTACCGCCACCGGCAATCCAATATCTTACCATCTGTTCTTTGATTCCCAATGTCGAAAAAAACATTTGGCGGAACAATTGTAATTTTATTAAATCGTGTCTCAAAAAATATTTTATTGTTTGACTCCGCCTTGAAGTTTCAGTTGAACTATGTTTTGTCTTTGAGATATTTGTAAGACCTATGACATACATCCGTTTTTGTTTCCAACCATCTTCGAAAACAAATCAAATATTTCATTTCGGGTTTGCTGGTTAACCGATGAACAATGTCTGAGCGCAATTTTTTTGCAAAACTGTTATAAACATGCCGTTCCTAGTTGCCGAGGAGGCTTCAAACAAATTTCGTTAGTCGATATTCCCGAATATTGTGTACCCTTCATTCTACTTATATTTTTTCTATTTGCGTTTGCTTTCCATTCCGATTTGTTTGCTATATTCTTTCTCTTTCGAATATCACCTCCATTCCCCGCACTAGAGACAAAATTATCACTTTCGCTATTCAAGTTATTGAAACTTTTAATAAACAAATTTTCAACGACAACTGTATTTGATCAAAAACTTAAAACGTTTTGAGCGGCACTTCTTCGTGCAAAAACTATTTTTCTACTTTGGGAAAGTCCCTATTACAGTGACAGTGTTGTCAATACTGCATATGCATATGTGGCGCGCAAAATAGAAATGCACCTAAGGGTAAAAACCAGTTTTGTTCAGGAGAGCCATTTAAAAGATTTAAATACGTGTATCTTTAGTGTACCATCACTTTCATAAAACGCGCATATCTCTGGGAGGGAACACTTTTGGGGCATGGGATCGGTCGCATTCGATGCTCAGATGTTGTCCACATCAAAAAAAAGGTAAAAAAAGTGATTTTTTACCCTTAGGCCCCTTTCTCTATGCGCTGTCACATATACGTTTTGTAAAATTAAACATTACACAAAACCAAAAAAATAAACAAGTTAGGGCTTTTTTTCTTTCAACTTTTTTTGGATTTTGGTTACGCCCTTTTGTAAAAGGACAATAAATCCGGTATTTTTGATCACAAAGCCCTGACATTTTTGTGGGATGTAAATACACATGGTCTACCAAAATATGTAAAAAACGCGGTTTTGAAAAAAATCGAGTTACGCCCTTTCTAAATTAAGCCATCGATATAATTGAGCTTCGAGTGCGTGCGTTGAAGTACTTTCCGACCAAACTGATACAAAATATTAGCAGTAATGACTTTTGATTTGGCCTTACGCGCCTTATTACTGGGTAATGCGATTTGTTGCTAGGCGTCTGTACGACTGACTACATTAGACAATTATTCAAATATTTATTCTATGTTCAATTCAAACCTTTTGTTGAAATATTCAATTATTTTTATTTTTCAATTGTATCGATTCTTTTGTACTAGAGTTCAAAATTCCAACAATTGCCAAATCTGTAGTTTTCCACGCCTTATTGCATTTTTAATGACACACTCGTAGACGTGATCGTCTAGAATCATTCCCAGCATTACCATCTTGTTGACTGTTCTACTTTTAACTATCTAAGCGAGACCTCGCCATATGCATTTAACATCAAGCGCCGCAATTTCGGCTAGACCCCTCTTCGCCCAACGACTTCAATCTCTTAGTTATTAGAGTCAATTATAATGTAATTCACACTCTGTCTGAAATTGATCGTATCGTTATATTTTTGGACATACTTGACGGAGAGACGATCATTAGCATTTCAAACGGCCAGCAGGCAGCACTTGAATATTGCCCAACACTTCTGTAACGAGATTTCCAAAATGATGGGCACTCCCAGTGTAGAAGATTTACGCCATGAAACATTTGGCATAAGACATTTACAATGTCTACTGTTGGCCTTAGGTCTGTCGGTGGGTTATGCGACCAGAGTGAATCTCTCGGTGGCCATAGTGGCCATGACTGATATACAAGAGTCCAAAGAAGGGGTAGAGGTAGGCTTTTAGAACAAACTTTTGTTTTTTCAATTTAATCTATACTCTTGTTTGTTTTTATCATTTCAGATCTTCCAATGGTCGGAGCAGCAGAAGTCCCTACTGCAGAGTAGCTTCTTTTGGGGCTATGTCTTAACGCAAATACCCGCTGGTTACTGGTGTCGCAAGTGGGGCGCCAAAGGTCTCTTCCTGTGGGGCAATATGATCAGTTCAGTGCTGGCGCTATTGACCCCGTACTTGGTCACCGTGGGCGACTGGCAGTTGCTGATGGTCGTGCGCATTATACAGGGCCTGGGGCAGGGTGTGCTCTTTCCCTGCACCCACAGCGTGTTGTCGCGTTGGTCTCCGCCCGGCGAAAGGGCTACCCTGTGCAGTCTGGCCTATGCGGGCACATTTCTGGGAGCCGTCGTTATGTTTGGCAGCAGTGGCTGGATAATATCGTCGCTTCACGGTTGGCCCAGTGTATTCTATATATCTGGCCTCCTGGGCTTTGTATGGTGCTTCATATGGTTTGTCTGGGGCTCCAATAGCCCACATGGCTATAAGCGTATTTCTCCCGAAGAGAAGTCCATGATTTTGAAATCCCTTAAGGCTCCTACACAGAATGACATGAATGCGGAAAATTCAACTTCTACCACGCCCTGGCTGAAAATTGCCACCTCGTTGCCCTGCTGGGCTCTGTTGGTCGATCATTGTGCCCATAATTGGGGCTTCTGGACTTTGCTGACCCAGCTGCCCACCTATATGAAGCATATCCTCAACATGGACATCAAAAGCAATGCTCTGTTCTCCGCGCTGCCCTATCTCATAATGTTGCTGCTGACTTTTCTCTTTGGTTACATAGCCGATCGTCTGCACAAGCGCCAGTTGGTGACGACCAATTTTAGCCGCAAACTATTCAATACCGTTGGCCAATGGTTGCCCATGGTCTCGCTGGTGGCCCTGGGCTATTGTGACTTTTCCCACTTGACGCTGGCCATTGTTTTCATTGTTTCGTCGGTGGGCCTGAACTCTTCGTCATTTTTGGGCTTCAATGTCAATCATTTGGATATATCACCGAACTATGCGGGGGTGCTCATGGGCATCACCAATTGTGCAGCGAATTTCATGAGCATTTTGGCCCCTCTGACGGTGGGCTTTATTGTAAAGGATGCGGTAAGTTGAGACTAAGACTTAACTCGATATAATCTTTAATCATTTTTGGGTTTCCTCTATTCTTTGTAGACCAATCCTTTGCAGTGGCGCCTTGTATTTTTCCTCTCCGCTGGATTTTATTTTGTGGGCAATCTTTTATTTTTGTTATTCGGCCAAACGGGGGTGCAGCCCTGGAATGAACCTCTGCCGAAACCGACGGAAATGCTGTTAATAGAAAGTAACGAGACCAAAAAGAAGGGCGTCAAAGAGTAATAGTAATTTAAGTGTTGCGCAGGTAAGATATCGGTGATTACTTCGCTGTATAATTATTTTTAGAACCGAAACTTATGTCCCAATAAAGATTAATAGTATTTTATTAGATAAGTATACAAATAAAAAATAATATAATATATATTCATTAGAAATGTGGTCTCCTTGCACAATATTTTTGGTTTAAAGTAGTTATTATTTAAAATTTAATTGAAAAAAAGAAACCGAAAAAACCAATTTTTTTTAGACAGTAACACTATCCATTTCTCTATTTTTCTGGGTTTATCTTAAATAATTCTTTAACCCTTAACCACAAATTCGCTACTGAATGGGGTTAAAACAATTATCATATTAATGGCTCTACTGGTCGAGGAGGCCGACCCTACCAACAGTTAAAATATAAAAATAAATTTATATTTTTATTCGTAGTGAAAGATGTTTGGATTTAAGTGGCAACATGTCCACATTTACAATTGGCGACAAGGGCCTTTAATTGGGCCGCTATGGTCATTTCGTCCGGGTCGGAACTTTAAGCAGATCTTAAAAATACATTTTATTTTCCGAGTAATTTGATCATTTTGAGTGACACAATCTTTGTTAGTTAATGTTTGCTAAGGACGTTTTAGCCTACTAGAGACTATTGGTCCAGAAACTATTCTCATTTTTGATGCGTTCAGTGCGTCTTGACATCAGTTGTGCTCTGTCGTCGTCCATTTTGAGTGACACAATCTTTGTTAGTAAATGTTTGCTAAGGAACGTTTTAGCCTGCCTACTAGAGACTATTGGTCCAGAAACTATTCTCATTTTTGATGCGTTCAGTGCGTCTTGACATCAGTTGTGCTCTGTCGTCGTGCACCAACTAAAGAGATCTGTTTAGAAAATACTCAAAAAGTGTACTTGTACTAAACCTATTCTCCCTACAAACCCAAACAGCTTATATAAGGTACTTACATTTTAAGGGCCTATGCTATTTTGTCGCGCAAATGAGCCATTGTTTCGTTAACTGTGTGGCAAGTGGCAACGTCCTGTTGAAACCACATATCGTCCACATCCATATCTTCCAATTCTGGTCATAAAAAGTTCGTTACACCATTCACAGTAACTGCCCGGCTGGCCTCGTTTTGGAAAAAAAAAGGCCCGATGATACCGCCAGCCCATAAACCGCACCAAACAGTCACTCTTTGTAGGTGCATTGTTTTTTCGACAATCACTCTTGGATTATCATTCGCCGAAATGCGGCAATTCTGCTTATTGATGAATCCACTGAGGTGAAAATGTGCCTCATCACTGAAGATGATTTTCTTCAAAAATTGATCATCCACTTCATAATAAACCTGAATAAGTTTTACGCTTGTGTCGTTCAAATTAAGTCAGTCTGAAATTGAGAAATATTAAATGAAATGCAGAAAAAAAAAAACATGTTGTTTAGGTGTGGTTCTCATTCAACAACAGCCCTTAAAATTTAACCACCCTTTATAAATTAGTTGGATGTGAATAAGCCAACTATAACTTTTCTTGTTTTGGCCAATTAATTTTGTGCGTGTCATCAAGAGAAGAGAAGATCGTATACGTTTGCGTGCCATACTTTTCGGCATTACATACATATAAGACACAGGCGGACCCGGCGAAATTCGACTCGCCTCAATTTAACGCCTTCAGATAAACTCCAGAGTGATAATAAAACACAGATAGTTCAAATTTAAATGCGATTTATTTGAATGGAATCGAAATCAGTTTCCCAACACGCGAACAGCAACGTACAGCTGATCGTGCAAAAAAAACTGGGAAATTCGAGATTAATCCCACAGACTTCCAACGTCAATTGAACGGAGAACTGAATCCGCTTGAATTAAAATTGAATATCTGTTGGAAAAATCGAAATTCGCGGGGTAAGGAATTCTTCTCCTTTGAATTTGCCCTTGATGATCGTCGCTTGAATAACTTTGTTCATCAGTTGCTTCTGCGTACCGTTGCAGAATGTCGGATGATTCAGATATCGCATCATGATTATGATCGATCCGCCCTTCAGTTGTAAATTATGCGACGGAATTCCCGGCACAATAATCGAGTTTAAAAATTCCGAAATTCCGTCGGATAGTTTTTCGCTTCACCCTCGTAGGTTACGCTGCTTTTATTGCCCGTTAAATAACGCAATCGAGATTTTTACAGTTTTGTGCGATGCCGGTAACACTTTAGTGATGAGTTCCTCCATCGACGATGTGAACTTAAAAAAAATTGGCGGGAACGATATCAATCCAGTGGAAAGATCAACAGGAATTTTGCCATTGCCAAGCGCTAGCAGTTGTCTCGAGAATTCAAGAGTCGATGAGTCGTGCTGCAACGCGACTGTCATGTTCAGCGCCAATTTGAACATATTGACTTGCCACCACAAAGACGACGATTTCAGGCATGCAATGAGTTTATCGGCAGCAGTAGATTTTGGAATGACGGAAAGCGTCTGATGAAAATCTCCGGAGATGCATGTATTTTTTTAAGCCACATTATAGAAAAATGAAAACAAAAAATGTTGTCCAAAAATTAAAAAAAATGTAAAGGGTGAACAATAGGGTGGAGTGAAATTCAAAAAAAAAAGTTAACCTCGGAAAGAGATGTAGTCTGGGGTCCTAAAGAGGGGAAAAATAAAGAAAAAAATTTAAAAAAAATTTTTAGGGGTCGCGCCACTCCCTAGAAATTTGGAAATTATCGTTATTTTGGCGTTGATTTTAGAAAAATCCTAAAAATTAACGACTTAACTTATTCGAAATTTAAAAGTTTGATTTTTTTTTTTTTTTTAAATTTTTTCTTTATTTTTCCCCTCTTTAGGACCCCAGACTACATCTCTTTCCGAGGTTAACTTTTTCAAATTAAAAAAAAGCATGTTTTCACTCCACTCCTAGTGAACAACCCTTATCACTTAGGGACAAGAAAAGTAGCCAATACTCAAACCGATACTCAACCGTATAAAATTTGGTAAAAATCGGTAAATCCGTTTCGGAGGAGTAAGGTAACTAACATTGTGACACGATTATTTTATATATATATAAAAATTATATTTCCGACTTAGTTAAAAGTCAATCGAATAACCTTTTTGAGATCATAGTTTATTTCAAATTTTGTCTTACCTATTTTCTGAATTGTCCGGCTCCTCGAGGTCATGTACGAAATGAAGAGAAGGTATTTTCTTTTTATTAATTTTGTTTTTAAAGTGGTTTTCGATTTCTTGGACGATCATTGAAAACGGTTCAAAGAGAATAGCAACGTTTAGATGACCAACAAGACTCTAAATCAACCCCTTAAATATCGTACGCTGAAGTAGGCAGTGCTAATTCAATTCGTTCATCTCCAGAAATAATAAATGCTTTGGTTTTTTTATATAAAATTTCTAGTCTCTTTTATGTTTGTTTTTTTTTATTATTATTATTATTTCTTAAATATATAACATTAAAACTAATCACAAACTAAACTAAATAGTGTTAAATACATTAATTACGTACAGTTATCAGCTTTATAGTTATCAAAAATAATTATTACTGGAATTCAACTCTAAACGTTTTACATTTTCTTTTATTCATTCTAACACTAGACAACAAAACTACAAAAACGATTAAAGTCAACACGAACACACACAGACGAAAATTCAATTTAGACCTGATTCAGATTAATATACACGGGCTCTCCGGGACTGTCCTAAAAATACAGTCCGCTTAAAATGCACTTTGAAAGCAGCTCACAGCCCACGCCTTAAGGATAACTCGATGCAATTTGACCAAGGAATTACAGCTAATGTTGGGACTCCACAAAGGTGGAGTTGCGTTTTTTCCCCGACACCTCAGGCTGAGCATCATTCCAGGGCTGGACTTCCACCTTGCCAAAGATCACAAAGAGTAAGTTGCCAATGAAGTAGAAACCGGCCGCAATGAAGAAGATATAGCGCCATTGATCGGGATTTTTCTGGAAAAAAAGAGACGATACAAGGTTAAATATGGAGAGCATAAATAAGGTAAGAGGTAAGAGAGAGTAATATTTTTATAAGTAACTAAAGTATATTCGATCCAAGAGAAAACTAGTATTTGAGAGAATAAATGCAAGTACGAGATTTGCTATTTATAATTCGTCTCCGGCAATAAAAATAATAATTTATCATTGGAAATGGTTTTATTGTTTTTCTCTCTCCTTTAAGATCAATACAGTTTTGCATGCGCACAAACCCATTTTCGAAGCACTTTTTCCACTCCTCGAAAACATAATTTTTTAACGCTTCAACAGATGCTTCCGGCGATGAAAAACGTTGACCACGATCAGGGCTGCACGGCGGATGACCCATCAATTCGACATCTTGAGTAGCCAAAAATCTCTTCATTTTAGCTGCTGATGTGTGAGAGCTCGCATTGTCGTGGTGCAAAATGATCCGTCTTCTCCTATTATCTTTCCTCATTTCTTTGAAAACTGTTGGCAAACAGTTGGTTGTATACCACTCAGAATTGACCGTCCTACGTTCCACTTAAAGCAGTGTGTCAACATGGCCGGTTGCTATTTACATTTCAGATCCGAACAAAACTAGTGTTCCCAGATGCAAACTGGAACTCCCATAGGAAACTTTGCCATTTTTTAACATAACTTCACTCAGAACGTTTTGTCATTTGAGGGCGAATTGTTTTGTTTGAAGTGAGTTGAAAAATTCATCTCAGTCAAAAAATGGAATTATACCGTGAACATTTTCGTGCGATGATTTTTTTTACGATTTTCGACGTGGGTTATAGAGACAAGATTATTTAAATCAACTTGTTTCGACTCTTTTCGATGCAGCACCATCAAAAACCACTGTTAATCGCTGGTACCAAGAGTTCAGTCTCGGATGCCGTTCGCTCCAGGATGCATTTCGTGAAGGACTTCCAACTTCGGTCACTTTGCCAGAAACCATCGATGCTGTGCGTAATCGACATGTGACATACCGTAAGATTGAGGCATCCTTGGTAAAAACAAAATTGTTCTCGTTAGATCCCACATAATTTGACGAATGGTCAAAAAAAGGCTCGTATGGATTGGTGCAAAGAGATGTTGAAAACGTATAACTGCGGTAGCTCAAAGGCAGTGTATAACATTGTCACAGGTGACGAATCATGGATCTATGCAAATGAACCCGAAACAAAACAGCAATCGACCGTATGGGTCTTTCAAAACGAGCCAAATCCAGCAAAAGTTGTTCGTGGAAGAAGTTCTTCGAAGCAAATGATTGCGTTTTTTTTCGGTATCACCGGCCATGTTGCCACAGTGCCTTTAGTGGAACGTACGAGTAGGACGGTCAATTCTGAGTGGTATACAACCATCTGTTTGCCAAGAGTGAATAAATGAGGATAGATAATAAGAGAACACGGACAATTTTACATCACGACAATGCGAACTCTCACACATCAGCTGAAACGATGAGCTATTTGACCACTCAAGATGTCGAATTGATGGGCCATCCCTGATTTGGCAGCCAATGACTTCTTCTTATTTCCTAGCTTCAAGAAAAAAATGCGTGGCCAACGTTTTTTTATCGCATGAAGCAGCTGTTGAAGCGTTAAAAAATCATGTTTTGGAAGTGTCTCAATCGGAGTGCAAAAAGTGCTTCGAAAATTGGTTTCTACTCATGCAAAAGTGCATGATATTAAAGGAGAATATTTTGAAAAACAATAAAGCCATTTCTCCAATGATAAATTATTGTGTTTCTATTGCGGACCCGAAATATAAATAGTAACCCTCGTATCATGCTCTGTACCACCGACAAATATCTTTCAACTGGAAAATGTTCATTTGGTTGTGTTCGAAAAGCAAACAATTTCGCTACTCACGGAAGCAAAATTTTACATTTTGCTCTGTACCGACACGCACTCTTCGATTCAAAAATTACACTAGTTAACAAATTATTTTTTTTTTCGTCCCGAGTTTAGAAAAGCTAATTTCCTTTCATTTGAGACCACTCTTGATCGAAATCGGCAATTGGGTTTGGAATTTATGGTCCAAAAAGCTGAGACATTTCTTAAAAAAATTTCCAAAAATTCTATCTTGAAAATTAAGTAGAGAAAATTTTTTTAAAAATTATTTTCGTGTTTAGGAGGCCAAAATCTATCGGAAAAAATTATTTAGAACTCTGGACCAAAATTACTTTAAATTGGTGTTATCGATTGTGTTTTCTTACACTCGCAAAAAGTAGTTTTTCCAACGGAACATTTACATTCTGCTCCGTACCACTACCAAAGATCTTTTAAAACAACAATATTGATTTGAAAGTAGAAAACAAAGAAGTATTTCTAATGGGAGGTGACGTTTTACGCTTTGCTCTGTACCGACCTTAACTATACCAAAAAATATTTTTCAACCAAAACATTTAATATTTCTTAAGGTAGTGAAATTTTTTGTTTGACGCTCTACTGCCCTTAACGACACCGACGAAACTTGAAAATTTTCAATTTTCATTTCGCACACAAACAATTGTATTTCTTAAGGAAGCGAAATTTTTCGTTTTGCTCTGGACTGTCATTACTGACATCGAAAGAAATATATAAAGAATTTTATTTAATATTTAAACACTCACAAATAGGAGTATTTTTAATGGAAGCGAAGATGTACGTTTTGCTCTGAACTGGCCTTGCCGACACCGACAAAAATTTCGCAACCTAAAAATGTTCTCAGTACTTTTAAATTACAGAATGCAAATATACGTTTTGCGCTGTACCACTGGCAAATACTCCATTTAATTTTAATATTTTCTTTAGGATTTCATACGCACAAAAGTATTTCTTACTGCAGGGATATTTTACTTTTACTCCGTACCGACTGACATATTTTTTTACTCGAAAATTTCATTGGCTTTCCTAATTAAAACTTCTAAGAATTTCTTATTGAAGCGAAATTTTACATTTTGCTCAGTACCATTTAAAATAACATTTACACTTCTTTTTTTACCGATTCCAAAAAAAAAAAATGAAAATAGCGCTTTTTTTCTTCCATCTCTTCAGACATACCTCGTCGGTGACTATAAAGCCCACTATCAGCGGAGCTATGATACTCATGATATTCGCCGCACAATTGGTGATGCCCATCAGAATGCCGGCAAAGTTTGGCGACAAATCGATATGATTCACCTGGAAGCCCAAATAGGTGGCACCATTAATGCCCACCGTTATCGTTAGCAAAATAATGGCCAGATTGGTATCATTGGCCGACACATAGCCCAGGCACACCAAAGTTATCATCGGAATCCAGTGACCAATGGAATTGAACATCTTGCGGCTCACCGAGAGCGGTATACACTTGCGTTTGCTTAGTTGGGCCTGTATGGCCGAAAAGACAAAACTCATCAAAAACATGGCGGCATAGGGTAGAGATGAGAGCAAGGCATTGCTCTTGATGTCCATGCCCAAGATATTTTTCATATACGAGGGTATTTCAGTTAGCAGCGTCCAGAAACCCCAGTTGTGGGTGCAATGCGTCAGCGTCAAGACCAGGAAGGGCACAGAGGTAAAGAATTTCACCCAGGGCGTTTTCGCCGGAGCCTTTGAGTGTTCATCCTCTCCGTTAGAGCCAAGCGATGTCTCGATGAGTTTCTTTTCCTCGGCGGAAATGTTTTTGTATTCACTGGGCGAACTGGCGCCCCAAATGAAGAAGGCTATGGACCACACTAGACCCACACCGCCGGATATATAGAATATGCTGGGCCAACCCATGAACGATGAGGCCATAACACCACTGGTGGCCAGCATGACAACTGTGCCGAACTGTGTGCCCGAATAGCTGTAGGTGCCCAAGGTGCCACGTTCCTCTACCGGAGCCCATTTCGAGAGTATCGTATGCGTTGAGGGGAAAAGAAAACCTTGACTCAAGCCCATTACAACTCTCAGGGCACAGACCAGCTGCCAGTCACCAAGTCGGGCACATATGGGCGTCAGTACGGTCAGCAGGGAGCACACAAACACACCGGCCAGCAACATAAATTTGCCACCAAATTTTCGGGCCAATTGACCGGCCGGCACTTGGGTCACCACATAACCCCAAAAGAAGCTGCTCAACAGCAGCGATTTGGTTTTCTCGGTCCAATCGTATTCCTAAAACGAAAAACAAAAATAATGGGTAATGCGTTGTCAAGAGCTGCATCCAGTCTCCGTCGTACTTACATCAAAGTCCGGATTTGTTGATTGCTTATCGGTCATCGCCACAATGGCCACGGACAGATTGACTCGGAGGGCATACGCCACTGATAGGCCGCAGAAGAGCAGCAAACATTGCAAATGTCTTACGCCAAAGACAGAGCCTGTAATGGAATGGAAGAGAAAAACGAAAAAATCGAATTATTATTGCTCGAAAACCAACTAGAACTGCTTTAAACCTAATCTAACGTAGCTCAGAGCCAACAACGTAGTACCAGTATGGAAATCTACATATGTGTCGGTATGTTAAACAGATGAGCTTAGATAATGCACATCCCATGGTACGGCGGTGCGGCGCATGGGTGAGTACGTGTGTAATGTAAAGCGTTTTGACTTCGTCCCGTCTCTAATCAACGGTTTTGTTTGAAATGCAATAAGCGTTGAACTATTCAGAACTCACTTACTTTGCAATCGATGCATGTAATGCCATACAAACACAAACAGGCGAACATTCCAAAGATCGACGGGTAATACCACATTAACGTGGTACTAATCAGAAATGTCATGTCAACTCTAGGATTTTGATGGAACTGTCTTGATTGATGTCGTTCAATGGGGTTGATGCCTTTGAGGAAATAATGGCCAACGAGGGACGCTTCTTGGAATAAACATAAGGTACCATTCGTTTTGCAATAAATATTGAGAAAATTCAAAATCGCAGCACAGATTTAAATTTGAATTGAAACTTGATAATTTTCTATATTCTATAAGATTAAATGGTCTATGAAAGACGACATCATGGCATGCTTCTTTTGCTACCGCTATTTTGTGAAGAAGCTTAATTTTTACCACTTTAGAAATGTTATTTCGCTTTTGGAAAAAAACTATCCCGGACATCGCCATTTAGCCTCTATAGGTATAGCAACATGCATACGAAAATACGAGTATATTCTTAGCGTTAGTCATCCAACTTCTAAAAAGTTTTCCTCCTGCACCACTCTGTGGTTAGTTAGTTTCATGCCTAATGTTTGTAACCACCAAAAAATTTTGTTCTAGACCCACTTTAAAGTATACCGATCGACTTATATTCGCCAACTGCTTTCATTGAATGAGGTATGTCTGTCCGTTCGTTCGTTCATCTTAAGCTTGTACAGATCGCAATTGTCTGGTCTGCTTGCAATTTGGTAACTGTAAGATTTTTGAACCATTAAAAGGCGCTATTGAAATTGAAGAAAATCGGTTCAGAATTAGATAAAGCTCCATCACAAACGAGATCGTATGTTTATCCGATTTTGTGTTTTTAGCTCTAGAAGCTACCCGTTGCATCCAATCCTAATGGCATTTAACTGAATTAAGTTTAACGGACAAAGAATGGGCGTTATTGCGATTAATGGAAATCGGTTCAGCTCAGCTCAGATAAAAATAGGTCATATCTGTCCACGTTTTGAAATTGCCCCAGGGATTCTTCATTCAAACGCTCTACAATACCTATTTTAATTCTGATTTCGATCAAATTTGATATAGTATATAACGGACAAACAACCAACTTTAGACCATATAGGTTTTAGTTTTTTTAATTAATCACTTAAACTGGTTTTTGGGGCCGAAGAACAGCTTCAAGTATACATAATGGACATATGGGTACCAAAGAAGTATACGAGGGCGGTTCGGAAACTTCTCTGCTATGAACACCTGTTAAATTTTGTTTCGATCTAGCAACTCCTTCATATAGAAACAGGTGTTCACAAAAGACGCATCCGCGAATTTTTTACAATGGAAAAATTAGAAATGCGTGGTGTCATTAAATATTTACATAAAAAAGGTTTTTCAGGACAAGAAATTCATAGTGATATGGTGAATGTGTTAGGAGAAAGTGCTCCTTCATATGCAACAGTAAAAAATTGGGTTGCTGAATTTAAACGTGGTCGTACAAGCATTGAAGATGAACCACGTAGTGGACGTCCAAAAACAGCAACAACAACAGAAATTGTAGCCAAAGTGCATGATATGGTATTAAATGATCGACGAATAAAAGTGCGTGAAATAGCTAATATCATGGGCATCTCAAATTATCGAGTCCATTTAATTTTGCATGAAGAACTACAGATGAAAAAGCTTTCTGCAAGATGGGTGCCGGACTTGTTAACAGTCGACCAAAAACGCATAAGAATGAACATTTTTCAAGCTTGTTTGGATCGTTTTCAGCGAAATAAAATGGATTTTAAGCGTCGTTTCATAACTGTTGATGAGACATGGATCCACCACTATACTCCAGAGACAAAAGAACAATCCAAACAATGGACTGAAGCTGGAGGAAGTGCCCCAAAGAAGGCAAAAACAATTCAATCGGCTGGTAAGGTTATGGCAACGGGTTTTTGGGACTTCAAAGGTATTTTATTGATTGACTATCTGCAAAAGGGTAAAACAATAAAGTCAGAGTACTATTGCAACCTTTTAGATCAATTAAATGTACAAATTCGAGAAAAACGTCCTGGCTTGCAACACAAAAAAATAATTTTTCATCAAGACAACGCACCAGCGCACAAGAGTGTTTTAACAATGGCTAAAATCAACGAATTAAAGTACGAGCTGCTTGACCACCCACCTTATTCTCCTGATTTAGCTCCCAGTGACTTTTACCTGTTCCCAAATCTAAAAAAATTCCTTGCTTGGCAAGCGTTTTACCTCAAATGAAGATGCAATTACAGTTGTAAACCACTATTTTGAAGACCTTGAGGAAAACTATTTTAATCAAGGGATATAATTGCTAGATAAGCGTTGGACTAAGTGTATTGAAGTTTCAGGAGATTATATTGAAAAATAAAAATATTTTTGAAAAACTAACTATTCTCTTTCATTGATAGGCTAAGAACTTTCCGAACCGCCCTCGTACTTATACAATTTTCTCACAAAGCCAACAAAAAAATATTTTTGCATTTTGACTAAATTTGGTAACGGCTTTCAAAAAGTCACATTATCGTGAGTTTTTTTTTTGGAAGACAATTAATGAATCGCTTGAGTATAATTTTCGAAGAATATTGTTTAAAATTTCATAAAGAAATATTAAAAAATACCGCAATGTCAGAATTATTCAGAAGTGTCTCGGAAAAAAGTAAATTGTGTTGCCCTTGTAACTCGTTGCTAAATCATTCGAATTCAAAAAAAAATCAAAGATATTTCGTTAGATTGTCGATTTCCCTAAGTTATACTGGCAGAGTTTTTCGAATTTATTTTTTTTTTAAAAAATTTGGAAACACTGAATTAAATACCGTGGAAGAATTCGGCCAAGTTGTTTCTTTAAGGTTCAAATATTTAAAGCGTTTTAAAGAAACTCTCCAGCGTTATCTCGTAAATTATAAAGCGAAAAAAATCTAAAATGTTCAAGAGATCCGCGCAAGAATTTAGAAGTTATTAGGGACACCGACATCTTAAACGTGAGAGTTGGGAAAGAAAATGTGGCGATATTTTGAATAACACTGATTCATGTGTTGCTTAAATTGCTGCATCTTCGTTGATTTTGTATCGATGGATCTTAAATTTTCGCACAATATCTAATTAATCAAAAGCGAAAAAAGTTTTAAAACTTTAGTCCTCCCACCTTAGTCGGTGCACTTGAACGCATTGCCAATTGTCCATCGATCATTTGTTTCAGAAGTGTCGATTTTAGAAATGGCCATTAAATCGGTTGTCACCACACGCGGCACCCAACCTATTGATAGCTTTAATGCTTCTGTAACGTGTGATTCGCACTGCCAGCCAGCGAACGTTTAAAATGATATCAAGTATTATTTCGTATTTTGTGTACTGTTTTTTAGATTAAGAGGAGATCGGCAATGCTGCAATTGGAGTTTTTTTTATTATGACCATAACTCGAAAAATGTCCATATACATGTGTTCCATTGCGTTGGTGAGTAGTAGGTCGGAAGAAGGCGACGTGGTTATTAACACTACCTTTTACCTTGTAGGTGTCGTAAATGGTAGAAAATCTACTTTCGATTCTACCTACGGACTTTAAGGGCGAACAACGAATTCGATCTGTAGTATATAGTGCCAATCTGCCTCTTTATTTCTTATTTTTATTGGCGATCTCTTTGGTCGGACTCCAATCTACTTGACAGACAGCGGTTTCTGTCATACACAAAGGAGTACATTTAACACAAAAAGACAAGAGGCCGGGATTTAGAGACCATTATCGATTTTGGTCGAGTGAATAGAGTAGATTTTAATACGCCTAAGACAACGAGATGCTTGTTGTCTTACAAACGATTTATTGACCTGGTATGGATATCAAACAATCGGATGCTCTTGATGGGTCTGGGCTTCTTCTAATAAAATGGGACGCTCTTTGGGCGTGACATGTCTTCGAAGCGTCGAAAGAAGCACTCCTACAGCGGTGCTAAATGATTTCTCTCCTTCTGATCTTTTCGATATCTTTACAACCTATATCAGGCCAAAAATGAAATACAACTCTCATATATGGGCAGGTGCTCCAAAATCATCCTTGGACCTACTTGATCGTGTTTAAAGAAGAGTGATGGTGCTGATAGGCGTCGGGAAGGGGTAACCAATTCTATTGTCTTCCTGGAGCATAGTCCGAATGTGGGTTGTGTGTTGCTGTTAATCGCTACTTGTATGGTGTGTGTTCATGTGACGCGAGGATGTTCGGCATGAAAACACGACTTGCTAGGAATTCACACCTATTTGTTATCGGTTGACTGCACTATACACTCCAGATCGAATTCGTTTTTCGCCCATACTTCCCGTATATGGAATCGACTTCAGGCAAATTTATTTCCCACCAACTACGTCATCGAGAAATTTAAGACAAATGCCAATAAACATTACTCCTTCTTTCTTCACCAACGCAATGCATTGCATGTATAGGGTGATCCATCTAGAGGTATTTTTTCAGAACAAAAAAAATATAAAAATTTATATCAAGTGAAGAATCTTTGTTGGTAATTTGAAAGGACATTTTATGGCATTTATTTGTTGAATATAATTTCCTTCAAATGTTGACCGCAACTGAGGGTCCAATTTTCGAGCATTTCGACCGTTATGGCTTCAATGACACATGTAATGTTGGCTTCCAAAACCTGAATCGTAGCTGGTTTGTCAGCATAGACTTTGGACTTTACGTAACCCCAAAGAAAAATGTCTAAAGGTGTGATATCATTCGATTTAGGCTGCCAACTCGCCTGTCCAAAAAGTGAAATTAGCTGCTTTTCGAAATGACCTCTCAACAGATCCATTGTTTTAGCAGCAGTATAGCAAGTGGCAGAGTCTTCTTGAAACCAAGTGTCGTCAAGATTACGGGCTTTAATTTCAAGTAGCATAAAGATCGATATCATGGGGCGATAGCGAGCACCATTCACGGTTACGTTCCGGCCATCGTCATTTTTGAAAAAATATGCACCGATGATTCTACCAGCTTATGAACCACACCAAACCGTGGTTTTCTCTCGGTATAATGGCAACTCTTGAACCTCTTCTTGTTGCTCTTAAGCCCAAATGCGGCAATTTTGTTTATTGACTTTGCCGTTGAGCCAGAAATGGGCCTCATCACTTAACATAACAGCGGACCTTCCCGTTTCTCACCGAACGCTCATTTCCAATATACAGTTGCCAACATTTGAAGGTAATTATTGTCAAAAATAAATGCCATAAAATGTCCTTTCAAATTACCAATAAAGTTTCCACACTTGATTTGAATTTTTATATATTTTTTGTTCTGAAAAAATACCTCTAGATGGAAAACCCTTTATAAGTGCTGGTTAATTAAAAAGAGCAGCTTACATTTTCAAAGTTTAAAGCTATCGCCTTAGCGCCCACTTACTTGTTCAATAATCGAGCACCAAAAAAAGACAGACTTTAACAAAAAATATGACTATAAATCAACATAACTTTTAAAATCTAGTTCGACAGCTAAAAAGCTGCCAAAATTTCATTTGTTCTAATACTACCTTGTATCCCAATCGTAGTTCATTTGCCACTGCTATGCCCTAAAACCCCCCAATAAAAGTATTGAATCGAAGAACTAGAGGATAAAAGCTCTTAAAATGTATGAGATACAGTTTGATTGACTACGTCGAAAAATTATTTCACACTTTTTCAGTTTTCAAAACCTGAAAAGAGTAAAAATCTTTAACATCATTTTTTTGAAAAAAAAAAACAGAAAAATATAAATTTTACCTTCCTTTTTTTTCTTTGGCCTTAATTCTCAAATATGT
Organism: Hydrotaea diabolus; assembly: GCA_963513945.1. Lineage (NCBI taxonomy): Eukaryota > Metazoa > Arthropoda > Insecta > Diptera > Muscidae > Hydrotaea > Hydrotaea diabolus. The sequence goes on along the minus strand of OY740720.1, from coordinate 29,242,548 downwards.
CTGATTTTGAATGTCAATATCTTCAAAGAATCCCTAAGCCCTTGGCTACAATCGCCCTTTTTACAGAACTCAAAAATGTTCACTTGATCAAAATAAATGAGAATTGTATTCCATTAAATTTTGGAGCAAACACAGTTCTACCAAGCATTCCTGCATTCATAAAGGTTGACTTTTGCTATGGTTTACTACATGGCGACATTGCAGGAACTTATTTCTTTAAAAATATCAAAGGAGATAAGGTCAGTCCTCGGTGTAGAATAATGTTAGCTGATTACACTAGGTCACAAATAACAAAATTTTCTCTGTTATTTGTTTCTAGCATACTTTTTCCCATTGATTTTGACCTACTAAACACGAAAATGAGTTTTTTACCAAAAAAAATTATAAGACCGCCATTTGTTGTCAGATTTTGTTAAGTAAGGGCTTATTTTCTTTGTAAAAATGCCAGCTATACGTAAAAAAACCAAAATTGCTGTTAGCATCGCTTTTTATATTTTATATGAATTTTTATATGGTTTTTTCTGCCACATTATAACTAAAAAAAACGCCGTTTTTTAACCTTTTTAAGCCGCTAACATCAAAACTACTTACCCGATTTGAAAATTTTCTGAGAATGAGTTGTAGACGGCTCAATTTTCTTTAATTTGAGTAGTAGTAGGATCAAATAGGTCAAAGAAGACGAAAGATATGCTCAAAATTGTAAGTGTACCTCCAAAAATTTAAAAAAAAAGTTCAAAAATTTGTATCTCGAAAACCAATCGACAGAAAAATTTTTAAAACTCATTTTCGTGTTTAGTAGGTCAAAATCAATGAGAAAAATTATGCTAGAACCAAATAACAAAACGACTGTTGGCTAGTGTTATCTGTAGGTCAGGGCTTGATTACTTAGATATATCCAAACTGTATTTTCAACATGATCAAGCTATATGTCATGCGAGGGACTTAACACTCGAAAAGTTCTAAAGAAAAAAACTAAAATTGTAGACATCAAGCTTGAGTATTTTGGCACACAGACACAGAAGGCTACACCGTTTTTCTGTTGGGTTTCAGTATAGATATATACATTACCCGTTTATTGATTATTGCAGTCATCCAATTGTTGGTAACAACGAACAATACTATTAGTTGTCACAACTGGCAGATCTGACAACCACTTATTTTTTTCCACTGAATAGTGAGTAATATGGGTCATAATATTATCATCGCCTCCATTTTTTAATGGTTCTATTATAAGTCTTAACATTTGGTTATTGCAACAGATAGTTTTCCTGTATAACCGACTTTTTGTAGTCCACACCGATTGTCAACTGCCTCTTTCGCTGTGTGTAGCAATTCAGCTTCAATATTTTTTCGTTAGCTCCATCGGTAGTTTCAGTTTCATTAATTGATTAGCAATATCAAGAAAAATAATTTGAATTAAGTTGTTACCACCAATATAATTTTCAGTTTGATAATTTTTAATAAAACAGCAGACAAACACATTTATTATTTTCCGTTTCACTGCATTGAACTAAATTCTTAGCAATAAAAGTGTTGATTTTTGATCAAGTTAATTATTGTAGTTTATATAATAATCCACAATGAAAACACTGCACAATCGCTTAAACACTGCTCCTAATTAAAATGCAAATACTAATTAACAAATTCAAATAATAATAATTTTTTCTATTGTTTGTTCTCTTTAAAACAATTGCAGCGATCTTAGATTCAAGCGTCGGACGATCGAGCGAACACCACCTACTCAAACAGAATTATCATTTCCTAACCAATAACTTTTTGTTGTTGTTGATGTCATATTTGGTTACCTTCATCATCGTCTTCAAACCGTCTATTTTTAACCATTATCTCCTTATTTATTTTCGAAGCCGGAAATATTTTTTAACTACTGGTATATTTGTATTAATTTATTAATCCCTGCTGAATTTATATTAACGTTTATTCTTTTTTTAGTTTCGCCGAGAGTATCCCGATCGCTAGCCCTTATGCCGTTGACCGCCACTGACAAAGTCTTGTCAAGAACTGATCGATTGGGCTGCGATTGTGAGCGGGAAAATATTTTTGAAAATAAAAAAACATCTCAAACTGTTAAGCCCCGGGTAAGTGTTTTTCAATACATTTTTCATTTCGTTCACTTTTTATTTATTGTTGGTTGTTGGTGTTTGTTTTTATTCCGATGTTTTATAATAATAATAAAAAAATTATTTATTATTTAATGTGCGCATAAGAACGCCAACAACAAAACATTTTGTAATCAAATGTAAACAATTCACTTTTTCCCATTCCAATACGAAATTTTGTCGTTTATTTATTTTTTTGTTGACACAGTCTATCTACGGACGTCTGTACGTAGTTTCATCCATGGTAGTGGCTCTGCTCCGTTGGTTAGGAGGAGGAGCAGCAGCAGCAGCATGTAATACTTACTACATGTGACAAAACAGCCATCGCTGAAGTGCACTTCAGTAGTTTTTCACTGCCACTTGTTGGCTTGTGTTCCAACGTAACTTGGCAGCGATACGTAGATGTGTCGCTTTATTTAGTTTGGTATTCTTAGTTCTCCGCATGGAAGAAAAGGGGTTTGGGGGGTGTTAACTGGCATAGAAATACGCTCCAACACACCCCCTACTTTACCACTTTTAGCTGTGGGCTACCATCACCACCTGCCACTGCCTCAGCTGAGGTGTACATGGCAGCAGGGAAATGCCTTTAGTGTACAAATCGTTTTAATTTCCCTAAGTGAATTGTTTGCATTGCTTTTGAATTAGAGAAGTTCTAATTGATACGTTCAATAACTGCGTTGTCTATAGTTTTAGTTAAGCCATAGCAAAATAACCAAACCAATAAATTGCTGTACAAATTTTAAGCCTTAAATGTGGGAGAGTATAAAATTATATAAAATCACCTCTGGTTTCTTTGAAATTAACAATTTTGCGAAGTGGATTTTCAATTAAACCAAAAGGAAATCCTGAGTGTTTAAATTGTGGTTTAGGCACTCTTTAAAGTCTTCAACCATCTGCCAGACCAATTCAGTTCTATGGAATTGAAAGTATCGACGGAAGTGACTTTGATGCGCTTTCTTTGAAAGTCCTTTCATTGCCTGAGATATACGAGCATCTGATTTTTCTACAAATCAGTTTGTTTAGATACTTTGTACTAAACCTTTTTGTCCGTCGCTGCAAAAAAGTATTATTCAATCTATGTTGTCATTCAAAAACGGTTCTGGGTCGCCACTAGAGAGTACGACAGTCTACCCACGACTGCCGGTTCTATGACCGGATCGACCCGAAGCAGAAATTCTTCGGCCAAGTGCAGTACAGTACAGCCCTGGTACAGTGTGCCGCTACCAACAGTCTACCCATAGAATAAGTTAAAATAAGCTAGACTAGCGAATAAATATTTAGGTGATTCCGATTTCCATATAGTCTAATTTTTTAAAATAGTCCTTAACAAACAATTTCCCATTTAAACATGGACATTTGAATTAATTCGTGCAAAAAAGTCAAAAGTACATAAGCACTGTTATAGTGTTGGAGTACTTTTAGCAAATGCAACCTACCTCAGTTATTGGATTGCCTTTTCGACAATAGGGTTCTCATTCCATTTAAATATGTGACGCGCAAAATAGAAAGGGACCTAAGGGTAAAAATCAGTTTTGTTCAGGAGAGCCATTTTAAAGATTTAAATACGTGCATCTTTGGTCGACTTCACTTTTATAAAACGCGCATATCTCTGGGAGGGAACACTTTTGGGGCATGGGATCGGTCTCATTCGATGCTGAGATGTTGTCCACATCAAAAAAAAAAAGTGAAAATTGTTTTTTTTTTACCCTTAGGTCCCTTTCTCTATGCGCTATGGTAAAATATGCCAATAAATTTTCCGTCTTTTGTTTATTACTATCAAACGATTTGTTGTAACATCCAATTGTTGGTAACAACGAACAATACTATTAGTTGTTACAACAGGCGATTTTGACAACCAATTATTTGCACATAAAAGTCAATAATATGTGTCATAATATTATCATAGCTTTTATTTTTCTATATTTCATAAAATCATAACATTTGGTTATTGCAACAAAAAGTTTTTCTGTATAACTGAATTTTTTGTAGTCCACACCGATTGTCAACTGCCTCTGTTGCTGTGTGTAGCAATTCAGCATCAATATTTTTTTTGTCAGTTCCATCAGTAGTTTTAGTTCTATTTATTGATAAGCAATATCAGAAAAATTAGTTCGAACCAAAGAAATATTGTGCCATCTATTTTGTCATTCAAAGACATTTTGTCAGAGAGGACAGTCTCCTCATAGAATAAATTCAAATAAGCTAGGCTACCAAATAAAACATTGGGGCCTTTTCCTGAAAATTTTCCTAAGGTTTAAGCTGTTTACTTTCCTTTATAAAAATGTTCTTTAAACCTATTGGAAATTGTTTGTGAAAATGGGGTTACAATTTTAAGACCTTTGCTGAAGCTGCTGCTTTTTGAAATGTCCGCCCTGGGTTGGCAACAAACGCGGTAGCCAATCGTCTGCCGGTTTTTAGAAAATGTTTCTGCAAAATGTACTTCACACTGCCTGCTGCTATATCTCCGACCTAGTTGAGAAGAATATAATGGATATTTTCGTGTTCTGTGTATCTTTTTCAATCTAGAGCAGATTGATAAGTTATTATTCACATTTGGTAAGTTTACATGCCGAAAAAATTCGCTTTCCATTCCCCTATCCTCTTTCTCCTACAAACTGAGAGTTGCGGCCAGTAAAGTTGCTTAGTTTGAATAGGGACTAATGCTGGCTGATGATTGCATTATTGACGGAGTGTAGAGCATGAGCCCTTACCTCTTCTAGATGTAAATCTAGACTACTCAAAGGCAAGGCGATCATTTTCAGTCGCGATGTTTATTATGTTGGCGGTCATCCAAGTTTTGGCTTTGGTCTTTACCTATTTCCTAAAAAATTTTTTTTTTATAATTATTTGCAGGCAGAACCTTATGTACCACCGCCCTTACGTTACTATTGCGCAAAAAATAGTCCGTTTTTTTTTTTGATTCTTTCGGTCCATGCGTTCATTCCTTATCTCATCCAAAACCTTAAAATTACTCTACATTTGGATTGATAACAAAATTTGCTTTAATTTGTATACCCATGTGTGTCCATTTTGACTATTTTTCGCGCATTTTGACATTTCGAAACGTTTGTCGGGCCACATAATCCAAAAAGTAGCAATGCAATTTTTAAAAAACCCATTTTAACTATTATCCATCCACAACAAATTATGATTTCTAAGCAAATTTTCAAAACATTCCATTTTACCAAGGTATCTTTAAGAAAAACTCTTTTTTTCCCTGGTTCGGGGTTCGCCCATTCACTATCCCAAACAGCTTAAGACCATAGGCCATCATTCACAATTTCAAGATCCATCCACTTTTCGGTGGAGGGTGTACAAATTTAAATTTTTAAATAAAATTTGATGTTTTCTTAAAAAAAAATTTATTCACGATTTCTAAAAAAATTGAAAAAGGACAAAAATTATTTCTTAATACAATATTCTGATTTTATTTCAGACGACCCATAGTAAAATATTACTAATATTAATTTAGTAGAACGATTTAACCCAAAAACGTCTACTTGTACCCACATTTACACAGTTTCTTTAAAAAGCACCAAAAGCTAAAATGAGAGATCGATTTTCAGTCTTCGTTGTCCCCCCGCTGATATAAGCTGCGCAACATTTTTCTAAAAGAAATAAATACTGAAAAATCGCCTTAAGAAGTTATTTTTGCTTTTCTCGAAAAAGGACGAAAAGGACACGCCAATCTTAGAGATAGGATGAAGTTTTGCTAAAATGAAGAAATACATATTATGCAAAATTATTTTGCATTGCAAAATAAAAAACTCGGTCCAAAAAAGAAACAATAACAGACCTACCAGGACCCTGTCCTTTTGAGGATTTACAAAACTCACCTGAGTCGTTCATTTCCCGAAGTAATCATTCACTTTTCAAAAAAGTATTGCACAGTGTAATTTTACTCAAATTTTGATTCGACTCGTTTTGTGCCAAAAACGGATCACTTCAAAAACCAATATGAGGTGGAGCGTACACACAGAGAACAGATTTTTTGACACAATCGAATTTTTGCCAATCGAATGATTGCGGTTGCATGCAACTCGAGTATGCCATCAGTACAACCGAATGTGTGTTAGTGCTCTGTACCTTTCAGTTATAGTAACTGAAATATCGGTAGAAAATAGAAGAATCCGAACGAACCTCCAGAAAAGAATTTTTGAATCAAAAAGCCCTTGTTAAGGTAAAATATGTAAAGTTTTCAGTAGGGGTAAAATACAGCATACCTATATACAGGAATTTTAATTTTTAAAAATTTAAGCATGGTTTTACAGGTTTGGCCATTTAAAATTTTAAATTTGAATCGACTGAAAAAAAAATTCTGATGGTTTTTTCAAATTTCTGGTTTTATTGGAATGGTTGAACTTTATTTGTCATTAAATATGAATTGACAAAGTTAAGAAATTTGAAAAAATTATCAGTAAATTTTTTTAAAGCCGATTCACATTTAAAATTTTAAATCGCGCACCCTATACTTTATATCGGTCCATTTTTATATATAGCCTTTATTATAAAGCTTAAGGTTAGGTTCTGGGTTTAAGATTCTGTCGCTGTAGAAATCATATTCCAAATCAGATCTTTATGAAATTTCTTGCAAAGTGTTTCGTAAACCATCGGGGTTTAGGGTATTTATGACCGAGCCTGTCCGTCTGTAGACTATTTCTTTAACTATATGCCTCTCCGCCATTCTTTCTGCCAGTTAGACAATCTACCATTGCCATCAAAAGCTACTGAAATTTTATTGACTTAAAAGTAATTTAGCCTATTTTAAAATGAGACCACCTGGGTTTGTAAATGCGACACATTTCCTAATAGGTCTCAGCAAAAGTTTAATTTTTTGGCTTATCTATGCCGAATATACAACGATTTCATATCAATATTTATTACGAATGTATGCCACTGGTCGGTGGAGTAGGAGTGTTTAAATCTTTCTAGGTATAACATGCAATTCCCATCCACATATTATCAGTTTTTTCTTGTTCTTATAAAACAATGAGCTTTCCGGCCAACTTATCAGTATAATTTTTTGTTAAAAAAAATGTTCTGTATCAAACACAGACACAGAGATGATCGACCTGTCAATCAAACCTAAGAGGAATGGAAATTTTTCCGAACAGAGATACATCATTTATAGATCAAAGTTAATTAGTTACGATGAAATTTAACATTCATTAATAGCACATAATGCCTTTTAGAGTATACAAATATTATTTATCTGTTGCAAATCTATTGCTTAACAATTTCTTATCGATATTTTAATAATTTCTTTGCTATATAGAATTTTATTTTGAGTTATAAGGCTGGTCACCTTAAGCTTTTTCAAATTTTAAAAAACGTTCGCTTTAGTGGTTTATAACGTTCTTTCGCAGTAAGCATAAATAAAAGCTTAAATATGAACTTTTAATAAGTTGAGGGCTATTGCAAAGCTTTTGCATGTGGTTCTCATGACAAAAAGTTCAATGCGTGAGCTTTATTACACTAGACAACAAAAATTTCAAATATTTTATAACCGGAAAAATTAAATTTTTTTAAAAATTGCATTTGCCGAATTCCAGAGTCGTATGAACAACAAGTAAATGCTATATGGTACTTTGTGAGGGATTTAAGATCAAGACCTACATATGTCTCTTCTAAATGTCAATCTAGATTGAACGCCAGGTCACTTTAACGTTCACCCGTGAGATTCTTGTTATGAGCTGTATAGGTTCAGTAGGTTCCTTGCTGCCCGATATAGTCAGTATTTATATGCCCTAGGCAATTAAAGCATGTTAGTTATGCTGTACCAATCGAGGACTGATAGCATATATTCTGCGATTGTACTTAGTAGGGACATAAATACTGTTACACACGTTTTATGCTGTAAATAAAAAGTGCTGAATGTTTTTGGACCAAATATTTTTTAATATATTTATTGATGTATATTGTATCCAAAAAGGATCTACTTACTCGAAATGTCCGCCTTTTGTCTTTACACACGCCTTAAGTCGCACTGGCCAATCGTCAATAGCTACACGAACCTCTTCCATTGGAAAATTGGCCACAGCTCGAACCGAGGCAGTCTTAAAAGATCCAATGTTGGGGTATCTTTTGTGAAAAAACTTGTCCTCTAAAACCGTCAAAAATTTGTAATACAATGGGTTCAAATCTGGACTGCCTGAGGGCCAGTCTTCAGAGGAAATGAACTCTGGCAAATTGTTTCGAAGCCAGGCCTGGGACGTTTTAGCCTTATGGGCCGGCGCAGAATCCTGCTGAAAAGTCCATGGCTGGACTTTTCAGCAGGATTGTTAAGAGGCTTCACAACAGCTTCCAAAGCGGTTTCTTGGTGAACTTTGGCCTATGTTTTGACTCTTTGTTCGCAGAAATGCAGGTCAGTGACCCCATCGTAAGAGACACCCAACCAAACCATGACTGAAGCTGGGTGATGACCCTTTTCCACACTGGCGGTCAGTTCAGATGCTTCCTTACATGACCGCGCATACACTCTATCATTTTGTTAAATTTTTGCTGAATGGTGAACATTTTTTCATCGGTAAACAAAATTTTTCTGTGCAAGTTATCAGCGTGCTTCACCAAAAAACGTTTGCATTTTTCAATCCTATTTTTTTTTTAAAGCTGCAATCAGTATACGTCCATTACGTCGTTTGAAAGCCCCAAGTCCCAAGTCGTTTTTGATGATTCGACTCATGGACTTTTGAGTGATATTCATCTTGCGGCCCATGATTTTCTGTTATCGGAGCGGATTTCTGTGAATTCTTGATTTAACGGCTTTGATGACATGCGGTGTTCGAACAGAGCGTGGATGGCCCGACCGTTGGCGGTCTTTTACATCTCCAGTCTCCTCAAACTGGTTTATGCATCGGTAGACGAACATGCGGCTAATCCCTAGTGGCCGGAGAGTTTTGAAAATATCGCTATTTTTCATTTCACACTTGAAAAGCGATACGGTTCTCTGACCACTCAATGATAAAAGTTGAAACAATTTTAAAATGCCGTTACAGACTAACGCTATTGAGGTTAGCTTTCAAAACCCATATGCCATTAATGGGGGTATGTTCAGTTCTACTATTGAAATGGCTGTGTTCAATGTTGTAACAGTATTTATGTCCCTACTAAGTAGACTTAATTAGGATATAACGTAAGTACATGGGCATCTGTTGGTAGAAGTAACGTCAGTGGGGTGCTCTTCACTGCACGCAGAGAAATGATATGGTGACTAACAGAAAGTTATTTAAACCAATTTACTTAATAAAAAACCTATTGTTAAATAAAAACGTAGCCCAATCATAAAGAATAGTTTTGTGAATCATAATGTGGTTGCGGGGAGATCATTTTAAAGTTGTAGGGATCATAACATGGTTGCGTGGGAATCATGCTATGGTTGTGAGCATCATACTATGGTTGTATGTAACATAATGTGCTTGTGAGGATCACAATATGGCTTAGGTGGTCGTAGTACTCGTATGGTTGCGTGTGAGTCATACTATAGTTGTGGGGATTAAAGTCTGGTTGTGTGTGAATAATACTATTGTTTTTTCTCTGTGTAGTCATATTCTTTTACAATTTTTGGATAAGAAATTTTAAATTTTTTGAATGGTCTCGAGCCGATTATTAACGTTGAAAAGAAGAGAGGCATTAATGTCATTAACAAATGTGACAGCGCATAGAGAAAGAGTTGTAAGGGTAAAAAAAATCAATTTTCCTTTTTTTTTTGATGTGGACAACATCTGAGCATCGAATGAGACCGATCCCATGCCCCACAAGTGTTCCCTCCCAGAGATATGCGCGTTTTATGAAAGTGAAGTCGACGATTCTACACCTAAGATACACGTATTTAATTCTTTAAAATGGTTCTCCTGAACAAAACTGGTTTTTACTCTTAGGTCCCTTTCTATTTTGCGCGTCACAAATGGTAATTAATTGTACTTGTCAAGTTTTCTCTCGGCTGGTACTTTCTATGCCTTTAAACCTTGCTTGAATTACTCTTTCACTGCTGACATAGCAAAGTACTTCTCGCCAAAAAATAAAAAAAAATCTGTTTAGCAACCCGAAGTCCGTTGGCAAAATGCCCTTTTATGTCATTGTAAACATGACACACAAACAACAAAATCTTAGTTCATTAATGCAAAAGGGATTAGGCAATTATAGTCCTTTTCCCGACCCTGGCGGTCACTTGAAATATTCGCATTGGACTTTTTAGTGAAACTTAAACATGTTTAATGGGTTGTTCAACACTAATGATAAGGGCAAATCGAACAGAAAAAAATCAATTGTTTTCAATGACTATCCTTCGAATCCTTCGTTGCTTACAATAAAATAAATAAAAACAAACAGAACGAAAGTAAAGTTCGAACTGATAAGCCAAGCCCAGCGTATCTGACATATTACTTTCATGAGTACAACATAATACACATAATTCCTTGAGATACTTAAGGTAGGGTATCTCTTGTTATTGTTGCTGCTGCTGCCGACTGGTGTCGGCCAAACGAGGCTTCGCCGCCATCGTTAGGCCATCACGTTACTTATTAGCTTATTTTAAATCTTGTTTTCAAAAGTCCAATAAATTCGTTTCATATCCAAGATGCGGTGTGACTGCGATTATTGTTAATTAGGAACTGCAGTGTGCAGCTACACAAATCAATGTCACATTGCCATTTTGTTAAAACTTGTATTCTATTAAATGTAGATGCAAAAGGCCGGTTAATCCCTGTTCAACGTTGCTCAGGAACCTTTAGCGAGTTCAAACAAGCTTTGTAATTAGTAGTATTTCTTAAATATTTTTTTTACAAACTTCAAATTTTAAATCCGAACGATTTATGGTGCATCAAGTCAAACCGGTCTTGTTTATTAAAACACTACAAATACAAATAGTTTAAATGCTGAGCTACCACTTACTTGTTTGATAGCCGAGTACCAATCGAACACGCCTAATATATCTGTTTTAATGTCCAAAAAAACGTTTTATCAAAACCGGAAGAACAATGTGGCTATAGAAAATCATTGACCAATTTTGCCAGAGTTAATTACCAGTCACTCATTAGGTACCACGCGTAATTTGGGATTTGATTTGTATCTTCTAGAGCGGTAGGGTCTCAAACATGTGCCGATATGTACAAAATTAAATTGGGTCCAAAAGTGCGCAATTTGCGTAGCGATCGGTTTATTTTTGCGATCTGCACTTTGATAACAATCATCTACACTAACCCACAATATCCTGTATTACAGTTTTGTGTAGGGTATAATAATCATCCTTAGTGGGCCGCCGATGTGCGATGAAAGTAAGCACGATTATCAAACAAGTTAACCCAGGTTTAACCTCCGGTAAGAATCTAAACATTTTTCAGCAGCGGGTTTTCCACCTCGTAAATGCCGGCGACTTTTTAAATGGCTTAGACACAAATCTACTGTGTCTAAGCCATTTAAAAAGTTCTCTTTAAAATGCATCAGCTGCTCGGAGCCGGCGTTAAACTGTAGGTCCTAGTCATTCAGTATTAGAACTGAATTGTATTCTGCTCACAGATTTGAAAGAAGTTCCCTTCTTGTTCCTCAAAGGGATGTTGTGGGACTTAAGTAAGAAAGTAGGGTACGTATTCTGTAGGCGTGAAGCGATGCAACGATAAAATATGTTGTCAGCTGGATAGCATTAATTTCTTAGCCAGCTTAGACAGAAGTAATTGGAAAAACATCATTACTAGCTGGTCATCCTTTATAATATGCCTTAAGATATGCAATACTATTTTACAAAATATGTACGGCTGCATATCGAACTGTGAACACTTGTTAAATACTACTCGCTGGTTCTAAGCGTTCGACTCCAACGACTACAAATAGATTAAAGACCTTTTAATAGATTTAATCGGTTTATATTGCCCGCTTTATTGTACTCGTATGAGTGAAGATGCAGAGAAGAAAGGACAGATTCAACTTCTATTTTATTTGATTCAATAACAGTTTACATTCGAAAAAGGGCAAAAATGCAATTAAAGCTTTGTGTGGGAGCTATTTGGCAACGATTTTGAGAAACTTGGCATTTTGTTTTACAGTAGAGCCATTATTTCAAGTTGCCATTAAAAAATCTAACTAGTATCATCACCTTCACCTTCTTAGGGCTGAGGATATAAAAAAGAGTCAATGTATTTTCCGAAATTGTTCCACTTTTTTCCATTAGATTCTATTATATTTTTGTTGTTGGCGCATTGTTTGTATTCTTCGTCATTAAATGACAAATGATTGCTTTAAAACAATCAAATTACAAATATTTCACAAGTATTACTTGACTAGAGCAAAATTTTTGCCATAATGAAGAAAAAGTCAATCGATCACACACGAGTAGAGAACAAAGGCAAATATTTGATTTTCAAAACTAGACGCCCAGAACGAGTAATCGAAATAATTTAACGGATGTCGTTCAAATATGAGCCACTCCAGATTCGAAAAGTACGAGTACGTTTTCGTATTGATTGCAACTATCTAGTTAATGGAGGAGCGTGTGGGCCACTAAATTGAAGTGTTTCGATCAAGTCGTTTTTGAAAACAATTGTAGATTTCTGTGGAATATAATAAGGGAATTAAGTAAGTAATGCTTACCCAAAAATTTGGCCAGCGTACTCGTGTGTCTAAATGCCATGTAAAATCTTCCCTAAAATATCATTTGAACATCATTTAAAAATGTGTATGTGACTATTCACAGCCGTAACTGATGTTAAGCCTTGTTTAAAGAAGAATTCCACGATTCCTCAGGACATCATGTTCTTTCAACCAGAACGAGTAACCATAAACTAGTGGGGACTCAAACAGCTCCACTAACAATTCTAACTTGGCCAACTTCCCTTTTAAGGGGTGGTCCAAGTTCATTTTAAAAGATAAACAATTGATTAAATAATATTTTTTGCCATATTACTGTTTAATGTGGAGCGTCATCTAGCACAGCCCGTTTGTTTCTTAATGGAACGTTGAACGTTCTTTGTAATGGAACGTTGAATGAAAAATATAGGTAATAATTAGGTCAGCGGCGGTTCTTCTCCTCATAAATGCTGTCTAGTCTGTTTGAAATTGACAATTCTTTAAATCATTTGAAAGATTTTCTATTACATGCATTTGCCGTTCGAAAGCGGCGTATTCGAATTTTATTGTGCACAGCTCCTTAATTTTGGTGGAATTTTACGTTTAATATTTGGTAAAATTTCTATGAACGTCTTATCTTCTTACACTTCTTTAATTCCACGACGATCCCACGACAGCCGGTTCTACGCACCGGATCGACCCGAAGGACCAGTTCTTCGACCAAGGGCTGTCACCCCGGTACGGTTTGCCGCTACAACAACTACAACACTTCTTTAATTCTGCTTCTCATCCTTACTGCCCTTCTCCGATATCGCTTTTATACAGCTTTTGTCGCTACACCTTATAGCGTTGCGTTATGGGCAGCACTCTTTGGCTCTGTAGCTTTTTTTACGTTGCTTTACGTACCTGTTTTCACTGCTGTCGACCTTCAGTAGGTAATATGTTGCGCTTGCTCTTTCATATCATTAGGAGGATGAGTGTTTTTCGTAGCAATTGGCATAAATAGGTAGATAATTTAATGGCTGTCTGTCGTATAGAATTAGCTTCGCGAATTCTAGCTTTCTCTGTAGATGTACGATTTTCAGTACATTTTCGTACTTTCACTGTCACTAGATAATGACCACTAGGTAGGTAAAGGATCATACTAATATCGGATCGCTTGACCATCTAATACACTGGAATCGTGTCTCTAACTCCAACTTGATTTCGCGTTCTACGATCTGGACATATTCAATTAGCTACTCAAAAAAATATACATTTTCCGAGGTACTTTTAGACCCTTAAAGGGCAACTGTTTTTTTTCCCTGTGCCTATTTCGCCCATACACAATCCAAACTGCTTATGGCCACAAGCCATCATCATGCACAATTTTAGAATAATAGGTAAATACGTTTGGCCTCAGGCGTGCTTTTAATACTTACTAAGTAGACACGAACGGAAGGACGGGCATGTCTAGGTCGTCTTAGAACTTAACAACAACGGCCTTGAAGTAATATTAAATAATAAATATTAAACTTAAAACGAGTTTCGTTAAGTTTCGCATTGGATTTTAAAATTTCTTTGAAATTGGGGCTTGTAAGGCCCAAAAACGCCCCTTACGCTTAAAACAAGCGGCCAATAGTGACTTTGTACCTATCGCTACTTGAATAAAAAAATTTTTTATTAGGAATTCATATATGGGTTATTTTATGTTAAGCGACCCAACTTTTCGTTTTTAAAATGGGGCCTTGCACCCATTGGTATTACATTCAAACAGATATCTGCCGAACCACAAATGTGGCAGTATTACTTGTGATTTTTCGAGCAAAATAAAGCCCAAACAGAGAAGTGAAAATGAATTCGATGGTCGTGTGCCTTCTACAGGGTGATCCATCTAGAGGTATTTTTTCAAAACAAATAAAAATCTAAAAATTCAAATCAAATGTGGAATCTTTATTGGTAATTTGAAAGGAAATTTTATGGCATTTATTTTTTTAAAATAATTACCTTCAAATGTTGGCAATTGTAATATGGAAATGAGCGTTTGGTGAGAAACGGGAAGATCCGCTGTTTTCGACCAAAATTTTGTTCTGTGATGAGGCCCATTTCTGGCTGGTCAATAAAAAAAAATTGCCGCATTTGGGCTGGAGAGCAACAGGAAGAGGTTGAAGAGGTGCTATTATACCCAGAGAAAACCACGGTTTGGGGCGGTGCATATTTTTTCAAAAATTCTGATGGCCGAAACGTAACCGCGAATGGTTTTGAACGCCATGATATAGAACTTTTTGCTACCTAAAATTGAACCCGTAATCTTGACTACACTTGGTTTCAACAGGACAATGCCACTTGCCATGCAGCTGCTCAAACAATGGATCTATTGAGAGGTAATTTCGAAAAGCACCTAATTTCCTGTTTTGGACAGGTGAGTTGGCCGCCTAGATCGAGTGATATCACACCTTTAGACGTTTTTTAAATGTCCAAAGTCTATGCTGACAAACCAGCTACGATTCCGGTTTTGGAAGTCAACATTACGCGTGTCATTAAAGCCATACCGGTCGAAATGCTCGAACGAGTCATCCAAAATTGGACTCTCAGAATGGAAACCCGGCGTAGTTGCGGCCGACATTTGAAGGAAATTATATTCAAAAAATAAATGCCATAAAATGTCCTTTCAAATTACCAATAAAGATTCCACACTTGATTTGAATTTTTATATATTTTTTTGTTCTGAATAAATACCTCTAGATGGATCGCCCTATATTTCGGAGTTTATTAGGTCTTCTTAGCCGTTAATGTGAGGTCTTTGTAAAAAATATGCTTGAGTCGATGTTCCACGGAGACTCCTTGCAACGGCAGCCACATTCAACGCACACTCTGCAACAGCTTAATTTGACAGCCAATTGACAAGCTTAATTTTTTTTTGGTTGTAATTTGGTTTTTATGCGAACAATCTACAGGGTGAGCAATTTTAAATAATTTAAATTCGCATCGGCAGTAATCAGTTAAATACTGATAATTTTTTTTAAATTTCTGGATTTATTGGAAATGTTCAAAATTGTCATTCAATAATGAAACACAATATCAATTACGAGGGCGACCGCAAAACTAACTGGCCTAGCACATTTTCTGTTTTACTAGCAACTTTTTTTTGTTCTTTAAAAGCAATCTTTTATAAGCCATCTGTCAAAATTTCCGAAAATATTTAATGATTATTTTCTTTGTTACAGGTGATTGAAGTAAACAAGTTTTATAATTTTTGAAAAAATGGAAAATAAAGAGTTTCGTGCGGTAATTAAACAATTTGATATGAGAGGTTATACGCCACAATTAATCAAAGATGAATTGGATTCTGTTCATGGTGATAATGCACCATCATACTCCACCGTGAAATGCTGGGTTCAACAATTTAAAATGGGTCGTTCAAGTACGGAAGATGAACAACGTTCTGGAAGACTGAAAACTGCTACTACTATTGAAAACATTAGAAAAATATTTAATGAAGCGACTAAAGATAGACGAATTAAGCTCAGAGATATTGTTAAAATACACGAAAAACAAGTTTGGAGTATTTTACATGATGAACTCCACATGAAAAAGCTATCCACAAGAAGGGTGCCGCGTTTGTTGACTTTGCCCCAAAAAATCGTCCGTTGGACCAATTCCGAGGAGCTTTTAGCGATTTATCAGCGTAATCCAATAGAGTTCTTGCGCCGATTCATAACTGCTGATGAAACATGGATCCATCACTACATCCCAGAATGCAAAGAACAGTCAAAACAATGGATAGAAGCTGGTAAAAGTGGTCCCAAGAAGGCGAAAACTGTTAAGTCAGCAGGAAAAGTAATGGCCACAGTATTTTGGGATGCAAGGGGTATAATATTTATTGATTATCTTGGGAAAGGAAAAACTATAAATAGTGAATATTATTGTGCATTATTGGATCGGTTGAGTGAAGCAATCAAGATAAAACGACCGCATTTAGAAAAGAAGTACTTTTTCATCAAGATAATGCTCCTTCACACACTGCATTTTTAACTCAACAAAAACTGGCCGAATTACGATTCGAAATTGCTCCGCATCCACCATATAGTCCAGATTTAGCTCCTTCTGATTATTTCTTGTTTCCAAATTTAAAAAAATTTCTCGGTGGCAAAAAATTTTCGTCTAATAGCGAGGTTATTGCTGAAACTGAGGCATATTTTGAAGGTCTTGAAAAATCTTATTTTTCGGATGGAATTAAAAAAACTTGAAAAACGTTTGATGAAGTGTATTGAGTTGGAAGGAGATTATGTTGAAAAATAAATAATAATAATTCCAAAAAAACGGTTCTTTTTATGTTAGGCCAGTTACTTTTGCGGTCGCCCTCGTATATGACTAGTACCACAGTTTGCTCGGCAGTACCTCATCCGAACAACTCAAGTATTCAGTCGTTTCGATTGTATCGGGTCGAATCTTTTCAATGGCAACTTCGATTTTATGTTTCAACGCTTCAATTGTCTCTGGATGCTTTGCGTAAGTAATATTTATCCTTAAAGGCTTCCCTCAGAAAATAATCCGAAGGGCTCAAATCACAGCTTCGAGGCGGCCAATTGACATCACAATTTCGGCTGATTATTCAATTTTCAAAAACAGTGCCTTAAATGTCGATGGTAGCGTTGGCTGTTTGACATGTGGCCCCGTCTTGTTAAAACCAAAAAATACCACTACTTTTTTTTACAGTCGATTCAAATTTAAATGGCCCACCCTATATTAACGAATGAATTCTCATCATCAACGTCTTGGAAAATTGGTTAGACAGGTGCGGTACTGCGAAGCCTGTCGAGACGGCCACATAAATGTAATTATTTTATATAAAAGTTCATTCAATAAATTTTTTTTTTTAGGTTTTTTAAATGAAACTTTGGTATGGAGTCATATTCCTTATTTTTGTCTGTAAAATTTCATTTAATTTCCTGTTTGATCTTGTTCTGAAGATTAAATCAATTAAGCCATAATTTCAAACCATGTATTTTTCATATTTTAATAAGTGGAGCTAAGTCATTAATATCGTTTATATTCACACGTTGCCTATGAATGCAAATATTAAAGCGATTTGTTATTGTTTTGTACAACAAATTCGATGAAGTTTGCATAATTCATCTCATAAAAAAACAAAACCGATCAATATCAAAAAACTAGAAACAAGTGGCGCTAAAATTCAAGAACTTTGTCAAATGTTTTTTTTATTTATTAATACCCATTCTTCTCCCCCGGCTTCAGCAATCCAGTCTAGTCTATTCCGCAGCGCTCCACTCCCGCCACTCCAACTTTCATCGAACTCAATATGAATTAATTAAGTTAATTGTTTATGGCAACTATCAAAGCCAAAACACAAAGTAAGTTTATCTGATTGCAAGTGAGAGAGTGTGTCGGACAATCGGTCGGTGTGTGTGTGTGTGCCTTCAACTTTTATTTATGTTTCAAGCCGCTTATGGTTATAAATCTATAAACGACAACAGCAGCAACAACTTCAACATTTCACAACTAGGCTTTTAAGTGTAACAAATTTGAAAAAAATCTAACAAAAAGAAAAACACGTTGTCAGTTACGCATGCGCGCCTTGCCGTCGTATTGAACTGTACACACCAGGCACTTCCTTAACGGAAATCGAATTTTAAACCGTATAAAGAAACCGTAAATATGTAAATTTCACTCACAAAGAAGCGAAATATGAATTAGGTTTACACTCGACCGCGTACAGCCGTGTTGAATTTTGATTAATTTGTACCTGCAAACGGGTTCAGAGAAATTATCAGCTGTACGTTGTTATCGACTCGAGAGTGTCAATCAGAATTTACAAAATTCCTGCAGTTTTTTTCTTCGTGTGATTTGAATAAATGCAAAGAATTTAAAAAATACGTGTAAATCATTATTTTTTAATTTTCAATCGACCTTCAACTGCAAAACGTGTTAAGATTTAAAGATTTGAGAGAAGTTTCCCGTCTGCTCCTTAGTGGGATGTTCGGAGAATCACGTGAGATAAACAAGTATTAAAAACCCCGAACCTTACGCTAATTTCGACCCTGCGTATTTTCATACACATTCATTATGCCTTCCAAAATCGAATGGCTCATTAAGCTGAATTTCGAAAATGTTTAGATATAATTCTGAAATTTCGAACAGTTTAATTTGATTTGAATGAAACTTCGTAGAACTCTAGCTGAGGTATCTTTGAGCTTATGTATAAGTATAAAAGATTAAAAAGGTGACTGTAACATAAGCATGATGGTTAAAAGTCTAAGAGTTTGGCCAGGTCTTGATCCTTTTAAACATTCGACTATGGCTATTGTAATCGCAAAAAATAACATTTAACCTATGTATGAGGGCGGATCAATAAGTGGTCATGTTTGAATACAGGTACACGCAAAGAAAAGATATGGTTACTACAAGGTCACGGCAACAATCATATGTTATCTGCCATTAAAGTATGTTTGTCACAACCATAGTATTGTTTCATTTTGATAATAGTATGATTGTCGCAATGTAAATATTGTTGAAACGTAACAATATTATTATTGCCAAATTTAAAAATGAAAATATGGTTGTAGCAACTATATAAATATGGTTTTTATGCTAACAATAATAAGATAACGGCAATCACCGTATGATTTTAATTTTACGAAATTTGACTTTTGTTTTAAAGGGTTGGCCATTGAAAATTTTAAATTTGCATCACATGTAAAAAAAAGTACTATTTTTTTTTTCAAATTTCAGGTTTTATTGGAAAGTTTGAACATTGTCATTTAATAATGAAACACAATATCATTCATATGACTATTACAACTGGCTCGGCTGTACCTCATCCAATTAAATTTTCAGTACATTTTCGATTGTTTGGGGTTGAATCTCTTCAATGGCAACTTCGATTTCATGCTTCAACGCTTAAATTTTCTCTGGAAGCTTTGCGTAACATTTATCCCTATTGGCTCGCCACAGGAAATAATCCAAACAGCTCAAATCACAGCTCTGAGGCGGCCAATTGACATCACAATTTCGGCTGATTATTCGATTTTCAAAAACAGTGCGTAAAATATCGATGGTTGCGTGGCCTGTGGGACTTGTGGCCCCGTCTTGTTAGAACCAAATATTGTCCATTACCTTATCTTGAATTTGTGGAGCATGGCTCAGTAACGCTCACCGTTGACGGTAACGGCGGCTACTTGCTTATTTTCGAAGAAGTGAATCGTTGTGAATTCATTGGCTCCTCAACGTGCAGGTTTTTCTGAACCCCATGTGCGGCAATTTAGCATTTTGACATGGCCAGCGAGATGAAAATGAGGTTAATCTGAAAACATAATTTTTTGGTAAAATTCTTCACCTCATCCATCCCACGACAGCCGGTTCTATGTACAGAATTGACCCGAAGAGCAATTCTTCGGCCAAGGGCTGTCACCCGGCACACTGTTGCCGCTACAACAACAACCTCCTGCCAAACAGACTTCAGCCCATTGGGCAAAGCAAAAACGCATCGGATGGTGTTCCATTATCAATGACAAAGTTCAAACCTTTCCAATACTCGTCAAACCAGAAATTTGAAACAATTATTAATACTTTTTACAGCCGATTTTAAATTAAAATTTGAAATGGTCTATTATTATTACGAATCTTACGTAATATAAGTAATTTTTATCTATATTTTAAAATTTTGCAAAAAACACTGCTTAAGTTTGTAGAACTGACAAATTTATATAAATAAAACATTTACGCTTTCTTAAACTGATTTTTTCTATTGCTAAATAAAACACTCCAATTATTTTGAATTAAATGAATTTTTAAATATTTTTTTTTAATAAATATCTATTGTTAAATAACAATGCTATTATATAATTTCGGGGATCACAGTACGGTTGCGTGGGATCATACTATGGGTGTAGGGACTATAACATGGTTGCGTGTGAATCGGATTATGGTCGTGGGGTTCATACTATGGTTGTATGTCAAACATACTATGGTTGTGATGATAATAATATGGTTGTGGGGATTATAGTATGGTTGAGTGTGAATTATAATATTGTGGGGATCATAATATGGTTGTGGCGACCATAGTGTGGTTGAGTGTGAATCATACTATTGTTTTGGGGATAATAGTGTTATTGTGACACAACAATTTACCTAACAATAGTATTATGCTCTTCGAATATTGTTACCCCAACCATACTTTTTTCTTCTTGTACCGATGTTGAGGGAAGCTGGCATAACCGTCGTATACTGCATTTGTCAGACGACTTTATTTTTTAGATGTATTTTAGATTTAGATAGATTTTATTTGGCTGTACTTTAATCGCAAATTTTTTTTATAGATAATGAGGAAAAAGGGCTTTTTATTTTTGGATGGCAAGACATGCGAAAAAAATTAAAGCAAAGTTGGATGCTGTTGTGTGGCAGGCACAGATCAAGTTAATTTTTCTGCTCCAAATAAGATTCTAAATAAAGTAGTTAGAAAATACTTCAACTACTTAAAAGTTTGAACTGAAGACCCCTCCTATCTATGCCAACCCTAAGGTATTGGTTCAACAAATTTAAACGTGGTCGTTTGTACATAAGCTTTGTGATGAGGAGCTTCCAGGCTGCCTAGAGTAGGTAGTTACCGGAGAAATCGTTGAGAAGGCCTACGAATCGAATCTCATCGATAGCCGAATACTTTCGCAAAATAGTAAATATTTTACCCGAATAGTTAGGCACGAGAATGGTGTCGGCCCGATGGGTGCCGCGATTGCTTACAAAGGACAACAAGCGGATACTGCTAAGAACGTAGGTGTTGTTGCGTCGAGTCGTCACCGTTGATAAAACCTGTATCCATTATTATAAGCCAGATGGCAAGCGGCAGTCAATGCCATGGTGAATCTGCTCTAGAGTGTCCACAACCGAAACGGTTATTTCGGTTTGTATGTCCAAACACGACTGTCGGTTTCTCAAATATAGCTAAAACCCGACGTGTAGGTTTACCCGGTTTTTCCTGTCGGGGTTTTCGGCTGTTGTATGCAAATAAAGGCAACGAACGTAACTGCCAAAAATATTTGAGCTAGATTATCCTTCAAGTGCACTAGTCGATCCACCAGTTGATTCGATTTAATGATAACTGTCTGTCCGTAACTTCGTCCTTCTACTGTCTATCTAAAGCAGGTCGCAATTGTTCGATCTTCAAATTTGGCAGTAAGTTTAGTTATACAAAGATCGAATGCTGTTGACTTTAGGAAAATAACACGACTAGATATAGCTCCCACACATTAACTTGGATTATGTGTCTTTAGCTCTAGAAGCCACTTATTACATCCAATCTTAAAGAAATTTTGCACAGTTCGTTACCATCAAAAGTCAGCCCGGATATGTCCTTCGTTTCGATAAAGACCCAGTACCCTTCCAAAATTACATAAAACCTCTAGATTAACTATGTCAATTCCGATTTTGCCTAAATTTGGTACAGTATATTACGATGGACAAGCAACCATTTTGGACCGATTTGGATCATATAGGCTCATATTTTGTACAGCCTCTTTTGATATATTCTGGGGTTCAAAAATTACTTTCAATCTTCATTGACAGATAAATGACTTTAAATTGTCTATAAAATTTACTTACAAAACCAAATATAATGTTATTTTTGCAGTTTGGATACATTTGGGTGGTGAACTTTGTCCGACTTTAAGAGAATTTAACAGAAAGAATTTAAGTTTTGGTTTAGATTTTTTATATTCTTTGAATAAATTTAATGATATCTTAGATATAATATAATTTAAGATTTAGCTAGTCTGTAAGGATTGTAATTCCATAGACATAAAAAATATCGTAAATAAAATTTGACCAATTCTAACCTAGACATATAAGTAGATTCTTACAAAAATTCAATTATAACCTAATTTTTAAAAAACCCCTTTTTTAATTGCTTTTCTGCACATCCAAGAGTAGAGGGTATAATATATTCGGCCACTTCCGACTTCAGTTATTTTATTAGTTTATTTTTATTTAGTATTAGCAATTGATTTTATTGCATTCATATAAAGTAGTCTAGAAATAGGGACATCACTTCTGATTGTGAAAATATTTTCCATTCAGAGCAAAAGGGTTAAAGCGGAATGTCGGTTAATGCCGGTTTTCTACTTTAAAAAACCCCGACAGTCGGTTTTTTCAAAACTCGATTTCTGAATACCCCGCTTTTTTGGGTACCATAATCTGCTCTGCGGAAAGCAAAGACAGTACCAAGGCCACGATTTTTTTCGGTTCCAAGGGAATATTCCTCATGGACTACTTTTTGAAGAACGGAAGTACACAAATAAGGCAGTACTTCAGTGAATTATTAGCCCGATTCGATACAGAATTGATAGAGATATGAATAAGCATATTAGTAAACGCTCTTAGGACTAGAGGCCTTTTTTGACCCACAAGAGCTTTTTAATTATTAACCCAAATTAAAGCCAGTGATCGCCCACCAAAAATAACGATATGGTTATTTGTAAAAAAAATCGTTCCTTTATTTAGAGGCATCTATAAAAACAAGTTGATATAAAAACAAGAGGATCGGATCTTATACACCTTTACCTTGCTCTCTAAGATTGCACATCATTTTATGAGGAATATGAAAGAATTGTTTGGAAACAATTTCTAAAAATTTTTATTTGTCATTCCGTTTTTAATAAAGTTTTTTATCTCTATTTACCACGAAAAGATTTCAACTTATTTTGAACATTTTTACCACGCAAGCCGCCAGTTTAAGCAGTGATAAAAAGTAGCTTCAGTGCACCTACTGAGCAACAAGTCGGACGGAAAGGCCCTTTATACAGGGATAGTAACTACAAATTCCACTATAAGAATTTGTTCCGAGATTGATTGTGATCGTATCCTATTAGTCTTTAGCAATTGTAGAGTTTCAAATCAGAAGTGCCCGGTACATGAAACATAGGCCGTTGCGGATCAATTTTAATAGATCACTTTTTGCCCGATTGTTTACAATATAAAAAGTTTTGTCTAGATTGTTGACGAGTGATGATTGTTTTTTTTTTGTTTTTTTTTTTTTTGTTTTACTGAAGTCGCTATAGTTATCCATTTTATACAGATGACAAAATGTTCATTTAGGTTTGCCATTTCAACATGCAAAGTCTTCCGTCTGCCGAGCGTGAGAAATATAAAAAATTATAAAAATTCCGTCTCATCTGTCAATAGTCAACGTAAATTTCATTGTAGCACCTTAAGGAACGATGTCAGCACTTAAATAAACTGAAGAATCGTGTTGGCAAATAAGTGATATTTCGGGCTTGTTAAATCGCTTATGAACTGGACCCTTTATCGAAAGACGAAGATTACACTTTAGAATACACTAGTACTACCGTAGAAATACAACTCAAACTAATACGAGGGCGGTTCGGAAACTTCTTAGCCTAGCACAAAAAGCGCGGTATAAACAGAAAAAAGTTAAGTGTTTTGCAAACTTCGGTCTCTGCTATGAACACATGTTAAATTTTGGCAACTCCTTCATATAGAAACAGGACGCATCCGCGATTTTTTTACAATGGAAAAATTAGAAATGCGTGGTGGCATTAAATATTTACATAAAATAGGTTTATCGGGACAAGAAATTCATAATGAAATGGAGAATGTGTTAGGTGAAAGTGCTCCTTCATATGCAACAGTAAAAAATTGGGTTGCTGAATTTAAACGTGGTCGTACAAGCATTGAAGATGAACCACGTAGTGGACGTCCAAAAACAGCAACAACAACAGAAATTGTAGCCAAAGTGCATGATATGGTATTAAATGATCGACGAATAAAAGTGCGTGAAATAGCTAATATCATGGGCATCTCAAATGATCGAGTCCATTTTATTTTGCATGAAGAACTACAGATGAAAAAGCTTTCTGCAAGATGGGTGCCGGACTTGTTATCAGTCGACCAAAAACGCATAAGAATAAACATTTCTTAAGCTTGTTTACATCGTTTTCAGCGAAATAAAATGGATTTTAAGCGTCGTTTCATAACTGTTGATGAGACATGGATCCACCACTATACTCCAGAGACAAAAGAACAATCCAAACAATGGACTGAAGCTGGAGGAAGTGCCCCAAAGAAGGCAAAAACAATTCAATCGGCTGGTAAGGTTATGGCAACGGTTTTTTGGGACTTCAAAGGTATTTTATTGATAGACCGTTATCTCAGCAAAAGGGTAAAACAATAAATTCAGAGTACTATTGCAACCTTTTAGATCAATTAAATGTACAAATTCGAGAAAAACGTCCTGGCTTACAACACAAAAAAATAATATTTCATCAAGACAACGCACCAGCGCACAAGAGTGTTTTAACAATGGCTAAAATCAACGAATTAAAGTACGAGTTGCTTGACCACCTCCTGATTCTCCTGATTTAGCTCCCAGTGATTTTTACCTGTTCCCAAATCTAAAAAAATTCCTTGCTTGCAAGCGTTTTACCTCAAATGAAGATGCAATTACAGTTTTAAACCTCTATTTTGAGGACCTTGAGGAAAACTAATTTAATCAAGGGATAGAATTGCTAGATAAGTGTTGGACTAAGTGTATTGAAGTTTCAGGAGATTATGTTGAAAAATAAAAATATTTTTGAAAAACTAATTATTCTCTTTCATTGATAGGCTAAGAACTTTCCGAACCGCACTCGTAGTTCAAAGATATTTTACGCAATTTCAAAAAGCAAAATGATTTTTCATTAATAATTTTATTGCAATTTTTTTTAGGTTTTTATTGTCTGTTCTTGACGAATTAGTCGATGAACCCTCTTCTTGTTCAATTCTCTTTGGTGTATTTTACTCTTAAATTTGTTCAATGTTGCCAGATAACCATAATGCAAACTAACAAGGTAACTAAGCTAATTATCACAAAAGAACACGACTGTTGTATGTTTTGAACTGTATTTAAAAAAACCTCAACAATGGTTTGGGGAATGATAGCAGCAAGCGTAAGAATCATGTGACATATGCCTCTATCAGGGCAGACTAGAAAATAGTTTAAAATTAACAAGAAAATACTCATAGTTTAAAATTAAATTATTGAAATTTGTTTTTTTTCGCTAGCTACTTTTCTGCGGGTTCCCATCCAACTCTAAAAGCGAGTCACGTTAATGCTTTTGTCTTTTAAATTTCTAGTGGCGCGTGTCAAACTCTTATCAGTAAATTTGGACACGTTTCCCAAAGATAGAGAATGTTTTAGCGACGATAAACTTTGTCCCCACAAGACAACGTTGTAGGTTTAGATTACTGATCTGCCTGAACAATTGTTAGCTATACAATTTTGTGTACCCTACAACGCACTGTCGTGCAGAGTATTAAAATAGTAGTAATTTCTACTTACTTGACAGTTGGTCTTACCTTTTTCATGTTAAAAATACTTTTTTGACAGACATTTGGGAGCTCTTCAGCATGACAAAGAAAATATTTTTACCCAGAAAGTTGGGTATTTTTATTTAAATTTTGATAATGATTTTAAAAATACATACACGTTTTCTATATTCGTAGATAAATGTTCATAGACTTTGTCTATGGATTGTGTGTGTGTGTGATTATGTGTCCATGAAGAGATCAAAATATTGAAACAAAAATTTTAAAACCCATTGTCAAACCGTAGATTAATTCATTAGATGCAAGCAATATTTGATAAATATATGGTCAATCAGAAGTCGTTTGGATTTCTTTGCACTTTGCTAACCTTAATTATGAAAACAAACAAAAATAACAGATTCGGAATTTGGAATTTAATGGCAAAGCTTCTTCGCAGAGATAACCACAAAGTCTTGGTGCTATTAATGGCGACAAATGCCACCCATAAATTAAAGTCATATGACATCTGGAAGCTCACATCAGATTATTGGTCTCAAGCGAATATCAATGAAGGTTTTTACAAAGAATTGTCTAAAATGATTTCGGTAAAAGAAGGCAAAATGTTTCGTTCATAATTAGAGTGTCCAAAAGCGAAATCAAAAACCGACATTACGGGTTTTATGTCCAAAACCGACAGGCGGTTTCTCAAAAATAGCTTAAACCTGTCGAAACACAAATCCAGGTTAGTCCCAGAATAGCGTGGAACAAATTACAGGACAAAACTCAATTTTTTTTTAAAAAACAAAGATGATTTGTGCCAGAAAACAGAATTTTGGTGCGATATTCCATTGAAAATTGTCGAAAGTTGTTCTTTAGCATGTCCAGAAGAGTAGCGGGTACTAGTCCTACATAAATATTTACTAATTGCTTTTAAGAAAATAATTAAGGAGTTTTTGGTTGCTGTATTTCTTTATAAATGTATCTCTTAATATCAGCAACAATTTTTCGTACTTAGTAAGGAAATTTAATAAAATATGTCAAAAATAATATGAATTTTTGTTCCTTGGGTGCTACAAATAAAAATGAACTGCTTTTTCCCTTTTTATGCAAAAAAAATATTTTTCCTTCTCTAAAGAAAAGAGACTTTGGTGTATCTATTATTATGAGCAGGAGTGTAGCCCCCACACATATGATCAACCGATTTTATGTCTTTAGATCTAGAAGCCACAAAGTACATCTAATATTGACGAGATTTGGCACAGTTCCGTTGGCTTAGTACTCAGCTCAGATAGAAATGGGTCATACTGGTGCACGTTTTGATAAAGCATCAATGCAAAAATCTCTCCCGATATAACATACAGGCGATCTAGAACAAACACATTAATTTCGATTTCAATGAAAAATAGTATGGCATATTACGATTCACAAAAAACCAATCTTGGACCGATTTCAGTCACATAGGCTTATTTTTGATAAGGTCCCTATAAAAATTGTCTGGGAGCCAAAAATGGCTTTCTATAAGTGTATACCTGGACACAGGGCTTTAAAATATCTATAGAATTTTCTCATAAATTTAATAGAAAGTCTTTATACGTTTGGTGAAACCTGCTCCTAAATTTCGGGTCCGACTATAAAAACACAATAACTTACTATTGGAAATGGTTTTATTGTTTTTCCAAATTGAACAGGGATTAAACCGGCTCAAGACCTTGCATCTATATTTAAATAGAAGACAAGTTTTTAACAAAATGGCAAAGTGACATTGATTTTCGTGGCTGCCACTACTTTTATCATGATTTCGGGTCCGTGACAACCCTCTTCAGAAAGCCTTGCTGCAATTGTTGAAAGTAAAACCGAACTCTATAAGGTCAGGCTCTCCACAAACGAATGAGAACTACTGTTGTAAACCTTACTTTTCAAGTTTTCTTCACACAATTGCCCACGAAAATACAACTCACTCTTGCCACCTCTAAAGAGACTCTACATCGAGAGCCATCAATAGATTTTTCAAAATATTCTTCTTTGAGATCAATACACTTTTGCATGCGCACAAACCAATTTTTTTTATTAATTATTTTTTTTTTATTTATTTATTTGTTTATTTCATTGTAATATACAAAGCCTATAAGGCCAATTAATCTATATTACATAGTACAAGTGTATTCAATTACAGTTTTTACAATCTAGTTGTATATAATAAAATTCAATTTAACAATACTAATATTAACTAACTTATCCCAATAAAGGCTCCCCAGCCGACATGTAAATATAAACCATATTGGTAACAATTAGTGGGCCCGTTAACAACGAAGAAATAAGAAAAAAAAGTCTTAGGAAAGAATAGATAACGTGTACTCCAAAAACTTCTGCCGAAAAGCATAGTTTGAATAGGAAAAAGTTCGCAAACACATTGGAAGATGGTTCCAAATTCTGGCAACTCTTACGACAAATGACTTTTCATACATGGACGTAGCAATGCGCGGTATAAACAGTTGCGGATTTCGTACAGATCTGCTAAATACAAACTCATTTCGTAACCCTGGCGGTGAATTTGAAACAATTAATTTATAAAAGGATTGAAAGATGCGAAGATCAATGAAATTTTTAAATGGAAACCCTAAAAACTGTATAACATGCTCAGAGATGTGATCAAAACGACGATGTCCATATACATACCTGACAATCGTTTTAAGAATACGCTCAATTTTATCAATATTGCCTGAAGAAGTACCAGACACAACTTCAATACAATAGTTTATTTGAGAAAATAATGAGGCATAGGCTACCCTTCGTTTAATAAACCTAACCAAATATAAGTTTGTAGAATGTTACCGTCGTATCAAGAAAAATACTTTTGAAAATAAAGAATTAATATGGCTTGAGAAAGCCATATTAATTCAAGATGACCATTAATAATAACTCCAAGACACTTCATCTCATCTACAATTTTAATTGGTGTGTTATTAATATGAAAAACAATGCTATTCTGGTCATTCTGTAAAGAACCAAAAAGCAAAGCTTTGCTCTTGTTAGTATTAATACAAAGATTGTTGTTTTGTAGCCATACACGAATAGTTTCTAAAGTAGAATTAACTATTGTTTCCAAGGAATTAAACGAATCACTTTAACAAAAATATATGAATATCATCCGCATAGATATTCATATATCATATTCATATATGATATATGAAGAAATAAGTCTGCACGCAGTGACTGAAAAATTAAAGAAGTGTTTTAGTTTAGAAATAAGATTGAAATGGTCAATCCTGTCAAAAGCTTTTGACAAATCTAAGCCAACAAGTACTCCATATTCGCCTCCATTAAGTGTCTTTCTGATAGAATCCGTTAAATGTAACAAATGACTAGTAGTACTAAACCCACACCTGAACCCATACTGATAATCAGTGATCATACCTGCATCACTCACAAAGTTAATTATTGCATTATGTGCTCAACTATTTTTGAAATTGCTGGCAAATATGCTTATAGGCCTTAAGTCATCAATTCTACATGAGCCTCTTACTTTCGGTATAGGCACAACCCAATCCGTTTTCCACATTGTAGGAAAAGTAGAAGTAGTAAATATAATGTTTATTAAGTGCAGCAAATGTCTCGATATAAATGGAAATATGATCTTTACAAACTTTATAGGTATATCATCAACACCAACAGATGCAGTTTTAATGCGATCAAGTGCCCTTAAAATGTCACACTCGTATACACAATCAAATGAGAAAAAAACTATCAACATTAACAGGGTCGGGCATGTTTCTATTAACAGAAGTAGCTGGAGTGTTGCATAGAAAATGTTCGTTAATATCATTAACATTAACATCCGGCATTTCAAACTTATCATCAAGACGTTGAATTTTCGAAGCACTTTTTCCACTCCGATTGAGACACCTCCAAAACATTATTTTTTAACGCTTCAACAGCTGCTTCGGCGATAAGAAACGTTGACCGCACATTTCTTGATGCTAGGGAATAAGAAGAAGTCATTAGGTGGATGGCCCTTCAATTCGACATCTTGAGTGTTCGAATAGCTCAGCGTTTTAGCTGATGTGTGAGAGCTAGCATTGTCGTGATGCAAACTGGTCCGTCTTCTCTTACTATCTTTCCTCATTTCTTCGAACACTGTTGGCAAACAGATAGTTGTATACCACTCAGATATGACGGTCCTACGTTCCACTAAAGGCACTGTGGGCACATGGTTATACCGAAAAAAACTTTTGCCTCGATGTACTTCTTCCACGAACAACTTTTGTTGTATTTGGCTCGTCTTGAAAGACACATACGGTCAATTGCTGTTTTGTTTCGGATTCATATGCATAGATCCATGATTCGTCACCTGTGACAATGTTATACACTGCCTTTGAGCTACCGCAGTTATACTTTTTCAACATCTCTTTGCACCAATCCGTAAGAGCCTTTTTTGAGCATTATGTGGGATCCAACGAGAGCAAATTTGGTCTAGGCCAAATAACCCTGCTATATCTTATTGATGCTTGTCATACTAATGCCCAAGGATGTCTCAATCTCACGTTATGCCACATGTCAATCTTGCTTACTCAGTTCACGCACGGCATCAATGTTCTCTGGCACAACGGCCGTTTTTGAACGACCCTTCACGACCTTCGTCTTTGAGCGAGCGTCGGCCACGATTGAATTCATTAAACTAGTTTTTCACAGTCCTATAGGATGGTTCTTCATCGCCAATAGAAAGATTTAAGTTCATCGATGCACTCTTGTCGTGATAATCCACGTCGAAAGTTGTGAAAAGTGATCGCATGAAAATGTTCACGAGTTAATTCCATTTTTTTGCCAAATTTATTTTTTCAAGTCACTGTAAACAACACAAATGATGGTTGTACGTCAAAACGTTCTGAGTACTTTTATGCTAAAAAAATGTCAAACTTTCTAATGGAAATGTCAAATGGCGCCAGACAACAGTAAGTGTTGCCAGAAATATATATAGATACCCTCGTACTGACTAGAACTTTTTAGTGCCCCAAAGGCCCATGAGTTCGAGCCTGAATTTTAAGCAAATCTTAAGAATTCAATTACAGTTTGAATAACATTAAAAGCGGTGTTGAGGTAACACTATTCAAAGAGCATCATACTATTGTTGCGTATATGGTTGTGTCACAAAAATATTTTGATTCTCTTAACCATAATATGATTCACACACAAACATACTATAATATCCATAGTTATATTATGATTCACACTTACCAATACTTTGATCGCCACAACCATATTATGATCCTCACAACATAGTATGTTTCACAAACAACCATAGTATGATTCCACAACCATAAAAATCTAATTTATTGATAAAAATTAATGTTAAAGCGTATGATTCGTAACAATAACATTGTTCCAAAATCCATATACAAATGTATTACAATCATACGGTATGATTGTCAGTATCATATTATTGTTATTTAAAAACCATAAAAAAACAATACCTTTGTCGCAGCAACCATATTTAATTTGTTGCTAAAATCATATTTTCATTTTATATTTAGTAATAATACTATTGTTACATTTTATTATTATTATTATTATATTGCCGCAATCATACTATTGTCAAAATTTAATTAACAAAAAAATACCATGGTTGCAATTAACCTAATTTTATTGCAGAGAACATATTATTGTTGCCGTGACCATATTTATTTTATATTTACTCTGCTTGAATAACAAAGTGTAATTTTTTTGGAGCACCTTACATTTATGTTGATTAGTAACCGACCGTTGGAACCGGCCATTTTTTCGTTTCGTCACTATGGCCAATATTTCGTTCCACTATATCCCATTGGTCAAAAAACATCCTATAACGACCCAAAAAAACCTTGGTTATTCCGCAAATAATGAGGGTATGTTGAGCAAGTACTCAAAAGGTACTAGTGCTGTCAGGGAAATGAGTCTTGAAAACGCCATACCTAATGTAGTGTACTTATATATATGCATTGGACATTGTGGCTAAATTCACATCTTCGTAGCCCCTTAGCTCGAATCCTCTTTCTCCATTTTGATGGAAAAAACAAAAGAACCGCCCTAAAATGTCCTGTAAATCTCAGCTTGGATGCAACGTCTTAACCTGCAGGTTATCTTACCCCAGAAAGTGTGAAATTTCTTCCCATTAAAAACTATGATTTTCAGATAAATTTTAAGACCATTCGAAGTCCCCCGCCGTAAAGCCCAAACTGAGCAGCGATTCCGTAGTCCCTACAATTTGCCAGAAATACACTGCTTAGCATTTTCGATAGTCCGGGAAACATTTCAATTTTCTGCACAACCTGTTGATATCCACTTTAAGTGTCTTTAGTCTCCAGCCCTCAGTTACTTTCGATAGCATTCAAGACCATGACTCTGAAAATTTGCCATTAATTGTGGGCAGTGGCTAATAAATGACATATCTTTTTTTTCTTTTCCTTCGTTTTGCCAACTCTAAAACCATTTGGACTCCAATGATCATTAGAAACGCAGTTCTGCTGTTGTCTGGCTGGCGGTTTCGAAATGACAACTTGTCAAACACATTTGAAAGTAGTTGCTGCATAACTGCAACACATACAGCGGGTATACTCGTACTTGGCTCATTAGCATATGATAATTTTCAGAATTAATTTATTTCAACTCTCAATACTGTCTATTTAGTTTTGGCTGTTAGTAACGCTTGTCTGTTTTAAGTTGTTTGTTTTCATTTTATTTTTTTTATCGCATTTACAGTTTGTTACAGATTAGAGGAAAAACTTCGTTTTTTTCCATGATAAACGAATTTCTAGTTCGAATTTTTCAGGTCAAGTTTAGCGTTTATGTTTGAGTAGAAAAACGTTGGTTGAATTACAAGTTTTTTTGTTTTCTTGCCAAAATGTCGTAAAGCCAATTACTCGTAGGGGTTAGATTCAGAGTGTGTTAGCTCTGTTTGGTTTTTTGTTAGTGAAAAGACTTGATGTATCATCGAAATATGAGCTACAAAGAAAGACAAGATGCCGCCACCAACGATAAAAATACTCTGAAGATGACTGGAGCAAACGCCTGATACAAAAGTTGTAGTTTCCTTCCTGTACCCGGTTAAAATACTTCAAAGGTTTGATTTGAGGCACCCGCCCGATATGAGAGTTCTACTTTATTTAAGCCTCTAGTAGGGGAGGTAGATGGAGCCGTAACGTTGTTATGGTTAGTGTGCATGACTGTCACACATATCATCCAAGGTCAAATCCGGATAGGCCTTCTTTAAAAAACGTAAAATTAACAACACTTGATAATGCTTACGTTCTAAAAAGATGCTCGTTCTACGATCAAATTAACACAAATAAATACTAAAAAAAAAAATATAAACAAGTTTAACCACAAATTGATTTGCAATTTTGTAAATCCCCTTTGAAGCAGAGGCTAACACTTGTGGATGCTCTGTAAATACGCGTGTTTCGGGCGTAAAATATTTGATGACTTAAAATCTCTTAATTCTTCGGAATCTAAAGCTGCCTTTGAGGGTTATCTGACATGTAACACTTTCAGAAAATACGGAATTAAATCATATAAATATTCATATTTAAATGACAATCGCTACAAATGTATCTTCACAAAATGTCTTTGAAACCCATGTAACCTCTTTTCAAAAGCTCTTTTCCCTCCTGGGTCGAATTCGCCAATTAACAGTCCCATACATAATTAATTTAAGAAGATTTAAAATTTTCAGGATACCTTTTAGACAGACACAAGGCCGGACAGACTTCCCTAGAACGTCTTGAAATTTTAAGACTAGGGCTGCTATATATATGGTTTTATTGTTTTTCAAAGTATTCTTTCTCCAGCATGATTTATACACTTTTGCATGCGCTCAAACCAATTGTCGAAGCACTTTTTCCACTACGATTGAGACACCTTCAAAACATGGTTTTCGAACGCTTCAACAGCATCTTCTGGCGACGAAAATCGTTGACCAAGTATTTCATTCTTGATGTGCAGGAATAAAAAGAAGTCATTGGGTGAGAGCCCGCATTGTCATAGTGCACAATGATTCGTTTTTCTGGTTCGTTTTTCGAATCTCTCCGAAGATTTCAGGCAAACAAATTGTGGTGTACCACTCAGAATTGACCTCCCTACGTTGCTCAAGCGAAACAGTCGCCATTTGACCAGTTTTGCCAAAGAAACAGGCGACAATTTGATTCGAAGTGCTTCTTCCACGAACAACTTTCGTTGGATTTGGCTCGTCTTCGAAGACCCACACGGTCGATTGCTGTTTTGTTTCGGGCTCATACGCATAGATCCATGATTCGTCACCTGTGGCGATCTTATAAATATATTTTAAAGCACCGCGATCTTATTTTTTCAAATTTTCTTTGCACCAATCGACACGAGCCTTTTTTCGAGCGATTGCCAAATTGTGCGGGATCCAACGAGAACAAACCTTTCTTACGGCCAGGTGTTCATGCAATATCGAATGTATGCTGGTGAAAGAAATGCCCAACGATTCCTCTATCTCGAAGCATGACGATCTTGCATTATTAGTTCACGCTCGGCATCAATGTTTTCTGGCACAACGGCCGTTTTTGGACGAACTCCGTCTTTGAGCGAGCGTCGGCCACGATTGAATTCATTAAACCAGTTTGGCACAGTGCTATAGGATGATGCTTTATTGACATACAAAGATTTAAGTTCATCGATGCACTCTTGTCGTAATAATCGACGTCGAAAGTTGTGAAAAATGATCGCATGAAAATGTTCACGAGTTAATTCCATTTTTTTTTGCCAAATTGATTTTTTTCAAGTCACTGTAAACAACACAAATGATGGTCGTACGTCAAAACGTTCAGAGTACGTTTATGCTAAAAAATATCAAACTTTCCAATGAAAATGTCAGATGGCGCCAGGCAACACCAAGTGTTGCCTTCGCCAGAAATATATATAGCAACCCTTGTATTAGTAATATATTTTTTTTTACTTTAAAGGGTCTTCGTGTACGGGTTGCAAACGGAATCACAAATTTAGTATACACTCCATCCTTCGAAGGAATATTCTTTCTATTTTTTTTTTGAATTTTTTTTGTACTTATTATACAAGGGTTGCTATTTATATTTCCGGTCCTGACAATACTAATGTTCCCAGATGCAAACTGGAATTCCATTGGAAAATTTGACATTTTTTAGCATAACTTCTCTCAGAACGTCTTGTCATTTGAGGGCGAATTGTTTTGTTTACAGTGAGTTGAAAAATTCATCTCAGTCAAAAAAATTGAATCATACCGTGAACATTTTCGTGCGATGATTTTTTACGATTTTTGGCCTGGGTTATCGGGACCAAAGCGTTTAAATCAACTGGTTTCGACTTTTGGCGATGAAGCACCATCAAAAACTACTGTTAATCGCTGGTACCAAGAGTTCAGTCTCGGATGCCGTTCGCTCCAGGATGAATTTCGTGAAGGACGTTCAACTTCGGTTACTTTGCCAGAAACCATCGATGCTGTGCACGACCGACATGTGACATACAGTGAGATTGAGGCATCCTTGGGCATTAGTATGACAAGCATCCATAAGATATTGCATGTTCATTTGGCCGTGAAATAATTTTTTTTTCTAGTTGGATTCCACATAATTTGACGAATACTCGAAAAAGTATAAGTATAACTGCAGTTGCTCAAAAGCAGTGTACAACATTGTCACAGGAGACGAATCGAATGGAATCGTGGAAGAAGCACTTCGAATCAAATGGTCGCCTGTTTCTTTGGAAAAACTGGTCATGTGGCGACTGTTCCGCTTAAGCAACGTAGGAAGGTGAATGGTACATCACAATTTGTTTGCCTGAAGTCTTCGGAGAAATTCGAAAAACGAACAAGAGATGACGAATCATTGTGTACCATGACAATGCGAGCTTTCACACATCAGCTCAAACCAGCGCCTTTTTGACCGGACAAAACGTCGAATTGATGTTTTGCCCTGACTTGGCACCCAATGACACATCAAGAAAAAAATGCGTGGTCAACGATTTTCGTCGCCAGAAGATGCTGTTGAAGCGTTCAAAAATCATGTTTTGGAGGTGTCTCAATCGGAGTGGAAAAAGTGCTTCGACAATTGGTTTGAGCACATGCAAAAGTGTTTAAATCATGCTGGAGAATACTTTGAAAAACAATAAAACCATTTTTGATGATAAATATTCGCATTTTCATTATAAGGCCAGAAATATATATGTGACAGCGCATAGAGAAAGGGGCTTAGGGTAAAAAAAAATCAATTTTCACTTTTTTTTTTTGATGTGGACAACATCTGATTATCGAATGAGACCGATCCCATGCCCCAAAAGTGTTCCCTCCCAGAGATATGCGCGTTTTATAAAAGTGATGGTACACCAAAGATACACGTTTTTAAATCTTTAAAATGGCTCTCCTGAACAAAACTGGTTTTTACCCTTATACTGCATTTTCATTAGGCCATTTATTCTCGTTTTCGCTCGAAACTTTTCAAAACGTCTCAACCAATTTTCACACAATTTGTGGTCGTTTTCATTCTCGTTTTGGTTTTCGTTTGACAGTTCATTATTGTTTACAAAAAAAGAACAACGTGGTGACTATTAAAATACTGAAATACATATTTTTCTTAAACAAATGGATAAATTTAATTATGTTTTTTTTTTCTTTTAGCACGCTTATTTTTACTTTTACTTCATAAAATATCTATTTCACCAAATATGTTTGACGATTGATTAAAAATGTCTGCCTTGAGATGACAAACCAACGATAAAAAAAACGATTATTTTGGAGATGGCACACTTTATTTAAGGTGGCATCGCCTGTGCGAAACGTTTTCGTTCCTCTTTCGTACAAAAATAAGTCAAAGTGAGACGTTTTCATCACTTGAATTTGTATGGGAAAACGTCTCATTTTGACTTGTTTTGGCCAAACTTTTGAAAACACTTCAAAAGTGCCAAGTGAAAAAAGGGCATTAGGTCCCTTTCTATTTTGCGCGTCACATATAGTAGCCCTCGTATGCCAGTGTGGTTTCGATTTTACACGATCAGTTGGCTTTAGGAACGCTGTCTGTCTGCAAGATGTTTGCCTTGTTTGCTCTCAATTGACCATAAACGTAATCGTGTGACTACTTCAAAGGATTGTTTGGAGTTGTTTAACCGCAATTCGAATGAATTTTTGCGGCGTTTTGTAACTGTGGATTAAACAAGGATCCATTACAACACTCCGGAGACCAAGCAGCCGTTTAAACAATGGGTTTCTCCGGGTGAACCGGCTCCAAAGAAGGCTTAGGGGTCTTTGTCGGCCAATATGGTGATGGCAACAGCTTTTTTGGAAGCACTCGGAATAATCCACATCGATTACCTTTAAAATGGAATAAAACAAGAAACGGCGAATATTATGCCAACTTATTGGACCGATTTAACGAAGAAAAAAGTTATTTTTCATCAAAATAATACACGGGAATAATGCACAAAATAATACACTTGTGCTGTGGCAAAATTGCATGAATTGGTTTACGAATTGGTACCTCATCCGCCATATTCTCTGGATTTAGCCCCCAGTGACTATTTCCTAACCTGAAGAAATGGCTCGGTGAAAGAGATTCAGCTATAACGATGGAATTATTTATCAAACAAATGCCTATTTTATGGACCTCAAAAAATTCTATTTTTTGGAAGGAATACAAAAATTGGAGAAACATTGGACTAAGTCTATTAAAAGGAGATTATGCTGAAAAATAAATATTTCTTTTTGCAAAAAAATCTATTGATTGATGTGCCCTCGTACTCTTGTTACATTTCAAGAATTTTAATATTGCGGCAGTCATACAACTGCCAAATGTAATTCAAAAAACAATAGTATAAGTATGGTTGTCATGTACATACTTTTATTGCAGAGAACATATTATTGTTACTGTAACCATATATTTTCTCTGTGCGTGCTCACTTTTCGAATAAAAAGTAGTTAAACATCAAGCAAATTTAAATATTAGTTTTCCCGACTGGAAATATTAATTTCCAGGGAAAGTTTATTTAGCTCGTTTGTTTTATTTCGGTCTGTAGCTTTTACTCATTGAGCAGGGATTAACCGGCTCAAGACCTCTTGCTTCTACATTTAAATAGAAGACAAGTTTTTAACAAAATGGCAAAGTGAACTTTTTAAATTGTTTCCGATTTCCCGAGAAACGCATTAACTAGACTTTGAGTTTCATGGAATTCAGCTGATACCAGATCACCTGGCAATATTTTTCACAGATTTTCAATATTTTTATAGTTCTATACTCAGTCCTTACTAATACCCTGTATCCCCCTGTGGTGGTGTGGGGTATAATAACATCAAAACTCACTTAAAGGCGAGATTTAATCAAATTCCATGATTTAAATATGTTTTTTTTGGTATAATCACTCAACTTAAAAATGCTGAACTAAGAGACTAACCTTTTTTAGCACTTGTAACCGCCACTTCGGTTACCGGCGCGGCATCCTTGGCCATGGTGGGTGTTGCACTCACTGTCATCGATCCGTTTTTATTTAAAATATTGGGTATTTTCATAATGATGAACCAGTTCGAGATTTATTTATTGTTTTTTTTTTTGCAAAATTCTTTATTTTCTTGAAATCGCCAAACTTTAATTGCACATAAATTATAAATTGTGTTACACAAAAAAAAAAGATTAAATAAACACAAAAATGTGTATTTGTTTATATTGTTGTATTTGTTGTTGTTTCTTTGTATTCTGTTTTGTAATGGAAAGCAATTATTTTTTCTGTTTTATTTTTTTATTTTTGTTGAACAACAACGAAAAGGTATCAGCTAACAGCGTTTCAAAAGGTGAGGAGAAGGGAACGGGATGAAAGTTGCTGGCGGGAACAAAAATTTTAACTATTTTCGTGATTTAATTTTAATTGACACTAAGATAAATCATCGATTAGAACTGAACGCGAACGCCTGACTGATTTAGAGAAATTTGGCACAGAATCAACGAACAAAGTAGAAAGTGTAAACGGCTGTTTTGACTAATTCCAGGAGCTGCCTTAGTTGTTTAATTCATATTTTTTTTTATACAATTTTTCTTAATTCTTTCAACTTTAGTTATTAAATTATGCATTTAGGTTCACGTGTTTCTTAAGCATTTTTTAAGATTTTTCTGTTTCACTATTTCGAGTCTTTGGTTTGTTTTTTTTTTTTTTATGGGAATAATTTCCAGATTTGTCTGGCTATTGTTTAGCTGTCGTACTTTTGTTGTTTCTTGTTTCATTAATTATTTTATTTTTTAACATTATTTAAATGTTTTCTATATTGCTTAGCTTTTTGTATTTTAAACACCTTTTAAATCATTTCGAGTTTATAGATTTTTGTATTTTGTTTCGTTTTTTTTTAATTTATTTTTCAAATGCCACCGACCGTTGTCGTGTTTGCCGCGACACTTTCAACTTGACTGAACATTTGGTTAGCGTTACAATTGAATTTATATTTTGTTCAGTTGCTTTCCAAGTGTATTTTTTTTTTTTTTTTTTTTTTTTTTTTTTATTTGATTTTGTTATTAATAAATACTTTGATTTGTTTTCATACTCGTACCGCTCGCCCATAGTGCAGAGCAGAGCAGCCGATCGTGTGAAGTTTTTAAGTGTGTCTGAGTGACTTCGTTCATTCGCTCGTTTACTCGCGCTCGTCTGTGGGTTTGTGTGAGGGGGATTGTAACGTTCGAATCGAATTTAAGACAAAAAGCTAGCATAGCCGCGATTAATTGATTCTTGGGAATCTGCACTAGTTTACAGGGATTTTTCGCACTGGCCGTTCTACCCGTCCTACTCCACAAAATGTGATAAAGGTTCTAAAAAGAATAAGCAGTGGTCCGCACACAGGTACCTTTTATGTTTTGGTGCTACCAATAAATTTTTCTTGACTGTCCTGCAAGTTTCTTCGCTGATAGGTCCCTGTAGTTATCCCCCACCAATTCATCTGCCTCACAGTTCACTACATGTACGAGGGCGGTTCGGAAAGTTCGTAGCCTATCAATAAAAGCGAATAGTTAGTTTTACAAAAATATTTTTATTTTTCAATATAATCTCCTGAAACTTCAATACACTTAGTCCAACGCTTATCTAGCAATTCTATCCCTTGATTAAAATAGTTTTCCTCAAGGTCTTCAAAATAGTGGTTTACAACTGTAATTGCATCTTATTTTAAAGTAAAACGCTTGCCTGCAAGGACTTTTTTTTAGATTTGGGAACAGGTAAAAGTCACTGGGAGCTAAATCAGGAGAATAAGGTGGGTGGTCAAGCAACTCGCACTTTAATTCGTTGATTTTAGCCATTGTTAAAACACTCTTGTGCGCTGGTGCGTTGTCTTGATGAAAAGTTATTTTTTTGTGTTGTAAGCCAAGACGTTTTTCTCGAATTTGTACATTTAATTGATCTAAAAGGTTGCAATAGTACTCTGAATTTATTGTTTTACCCTTTTGCAGATAGTCAATCAATAAAATACCTTGAAGTCCCAAAAAACCGTTGCCATAACCTTACCAGCCGATTGAATTGTTTTTGCATTCTTTGGGGCACTTCCTCCAGCTTCAGTCCATTGTTTGGATTGTTCTTTTGTCTCTGGAGTATAGTGGTAGATCCATGTCTCATCAACAGTTATGAAACGACGCTTAAAATCCATTTTATTTCGCTGAAAACGATCCAAACAAGCTTGAGAAATGTTCATTCTTATGCGTTTTTGGTCGACTGTTAACAAGTGCGGCACCCATCTTGCAGAAAGCTTTTTCATCTGTAGTTCTTCATGCAAAATTAAATGGACTCGATCATTTGAGATGCCCATGATATTAGCTATTTCACGCACTTTTATTCGTCGATCATTTAATACCATATGCACTTTGGCCACAATTTCTGTTGTTGTTGCTGTTTTTGGACGTCCACCACGTGGTTCATCTTCAATGCTTGTACGACCACGTTTAAATTCAGCAACCCAATTTGTTACTGTTGCATATAAAGGAGCACTTTCACCTAACACATTCACCATACCATTATGAATTTCTTGTCCCGATAAACCTTTTTTATGTAAATATTTAATGCCATCACGCATTTCTAATTTTTCCATTGTAAAAAATATCGCGGATGCGTCTTTTGTGAACACCTGTTTCTATATGAAGGAGTTGCCAGATCGAAACAAAATTTAACATGTGCTCATAGCAGAGATGGAAGTTTCCAAAACACTTAACTTTTTTCTGTTTATACCGCGCTTTTTGTGCTAGGCTAAGATGTTTCCGAACCGCCCTCGTATTGGTGATGATCTCTAAACTTTCATCATAACCAAAATCGAACAAAATCCTATTATTACTGCTTTCAGCAAATCGTTTAATCTGTAAAAATATTCCACAGGGTGGAGCGCGAAAATTCGCTTATTTGGGAATTAAATAAAAAACAATTATGAACCTTAGAAAAATTTATTATATATTTTAATTATATTGAACAGTAAGGGAGTTTTTAAATTACATGCTTGTAAATAGTGTATCTGGCAAATGTCGACATTCCACACACTGCTGCATACGTTTTCTGAAGTTTTCATGAACTCCAACAAGCATGTCGACTGGTATTTCAGCCTCAATTTTGTTAATTAGGTCTTCCAAGGTGTTGGGACGGTGGATATATTACATTCGACTTCAGGTAACCCCAAAGAAAAAACAAGCATGGGGCTAAGTCTGGTGAACATGCCGGCCAGTTCACATCTCCCCTCAAAGAGATAAGCCGTCCAGAAAAAATTTGCCTCACACAATTCATGGTTACCCTCGCTGTGTGTGCAGTGGCACCATCTGGTTAGAATTATGTCAAGAGCTGGCTGAAAAAAATCCAGGAAATGCCACACGTCCGCGTGGGGGAACAGCGAATCGTAAACGAAAAGCATGCTGCACTGCCATGATCGAGTGCGCATTTAAAAATACGCTTTAAAACAAAATGACATCTCCTCACGTGTCCAATTCATGATAGCAACTGAAAGGCAGACGAATACAAATCTCCCGTCAGCCACTTTAAGCCACGCACACTCTCCACTCTCTTCGATCAGCAGTGCTGCTACAGCCAGCAGTGCAAAAAAGCAAATTACCGCGCTGCATCCTGTATCATATTTTACTCCTTTTCCTCGACTGACCCTCTCTATATTAGGAGTACTTCAAGTATATGTGAAAACAGATTACCTCAATGGATATTTTAAATTTGTTCGGTAAACAAGTGGTGCGACATGTGGACTTTTGGATTTTTTTCTGTAGGTTCGGATACTTTGTATTTACCCACGATACTTCAGCACCAATGGTGGAATACTCTATGTGCATGCGACCTCAATCATGCTGTTGGCCAACAAATTCGGTTGTGGCAACGAATCTGTTCTCTGTGTGCAGTTATCGAAGCACTACCTGTCAGAAGCGATCTTCATGATGTGGGGAGGGCGGTCCGCCGCTTCAAGTTGAAGCCTTTAGACCAAAGGGCCTATTGGACAGGTCTCTGATCATCAAGAAGAGAGGAGGCTCTATATCTGCACGGTGCCTTTTTTGGGCCGCACGGGTCCTTGAGATCATCACTAGTCTCTGTTAAATCGTTAAAATAAATTTTGATTCGTAGTGTGAAATTGGCTTTAATTTAAGTACTCACATGTCCATCTTTGCAATAGGTTCATGAATATTTCGAGTGTGCATTGACCAACGCTCTACGCCAGTGTTTTGCCCATAACATCAACATTTATGGCGATACCAAGAATTTAATAACTGTTTTAGATTTGTCAGACTTAATAATTTTAATATAATTTTTTTATATGGACTTTAAAGTCTTTAATTGAAACTTAAAATCCTGATAAAATTATTTTTCTTAAAACTAAAATAAGAATATCATTTAATTACACAGTACAACAGCCAATCTGGGGGGTGAGAAATTCCAAGTCAGGGTGATGGTACTAGGTCAGTATATTAAAACCCTCAAAGGGTTTTGCGTTCGTATGTGCCACTTTTTTTTATGACCTTTTACATTTTTTCCTTATCTTGATGTTTTTTCGCTTAGTTGTAAAATGTTGGCAAAAACGTAGTTTGACATAACTCGAGAACGACTAGTTCGATTTTACTGAAATAAATTGAGAAAAATTAATAATTACATTTTCTTTAATCCATTAATATACTGATTCTCTACCAAATCAACATTTTTGCAATTAGAAATAAATTTATGAAGAATTTTTTTTTTTTTTAATACATATAAATCCCAAACGGAAAAACGTGTAGAGTCTTATAACTTTCACGTAAAGTCACATAACCTATAAACAAAATGCGACATAGATCATAGAAATCGATTAACGCGTTCTGCTTTTATTTACAATTAAGTAACTTCGCTTACCGACGGACATGGCTAGATCATCTTAGAGTTTTACACGGTACATATGATCTAGCCATAATATATACAGGGTTTCCCATTAAGGAATATATCAATTTTATATGTATA
This sequence comes from Hydrotaea diabolus, assembly GCA_963513945.1. Lineage (NCBI taxonomy): Eukaryota > Metazoa > Arthropoda > Insecta > Diptera > Muscidae > Hydrotaea > Hydrotaea diabolus. The sequence goes on along the minus strand of OY740720.1, from coordinate 29,199,130 downwards.
TTATCAAAACACAATATTTAAGATATAGAGTTCAAATTGATTCCAGGTATAGTGCTAATGTTACATTTTAAGAATGAAATTCGATTTCGGTCATATGACCACCACGAGCCCGTATACAGCGATCTATTATTCTGGCCAAAAATAATTTTCTAACATGGCACGATAGCGCTCTCCATTGACGGTAACATGACGATTGCTTTTATCGACAAAAAAAAATACGGCCCAATCACACGTCCGGCATGAAAATCACACCACACAGTAATTTTTTGCGGATGCAGTTGAATCTTTTGAAGCACATGCGGGTTCATTTCTGTCCAGTAACGCATATTTTGTTCATTGACAAAACCACTCAGCCAGAAATAAGTTCTACCGAAAATTGGAGTACGCGCTCTTAAAGTTGCGACCACCGACTCAGAATTTCTGTAGTAATTTTAATGATTTCCAAACGTTGCTCGTAAGTGAAATTTTCTAACATGGCACGATAGCGCTCTCCATTGACGGTAACATGACGATTGCTTTTATCGACAAAAAATACGGCCCAATCACACGTCCGGCATGAAAATCACACCACACAGTAATTTTTTGCGGATGCAGTTGAATCTTTTAAAGCGCATGCGGGTTCATTTCTGTCAAGTAACGCATATTTTGTTCATTGACAAAACCACTCAGCCAGAAATAAGTTCTACCGAAAATTGGAGTATGCGCTCTTAAAGTTGCGACCACCGACTCAGAATTTCTGTAGTAATTTTTAATGATTTCCAAACGTTGCTCGTAAGTGAAATTTTCTAACATGGCACGATAGCGCTCTCCATTGACGGTAACATCGATTGCTTTTATCGACAAAAAAAATACGGCCCAATCACACGTCCGGCATGAAAATCACAACACACAGTAATTTTTTGCGGATGCAGTTGAATCTTTTGAAGCACATGCGGTTTCATTTCTGTCCAGTAACGCATATTTTGTTCATTGACAAAACTACTCGGCCAGAAATAAGTTTTACCGAAAATTGGAGTACGCGCTCCTAAAGTTGCGACCACCGACTCAGAATTTCTGTAGTAATTTTTAATGATTTCCAAACATTGCTCGCAAGTGAAATTTTCTAACATGGCACGATAGCGCTCTCCATTGACGGTAACATCGATTGCTTTTATCGACAAAAAAAATACGGCCCAATCACACGTCCGGCATGAAAATCACAACACACAGTAATTTTTTGCGGATGCAGTTGAATCTTTTGAAGCACATGCGGGTTCATTTCTGTCCAGTAACGCATATTTTGTTCATTGACAAAACCACTCAGGTAGAAATAAGTTTTACCGAAAATTGGAGTATGCGCTCTTAAAGTTGCGACCACCGACTCAGAATTTCTGTAGTAATATTTAATGATTTCCAAACGTTGCTCGTAAGTGAAATTTTCCATGATGAAAATGTTGACTTCGACTAATGTTTTGGGACTGAGATCATTAAAAATATTTGGGTGCGTTGACAGCAAGATACGAAATTGTTTTGTCCCTATTGGTAGACCCTTTAGATATACTTTATAAGCTCTCGATTAATATATACTTCGAGGTATTGCAAATGGAATGACATATTAAATATACCCTTCATCCCTCGGCGAAGCTTATAAAAACAAAACGCCCGGTGAAACCCCTTGTATTTATATTTTACATACTCATCGGGTGAGACGCCGTTAATTACACTACGTTTACAACGAACTCGAAGAACAGAATTGAAATGAATCAAAAGAATTCAGTATTAACACCAACATCTACTAGACCCAACACACTATCGAGCGTCTTGGAAGCCTGTGAACTGATTACCACCCCACAGCTGTAAAAGGAATGCTATTAGGTGCGTTATAAATCGGTTTTAACGAAGGTCATTCCGTCGAAATAATCTACATGTGGTGGAAAGACTCTGTTCTCTGTTTTTTTTTCAGATTATAAACGTTTTAAACCTAATTTTATTGATTTTTAAGAAGCATGTGTGAATTTTTGACTATTTTTTATGCCAGTTAGCAAAAAGTAGGTACACGGGTTTTTTGTGTAAGCTAGTGTTGAGACTTTATGGCGTTCTTCTATTTTACCGCCGACTTGCGCTAAACTGCTGTTTCTGATACACCATCAACTCGTGCTTATCACTCAGACTTGCTTTTTGATACTTGATTTTGTGTTTCTACTAAATTCTTATCGGTTGACTTAATAAGTGCATTTTTATGAGATTTTTGTATTTTATATTTTTTTTCGACAATCTATTTATAAATCTGTCGAAAAAATCGGTATAAGAATTTCTAATATACGTATACAGCTAACGGTCAGATGGCTTTAATCTTAAGTTGTTGTAGAAAAAAAATATATAAAGGGTGTTTTTATTGAGGTATAGAACTTCGAATTGAAATAAAACACAAGAAAATCGTTTTAATGTCCATCAATTTGGCTTTATTGGAAGGATAATTTTATGCCATTAATGTTTAAATATGATTTCGGGCATGTGGCCGCCGCGGCTGGCTCGAATAAAGCCAATTCTACAGGTCCAATTTTCAACCACTTTTTCGAGCATATGGGGCCGTATGTTGGCAATAAAGCCACGAATGTTGGCTTCCAAGTCCCCTAACGTTTATTTCGGAAGAAGTATGGCCCAATGACTCCACCAGCCCATAGAGCACACCAAACAGTCATTTTTTGTGGATGTAATGGCGTCTCAAGGGTCTCATGTGGATTCTTTTCACTCCAAATGCGGCAATTTTGCTTGTTGACGTAGCCATTCAACCCAAAATGAGCCTCATCACTGAACAAAATTTTGTGATGAAAATCAGCATCGAGATGAATCTCATTTTCGGCCCATTTTGCAAGCGTTGTTCTTTTGTCAACCTGTTCATGATGAAATGGCAAACCAAACTAAATATTAATCACTTGACAGCTAACAAAATGGCCGCCAGTTAAAAAAGTGATGCCAACTTAAAGTTCTATACCCCAATAAAAAACACCCTTTATAAGAATTTCTAATACATACATCTGACGGTCAAATGTCTGAAACCTCAGTTTGTTTTTGAATGCTATAAAAAATAGGAAAGTTCCCGAACATAATTCTGAATTCTGAATTTTTTTTCAAATGTTTTTGCCCACTTAGTTTTTTTTTTTTGTATCAAGTCAAACATTTAATTTTTAGCTTACATTCGTCTAATATGCCAGATCCGCTTTGGGGGCAAATATTGCTATTGCGACAAAATAGGTCTTTAAATTTGGTACGATTAATTATTCAAATATTTAAAAATATAAAAGTAAAGTACTTTATTGTCATTGCCAATTATTGATACCAATAAACAATAGTCGAATGTAATTATTTAACATTACAACTGATAATTTCACAGCCTGAATTTTAAATTTCACGTTATCCCATTGCATCATTGAGTCGTTGGATATGTTTTTTCTATTTTAAGCTTAGGTTTCGTTTTACTTTATGTCAAAACTTTTGTATGTCTTATACGAGGGCTACTTTTCGTATTTCCGGTCCGGCAATAAAAACACAATCATGTCAATTATACACGCCGACGGATTTGCTTCGGATCGGATTGACTCGAACCGCACTCGACTCACTTTGTTAGGAAAATGGTATTAGGCAATCCGTCGGATGACTACATTACCAACATGAAGCCGATGTTACATTACAGCTGCGAAATTGACATTTATAAACAAATAAAAAACAAAAGTAATAAAGAAAGTGCGCTGAAATTGTCATAAATTTTAAAAGAAATAAAATATATACAATTATAAAAATTTGCAATGAATTCGTCAATTGGATTTTTTATAAATTGTGAAGAAAAAAGTGGCAATAGAAGACAGGTACGGAACAGGGCCGTAAGTGTTTTTAAGCTAGCTGATGTAATGTAAGTAGAAAAATTCCTTAAGTAAAAAGTGAATACATTTTAAACATTTCCACAGGTTTGTGAAGCAATTCCGGTTAAACAAACCGGCGTTTAGATACCTTCTAAGCTTGTTAGAAAACAATCTAACAGTTGCTGTGCGGTCAACACATATTTCACCAGAAATTAAATTGGCCACTTTCCTGTTTATAAAAAAACAAATAATTTAACCCGTTTACATACACATTTTATTTTTTCTCATCTTACCTCTTAGCTTCCATTAGAAAATAAATTAAATCAAATTAAATAAAGAAAAACACAACCAAAAACTAACATGTCCGCACCAAATCAGCGATGATTTTCTTTCGGATATTTTTGTGTGCGAAGTGAGTCGCATTCGGAATACATAATTGCCATTTTTCCGCAACTGCATTACCATCGGCTTATATAATACCAAAATACGCAACTGCGGAAAAAATCCGATCCGATGCCATCCGTCGGCGTGCATAATCGACATGACTATCTTATCATTGGAAATGGTTTTTTTGTTTTTCAAAATATTCTCCTTTAAAACCAATACACTTTTGCATGCGCACAGACCAATTTTCGATGCACTTTTTCTACTCCGTATGAGACACCTCCAAAACATGATTTTTGAACGCTTCAACCGCTGCTTCGGGCGATGAAAAACTTTGACCACGCATTTTTTCTTGATGCTAGGGAATAAGAAGAAGTCATTGGGTACCAAATCAGGGCTGTACGGTGGATAGCCCATCAATTCGACATCTGGAGTGGTCAAATAACTCATCGTTTCAGCTAATGCGTGAGAGCTCGCATAGTCGTGATGCAAAATGATCCGTCTTTTATTATTATCTTTCCTAAATCCTTCGAACACTGTTGGCCAACAGATGAATGTATACCACTCAGAATTGACCGCCCTACGTTCCACTAAAGGCACTGTGGCAACATGGCCGGTTATGCCGAAAAAAACGCCATCATTTGCTTCGATGTACTTCTTCCACGAACAACTTTAGTTGGATTTGACTCGTCGTGAAAAATCGGTCGATTGCTGCTTTGTTTCGGTATCATATGCATAGATGCATGATTCGTCACCTGTGACAATGTTATACACTGCCTCTGAGCTACCGCAGTTATACTTTTTCAACATCTCTGCACCAATCCATACGAGGCTTTTTTTTGAGCATTCGTCAAATTATGTGGGATCGAACGAGAACAAATTTTTTCACGGACAAATGAAGATGCAATATCTTATTGATGCTTGTTATATCAATGACTCAATCTCACGGTATGCCACATGCTTAATATTGCTTAATCATTTTACTCACAGCTATTGTGATTAGGTGGTTCATACGACTATAATACTAAGTCAACTCAGTTTCATATCCGGAAAGGAGCATCGTAACATTTTCAGCGGCGGTTTTTTCAATGTCGTAAATCTAGGCGACTTTTCAGGTATGAAATTAATATCTTCTAAGCCACGTAAATGATTCTTTATAAAATGAATTTGCCGAACTACTCTTTTTACTGGGCCATCTCTTAACGAGATACTTTATTTACCAAGCACTATTTTGTATAATTTGGGTGACGGGGACAACACTCGGAGAAAGGATAGAGGTTTTGAGATTTACACAGTCCTTTTTATCTGAAATAGAAGGGCGGTTCGGAAAGTTCTTAGCCCACCAATGAAAGAGAATAGTTAGTTTTTCAAAAATATTTTTATTTTTCAATATAATCTCCTGAAACTTCAATACACTTAGTCCAACGCTTATCTAGCAATTCTATCCCTTTATTAAAATAGTTTTCCTCAAGGTCTTCAAAATAGTGGTTCACAACAGTAATTGCATCTTCATTTGAGGTAAAACGCTTGCCAGCAAGGATTTTTTTTAGATTTGGCAACAGGTAAAATCACTGGGAGCTAAATCAGAAGAATAAGGTGGGTGGTCAAGCAACTCGTAGTTTAATTCGTTGATTTTAGCCATTGTTAAAACACTCTTGTGCGCTGGAGCGGTGTCTTGATGAAAAATTATTTTTTTGTGTTGCAAGCCAGGACGTTTTTCTCGAATTTGTACATTTAATTGATCTAAAAGGTTGCAATAGTACTCTGAATTTATTGTTTTACCCTTTTGCAGATAGTCAAGAAATAAAATACCTTTGAAGTCCCAAAAAAACCGTTGCCACAACCTTACCAGCCGATTGAATTGTTTTTGCCTTCTTCTTAGGGTACTTCCTCCAGCTTCAGTTCATTGTTTGGATTGTTCTTTTGTCTCTGGAGTATAGTGGTGGATCCATGTCTCATCAACAGTTATGAAACGACGCTTAAAATCCATTTTATTTCGCTGAAAACGATCCAAACAAGCTTGAGAAATGTTCATTCTTATGCGTTTTTGGTCGACTGTTAACAAGTGCGGCACCCATCTTGCAGAAAGCTTTTTCATCTGTAGTTCTTCATGCAAAATTAAATGGACTCGATCATTTGAGATGCCCATGATATTAGCTATTTCACGCACTTTTATTCGTCGATCATTTAATACCATATCATGCACTTTGGCTACAATTTCTGTTGTTGTTGGTTCATAGTTCATCTTCAATGCTTGTACGACCACGTTTAAATTCAGCAACCCAATTTTTTACTGTTGCATATGAAGGAGCACTTTCACCTAACACATTCACCATATCATTATGAATTTCTTGTCCCGATAAACCTTTTTTATGTAAATATTTAATGACACCACGCATTTCTAATTTTTCCATTGTAAAAAAATCGCGGATGCGTCTTTTGTGAACACCTATTTCTATATGAAGAAGTTGCCAGATCGAAACAAAATTTAACATGTGTTCATAGCATAGATGGAAGTTTCCAAAACACTTAACTTTTTTCTGTTTATACCGCGCTTTTTGTGCTAGGCTAAGAAGTTTCCGAACCGCCCTCGTATGTACGTGGGTACTCCTTTTCATACTGTGTATGCCATTTCTTTTTCGTCATATTTTGTTTTGGCAGATCTTTTGTCGCTCCACCAGCTCTTGTTGGCCTAGGCCTGCTAATTTTTTTACAATTGAAAGTGGTGCACATTTTCCTGATGGCTGGCGGGACAAATTTCCGGAACTTTTGCATCAATTTGCGCCCAAAACGAATTGGGGCGGCTGCACCATCCAGATCTCAGCTACTGCGGCGAAGAGCGTGGTTCTGGCTCACGCTATAACTGCATACTGCTGCTGCGACTTCACCAGCGTGAATGTCGCATAGACCTGCCTGATAGTTTGACTTTGATCTAAAGGCTCTCCTTGTACACCGGTGGACCTCTCTCTAGGTCATGAAGTTCATACCAGATCTGCCTGGGCGGAGGCATCCTGTCCATGAGATAGTGGTTGTAATGACTACTGCGAAGACACTCAAGCAGATACCGTTAAGACAACAGGAAGTTGTGGCTGCACCTTCGTCTCCTCAGAAGACATAAGGAGGTGGTCCTCAGAATACAAAATGAAACACTCTGTTTCTGTTCCCATGGCGGCACTCCGGCAAGTCTGAATTTTCTTTCACTGCGTCCTTCTCACATTCGCTGAACACACGGGCGCTGCGTAGTTCGCGACCGACCGACCTATCGTTTTCTAAGAGGCCAACAAGGTTTCTTTGTCGGCTCCCCAAGTACTGCCGACTAGAAACTTGAGGACCTTGTACTTTTAAGCTTATCGCAGATAGCTGTAGCATGTGCAGAGGATCGAAAAAGTCTGGCCAATGTAACGCCAAGGATTTTGGGCTAGTTTGTAGTCGGGATGTTGCCGTCATCGACTTTCACATGACGTGACAACCGCACCGCTCCGGTCCATGCAGTAAACAGTGTCATTCCATTTAAAGCGTTTTAAAATATTATGTATCGGAGACCCTATAAAGTAGATACGAATTTCGTAAATCACGATAGCGGTCAAAAGAATTGTTCTTGGAACCTAAAGTTCTGTACAATATAGGCTTAAAGGCACAACCTGCTTGGTATTGTATATGGACAGGGAGAATGAAAATTGTCCATTAAGGGACTAAAAGTACCCCAGAAAGGAGTATACTTTTGGGAATATTTGCTCAACGTTGGAGAGTCTACAACATTCGGCCGGACTGAACTTGATAACGTTGTTACTTGTTTTCCTTAAAATAATTGAAATGAACAATCGTCCTTTTACGCTAGGCCATTGTCCTGTGGCATCTATCGTCTTTGGGAGGGTTGCAGATTTCTTAAGGAATAGTCGTAGAACCCACAAAACTTTCCACCCAGTACATGATATTCGCGTAAATTGTGAGCATATTTTAAAACCGACTTTGTACTCGCATATGAATGAAGTGGTTGGCACGCCCTATTCTGTAACCTATATTGCAAATGCACCATTCAGCCCACTTTTGGAATTCTTGTAAGATCTTTCTTGCTAACCATACGATTTAGCGATTTAATAAAAAGAAAATTATAAGGGTAACTTGGTAACAACTAGGATAGCCACGCCACCCTTCTGGTACCTCTCACTCTCAAATGACTGTTTCTATGGAGATTATAACCCACCTAAACTGACTCCTAGTGCATGGAGTTCGCTTTAATTGTCAAAACCATAATCTTTTAACAACGGCGTCGTTATAACATGAAAAAGGTGTTGACACGCCTCCTATGTAAGTGTACCATTCCGCCCACTTTTGTATTTTAGCAATATCTTAAATGCTATTTATACTGTCTCATTTAAAATCAATACTTAAGAAGAGCAATATAAGGTCAAGTTGGTGACAAATAATTGGATTCATGTCCACGCCCCCTTCAGCTACCACCCACTCAAACGACTGTAAGAGGAGATTAGAAACCACCTAACTTGTCTCTTAAAGCCTAGAGTTCGCTTCAACCTTCAAAACCATAGTGTTGTACCAACGGCTTTGTCATAACATATGAAAAAAGGCGTTGGCACGCCCTATTCGGGTGCCTCCTTTGTAAAATTTACCATTCCGCCCAGTTTTTGTATTCTCATACATAATATCTTTCATGCTAATCATACGATCTAGCTTAAAATCAAAACTAAACCAAACTAGAAGGTTAACTTAATGACAAATAATTGGATTTCTAGCCACGCCCACAAATGACTGTTTCACAGCAGACTAGAATCCGCATTACTTGTGCGTGGAATTCGCTTATATTGTCAAAATCATAATGTACTAACAACTGTTTTCTTATGACATATGAAAAAACGTGTTGACACGCCCAACTATTGCAATTTTGTTATATCTTAACGATTTAACTTGAAGTCAAAACTCAACAGAATTATAAGGTTAAGTTGGTGACAAATAATTGGATTCATGGCCACGCTCCCTTCTGGTAGCTGCCACACAAATGTCTCTGTTTCAGTGCAGATTAAAACCTACATAATTTGTCTCCTATTGCTGAACTTGTGAGCACCTTAATATGGCCCCATTCTGGTACCTCCCATACAAATGCACCATTGCGCCCACTTTTAATATTCGCATAGCTATAAGCATTTTAGTATTATTCATATGAATTTGCTGAAAACTATTAATTACAAATTCGATTATAAATTAGACTAGCTAACTTAAAATTAGAACCTTTGCCACGCTAAGTTTTAAATAATATTGGTATCCTTTAGGCAATGGAAGACGGAAATGTACCTTAAAATACATATACGGGTGAGGATACATGTCAGTCGGATCAACTGACTGAAACTTGCTCACATGTTTTTTTAAACCATTTTTTAAACTGACTTGATAACAGCCCTTGCAATACTTATACCCGACCTACCAACTTCAATTATTTCCTTAACAGTTATCACAATTGTCTACTAACCAGACCATTCATTTGGTTTAGCCGATTACCTGCGGGCATCAAATGTCGCTTCAATGTTGTTGCGCCTATCAGCACGGCCCATATATTAAAACATTTGTTCGAACTGACTTCTGCTATTACCGAACTGACAGTGGGCCAACTTTCATTTTATTCGACATGTGTCATTATTACATAACAGCAGCAAGATCCATCGATTTTCTAAACTTGTCATTACATGTGTACCTACTCGTCATATCTGTTGAACGCCACTCGATATAGGTTTACATTGATTCAATCGATACTTAAGATATCAAATACCAATGTTAAGATGGATGATTTTTAGTTTTTAAATATTCCAACAACAAGCAAGGCATAACCTATAGCGTCATTAAATAAGTGGCAAATATCGATGTGTCGTGATACTGATAATGACATGAATTACTCATTGATTTTTAGCGTAGCCCTATTCAGTGCAAGTTTGATTGATTATCTTTAGTCCGAGGTATATCAATGAGATCTCTTAAGAAAGAGGTCATTATTCAATGTCATTAATTAATTTTATAGGACAAATCCCATTTATTAGAACGATGTTTTTGCTTGAAAATTTTATAAAACGCTTCTTTATAGTGTTGTTTTTCTAACATTTGTAAGTATTTTGTTTTTTTAAGTCTATAGGGGATCTGCTTCGATATCCAAGTGAAGAAAACCCGCCATTTGAACTGGATGTGTCCAAAGAGACCTAGGGGTCAGCTGAGTGGGCTTGGCCGGACAATTGAAGAGGTGCCGAACGTCATGTGATACCTAATGGCAGGCGGGACAAACGTCCGGAACGTTGTTCTCAATACGCGCCCAATACGAAGTAAGGCGGCCGCACCATCCAGATCTCAGCTGAGCCGGAACCACGCGCGTCTGCCGACGCGGCGTCTTCTCCTCTGGTGAAATCTTCCAGCGTTGTTCTCCTAGCACTATATTCACGCCATAGATGGATATTGCTGCAGCGACTTCATCAGCGTTCAATTCGTTCAGACCTGCCTAATAGTTTCGATGATCTATAGGCTATCCCCTGAACCGCTGGACATCTTGCAAGGTCATGAAGATCGTACCTGAACTGCCTGGGTGAAGGCATTCTGCCTATGAGAAGGTGGTTGGGATGACAAGAAATTGTGTCTATGCACAGTAAGGACCTTTGTCGCCTCATTAAGATTATCCTTAGAAGACCAAAGGAGACAACCTTTGGATGGATGCCCTCAGGACGGCATTCTGCATTTTCTTTCACTGGGTCGTCCTACTAACTTTCGCCGACCACACCGCTCTGAATCATATCGATCTTCATTTCTAAAAGGGTATATTTGCAACTTTTTTAAAGGCACTCTATAGTTAATATATTTTATAATGTAGAGTGGGCCATTTACAATTTTAATTTTGAAACGTTTGTAAACAAAAGTGCTCTTCTCAAATTTCTGGTTTTATTGGAAATGCTGAACTTTGTCATTCAATAATGGAAAAGTATACATATTTCTGTCCTAGGCAGCACTAAGTGTTGCCTGGCGCCACCGGACATTTCCTTTGGAAAGTTTGACATTTTTTTTTAGCATAAACGTACTCAGAACGTTTTGACGTACGACCATCATTTGTGTTGTTTCGGTGACTTGGAAAAATCAATTTGGCAAAAAAATGGAATTAACTTGTGAACATTTTCGTGCGATCATTTTTCACAACTTTCGACTTAAATTATCACGACAAGAGTGCATCGATGAACTTAAAACTTTGTATGGCGATGAAGCACCATTCTATAGCACTGTGAAAAACTGGTTTAATGAATTCAATCGTGGCCGACGCTCGCTCAAAGACGAAGGTCGTGCAAAAACGGCCGTTTTGCCAGAGAACATTGATGCCGTGCGTGAACTGATAATGAAAGATCTTCATGTGACATACCGTGAGATAGAGGCATCCTTAGGCATTTCTTCTACCAGCATACATTCGATATTGCATGAACACCTGGCCGTAAAAAAGGTTTGTTCCCGTTGGATGCCGCACAATTTGACAATCGCTCAAAAAAAAAAGGATCGTGTCGATTGGTGCAAAGAAATTTTGAAAAAATACTATCGCGGTGCTTTAAAAGACGTTTAGAAGATCGTCGCAGGTGACGAATCGTGGATCTATGGGTATGAGCCCGAAACAAAACAGCAATCGACCGTGTGGTCTTCGAAAACGAGCCAAATCCAACGAAAGTTGTTCGTGGAAGAAGCAAATAAGCCGACATTTTTATTTGTTAAATTAATTATTCCCACTTTCGAAGTGCGATAAACAATGCATGATCCTTCATAATGACTTTTTTCTCGATCCTTGACTCTTTTTCAACTTAGGACTTATATGACTCCTATTCACATTTCCGAAAAAACACAGCATTTAATATGCAGCACAAATCGACAAAAACGCAATGGTGACGAGCTTGATTATTAGCCTCGTAATCCAAATCTGATTATTTTAATTTCCAAAATATGTTTGTGTACTATTCGATATTGCATGAACACCTGACCGTAAAAGAAATTTGGAAAAAATGCGATCGCGGTGCTTCAAACGACGTTTATAAGGTCGTCACAAGTGATGAATCATGGATCTATGGTCACAGGTGACGAATCATTGATCTATCGTCACAGGTGACGAAACTTGGATCTATGCGTATGATCCCGAAACAAAACAGCAATCTACCGTGTGGGTCTTTGAAGACGAGCCAAATCCAACGAAAGTTGTTCGAAGCAAATGGTCGCACTTCGAAGCAAATGGTCGCCTGTTTCTTCAGCAAAACTGGTCATGTGGCGACTGTTCCGCTTGAGCAACGTAGGACGGTCAATTCTGAGTGGTACACCACAATTTGTTTGCCTGCAGTCTTTGTAAAAATGCGAAAAACGAACAAGAGAAGACGAATCATTGTGCAACCAGCGCCTTTTTGACGGGCCAAAACGTCGAATTGATGGGTCATCTGCCGTACAGCCCTGACATGGCAGCTAAAGACTTCTTGCAAAACAAGAAATAATGCGTGAAGAAGATGCTTTTTAAGCGTTTAAAAACCATGTTTTAAAGGTGTCTCAATCGTAGTGAAAAAAGTGCTTCGACAATTGGTTGGAGCGCATGCAAAAGTGTATAAATCATGCTGGAGAATACTTTGAAAAACAAACAAACCATTTTTGATGATAATTATTCACATTTTAATTAATAGGCCAGAAATATATATAGCAGTCCTCGTATACGATTATATAAATTCTTAATAGAATCTCCGATCAATCTTTCTACAGTCCATCGTTCCAGTAAACAGTCCATCCTTCGTTGAAAGTAGCGTGAATATACGAGTAAGACATTCTTTGTTGCTGCTGCTGAAAAATTGACGAGGCGAGGTAAAAAAATCTCACTAATTTGTACCCAGGTTCAAACCCGGGTAAGAACATATAACAATTCTCAGTGGCAGGTTTCCTCCTCCTAAATGCCGGCGACTTTACGAGTTAGAGATTTTTCTCTTTAAGTATTTCCCAGCCGGCGTTAAACAGTAGGTCCCGGTCAGTGAGTATGAGAAGTTTATCGTGCACAGCTCATTGATTTGATTTCCCCTTGTTTCTGGAATGTTGTATGAATTAAGTAATCTGTACCGCAATACAAATTTAGATTAAATAATTTCTTTTTTTAATTCTACGACTTCAATTAAACGATTTTGGCTATTAAAATAAACGATCGGGTTTTTCAGCACTTGTCTAGAGTTGCTACGCCCAGTCATATAATTTACGTTCTATACTCGTTTATTTAGAAAACATTTCAATTAATTTGCTTGCGTATTTTTAAAGTTAAAGCTTGCCAGTAAGTAAGGTCGTTAATAGCCGGTATCAAAGAAATATTTTGATAAGTATAAGGCAATGCGATTCTTATCATAGAACGAGTTGAAAGTACGGGCGGTTCGGAAAGTTCTTAGCCTATCAATGAAAGAGAATAGTTAGTTTTTCAAAAATATTTGTATTTTTCAATATAATCTCCTGAAACTTCAATACACTTAGTCCAACAATTTTCTAGCAATTCTATCCCTTGATTAAAATAGTTTTCCTCAAGGTCTTCAAAATAGTGGTTTACAACTGTAATTGCATCTTCATTTGAGGTAAAACGCTTGCCAGCAAGGAATTTTTTTAGATTTGGGAACAGGTAAAAGTCACTGGGAGCTAAATCAGGAGAATAGGGTGGGTGGTCAAGCAACTCGTACTTTAATTCGTTGATTTTAGCCATTGTTAAAACACTCTTGTGCGCTGGTGCGTTGTCTTGATGAACTTTTTTTTTGTGTTGTATGTAAGCCAGGACGTTTTTCTCGAATTTGTACATTTTATTTATCTAAAAGGTTGCAATAGTACTCTGAATTTATTGTTTTACCCTTTTGCAGATAGTCAATCAATAAAATACCTTTGAAGTCCCAAAAAACCGTTGCCATAACCTCACCAGCCGATTAAATTGTTTTTGCACTTTCTCCAGCTTCAGTCCATTGTTTGGATTGTTCTTTTGTCTCTAGAGTATAGTGGTGGATCCATGTCTCATCAACAGTTATGAAACGACGCTTAAAATCCATTTTATTTCGCTGAAAACGATCCAAACAAGCTTGAGAAATGTTCATTCTTATGCGTTTTTGGTCGACTGTTAACAAGTGCGGCACCCATCTTGCAGAAAGCTTTTTCATCTGTAGTTCTTCATGCAAAATAAAATGGACTCGATCATTTGAGATGCCCATGATATTAGCTATTTCACGCACTTTTATTCGTCGATCATTTAAAACCATATCATGCACTTTGGCTACAATTTCTGTTGTTGTTGCTGTTTTTGGACGTCCACAACGTGGTTCATCTTTAATGCTTGTACGACCACGTTTAAATTCAGCAACCCAATTTTTTACTGTTGCATATGAAGGAGCACTTTCACCTAACACATTCACCATATCATTATGAATTTCTTGTCCCGATAAACCTTTTTTATGTAAATATTTAATGACGCCACGCATTTCTAATTTTTCATTGTAAAAAAATCGCGGATGCGTCTTTTGTGAACACCTGTTTCTATATGAAGGAGTTGCCAGATCGGAACAAAATTTAACTTGTGTTCATAGCAGAGATGGAAGTTTCCAAAACACTTAACTTTTTTCTGTTTATACCGCGCTTTTTTTGTTAGGCTAAGAAGTTTCCGAACCGCCCTTATGAGAGGTGTCAGAGGACTTCAAAATTTAAATTTTGTGTTTAAATTTTAAGTGATCGTTTAATACGAGGGCGACCGCAAAACTAACTGGCCTGGCACATTCTCTGATTTACTAGCAACTTTTTATTTTTGTTTTGTTTTTTAAAAGCAATCTTTTATAAGCCATCTGTCAAAATTTCCGAAATATTTAATGATTATTTTCTACTATTACAGGTGATTGAAGTAAACAAGTTTTATAATTTTTGAAAAATGGAAAATAAAGAGTTTCGTGCGGTAATTAAACACTTTTATATGAAAGGTTATACGCCACAACTAATCAAAGATGAATTGGATTCTGTTCATGGTGATAATGCACCATCATACTGCACCGTGAAATCCTGGGTTCAACAATTTAAAATGGGTCGTTCAAGTACGGAAGATGAACAACGCTCTGGAAGACCGAAAACTGCTACTACTATTGAAAACACTAGAAAATATTTAATGAAGTGACTAAAGATAGACGAATTAAGCTCAGAGAACTTGCTGATATTGTTAAAATACACGAAAAACAAATTTGGAGTATTTTACATGATGAACTCCACATGAAAAAGCTATCCGCAGGATATGTGCCGCGTTTGTTGACTTGGCCCCAAAAAAATGGACCAATTCCGAGGAGCTTTTAGGGATTTATCAGCGTAATCCAATAGAGTTCTTGCGCCGATTCATTACTGTTGATGAAACATGGATCCATCACTACATCCCAGAGTGCAAAGAACAGTCAAAACAATGGATAGAACTTGGTAAAAGTGGTCCCAAGAAGGCGAAAACTGTTAAGTCTTCAGGAAAAGTTATGGCCACAGTATTTTGGAATGCAAGGGGTATAATATTTATTGATTATCTTGAGAAAGGAAAAACTATAAATAGTGAATATTATTGTGCATTATTGGATCGGCGGTTGAGTGAAGAAATGAAGATAAAACGAAATAGCGAGGTTATTGCTGAAACTGAAGCATATTTTAAAGGTCTTGAAAAATCTTATTTATCGGATGGAATTAAAAAACTTGAAAAACGTTTGATGAAGTGTATTGAGTTGGAAGGAGATTATGTTGAAAAATAAATAATAATCATTCCAAAAAACGGTTCTTTTTATGTTAGGCCAGTTACTTTTGCGGTCGCCCTCGTAGTTTTGCCGCCGTTTCATTTCTACACTCTGTTCTTTATTGATTTGTTAAATATTACAATAATAATCGATGATAGACAACTTAAACAAATGTAAGCTCCAATTGCCATTCACAATTAAAATGGGGAGTTACAATTTATAAGCAGTAGGTGATTAACGTTCTATTAAAGTAATTTTGCATAATGTTGTACAGTGGTTGCAAAGCATAACTAAAGTTATACTGACGGTAATCGGTATAATAACCCTGAGGTGTATCTTCTTGTGCTTTAGGTGCTACAAACATCGGCAGCAAGTTATCACTGCCAGTACCACAGATTAGTGTAGAGTATAAGATAATACGAACCCTAAATTATTGAATTAATAAAAATGTGATAAACAATTTCAATTGACTAAAATTGTTAATGCAATTCTTAAAGTAACTGGCCTAACATAAAAATAACCGTTTTTTTGGAATTATTATTATTTATTTTCAACATAATCTTCTTCCAACTCAATACACTTCATCAAACGTTTTTCAAGTTTTTTAATTCCATCCGAAAAATAAGATTTTTCAAGACCTTCAAAATATGCCTCAGTTTCAGCAATAACCTCGCTATTGGACGAAAATTTTTTGCCACCGAGAATTTTTTTTAAATTTGGAAACAAGAAATAATCAGAAGGAGCTAAATCTGGAGTTTATGGTGGATGCGGAGCAATTTCAAATCGTAATTCGGCCAGTTTTTGTTGAGTTAAAAATGCATTGTGTGATGGAGCATTATCTTGATGAAAAAGAACATTTTTTTTTTCTAAATGCGGTCGTTTTATCTTGATTTCTTCACTCAACCGATCCAATAATGCACAATAATATTCACTATTTATACGAGTAGTTTTTCCTTTCTCAAGATAATCAATAAATATTATACCCCTTGCATCCCAAAATACTGTGGCCATTACATTTCCTGCTGACTTAACAGTTTTCGCCTTCTTGGGACCACTTTTACCAGGTTCTATCCATTGTTTTGACTGTTCTTTGCATTCTGGGATGTAGTGATGGATCCATGTTTCATCAACAGTTATGAATCGGCGCAAGAACTCTATTGGATTACGCTGATAAATCGCTAAAAGCTCCTCGGAATTGGTCCAACGGACGATGTTTTGGGACAAAGTCAACAAACGCGGCGGATCTCTTGCGGATAGCTTTTTCATGTGGAGTTCATCATGTAAAATACTCCAAACTTGTTTTTCGTGTATTTTAACAATATCAGCAAGTTCTCTGAGCTTTATTCGTCTATCTTTAGTCACTTCATTAAATACTTTTCTAATGTTTTCAATAGTAGCAGCAGTTTTCGGTCTTCCAGAGCGTTGTTCATCTTCCGTTCTTGAACGACCCATTTTAAATTGTTGAACCCAGGATTATGATGGTGCATTATCACCATGAACAGAATCCAATTCATCTTTGATTAATTGTGGCGTATAACCTTTCATATAAAAGTGTTTAATTACCGCACGAAACTCTTTATTTTCCATTTTTCAAAAACTATAAAACTTGTTTACTTCAATCACCTGTAACAAAGAAAATAATCATTAAATATTTCGAAAATTTTGACAGATGGCTTATAAAAGATTGCTTTTAAAGAACAAAAAAAAGTTGCTAGTAAAACAGAAAATGTGCCAGGCCAGTTAGCGGTCGTCCTCGTAGTCCGAGTATCTTGCTTCGTTGAAGTGTGTTCGATATATTTTTTGACCTGCACATTTTTTTTTGTATTTAAAAAAGTATAATTCGTTTCCTACTTTTGTTCGCTTTAGACCACTGTGACAGCAGCTATTGGTTGTTACAACCAGGAACGATGAATATATTGTAATTCTTGGGAACAATGGTATTCCCACGATGCATATTTGCACTGGTTCATGGAATCTATTTATTGCTTCATGTCATACTTTTTTTCACCGAAGATTCCATGCAATAGTATAATTAGTTGCTCAACAACTTCGTTTAGAACTGTTACAAAGTTAGACTTTGAAGACCAGGTGTTTTTTGTTTTCTAACAAAAAAAAGGTTTTGTTTTCTAACAAAAAAAGGTTTTGTTTTCTAATAAAAAGAATCTATTAATTAATGTAGTTGTTAGTACAGAAGACAATAAAAATGTTATTCTTATAAAAAAATTTATTGATTATGTCAGTTTTTAGTACAGACGATATAAAAAAATAAACCACTTTTGAATTGTTACATATCTTTTCGATTTTTTGGTCTTATAGCCTTAAAAATTAATTTTTGGTACAAACATGAAAGAAAATTTACAATTCAATTTACAATTAAAATTCTCCAAACATGCTTTAAATTTTATTTATTAGCTATAATCGACTCAGGTCCCAAGAAACTACATTTCTCTTACACATGATACACTCTGAAAATGTTATTTATTTGAAGTTGCGATTCAAGAAAACAAATTTTAAATTATTTGTATTTTTTAAATTAAAATTTTTCTATCATTTATAAAATTTT
This sequence comes from Hydrotaea diabolus, assembly GCA_963513945.1. NCBI lineage: Eukaryota > Metazoa > Arthropoda > Insecta > Diptera > Muscidae > Hydrotaea > Hydrotaea diabolus. Next base: position 29,180,588 of record OY740720.1, on the reverse strand, counting down.
TTTTTAGAGGTTTTCCGATAGTTTTGGACAGGCCATACAAAACCGAAATGCTGAAGGGAACTTTTTGTGGGCGCTGTAAACTAATTTCGCCCAAGTCGCTAGTTAAGTTATTTAAGAGTTTTGGTCCAAATAGTATGTAAAGGGTGTCCCAAGAAGAACGCAATTTTTATATCTGGCAACATTCGAAGTGTCATTGTTTGACATTTGAACAATTGTTATTGTTTGTTAGTAGAAGGTACGAGGTTAATAAAAATGGAGCGCTACACGAATGAACAACGCATTGTCATTGTGAAATTGTTTTACCAAAATGGTGAAAGTTTTGCGGCTACAGTTCGCAAATTGCGATCAATTTGGGGTCACCATAATGCTCCAAAAGAGTCAACTGTAAAGAGATTAATTGATAAATTTGCCGAAACTGGGTCTGTTAGTGATGTTAAGACAACAACGCGCCATCGACCAGGTCGATCGACCGAAAATGTCGCAGCTTGTACGTGATGATGTCGCTCAAACTCCATCCACCTCAATTCGACACCGAGCTCAGCAAATTGGTGTCTCCAAATCCACTTTGCAGCGAATTTTGACGAAAGATTAGCATCTTCATGCATACAAAATTCAATTGACTCAGGAACTGAAGCCAGCTGACCATGGACAGCGAAGGGAGTTCGTTAATTGGGTATTGGAGAGACAACATGAAAATGCTGATTTTTCCGATAAAATCATTTTCAGTGACGAGGCCCATTTTCATCTTGATGGCTTCGTCAATAGGCAGAATTGTCGCATTTGGGGTGCGGAAAATCCTCGAGTGATTCACGAGAAGCAAATGCATCCTCAACGTGTCACTGTGTGGTGTGGTTTTTGGGCTGGAGGAATCATTGGACCTTTTTTTATGAAAATGAGGCAGGTCAAGCGCAAACAGTCAATGGTGTTTGGTATCGTGAAATGATAACCAGTTTTTTCTTGCCTAGAATTGAAGAAATGAATGTGGAGGGCATGTGGTTCCAACAAGACGGAGCCACATGTCATACAGCCAGAGAAACAATTCAATTGCTGCATCAGTCATTTAAAAATTGCGCTCTTCTTAGGACACCCTTTATAATGAATATGTGGCTTGAACAGCTTTAGGGTGATGGCAGAGATGATTAAAATCAGCGTCCGGATGGCAGAGTGAAACGGAGCCGATTCGAGTAGAAAGCTGATTGAATGGAAGAAAACTGTATTAAATTGATTTTCGAGCTTATTGTGGCTGATATTTGATTGTACTTATTCGTATGTGTAAAGATTTAAGTTGTTTGTAATTTACTTGGTAGGGACATAAATACTGTTACAACATTGAACACACCCATTTCAATAGTAGAACTGAACATACCCCGTTAATGTCATATGGGTTTTGAAAGCTAACCTCAATAGCGTTAGTCTGTAACGGGATTTTAAAATTGTTTCAACTTTCATCATGGAGTGGTCAGATAATGAGAACCGTATCGCTATAATAGCGATTTTAAAGTGTGAAATAAAAAAGCGGTATTTTCAAAACGCTCCAGCCACTAGGGATTAGCCGCATGTTCGTCTACCGATGCATAAAACAGTTCGAGGAGACTGGAGACCGCCACCGGTCGGGCCGCCCAAGCTCTGTTCGAACACCGCATGTCATCAAAGCCGTTAAATCAGGAATTCACAGAAATCCGCTCCGAAAACGTCTTTTGGTGAAGTACGCTGATAACACAGAAAAATTTTGTTCACCGATAAAAAATTTTTTACCGTTCAGGAAAATTTTAACAAGCAAAATGATAGAGTGTATGCGCGGTCATTTTAGGAAGCATCTGAAGGTGGAAAGGCCTGCTTTGAAACAATTTGCCAGCGTTAATTTCCTCTGAAGAATGGCCCTCAGGCAGTCCAGATTTGAACCCATTGGATTTTAAATTGTGGACGGTTTTAGAGGACAAGGTTGGTTTGTCACAAAAGATACCCCAACATTGGATCTCTTAAGACTGCTTTGGCTCAATCTGTGGCCAATTTTCCAATGGACGAGGTTCGTGCAGCTATTGACGATGCGACTTAAGGCGCGTGTAAAGGCAAAAGGCGGACAATTCGAATAAGTAGATTATTTTTGGATACAATAAATATATTAAAAAATATTTGGTCCAAAAAACATTTAGTACATTTTATTACATAAAACGTGTGTAACAGTATTTATATCCCTACTAAGCAAGTACAGCGCTTGGGTGATGGCAGAGATGATTAAATTCAGCGTCAAGATGGCAGAGTGAAATCCGAGCCGAGTAGAAAGCTGATTGAATGGAAGAAAACTCTGTTAAAGTGATTTTCGAGCTGATTGTGGCTGATATTTGATCGGTCTTGTAATTTTTAAACCTTTCTAAATGATACTGTTTTAATAATATTGAACAAAATTATTCAAATTTGATTAAGCATATTTATAATTAACTGATTAAACATAATGAGTCCTGTCAGGCAGTTACTGTGAATGGTGTTCGCTATCGTAAGTTTTTATGGCCCGAATTGGAAGATATGGATGTGGACGATATGTGGTTTCAACAGGACGGTGCCACTTGCCACACAGCTAACGAACAATGGCTCTTTGGCTCGTCAAATCAACATCGGCCCTTAAAATTTAACCACCCTTTACAAAACACATAGCAAAAACAGCGCAGCAATTTCAGCATTCACTCTGCCACTCTTCCTTCAAGCATGAAATAAGTTCGGTTCGCACTCTGGAAACTATTTAATAAATATTCCACTAAAAGCTTCATTAATTTTTTTCTTGGGGTTTGAAAATTTTACAATTTAATTGCATTATTGGGCTTGCTGTTTGCGAACGAATTGACCGATTTGTACGAAATTTGGGTAATATAAAAGAGAACACTAAGAGCATAGTATGTACTCAAAAGTAAAATTATTTTTTTTTAATTTAAATTTCTTAAAATAATTTATGTCTGTTTTCATTTTTTTTTCATTTATTTTTAAATGGACACCATTTTTTTGTTTGTTTTAAATTTTTTTTCAAATTCAAAACAAAAAACTAATTTTTTTGGGTCTGCCATAATTGTCGAAGTTATGAACAAAAACACTGGAATTGATCGTTATCCGTTGTGCATTGCCACTGACATTTTCATTAATGTTTCTAAGAGGCCGCTTTCCAGTTGTTTTAAGAATCTAGAGTCAGTGGTATTCTACAAATTCCTATGCTTTTTCCGGAATCTCACACGCAGACATTGTTTTAAACGATTTTTTATCTTATCGTAAAGGCGACCTTATAGTCGGTTTTAATTTGTCGCATTTGTTAGCATGTTTTCCTGAAATTCTGCAAATGTAATGGGTCAAGAAAGAACCTTATTAAAATTAAAGAAAATCGGTGTAGATTTAGATGTAGCTCCCAAACACATGTTTAACCGATTTTATGTCTTGAGCTCTAGAAGCAACATATAAAATCCAATCTACGTTTCGATATATCCCGCTATAGAACACTAATTTTAATCTTATGGCAGCCGGTTCTAGGGACCGAATTGACCCGAAGAGCAATTCTTCGGCCAAGGGATGTCACCCCGCCACACAGTTGCCGCTACAGCAACAACAATAATCGTATTACAATGGAAAAATAACCAATATTGGATTAATGTCGACAATATGCGCTTATTATTACAGTACCAAAATTGATTGGATGTCCAGAAACCAGAAAGGCTTTATGTTTACCTGAACATATGGGTATCAAATAACATTAAAACTTTCTCACGAAGCTACAAATAAAAAAGAAATACAATTTGGATATTCAAACATGGACTAATGAGTACAAAAAATAATGAACTTTTTTTACAAATTCAAATGAGACATTTTTTTTAAAATCTGGATCAATTTAGAGCTCTTCTAGTGATAAAAAAACCTGTTTTCAATTGGCTTTTCAACACATCCAGTAGAGCAACTTATAATATAGTCAGTCATACCCCACTTCATATTTTTTTAGTTTATGTTTACTAAATATGCTTCAATAATCCTTTTTGTATTCTTTCTTCCAGAATAGTCCAACTAGCTGCTGCTTGTATCATATAATAGTTCGTCTTCTCCGGTCTTATATAGCTCTGTCATTGTACCGTCCCTGTTTTTCTTAAGTCGAATTTTCGCCAATTTGACCGGTATCTTAATTCGAAGGGACACTTTCTGTACTATCGTTTATGATTGACTGCAGGTAAGTTGATTTAACAAGTCCGCAAATAGCTAAGAGATTTTTTTTTCCAGATCCTCAGCACACTTTGACGCATCCGTTACCAAATGTATCCGTTACCAGATGTTATGCCACTAGGTGAGTCTTTTGTTTGATCTTTTACTCGCTGTTAATTGTTTTCAGTTTTCAGTTTTCAGTTTTTTTTTTTTTTTTTTTTTTTTTTTTTTTTTTTTTTTTTTTTTTTTTTTTTTTTTTTTTTTTTTTTTTTTTTTTTTTTGCACAACCAGAAATGTGTTGCAAAATAAAGTCGGGCATGCCATTCTTAGGCTATTTTACTATTTTTAAATAATAAACTAACCTCCCAATGGAGAAAGCAATTTTATTGCATTCTAGAGTCTAAAAATTGAGATAACTACTTTGCTTCTGATTTAGGAAATATTCTCCATTCCTAAGCAAAAGGCTAAAATCGGAATGTCGGTTAACGCCGGTTTTTTACTTTTAAAAAACCCGACAGTCGATTTTTCAAATCACGGTTTTGAAAATTAACCGAAATGCCGATTTTCTGAAAACCCAGGTTTTTCGGGACACAAATCGGATATGTGTTTTAATTACTTTTGCGTAAAAACGGGTGTTTCTTTTAGAAGTGTGGTTTTTAATCTGGCCACACTTTTTTCAGAGTTAATCTTCTTGATATCTGTCACTTGATTTATGCTCAGTTTGGTTTGCCATTTCATAATGAATATAATGACTTACTTCGGAACAACGTTTGCAAATCGTGGAAATTTATTACCAAAATAATGGTTCGAGCGACGCATCGCGCGCTTCGTCCAATATTCGTTCGACATAATCGCCCAGCAGAGTCGAGCAATCATGGATCGGTTTCGCACCACGTTTACTCTAGTGTATATTGAGCATCCTCAGAGACGTCGTACAGTACGCACTAGAAAGGGTCGGTCACCATACAAAAAAAAAGAATCATCAGTCCTCAAAATCGTCTCTAGATAATCTAATGTAAGTCTAGGCGGTGACTGGTGCAACTTTTTTTTCGACCCACACTTGTGCGCTGTGGAGCAGAGTATCGAATAAGACCCGAATGGGTCCATCAGCCTTCGCGCGCAACAATTGGAGCTGTGCCTATCCTTTTTGTGGACGATTTTGCGAAAGGATCTTGGTTAATGGGCTTACAAAATCCAACTCTAGCAAGAATTGAAGCCGAGTGACCATCAACGCGTCGCACGTTCTGTGAATGTGCCTAAAACAAGATGGCCGCCTATCCTGATTTTTACAAGAACAATTTGTTCAGCAAAGAAGCTCACTTTTAGTTGAATTAAGTACGTTAATAACCAAAATTGTTGCAATTGCAGTAATGAAAATCCACAAGCCATTGTTGAGACGCCGTTGCATCCTCAAAAAGTCACTGGTGAGCTGTAGGGGGAATTATGGTCCATATTTCTTCAAATAGGAAGCCGGCCATAATGTTACGGTCAATACGAATCGCTATAGAGCAATGATTAATGACTTTTACGTGCCTGAATTGGAGGATGTTGATGTGGACGACTTTGGGTCCCATAAGACGGCGCTACATGTCATACACAGCCAACAAATATTGATGCACGCTTTTTCACTGGAATATGAAAATATCCGCCTCCAAATCATCAGTCACACTGTTTACTGCATGGACCGCAGAGGTGAAAGTCGATGACGTCAACATCCCGACTACCAACTACCCCAAAATCCTTGGGGTCACAGCCTTTTTCGATCCTCTGCACATGATTCAGCTATCTGCGATAAGCTTAACAGTAGGAACAAGGTCCTCAAGTCACTTGCCGGCAGTACTTGGGGAGCCGACAAAGAAACCTTGTTGATCTCTTACAAAGCGATAGGTCGGTCTGGACGCAGCACCTGTATGGTCGGCGAACATGAGTACGACGCAGTGAAAGAAAACTCGGACTTGCCAAAATGCCGCCCTCAGAACATCAACAGGTTGTCTTCTTATGTCTTCTAAGGACCATCTACATGGGGAGACGAAGGTCCTTACCGCGCGCAGACACAATTCCCTGCTGTCTAAGCAATACTGCTGCTAAACTGTTTTCGCAGCAGTCATCCCAACCAACGTCTCTTGGACAGGATGCCTCCGCCCAGGTACGATCTTCATGATCTAGAGAGAGAGGTCCAGCGGTATAAGACAGAACCTTTAGATCATCGAAACTATGAAGCAGATCTGAACAACATTCACGCCGATGAAGTCGCAGCAGCATTCTCTAGCTACGGTGTGAATGTAGTGCTAGGGGAGCATCCCCCGAAGATTTCACCTGAGGAGAAGGTACTACCTGCGTGGTTCTGGCGCAGCTGAGATCTAGATGATGCAGCCGCCTCTATTCTTACTGGGCACGAATTGATGCTACCGTTCCGGACATCTGTTCCGCCTGCCATCAGGGACCACATGATGTGCTGCACCTCGTGGGGTTTTCAATCTGGCCACACATTTTTCGGAGTTGGTCTTTTTGATAGCTGTCACTTGATTTATGCTCAGTTTGGTTTGCCATTTCATTATGAATAGACTTACTCCGAAACAACGTTTGCAAATCGTGGAAATTTATTACCAACATAAGGGTTCGGTTCGAGCGACGCATCGCGCGCTGCGTCCAATATTTGGTCGACATAATCACACCAAGTTTACTCTAGTGGATAATGCGCATCCTCAGAGACGCCATACAGAACGCACCGAAGGTGCTATTGCTGCTGTGGAGAGGGGTATCGAAGAAGACCTAAGTGAGTCCATCCGCCATCGCGCACAAATATTGGAGCTGTGCCTATCCACTTGTTGGACGATTTTGCGTATGTATCTTGGTTTGCGTGCAAGAATTGAAGCCGATCGACCATCAAGCTAAATCGGACGAGTGGTTCTCGAGTTATGTCAAACAAAAGAGCCTAAAACGTGACAAATTCCCCTATACGATACTTACTAACTTCAAATCGATATATCTCGATTCCTAGATGAGACCCAGCGAAACGCTGGAACACGTATGACTTTTTTTTTACCAATATAACTTTCCCCGGTGGTTTCATTCCAAACCGATCACTGACCCTTACCATTTGTCGCAGAGTGAAATCATTTTCAAAGTATAATGGCAAACCCTTATCTTTATAATAAAGCTAAATGCTTCGCCATAACATCATTTCTTATTGAAAACCACACGCTTAAAAACACCTCTTTATGATTGTGCTGACTCTGGTTCACAATACCAAGGATTTGTATGCCTTTTCCATATTGGTCGTTCCAACAGAGTCACGATCTTATCTGTCTGTTAGTTTCATAACCTTATCTAAGTTTAATGCAATTCTAACTAGACATATTTAAAAATTAGTGTTTAATTTTTTTCTTCTGCCTAATAAGACTTTCCCTTCAAAATGTTTGCTGGGTTACAATGCCATAACACTTTCCCTGTTATCAGTTTCTCGAATGTCTCTTTTAATACGTACAAACCTTCTAAGAAGAACTCTCGGTGGTGCAAGTACATCTACCGCTACTCAACGACGGGCTAAGAAAATATTGTCATTGCCTGCATACGTAAGAGTTTGTACCCTGTCAACTGGGTAAACGATGTCGGAATAAGCAAAGTCTACGGCATAGCGCACGTCAAATGTGGTCACTTCTGATGTGTCTCCTCTTTAAGATACTTTTCATGTGTCAACATATTGTGATTTTGAAACAATTCCAAAACACTTGATACACGTAAGTATCGGTATGAATGTTGTTGTATATATAAATGGTATATATCAGTCAGAGCTTGGCGTTTGTGTCTTCTGATAAACTCTGGCAAAAAGAAAAACTCATTCATGTTTACAATCGAACCTTCTCACTTTCTTACATAGTACCTTATCGTACTGATGTTCTTCACTCTAGCCAATAGATACTGCGATACTCTGCCTTAAATCTACGGCCATGTATACGGGTGTGTACTACACTTGTAGATACTTTTGTTGTCTTGTTTCACATGTGACCAAGATGTGTGCACTGCACTCGGGAAGATACTTATCGTCCACGGTGAGTTGTCGCCGTTAATGTTCTCATCGTCATCGTCGGTATTGTTGTTGCTGTCGCTATTATCATCGATAATAGGCAATAACATTTGCAGTGTTTAACTACCTGTGAGTTTTGTGGAGGATCAGATAATTGTACAGCAAAAAATCTGTCCATAACAGTGGCTCAAAGCCGTAGACAATCGGAGAAAATACAAAATTCGTAAATTGCTCGTGTGTGCTACTTTGCAGCATGTATAAACATAAGGCATATACGTTTGCCCTGAATTTTAAGAAATTGTATTTAAATGTTGTTTTCTATAAAGACTAGTACTTACCTTATTGGATATTCTTAACCTTAACTCGTCTTAAGTGACGTTGAGATTGGAATTCCACGCGCTGCTATCTATGAAAATAAGAAGATAACTTATAATTGGACTTACTTATTAATTCACTTGAGCTGTGAACGATTTAATTCTTATGCTCACTATGCTAATGCAAACTATGGCTCCGAACGGCTAATGCATACTATAGAGCAGTTTTTTTTACACGGCTTAGATATAAATCTGTTTCTTGTAAGTTCTTTAGCAGTTACGAGGTGGAAACCCGCCGCTGAAAAATTGTTAGATATCTTTACTCGGAATTGAACCCGCGTTTACTGGCATAGTAGTAGCGCAAACTACCATGGACCACTCTTTCAAATATTTGGATTTATTTCAATGATATGGTTCAATTTTACCAAGATCAGGGAACCAATCTACTTAGTAGGGACATAAATACTGTTACACGCGTTGTATGCTGTAAAATAAAAACTACTGAATGTTTTTGGACCAAATATTTTTTCATATATTTATTGATGTATATTGCATCCAAAAATAATCTACTTATTCGAAATGTCTGCCTTTTGCCTTTACACACGCCTTAAGTCGCACTGGCCAATCGTCAATAGCTGCACGAACCTCGTCCATTGGAAAATTGGTCACTGCTCAAACCAAAGCAGTCTTAAGAGATCCAATGTTGGGGTATCTTTTGTGACAAACCTTGTCCTCTAAATCCGTCCACAATTTGTAATCCAATAGGTTCAAATCTGGACTGCCTGAGGGCCATTCTTCAGAGGAAATGAACGCTGCCAAATTGTTTCGAAGCCTGGGACGTTTTAGCCTTATGGGCCGGCGCGGAATCCTGCTGGAAAGTCCATGGCTGGTTTTGGAACAGGGAATTGTTAAGAGGCTTCACAACAGCTTCCAAAACGGTTTCTTGGTAAACTTTGGTCGACGTTTTGACTCCTTGCTCGCAGAAATGCAGGTCAGTGACCCCATCGTAAGAGACACCCCACCAAACCATGACTGAAGCTGGGTGATGACCCTTTTCCACCCTTGGGATCAGTTCAGATGTTAGATGACCTTAGATGACCGCGCATACACTCTATCATTTTGCTTGTTAAATTTTTCCTGAACGGTAAAAATTTTTTCATCGGTGAATAAAATTTTTCTGTGCAAGTTATCAGCGTGCTTCACCAAAAGACGTTTGCATTTTTCAATCCCATTTTTGTTAAAGCTGCTGTCAATAAATGTCCGGTACGTCGTTTGAAAGCCCCAAGTCCCAAGTATTTTTTTTTAATTATTCGACTCATGGACTTTTGCGTGATATTCATCTCACGGGTCATGATTTTCTGTTTTCGGAGCGGATTTCTGTGAATTCTTGATTTAAGGGCTTTGATGACATGCGGTGTTCAAACGGAGCGTGGGCGGCCCGACCGGTGTATACGGGTGTGAATTATCACGACAAGAGACAAGATCAATGCACTGAAATCTTTGTATGGCGATGAAGCAGCATTCTATAGCACTGTGAAAAACTGGTTGAATGAATCTTGGTCGACGCTCGCTCAAAGACGAAGGTCGTCTAAAAACGGCCGTTGTGCCAGAGAACATTGATGCGTGAACTTATAATGCAAGATCGTCATGTGACATACCGTGAGATAGAGGCATTCGATATTGCATGAACACCTGGCCGTAAAAAAGGTTTGTTCTCGTTGTATTCCGCACAATTTGGTGCAAAGAAATTTTGAAAAAATACGATCGCGGTGCTTCAAAAGACGTTTATAAAATCGTCACAGGTGACGAATCATGGATCTATGCGTATGAGCCCGAAACTTAACAGCAATCGACCGTGTGGGTCTTCGAAGACGAGCCAAAACCAACGAAAGTTGTTCGTAGAAGAAGGAACTCGAAGCAAGTGGTAGCCTGTTTCTTCGGCAAAACTGGTCGTGTGGCGACTGTTCCGCTTGAGCAATGTAGGACGGTCAATTCTGAGTGGTACACCACAATTTGTTTGCCTGAAGTCTTCGGAGAAATTCTAAAAACTAACAAGAAACGAATCATTGAGCACCATGACAATGCGAGCGCTCACACATCGGCTCAAATCAGCGATTTTGACCGGCCAAAACGTCGAATTGATGGGTCTTCCGCCGCACAGCCCTGACTTGGCACCCAATAACTTCTTTTAATTCCCGCACATCAAGAAAAAAAGGTCGTCGCCAGAATATGCTGTTGAAGCGTTCAAAAAGCATGTTTTGAAGGTGTCTCAATCGGCGTGGAAAAAGTGCTTCCACAATTGGTTTGAGTGCATGCAAAAGTGTTTAAATCATGCTGGAGAATACTTTGAAAAACAATAAAACCATTTTTGATGATAAATATTCGCATTTTCATTATTAGGCCAGAAATATATATAGCAGCCCTCGTATTCCTTGATTTTATTGATATAATTTTTTTCCCTCACAATTTTTTAAATATATTCTATAGGATTAAAATCAGGACTGAAACCATTTTTTACAAGATCCGAAGTGTGTTTTTCGTCGTAATCTTGTTAAAATATTGTTTTTTTTTTTTTTAGAGAATAAGCCATTCAGAATAGGGCAGCAGCACTTTGCTTAGGATATGTTTGTAAAGATTTGTATCCATGTTTTCCCAAATCCATAATATGGGCCGTACTTCTAGCCTAGGAAAGGACTCGTAGACCATGATACAGTCGAACCTGGATAAGTGGGATCAAACTGATAATAGCGCTTGGAAGTTATGGTCAAAAAAGCTGAGACATCTCGTGAAAAAATTCCAAAAAATCTATCTTGAAAACTAATCACAGGAACATGTTTTAAAATTCATTTTCATGTTTAGGAGGCCAACATCTATAGGTAAAAATATTAAGAACTCTGGACCAAAATGGCTGTAAACTATAACACTAGTTAACACTTTATTAAATACAGTATAATACAATTTTACCCATTTTGGAGGGAATTTTCAAATGTATGTAGGCAAATAAAAAAAAATATTATATTGTGTTGATTGTGACCATTAATTGGTTATTTTAATCATACAACAGGCCGAAACTTTTCTTAGTTGTTCCAAAAACCATTTTTGACTTTCTCAAAAGTGATATATAAGTATAATAAGCAGATTGGCGTTATTTAAGTATTTTTAAGTACACAAAATTAAAAACGACTATAATCGATTGCATCAACCATATTTTCATTTTTCTTACAATTTTATGATTACGAGGGCGGTTCGGAAAGTTCTTAGCCTATCAATGAAAGAATAGTTAGTTTTTCAAAAATATTTTTATTTGTCAATATAATCTCCTGAAACTTCAATACACTTAGTCCAACAATTTTCTAGCAATTCTATCCCTTGATTAAAATAGTTTTCCTCAAGGTCTTCAAAATAGTGGTTTACAACTGTAATTGCATCTTCATTTGAGGTAAAACGCTTGCCAGCATGGAATTTTTTTAGATTTGGGAACAGGTAAAAGTCACTGGGAGCTAAATCAGGAGAATAAGGTGGGTGGTCAAGCAACTCGTACTTTAATCCGTTGATTTTAGCCATTGTTAAAACACTCTTGTGCGCTGTCTTGATGAAAAATTATTTTTTTGTGTTGTAAGCCAGGACGTTTTTCTCGAATTTGTACATTTAATTGATCTAAAAGGTTGCGATAGTACTCTGAATTTATTGTTTTACCCTTTTGCAGATACTCAATCAATAAAATACCTTTAAAGTCCCAAAAAACCGTTGCCATAACCTTACCAGCCGATTGAATTGTTTTTGCCTTCTTTGGGGCACTTCATCCAGCGAAGTGAAACGACGTTTAAAATCCATTTTATTTCGCTGAAAACGATCCAAACAAGCTTGAGAAATGTTCATTCTTATGCGTTTTTGGTCGACTGTTAACAAGTGCGGCACCCATCTTGCAGAAAGCTTTTTCATCTGTAGTTCTTTTGTGCAAAATTAAATGGACTTGATCATTTGAGATGCCCATGATATTAGCTATCTCACGCACTTTTATTCGTCGATCATTTTTTTACTGTTGCCTATGAAGGAGCACTTTCACCTAACACATTCACCATATCATTATGAATTTCTTGTCCCGATAAACCTTTTTTATGTAAATATTTAATGACACCACGCATTTCTAATTTTTCCATTGTTAAAAAAATCGCGGATGCATCTTTTGTGAACACCTGTTTCTATATGAAGGAGTTGCCAGATCGAAACAAAATTTAACATGTGTTCATAGCAGAGATGGAAGTTTCCAAAACTTAACTTTTTTCTGTTTTTACCTTTGTGCTAGGCTAAGAAGTTTCCGAACCGCCCTCGTATATCTAAAAACTACAATAATACAATATTCTTTAATTTCAATATCTTAAAGAATTAATTAAAATTTTTTAATTATTGATAAATTAAAAAGAACTCTAAAATATGGTTGCAGTAAATATTCTTTTATTGTAAAAAAAAACATGTAGGAATTGTTAATATTCAACAATTTTCAACTTGCAGCCATATCTTTTCTCTGCCTGTAGATAATTTCTCAATTAGATTGTGGCACAATTGTTCGTATTTAACTTTACTCATCGATTGCCAAATCAGTTTCAAACTGTGTTAAGAGTTCAATGCCACACCGATAATTGTCAAATATAATGAGATACGCTTATTACGCTTGGAATGACTCATACATACATGGGTGAAATGTTCTCTAGTAATATTCTAATTAAAATTGTTGAAATATTTTCACAAAAATTGTGTATAAAAATTGTGCTGTTATTTAATTACTATTATTAACATTTTTTTTTGCTAAACTAAATACATGTAGTCGGTCGGTGGGGTGCACTGCACTGCTGCTACTGTTTCTATCTAATCTCGCATGCCTGAAATACAGAACCTACAGCAGCAACATCTACAACAACAACAGCCAGCAAGCATCTAAACTCAATTCAAATTGAAATTGAAAAAAAATCACCCGGCAGTTACCTCCGACAGGCAAGTGACAATTAAATTATAAATAAAATAACTAGACTTACTCGACGTTGTCGTTGTCACCCGCTTGTCCGCCGATTTAATTATGCTTTGGAAATTCTCCCACATTGCACTTGGCCGTATCTGTCGGCTCAATAACTTTTTCTCACTTTCAATAAATTGAAAGAAAAAAAAAACGTCGTCGATGTGAGGGAAACAATACATTCTTAGTAAGCCATTAAATCGAAAGTAAAAGTTTTGAAATGACTTGCATTCGATCGATAGTGCGTTTGCTACCGCCTGATTGCGTGTTGGGAATCGATGAAACGATTCAAAGGAAAATGGGATGCTAAGCAGCATGAAATTGCTCGAATTGTAGGGGAAATATTTATGTTGGCATTTTATTGCTGTACACATGAGTCATTCTACTGACATTATTGGGAGGGAAATAGAAATCACTATAGTCATACTCTTCCCCCGAAGCGATTATAATTATGTCATACACCAACTACTCGGCTGAGAAGGTTATCACAAGTTGTGGACGACTGTTTTTGTAGATGTTTCAGCTAGACTTTCATTTGAGAATACCGTTCGTCTTAAGCTGACAGCTGATTTGTCTGTCTCATCCTATGGTTGATGGCTTGTCGCTTCGACTGATAACTTCATGCTCTGTCCAGTGTTGCCATTTCGATGCTTAAAGCACAGACTTTGGTGAACATTAAATACCCGTTTTTCTTAGTGTTTTCTTACCCTACACCACTCTGTGGAACAGGGTTTAATAAGTTAGTTTCATGGCAATTGTTTGTAACTACCAAAAATATTTAAGCTAGACCTTTGTGTACAAGGCTTGCTATTTATATTTTGGGTCCTGACAATGCTAGTGTTTCCAGATGCAAACTGGTACTTCCATAGGAAACTTTGAAATTTTTTAGCACAACAACGAATTGTTTTCTTTACAGTGTGTTGAAAAATTCATCTCAGTCAAAAAATGGAATTATCCCGTGAACATTTTCGTGCGATGATCTTTTACGATTTTCGGCGTGGGTTATCGAGACAAGAGTGTTGAAATCAACTTGTTTCGACTTTTGGCATTGAAGCACCATCAAAAACCACTGGTACCAAGAGTTCAGTCTTGGACGCCGTCCGCTCCAGGATGAATTTCGTGAAGGTCTTCCAACTTCGGTCACTTTGCCAGAAACCATCGATGCTGTGCTTTAACTCATTAAGCAAGACCGACATGTGTCTTACCGTGAATTAAGGCATCGTTGGGCATGACAAGCATCTATAAGATATTGCACGTTCATTTGGCCGTGAAAAAATGTGTTCTCGTTGGATCCCACATAATTTGACGAATGCTAAAAAAAGGCTCTTATGGATTGGTGCAAAGAGATGCTTAAAAAGTATAACTGCGATAGCTTAAAGGCAGTGTATAACATTATCACAGGTGACGAATCATGCATCTATGCATATGAACCCGAAACAAAACAGCGATCGACCGTATGGGTCTTTCAAGACGAGCCAAATCCAACAAAAGTTGTTCGTGGAAGAAGTACATCGACAGTGCCTTTAGTGGAACGTAGGACGATCAATTCTGAGTGGTACTCGTATACAAGCATCTGTTTGCCAACAACGAAGAAATGAGGAAAGATAATAGGAGAAGACGGATCATTTTGCATCACGACAATGCAAGTTCTCACACATCAGCTGAAACGATGAGCTATTTGACCACTCAAAGATGTCGAATTGATGCGCCATCCGCCATACAGCCCTGATTTGGCAACCAATGACCGTTTTGCGATTGCGTTTTTTTTCTCAAGCTCAAAATAGGAGTCATTTAAGTGACATTATTTTTCATACTTAGTGTAAAAAAATTTCCATTTTTTAGATTACTTAATCTGAGAAAAAATATAAAAAAAAATAATAAACGAAAAACTTATCAAAGTTTTTAACCCCACGGTAACTTTTGGCCCACCCTGTATAACTGAAATATTGTTAATAATTGGAAACTTACGATTTGAAATTGCTCCGCATCCACCATATAGTCCAGATTTAGCTCCTTCTGATTATTTCTTGTTTCCAAATTTAAAAAAATTTCTCGGTGGCAGAAAATGTTCGTCCAATAGCGAGGTTATTGCTGAAACTGAGGCATATTTTGAAGGTCTTGAAAAATCTTATTTTTCGGATGGAATTAAAAAACTTGAAAAACGTTTGATGAAGTGTATTGAGTTGGAAGGAGATTATGTTGAAAAATAATTAATAATAATTCCAAAAAAACGGTTCTTTTTATGTTAGGCCAGTTACTTTTGCGGTCGCCCTCGTACTTATTTTCTTCGTGCAGTTATTCACTCGATAGTCTGCAAAGGCACTATGGCTGCCTTTGCAGATATTCAATTCTCTTATTTTTGATTACCCTACACTGCACTTAAGTACAGGGTATTATTATTTGTAGCACCTGAAACTAATAGATAAAGACCGCGAATTTATTGTGGAGATTGTCTCAGAATTGTTATATCATACTATTAAGAAATGCCCGTGCCTCTATCTCTTGTCATCAAAGTTCAAGGCGAAATTTTGATTCGATCTTAATTAAGCTTAGTGTACAGGTGGGGACGAACCGTATTGAAATGGTTCCATATTTTAATGTTGTTTAAAGTTACAAAGGCCCTTCCCAGCTGCCTATTCGCCATCCCAGTTTCGGTCCATACAGTTTTCTTAAATATATTTTTCTCGAATAAGCCTTCACCTTTTAAGTTATTATCACTAAATCGATTTGTAAGGATTCCTCTAAAATTATAATCCAAATCATTTGAGGAAATATAACCCAAATATACATTCGTAATGAATTTCTATGAAACGTCTCAGCGCACTTGGATAGTTGCCATATTACGAGACACATTTAAACGCCATTATTTAAAATTCACGCCCCGTCTCATCCATGAAACACCACTTGTGGGTAGCTTCGCATTCCCCCCGACTTATACTCATATGACCACAGCCATTTTTGTAATAACCTACATTGAAATTCAAGTTCATGACGACGCTATCGCTTTTCATGGCAAAATAATGCTTTATTTCCATTGGGTTCAGTTTAAGTTTTTCGACGAATTTGTCAATTGTCAATACTAAATACTAGTCTAGCTAGCCAACCAGCCGGCCACAATAATTGTAATTTGATTCATGTGTGTTTTGCATATAAACGATCGTGTAAAAATCACATTAACGCCGGCTTTAAAACAAACAAACGATCGACGTTGGCCAAGCCATTACGGTTTGTCGTTTTTATTTTGTGTGGCGGAACTGAATGCGACAGAGGACGTGTATCACATGTTTGGCCTAAGAATATGGAAGATCGCCGAGGGCAGAGTGACTAAAACGGATGGAAAATCGTAAAGGTTTTTGTGAATGGAATTTGGAATTCATGCTTGACACTACGAATTGTATGTCTATTACCAATCTCAAGAAGAAGAAAAGCGCCAAAACGATAAAAAATTAGAAACTAAAAAATAAAACATTTCTAAGGTATTGAAATGGAAAAGAGCGGTATTGAAAATTAAACCCATTATCATAATTTGAAATAAATAAATTTGAAAATTGTAATAAGCTTAAATTTTCCCCAGTTTTACAACACATTTTCTGTTTCACCTGTTTGTTAAAAGGTTAATGCTGGATATGTTGAAACCACACAAATTTCACAGATACATTAAAAGCTATTCTAAATAGTGTTTAGTTGCCTCGTTAACAATGGATCGTTGATAATTTACCAAATTTCGGAGCCTTTTGAATAAAGTGATTTGATTCCGATAGGAGAAAGCATAGAAATGAGAGAATAGAAATTGGATTATTAAAGGATATAATTGTTAAAAAAGTTGGAAACTAGAACCCAAACAAAACTACGTAAAAATCGATCAGACGGACCTTTAAATGGAGATCAAGAATATCAGAGATACCAGAAAGTGTCTGAAAATGTGACTCAATTTTGGACACAGAAGAAACTAAATCTCTAGCAGAGTATTTCAGCAAAGTTTTTGTGGTTGTGCTGCTATGGATCTCATTTACGATCAAACTAATATGTTCGGTCTTCAAAAAATTGGCATTGAAGTAAAATGTACCGCAGTGGAAATAAGGCGATATATTGATGTCTTACAGTACCAGGGAGTTGTGAAGTTCGAGTTGTGAATTATCGTCGGACATTATACTTATACTTAGTACGGACATAAATACTGTTGCACACGTTTTATGCTGTAAATAAAAAGTACTGAATGTTTTTGGACCAAATATTTTTTAATATATTTATTGATGTATATTGTTTGTATCCAAAAAGAATCTACTTATTCGAAATGTCCACCTTTTGCCTTTACACACGCCTTAAGTCGCACTGGCCACCTGCACGAAATTGGCCACAGCTAGAACCAAAGCAGTCTTAAGAGATCCAATGTTGGGGTATCTTTTGTGACAAACTTTGTCCTCTAAAACCTTCCACAATTTGTAATCCAATGGACTCAAATCTGGACTGCCTGAGTATCATTCTTCAGAGGAAATGAACGCTGGCAAATTGTTTCGAAGCCAGGCCTGGGACGTTTTTGCCTTATGGGCCGGCGCAGAATCCTGCTGGAAAGTCCACGTCAGGTTTTGGAACAGGAAATTGTTAAGAGGCTTCACAACAGCTTCCGAAACGGTTTCTTGGTAAACTTAGGCCGATGTTTTGACTCCTTGTTCGCAGAAATGCAGGTCAGTGACCACATCGTAAGAGACCCCCACCATGACTGAAGCTGGGTGATGACCCTTTGCTACCCTACTGGAAAGTCCATGGCTGGTTTTGGAACAGGGAATTGTTAAGAGGCTTCACAACAGCTTCCAAAACGGTTTTTTGGTAAACTTTGGCCGATGTTTTATCTCCCTGTTCGCAGAAATGCAGGTCAGTGACCCCATCGTAAGAGACACCCCACCAAACCAAGACTGAAGCTGGGTAGGATCAGTTCAGATGCTTCCTTAGATGACCGCGCATACATTCTGTTAGTTTGCTTGTTAAATTTTTCATGAACGGTAAACAATTTTCCATCGGTGAACAAAATTTTTTTATGCTAGTTATCAGCGTGCTTCACCAAAAGACGTTCGCCTTTTTTCAATCCTATTTTTTTTTTAAAGCTACAGTCAATAAACGTCCGGTACGTCGATTGAAAGTCCCAAGTCTTTTTTTAATGATTCGTTTCATGGACTTTTGCGTGATATTCATCTCACGGTCCGTGCTTTTCTGTTTTCGGATCGGTTTCTGTGAATTCTTGATTTAACGGCTTTGAATACATGCGGTGGTCGAACAGAGCGTGGGCGGCGGTCTTTTACATCTCCAGTCTCCTCAAACAGTTTTATGCATCGGTAGACGAACATGCGGCTAATCCCTAGTGGCCGGAGCGTTTTGAAAATATCGCTTTTCTTCATTTCACACTTGAAAAGCGATATTACAGCGATACGGTTCTCATTATATGACCACTCCATGATGAAAGTTGAAACAATTTTAAAATCCCGTTACAGACTAACGCTATTGAGGTTAGCTTTCAAAACCCATATGACATTATCGGGGTATGTTAAGTTCTACTTTTGAAATGGGTGTGTTCAATGTTGTAACAGTATTTATGCCCCTTATTTAGTTGCGAATCTGGTTGCAAAATTTTAAACTGTATTTCAACAATTGTTTGACACCAGTATGTCTTCCAAGAGCTTTAAAGGAAATGGGGATTTTTGGAACCGATAGTTTCCGAAAAAATCGTATTGGATCTTGTCAGATTCTGAATTAAAGCAACGAGGAAGAGGGTCATATGACATCAAATTTCCTGGCCAGCAGTTGGTGCTTCTTAAAATAAAGGCTGGTTAAATTTTAAGGGCCGATGTTGAATGTGAACCACACCCACTAACGTCAATTTTTTTTTCTGCAATTCATTTGATATTTCTCAATTTTAGACTGACTCAATTTAAACCATGGACAGATACGCAAACGAGCAACGCGTTTAAGTTATCCAGGCTTGGATGATCAATTTTCGAAGAAAATCATCTTGAGTGATCATCTTCACATTTTCACCTCAGTGTGTTCGTCAATAAGCAGAATTGCCGCATTTGGGCGAATGATAATCCAAGAGTGATTGTCGAAAAAACAATGCACCCACAAAGAGTGACTGTTTGGTGCGGCTAATAGGCTGGCGTGAGATGATAACGAACTTTTTCTGGCCCGAATTGGAAAATATGGATGTGGACGATATGTGGTTTCAACAGGACGGTGTCACTTGTCACACAGCTAACAAAAATGGAAGTGGACTTCTTTCTTTGGGGTTATTTGAAAGAAGGGTGTACGACGATAAGCCAACAACAATTCAAGAGCTAAATGATGCAATAATTCGGCACATCGGCTTTTAAAATTTAACCACCCTATATAAACATGGTGAACCACTAAATACGTATTTTTTACTGGTGCCTAGGTACTTTTATTGTCAATGCCTGACTGCTTTACTGAAAGCATATGGCCTTACTTAAGCCAAATTAAAACTACATACGAGTATTTAATTTCAAATAAAAATCGCTAATGAGACTTTGCAATCTACATCTTTTATTAAGACTCACAAAAAGAAAAAAGGTCGGTCGTCAAGTACAGTAAAGATCGAAGCTCCATACCAAAGTTTACCATCGATCAGTAGTTTTAGTTATGGTTCTAAATAAACAAGTTACACCAACCCCCTAACAAAGCGTTTTGACCAAATTTGGCACAGGGCTGTATTTGGTGAAAATGGACGTTGCAGGACGTGCAAAACTGGAACTCCATTATCAAAATGTGTTTAATGCGGTGTTTATGTTTGCTTTACCAACAATATTACATATATAAAATATAATAAAAATATTTTTTCTGACAATAGTTGTTGAATCTTTTTTATTTTGTAGACTATAGTGACTCCTATTGCCCCAAGTTGATAATAAGCAACTTTCTCTAGCACCCACACCAAAGGACGTGACAACCTGATATTATGTACAACAATTTTTAACAAGTATCCAAAGGTTCAAATAAAAAAAATTCAAATTAAAAACGAAAATTCGGGATTAAAGGGATAATAAACTATTTGTAGTATTGACTAAAAATTTATCATCAGCAATATATTATTTAATATAATATTTTGTATTTTATACAACATTTTTTTTATAATATCAAGAATATTTACTCATAAATCCACTTACACGGAATTTCGTGTTAGAATCTATTAGAATTTACATGGCAATTATTATAATAAAAATAGTGGCAGGTCGACATAATAAAACAAAATTTAGAAGGGGTCATCTGACTTTATCGACGAATCGCGTTGACCTTTTGGTACTTTGCATATGCGAAACCTATCACCTACAGTAGTTCAAAATACCATATTACCATGTACAAACCCATATTATAATCCCTAAATTGATTATTTTATTATTGCAAATTGAATTAAATTAATTGCATTTTTTTAGTCAATATTAATACCATGATTCTTTTGAACTTTTATTCAACAGAAACTCAAAATTGTCAACAATCGCAGAGACTTTTCTGGCAAGCTATACTGACTGTATAGATTTGGTTAACCGCAACTTCATTTTCGTCGGATGCCAAGCAAAGATGTGCTGTAACTATGATCAGCAGCCTTACACTTAAGAGCAGGCTGTTGCGTGTATTAAACAAGAATTACTAGCAGTAGTGCTTTCTATAGAACATAATCAGCACAATAGAAATCTCTTCGCAATTGCTTTCAGGTAAGTCTGTATTTAAGAGAAATTGAAATTTTATTTATAGTTGTTTACAAACAAATTTATCACAAATGTTACGATATTCTGACAAATTATTTATTCCAAAGTCATAGTGGGGTGGTATTTTTCGAATTGGATACCAACTTTTATCAACACAGAAAAAATTATTTCATAATTTTTTGTACGTACTTGTGAAATATGTTTCTAAGAAAATAAAAATTAACAAATTAAGCCCCGAATAATAATAAAGTCAGAATTTTATCAGCTTTATTTCCGCGCTTACTTTTAATGACCTAAACCACAATATATTACAGAAGTGGCGGTTCAAGCTTTATTACACCATTCAATTTCTGCGTCGATTTTGCCAAGAATCGTAAGCATTCGAAAATTTTAATTTAGATTTTTTCTAATTGCTATATTATTTACAATGTCCTCAGAACACTCGAAGTGTTTTAGTATCACGATGACGTATTTGAACCTTTACAATTTTAGGTCGATGTTGCGTTGGCTTCCATTAAATTAGCAGCTAGCTAATTAGTTGTAGAGTCTCACTCAGGTTATACGAGCGTGCCTTGGTGGATGACTTGGAAAATAAACAAAGCTGACATCACTGTCATCCAGTAAATACGATATCGTACATCTGCCCTTTAAGTAAGCACCAGTGTTGCCAATTAATCCAATTTTGTCTCAATCAGCCAGAAAATTTTGTCAACTTCCAATAACCAGAATTTTAAACATTTTTTGGGTAGCCTGGTTGCCGTTTTTTTTATACCCTCACCTTACTAGGTAAGAGGGTATATTTCATTTGGTACGGAGAAAAAGTGTAACGCAAAAGTGACCAAAAACCCCTGTTGGGTCAGCACACGGAATATTTTTAAGTTTATTTACATTTTTATTAATATTGATTTGATTTATTTATGAATGTTAATTTATGTTAAATTTTATTGCATTTGTTTTTGTTGTTGCTATTACATTATAATTCAATTTTATTTGCCTTGATTTATTTCATTTAAGTTCATTCATTTTATATCATTTTGTACTTATTTTATTTTCGTTATATGTATTTCATTTCATTTGCAATACTTGTTTTTGTTGTCGTCGTCCCATTGTGCACGTCTGTCTGTCTGTCGTTATGTTTGTCTCTTGTCGTCTCGTCGCTGCCCTATCGATGCTTTCTATGCTTATATCGATCATAAGCATAGCAAAGCATTCGGTAGGGAATCATTCTTTTTGTTTTGGTTTCTAACGAAAGTTAGAAACCAAAGGCATCAATATGCACATATATACATACGTACATGCATGCATGCATGCATATGTACGTACGTAGATGTACCAAGCCAGACTCTCGGTTTGGCGGTATACATCTGCGTACGTGCATATGTAAGTATGTGCGTGCATATGTGCGTATGTACGTACATATGTACATTATATGTTTGTCTCGTCTCCTTTTCGTCTGTCGCTGTGGTTCAATGTCTTTTAGATTTAAATAAACATTGTAATTTTGGAAATTGAAGAAGCAACAAGTCTTTTCATGCATGCATATGTACGTACGTAGATGTACCAAGCCAGACTCTCGGTTTGGCGGTATACATCTGCGTACGTGCATATGTAAGTATGTGCGTGCATATGTGCGTATGTACGTACATATGTACATTATATGTTTGTCTCGTCTCCTTTTCGTCTGTCGCTGTGGTTCAATGTCTTTTAGATTTAAATAAACATTGTAATTTTGGAAATTGAAGAAGCAACAAGTCTTTTCATTTTGCGCGACGCACCCCCATCCCCTCTCGTTGTCAGTTTCGCATCATTTTACACTGCCCAAGAACTTTTGCAGTGCGGGAGATTAATTAAATTAATAATTAATTGCACTGCCGGTCAAGAAAACCCTCTTGATCGTACATTTTGGCGACCGTGACAGGACAGTGTAAAAAATTATCGCAATTTTTTCGTTTTTTCGTGGTGTTTTTTACGAATCAAGAAATTCTAAAAAATAAAAACTGGCCCTAGCCAAACAAACATTGTGGTTGTGAAAAATATTTCTCGTGGTTGTTGTTTTGAACCAATTTATCGTGAAAAAAAAAACATTCTGTCTCAGTGTAGTGAACTGAAAAAGAATTGTCGTGTTTTTCATAACAAAACAATAATCTTTTCGTTCTCGGTTAAAATAAAAATAATTATTTTAACAAAGTGTACTGGCTCTATGTCATACATAAACAGTGTTGCTGCAAATCATAAAAACAAACATTTTTGTGCGGATCTAAACCAAACAAAAACAAACATTTTCGTTTTGTGCAACATTAAACAACTGTTTTGTGCGGAGTTAAACCAAACAAAAAGACTTTTCGTTTTCGGTTCTCTTGCAAATATCAAACCAAATTTTTCGTGGATTATCGCTGTAACAATATAATAGAAGTTTACAGAAATTGCTGGCTCTATATAACCTAAATTATTGGTGTTGTTGTAAATCACAAAATAATATGGTTGTTTCGCACATTTAAAACAGAACTAAAGAATATTTTCGATCTGTGTAACAAAATAAACTATTAAAGGCAAGAAAAGTGAATGTTGGAAATTTATCGTTTGGACAATTTTACAAAAACATAACCTAATTTTCGTGTGTTACATAACCTGTGAAAGTTGTTGTCTCAAGTAATTTCGCCATTTTCCAAAAATCATGACTTTGGAAGAATTAAAGCAACAACGCGCCATTACAAAGAAAAATATTTCGCGCATAAAAACTGTTATCGACGCCAATGGCAAAGGAGAAAGAAAATCGCTTTCTCCTGCAGAATTAAAATGTCGCCTGGGTATTTTGGATTCGTACTTCAAACAAATTTTGTCAGTCCAAAATAAAATCGAAAATATTGACCCAGACGACAATGGCCGTGCTGATATCGAGGATTTATATTGTTACATCAACTCGCAGATACAACAACAATTAGCTGAGGACGGACATAACACAACTTTCTCTGAATCTTCGTTTGCTATTCCTGTCCCTACAAACAAGCTGCCTCGACTTAAGCTGCCTAGCTTCAATGGCAAGTACAGTGAGTACAAAAATTTTATAACCTCGTTCAAACAAATCATCGATCGTGAACATGGGCTATCGAACATTGAAAAATTCAACCATTTGATGAACTGTCTCCAAGGGCATGCTTTAGAAACTGTGAAAGCATTCCAAGTGACTAACGAAAATTATCCCAAGGCTTTAGAAAGACTAAAGGCTCGTTACGACAACAATACTTTGATTTTTATGGAAAATATTTCCACTCTTTTCGATTTGCCTGAAGTCTCCAAGCCTAACTCTGGTCAATTAAGAAGCCTTGTGGATAATGTTTCAGCCCTCTACAGTTCACTGCAGTCTCTTGGCTCACCCACCGATATCGTGAATGCTATTTTGATCCATATTGTGATGGGAAAAGTTGATGGTGACTCCAAAAGAAAGTGGAAAGACTCTTTGGACTTCACTAAACTGCCTTCATGGGAAGATTGCTCACAAGTTCTCGAAAGAAGATGCCAGTATTTGGAATCATTAGACTCAAACACAACTTCTCGTCGACCAGACCACAATTCTGGTAAATCCAACCCAAAACCATCGAAACATGGCTACTCTTTTTCGTGCTCCAAACGTGTTTGTGTCTTCTGTTCAAAATCTGACCATTTTATCGCACAGTGTCAACGATTCAAAGATTTGGATGTACCTACTCGCTTCGAAAACGCAAAGAAACTTGGTCTTTGCATTAACTGTCTCGCTAAAGGTCATCAAGTCACCAACTGTCCCTCGTCGTGTAAATGCAGACATTGTTCTCGTTCCCATCACACAATGCTTCATCGTTCTCAACCTGTTCAACGTCCATCATCTCCTGAGCCAACGCCATCGACATCTAGAGCTGCTACAACTGATAGTTCTGCCTCTGTCCACACACACATCGAAAGCTTGTCGCCTCACGTACTTCTCGCCACAGCTATGGTTTTAGTTCGTGATAATTCTGGCTCTTACAAACTGGGAAGAGCTCTTTTAGATTCCTGTTCGCAATTAAACTTCGTCACTGATGAATTTGCACAACGTCTCAATCTACCACGAGTGAAGAAATCCGTCGAAGTGTCCAGCATCGGAAATTCTTGTATGAAAGTGAAGCATAATTGCTCCACCAACATCAAATCTCGCATCACCGATTTTGAAGTGCCTCTTTCGTTTTGCATTACGCCGCACATTTCGTATCAGCCTGCTTCGGAATTAGATGTCACTTCGTGGAATCTTCCTCCGAACACACAACTTGCTGACGATCACTTCTACAAATCAAACAAAATCGACTTGCTCATTGGTACAGAAACTTTCTTCGACATCTTGTCTGTTGGTCAAATCCAAATCTGCCTAAACTACAAAAAACTTTGTTCGGTTGGATCATCACCGGGAAATACAATTCTTCAAAAGGTAACGACTTTGGTGCTTCATATTTGCTCTCAACCGAGGACAAAATCAACATGAATTTGGAACGTCTGTGGAAAATTGAGGAAATCGACGCTGCCTCAATTCAAACTTCGCCTGAACAAATGGAATGTGAAAGATTCTTCCAAAACACAGTGTCTCGAGAATCTTCAGGTAGGATTGTCGTAAAATTGCCCTTTAAACAATCTTCTGACTCCTTAGGTTTATCGCGCAATACTGCAATGCAACGTTTTGCTGCTCAAGAAAGACGACTGGCTCGAGATGTAGAACTGAAATCACAATATTCTGCATTTATGAAGGAGTATGAAGATTCTGGACACATGAGCTTGGTGAAGAAGCCCATTTTGGAAGAACCCCACTATTACATTCCACATCACTGCGTATTCAAGCCGAATAGCACATCTACGAAACTTCGTGTGGTTTTTGACGCCTCTTGTGCTACATCCTCGCAGACGTCACTAAACGACATTTTGATGGTTGGCCCTACAATCCAAGAAGAACTTTATTTGCTGCTCCTTCGTTTTCGACTCTATCGTTTCGCTATCACAGCAGATATAGTCAAGATGTATAGGCAAGTTTTGATTGACCAACATGACCGTAAGTACCAATACATTTTGTGGAGATATTCTGAGCAAGAACCAGTTCGAACATACCAATTAAACACTGTAACCTATGGGACATCTGCTGCCCCATTTCTCGCTGTTCGCTGTTTGTACTTCCTCGCTGATGAATATATGGAAAATTTCGAACTTGGTGCCAGAGCTATCAAAAATTCATTCTATGTTGATGACTTTCTTTGTGGAGCTGATTCTATTGAAGAATTAGCTGAACTAAAGTATCAAGTGACAGAAATACTAAAAAAGGGTTGTTTCGAATTGGACAAATGGCACTCAAATCAAAAAAACTTTCGCCATGACAAAACTGTCAAAGATCTGAACCTAGATGAATTGTCAATTACAAATGCGCTTGGCATTTCTTGGGATCAACAAAAAGATCAATTCCTATTCTCGTTTTCGTCGAAATTCAACATTGGAAATGTAATTTCAAAACGTTCAATTCTATCGCTTTCGTCATCGCTTTTCGATCCCCTTGGACTTTTGGCACCTATTATCATAAGGGCCAAAATCATTCTTCAAGAACTTTGGATACTCAAGATTGGCTGGGACGAATCTGTCCCACAAGATGTACACACCGCCTGGCTTCAATTCGTCAATGATCTACAATCGTTATCGTCGCTACACATTCCTCGTTATTGTTTATCGCCTAGTCCCGAATCCATTCAACTTCATGGATTCTGCGACTCCTCAATTCGTGCCTATGGTTGTTGTCTCTACATCAGAGTGAAATCCAGTTCAGGTCAAGTTTTCTCGAAGCTGTATACCGCAAAATCAAGAGTGGCACCGACAAAAAGAAAATCTCTACCAAATTTGGAGCTCTGTGGAGCGCAACTTCTCGCAAAACTGTACTCGAAAATAGAAAATATTCTCAACATCCCAAGACATTTTGTATTTTTATGGACAGACTCTCAAATTGTTCTTCACTGGCTCAAAAAACATTCGTCTACTCTGTCTGTATTTGTTGGCAACAGAGTATCTGAAATTCAAGATCTCACCAATGGCTGTAGCTGGCGTTATGTACCATCGAGCTCAAATCCAGCTGACATCGTCTCAAGAGGTTCTACTATTGAAGAGTTGATGTCTTCAATTTGGTTCACTGGTCCAGACTTCCTCTCTCAAGATCCCGACAATTGGCCTCAAAATAAATGTGATGAAATCGACCAGGATGTAGTAGACAAGGAGAAGCGAAAAACAACGCTACATCTCCAAATGCAATGCAACAATATCGCTGATTTCATCAACAATTGCAGCTCGCATTTGAAGATGGTTCGAGTTGTAGCATGGATCTTTCGGTTTTGGCATGTATTCTCTTCTATGAAAAGTAATAAATTTGAATCTGTCTCTTTACAGCCTCAGGAATTAGAATACGCTATACTGGCAATCGTTTGGCACATCCAACAACAACACTTCAAAGAAGACATTTCTCGAGCTGCCAAGAAAAAGGATCCTCAAGGCCCACTCAAATGTCTAAACCCATTCCTCGATTCTTCAGATGGCTTGGAAATTCTGAAGGTTGGAGGCCGTCTTGAACTAGCTGACATTCCTGAGGCTCAAAAACATCCAATAATACTGCCGAAAGACAACAACTTTGTGAAGTGCTACATCCGACATCTTCACATCAAAAACTATCATGCTGGACCAAAAGCTCTGATGTCTCTAACCCGAATGCGCTTTTGGATAATAAATTTGAGAAGTCTCTGTCGCAATATCGTTAACTCCTGTCCTCAATGCGTACGCTATCGTCCAAAACTGTTACAACAAATGATGTCCAATTTGCCTGCAGATCGTCTGAACCCGTCAAGAGCTTTCGCAAGATGTGCTGTCGACTTTTGTGGCCCTGTGAACACTTACCTTCGTGTTAGAGGAAAGGTTCCCTACAAAACCTATATTGCTGTCTTTGTCTGTCTCGCAACGAAGGCAGTCCACATTGAAGCTGTTTCTGATCTGTCGACAGACGCATTTATCGCCGCACTGAAAAGAATGATTGGTCGTAGAGGCCTGCCAACAGACATATTCTGCGACAACGGTACCAATTTTGTGGGTGCAAACACTAAAATGAAGGAACTTAAAAACTTCCTTTTTGATGGCAAAAATCAAAACCACATAATCAATTTTTGTTGTAACGAATTTATTAACTTTCATTTTATTCCTCCTAGGGCACCCCACTTTGGTGGCCTATGGGAGGCTGCCGTCAAATCTGCCAAAGGTCATCTCAATCGCACCCTCGCAAACACTCGCCTCACGTTTGAAGAGATTGTCACAGCTCTAGTGGAAATCGAATCGATTTTAAATTCTCGTCCAATCTCACCGATGTCATCTGACCCCAGCGACCTTGAAGCACTCACCCCTGGCCACTTCATCACAGGCAGCGCCCTACGTTCTCTCCCGGAACGAGATGTCACCACAACCAACATCAACAATTTGGAGCACTGGGCTCAGATAACCGCTTTAAAACAACGATTCTGGAAGAAATGGTCCCACGAATATATAAACGAGCTTCAAGTACGAAACAAATGGACTGCCTCGAATCCAAATATCGCAGTTGGCTCTATGGTACTGGTACACGATGACAATATCCCCCCACAGAAATGGCTCATGGGAAGAATAGTCAACATTATCCCTGGTCGAGATGGTCGCATCAGAGTTGCCGATGTCAAGACCATCAGAGGCATCATACGCCGACCCATCCACAAACTCGCTTTGCTTTTAAATTGAAAGTGCCCTTTCAATGGGGCCGGTATGTTGGGTCAGCACACGGAATATTTTTAAGTTTATTTACATTTTTATTAATATTGATTTGATTTATTTATGAATGTTAATTTATGTTAAATTTTATTGCATTTGTTTTTGTTGTTGCTATTACATTATAATTCAATTTTATTTGCCTTGATTTATTTCATTTAAGTTCATTCATTTTATATCATTTTGTACTTATTTTATTTTCGTTATATGTATTTCATTTCATTTGCAATACTTGTTTTTGTTGTCGTCGTCCCATTGTGCACGTCTGTCTGTCTGTCGTTATGTTTGTCTCTTGTCGTCTCGTCGCTGCCCTATCGATGCTTTCTATGCTTATATCGATCATAAGCATAGCAAAGCATTCGGTAGGGAATCATTCTTTTTGTTTTGGTTTCTAACGAAAGTTAGAAACCAAAGGCATCAATATGCACATATATACATACGTACATGCATGCATGCATGCATATGTACGTACGTAGATGTACCAAGCCAGACTCTCGGTTTGGCGGTATACATCTGCGTACGTGCATATGTAAGTATGTGCGTGCATATGTGCGTATGTACGTACATATGTACATTATATGTTTGTCTCGTCTCCTTTTCGTCTGTCGCTGTGGTTCAATGTCTTTTAGATTTAAATAAACATTGTAATTTTGGAAATTGAAGAAGCAACAAGTCTTTTCATTTTGCGCGACGCACCCCCATCCCCTCTCGTTGTCAGTTTCGCATCATTTTAC
Organism: Hydrotaea diabolus; assembly: GCA_963513945.1. Lineage (NCBI taxonomy): Eukaryota > Metazoa > Arthropoda > Insecta > Diptera > Muscidae > Hydrotaea > Hydrotaea diabolus. Next base: position 29,150,814 of record OY740720.1, on the reverse strand, counting down.
ACTGCCCAAGAACTTTTTGCAGTGCGGGAGATTAATTAAATTAATAATTAATTGCACTGCCGGTCAAGAAAACCCTCTTGATCGTACAACCCCTTTCATTCTAGCCTTGTCCGTCTGTGCGGCTGGTTCGCTATATAACTCTTAAAGGAGCTACCAATCGTTTTTAAACTTTGCATGTCGTAATATTTTTCCAAAATTGGCTATTGGATTGAAAATGGGCAATATTGCCGCACTTCTTCTGGCAACTCCCACTCAAATGTACAATTCGAGCACTTTTAGTACATTCTTAATATGTATCTCCACTACTAAAGGGTGGTCAAATTTTAAGGGCCGATGTTGAATGTAAACCACACCTAAATGTTCAGTTTTTTTCTGCATTCATTTGATATTTCTTAATTTCAGACTAACTCAATTTGAACCATAGAAAGATACACAAACAAGCAACGCGTTAAATTTATTTAGGCTTATGAAAATGAAAATCAATTTTCAAAGAAAATCATCTTTAGTGATGAGGCACATTTTCACTTCAGTGGGTTCGTTAATAAGCAGAATTGCCGCATTTGGGCGAATGATAATCTTAGAGTGATTTTCGGAAAAACAATCACAAAGAGTTACTGTTTGGTGTGGTTTATGGGCTGGTGGCATCATCAGGCCGTATTTTTTCCACTGGCGTTCGCTATCGTGAGATGATAACGAACTTTTTGTGGCCCGAATTGGAAGATATGGATGTGGACGATATGCGGTATCAACAGGATGGTGCCACTTTCCACACAGCTAACGAAACACCCTTTATTTGTATAATCTCACTTAAAATCAATACTTAAGAGTCGATGTAAAGCTTGATGACAGAATTGGACTTCTAGCCAAGCCGCTTCTGGTACCTCCCACACTAATGACCCTGTTCCCCTGAATATAAGAACCCACATAAGTAGTCACCTAGTGCACGAAATGGCAATTTTTACGACATGTCGAATAAATTAAGGTAGTCACCAATGTCCGCCCGGCATAGGACGACTATAACCGTCTTACGGATAATATCGCTTAACAAACTTGATATATGGTGAGCGATCATGAGCAATAACATTCTTGACATCTTCTAGGCAGGGCAATCAGCATTTTACGCCGTCATCTGAACCTGCTAGCCTTCTACAATAGAATCTTCAGCTGTCATAGGCTGGTTGGAATTGAGTATTATTTTTACATTCACTGCAGTTGCCGTAGCGGGGACCGATGACTCTCTCTCCTTTTGGATATTAAGAGGGGCTGCGAAATCAATGAATCACAGTCCAAAATAATGCACACAGTAATTAGAGATTATTACCGGGTAATGTAAATTATAATGAGTTGTGATAAAAAGCAATGCAAATAGTAAAGGGAGTTAATAACCGGGTAATGCAAACGGTAATGTGTTGTACTTAAACGTATGCTTTCTGGGAAATTAGGATGTGCGAAATGAATCTCAGTCGGTTTTATTAGTTTGAGTGATGGGATTTGACAAAGGCTCCAAAAAATCTTTCTTGGGCCTTCAAATCATCAACTAAACTTAATGTAAATAAAAATTTCCGGCATGCCGAAGGAGTCAAGTTTATCGTCAACGGCCTTCGGCACAGAACGACATTATCCGTCTTTTGCTTACAGAAGACGGTTAATATCGCTTAACAAACTTGATATATCTGAGATGCGCAATAGTGAGCGATATTATTTTTGATATCTTCCTGGCAGATAAATTGGCATTCCACGCCGTCATCTGAACTAGAACTGATAGCCTTTTCTAACAGAATCTTCAGGCGTCCATAGATTAAAATTGATTTTTTTTCTTATACTCACTACAGTTGCTGTATCGGGGACCCGACCTCTCTCTATCTCTCTCACTCCCTCGATTACTCTTTATATCTTCTAGGCAGAGAAATTGGCATTCCACGCCGTCATCTGAACTAGAACTGATAGCCTTTTCCAACAGAATCTTCAGGCGTCCATAGATTGAAATTGATTTTTTTCTTATACTCACTACAGTTGCTGTATCGGGGACCCGACCTCTCTCTCTCCCTCTCTATATCTCTCACTCCCTCGCTTACTCTTTATATCTTCTAGGCAGAGAAATTGGCATTCCACGCCGTCATCTGAACTAGAACTGACAGCCTTTACCAACAGAATCTTCAGGCGTCCATAGATTGAAAATGATTTTCTTTCTTATACTCACTACAGTTGCTGTATCGGGGACCCTATCTATCTCTCTCTTTCTCTCTCTCTATCTCTCTCTCGCTTCCTCTCTATCTCTCTCTCGCTTCCTCTCTATCTCTCTCTCTTCCTCTCTCTCTCTCTCTCTCTTCCTCTCTCTCTCTCTTCCTCTCTCTCTCTCTTCCTCTCTCTCTCGCTTCCTCTCTATCTCTCTCTTCCTCTCTATCTCTCTCTCTCTTCCTCTCTATCTCTCTCTCTTCCTCTCTATCTCTCTCTCTTTCTCTCTCCCTCTCTCTCACTCCCTCTCTTACTCTTTAGGCAGGAGCCTACACAGGAACTATTTAAGTCTTTAAATATCTTGGAATATTAAAATAGTATACTCGTACTCACGCTCTCACAATTTCACTTCTCACTCATTTTATTGAAAAATGCATTCTCCACTGCTTTCTTAAATTAAAAGAATGAGTTTTTAATGAGAGAAAGAGAGCATGAGGCTAATATCAGTGTGTATTTATTTTTCGCATCAAAGTAATGCAAACCGTAATGAGAGGTTATTACCTGGTAATACAAATGATATTTAAAAGTTATAATCATGTAATGCAAATAGTAATGGGAGTTTTTAATCGGGTAATGCAAATGGTAATGTGTTGTATGAGTACTCAACGTGTGTTTTCTGGGAAATTAGGATGTGCGGAAAAATCATTCAATCTCAGTCGGCTTTATTAGTTTGAGTGATGGGATTTGACAGAGGCTCCAATAAATCTTTTTTTGCATAATTGGGCATTCAAAGCCTTAATAAAAGTAAAAAAAAATATATTCATTCACTTCGGAAGCTCATTCACGCCACACAACTTCATTTGCAATAAACCGAATTCCATTCCATTGTAATCGCAATCGTCGTACCCCTGAGGATGTACTTCACAGCCAATCGCTCTTCAGATCAATAATTTTCAGTTTTCAATAACAATCATATCGATACGAAGAGATAACATTGCCCTGGATTACATTTTCAGCAGTACAAACAGACTAAAGCAAATAGCCATTATCTGTTATTATTTTCTTTCGAATTTAAGTCTTTTTTTTCGAAAAACGCATTTAGAAAATATATGGCCAAGTACGACCAATACACGCCAGATAATTTGCAATTGATAGCGAGTATCGGTTAAATACATCGTATGCGTATTCCAAACACTTATGGTTTATCATCAGGCCCTGAGGTATTCAACTTCAAATTATCTGATCTTTCGTGTGGAGGGGGGCTTTGCAATTTTCTTGGCAATACGAGAATTTCACCTTTTGCTCGTTCTAGTATAGAGTTAAAGTGGATGCTATGTTCTGTCTTTAATTAACTTTCAAATAACCTTTGTTATCCCTTGTTATCGACGATGAAGAAAAGGCGCCTAAGTGTGTTGGATTTAATCGCTGTGTACTTGAATTATGCAAAGACAGGTAGTTTTAGTGGTTCTTGAACTACAAACCAAACGATAACTTGAATTAAAATATTCTGGCCGACTGTAAAGTGGCCGCCATATACAAAAAATAATCCCAGACACTTAAAATAATCGGTAATTAAAATATTTTTCGAGAGCATTTAGCTTGAAACATTGGGAGGTCCAAAGCAGCTGCCAAATACTGAGATAATAGGCAAAGATATTGAAATTCTTATTAAAAATATTTTAACACTGAGCAAAATTTATTGGAGAATAATACTTGTTGAAGTTTCTGAAGTATGCCGGCGTAGTGTGGTGGAAGTCTGTACGTCATGCCTATAAACCCAGGTTTAACCCCGGTTAAGAACATCAAAACATTTTTCATCGGTGGGCTTCCACCTTAGAGATCCATCTCTAAGCCATTTAAGAAATTCTCTTTAAAAAGCACTAGCCGCTCGGAGCCGGCTTGAAACAGTAGGTCCCGGTTAGTGAGTATATAAGTAAGAACTAAATCGTGCACAGCTCAGTGATCTGAGAGAAGTTTCCCTTGTTCCTTAATGACATGTTGGGGGACTTTAATAAGTACTAAATAAGAAGTCCATTGTTGTAGCGAGTTCAGTTCAGGGAAGTTTGGCCCAATCCTCTATGCAGTCAAAGATACGAAGCATTCGCCAGGTTTTTATAGCCTCTATTTTTCTAACAACTAAAGCGCTGGCGATTTCAGGGCTAACACTTATTTACCACAAATCCCATTAACGAACTGTTCTCTAAACTAACTAGATCATATTTTACATAAAGCATTTTCCCACCGTGTACGCAAAATCGTAGCCAATGTTCTCTATGATAGCCTTTGGCCTAGCAGAACTAAACTTGGTTATCAGCTTTTACCATGTATAGAATTTTAACTTGATCTTACTGAATTGTTTTATTTCTTCTTGGTTCTCCAATCAGGAAGTTTACAATACGAAAAAACTGATGATTTAAATTAATTTAGCAATGCCCGCTGTATTCCTACTGGCAAAAGTGAATATTTTTTTTGGCAGTTCACTCATCGAGCGTGGAGGCAATTTAAATTTAATTTAGCCATTAAAAAGATTAATGGCTAATCAAATTAGTAATGAAACAATAATTGTAATGAACTTAAAACAAGTTTAAACAACATTAAATTCAGCCAAGCCGAAACGGACATCCACCGTAAATTCGATTTTACAATAAGGGACACATAAAGGTTATCATATTCAGAGCTCCTAGGCAACACTAAGTGTTGTCTGGCGCCATCTGACATATCCATTGGAAAGTTTGACATTTTTTAGCATTAAGGTACTCAAAACGTTTTGAAGTGCGACCATCTGTGTTGTTTACAGTGACTCGAAAAAATCAATTTGGCAAAAAAAGTGGAATTAACTCGTGAACATTTTCGTGCGATCATTTTTCACAACTTTCGACGTGGATTATCACGACAAGGGTGCATCGATGACATTAAATCTTTGTATGACGATGAAGCACCATCCTATAGCACTGCGAAAATCTGGTTTAATGAATTCGATTGTGGCCGACGCTCGCTCAAGACAAAGGTCGTCCAAAAACGACCGTTATGCCAGAGAACATCGATACCGTGCGTGAACTGATAATGTAAGATCGTCATGTGACATACCGTGAGATAGAGGCATCGTTGGGCATTTCTTCCACCAGCATACATTCGATATTGCATTAACACCTGGACGTAAAAAAGGTTTCTTCTCGTTGGATCCCGCATAATGTGACAACCGGTCAAAAAAAGGCTCGTGTCAATTGGTGCAAAGAAATTTTGAAAAATTTACGATCGCGTTGCTTTAAAAGACGTTTATAAGATTGTCACAGGTGACGAATCATGGATCTATGCGTATGAGCCCGAAACAAAACAGCAATCGACCGTGTGGTTCTTCGAAGACGAGTCAAATCCAACGAAAGTTGTTCGTGGAAAAAACATTTTAAAGCAAATGGTCGGTCGCCTGTTTCTTCGGCAAAACTGGTCATGTTTTTTTTTTTCTTCTATTTTTTAAATAACCAACACTCAGGGGATGCTCCCTATACATGCGGTGCATTGTGTTGGCGAGTGGAAAGTAAAGGATCGGTAGGGGGAAAGAGGGAGTAATGATTATTGACGATTGCCTTGAACTTCTGGATGTCGCAATCAGTGGGAAATACATTTGCCGGAAGTCGATTCCACATACGGACTGTACGAGCGAAAATCGAATTTGATCTGTAGTGTATAGTGCAGTCACCTGGCCAATCGATAACAAACGGGTGTGAATTCCTAGAAAGTCGCGTATCCCTGCCGAACATCCTTACGTCAGGAATAAAGCGACGGATATCTGATGAACACACACCATGAAAGTAACGATAGAACAGCGGCACGCAACCCACATTCCGACGATGCTCAAGGGAAACAATAGAGTTGGATACCCTACTGTCACCTATCAGCACCATCGCTCTCCTTTGAACACGGTCAAGCAGCTCCAAGGATGATTTTGGAGCACCTGCCCATATATGGGAGTTGTATTCCATCTTTGGTCTGATGTAAGTTGTATAGATATTGAAAAGATCAGAAGGAGTGAAGTATTTCTTGCACCGCTTTAAAAAGCCTATGCACTTAAGTGCTTCTTTCGACACTTCGACTACATGTCTCGCCCAACGAGCGTCACATTGTATTTTCATGCCCAGAACATCAAAAGCTTCTGATTGTTCATTATCCGTACCATCGATAGAAATTGACGATATTGTTGGGTCAGCGAATCGCCTGTGAGACAACAAGCAGCACTGTGTCTGACGTGCATTAAAATCTACTCTATTCACTCGACCCCATTCGGAAATGGCCAGTAGATCCCGGCCAAGTGTCTCATCCATAATTCGCATTTTGTCTTCAATCCTGAAGTCTTCGGAGAAATTCGAAAAACGAACAAGAGAAGACGAATCATTGTGTACAGCCCTGACTTTCGTCGCCAGAAGATGCTGTTGAAGCGTTCAAAAACCATGTTTTGGAAGTGTCTCAATCGGGGTGGAAAAGTGCTTCGACAATTGCTTTGAGCGCATGCAAAAGTGTATTAATCATGCTGGAGAATACTTTGAAAAACAAAAACCATTTTTGATGATAAATATTCACATTTTCCTTATTAAGCCAGAAATATATATAGCAGCCCTCGTATAACAACTTCAAATTTTTTGGGGGCCGTTTGGGTTTTTCGGCCCTAGCGTTCGCCCCTGAATATAAGTACAGCCAAAACTTCAAAGTTACTCTATATTTGGCTTGACAGCAAAATATGCTTTAATTTAAGTACCCATATTGACCTATAAGATAAGATTCAAGATATGTTGAGCGTCCAAACTAACAAACCAAATTTATACCATTGTCCGTCCACACAAATACTCAAAAAAATTTACTTTATATGGAGTCCCTTAATGGGGAACTTTTTCTCCTCTGGACCGACTTTACACATTGATAATCCCACACTGTTTATGACCACATCATCTTGCTAAGTTTTAGGCTCCTAGGCTAATTCGTTTGATCGCTCTCGTGCTGGAAACAGATCCACGGACAGATATTGCAAGATCTTCTTAGAATTTTGCGACTATCAAAAATATATGTGACAGCGCATAGAGAAAGGGACCTAAGGGTAAAAAAAATCAATTTTCATTTTTTTCTTTTTTTGATGTGGACAAAATCTGAGCATCGAATGAGACCGATCCCATGCCCCAAAAGTGTTCCCTCCCAGAGATATGCGCGTTTTATGAAAGTGAAGTCGACGGTTCTACAACAAAGATACACGTATTTTAATCTTTAAAATGGATCTCCTGAACAAAACTGGTTTTTACCCTTCTATTTTGCGGGTCACATTTATACTTTATAGGGTCTCAAATCAATATATCGTGGTGTTGCAAACGGAATATCAAATTTAGTATACCATCGACTGATCGAAGGTGGGTATAAAAATCCGGCCCATGCAAACATGGACATATAGAAGCCAAAAAGCAATAGCATTTTCATCAAGCCTTGACTTATTTTTTTAAGTCTGAGAAAATTTAGAGACCTTCCAAGAGGTCCAAAAATCTCTTTGGCTATTCTGCACATTCATTGCAGAGCGTCATATAGCCTGTCACGCCCGACTTTAGCTCTTTTTTTTAATAGATTAACCATGATGTAGGTTATATAAGTAAATTTTATTCTAGAGATGATCATGCGGGTTGGTAGTAATCCAAATTTCTTTATAAAAATCATAAAAATTTAAAAAAAATACTTTGTTGTCTTTTCTTTTTTTTTGTAGAAAAGCAAGCACTCCCATTATTTATGAAGCACAATTTATTTCATTTGGCTATCTCGGTGGGCTTTGCGGTAGCGTATACTGTCAACCCAATTTTTCGAGCCTTGGAGATGGTTCCCAGCGCTATTTCGCGATATTCGCCTTAAAAGCCAGAATCTGCGTCATAGTGCAACTCCAAGGCAACCAATTTACATCCCGAGGCGGGTAATATCGCGATTTCCGAACTTGACAGGCAAACTATCGTTACAAGTGCATCGAGAACAATTGTGCCCTAGTAGAGCTTTCCGATAACTAAAACGGCCTTTTTAGCAGATTTTTCCCACAACAAAGTTTTTTTTAGTCGGTGCGCCTCGTAACTTCAAACGATCCTTTTCGTTTTTTACACACTTTTTCAGTGCGTAAATAAAGAGTTGACGCTGAAAAGCTTTTTTCACATTTGTTGGTAAATTTTATTTTCTTATCACGGACGAGCTGGTTTTTTTGTTGCAAAAATCAAAATTCGGTTCGCACTACAAAAATTCGATTCGACGGAAAGACTTTCTGTTGCAATCACCAAATGTTAACAACCTTAATTAATGTACGGTTCGATGTACCATAAATGATAGATGTGATTATATTATAGTACATAAAACCAACTAGTCGGTTGTACTAATGTAATGAAGTGTAAATAATTGGTTGTAAGAACCTCCTATTGTGACAACTAATTGTTTCAAAAACAATTGTTCGTTGGAACTAACAATTAGTAATAACAAATAGTTCTGTTCTTATGACTATCTAGTCATCAAATGCTGAAATTGGACAATTTTATTTCTTTCTTGACTTGAATTTTTTAAAACTCGACTTTGAATTGACTCTTTAGTAAAGTCAAATCAAGGTAAAGAGAATTTATTCAATGTCGGAGTTTGCTCCTTCCGAAAATGACAGGGCTGTGGTGATAGAATATCTGGAGTAGACGCAACTAATCTGATTAATTGACTCTTTAGTAAAGTCAAATCTAGGTAAAGAGAATTTATTTATATCGGAGGATGTTCTTGCCGAAAATTTCAGTGCACAAACTAACGTTCGGTTGTGCTGATAGATTACCTAGAGTAGAAGCAACCACAAGCATTTGGTTGGCAAAAAATCTGTCGTGACCATGAATCTCTTCTTTGGACGTTTAAAACCTATCCAGAATAGTACACTTTTTCGACCAATGTTGTTTAATATTCATCGTTAATATCTTAAACTTTTTAAATGATTTGTTACCACAACCGATTTATTTGCCAACCGAATGTTGGTGGTTGCAGGTGCTATCCACGTATTCCATTGCTACAACCGAATGTTAATTGTGTATTCGGAAATTCGGTAGTAACTCAACTTTCAGTTGAAAACAGAAAGTATCGATAACCCCAACTTATAATGATGATTGTTGTAACTGAATTTGTATGTGCAATGAACACAAAGTATCGGTAACCTTAACTAATAAAGATGATTATTGTAACTGAATTTGTGCATGCATTGGTTATAGAGTTTTGGCTTTAAGTTCTCTTCGGTTGTCATTACCAGAAACATTTGTTGACTGGACCAACTGATGGTTAAATTTTATGTATTCTTAAACATTTTAAATAAAAATAATATGGGGTGATAAATCTAGAGGTATTTTTTCAAAAAAAAAAAACAATTTTCTTTAAATCCAATTTGAAAAGAAATTATCTAAATTCTTGAAACATTTTAAATAAAAATAAGATAGGCTGATCAATCTAGAGGTATTTTTTCATAATAAAAAATACAAAAATTCAAAGTAAGTGTGGGATCTTAATTTTTCATTCGAAAGGACATTTTATGTCATATATTTTTTGAATATAATTTCCTTCGAATGTTGGCCACAACTACGCCACAGTGTGTCCATTCTGAGGGTCTAATTTTGGATGAATCGTTCGAACATTTCGACCGGTATGGCTTTAATGACGCGCGTAATGTTGGCTTCCAAACCCTCAACCGCAGCTGGTTTGTCAGCATAGACTTTGGACTTTATGTAGCCCCAATGAAAAAAGGGTGTGACATCGCTTGATCTAGGCGAACAACTCAGCGGTTCAAAACGTGAAATGACCTCTCCATAGATCCATTGTTTAAGCAGTTGTATGGGAAGTGCCACCGTCCTGTTGAAACCAAATATCGTCAAGATTACGAGCTTCAATTTTAGGTAGCAAAAAGTCCGATATCATGGCGCGATAGCGAGCACTACTCACGGTTACGTTCCCGCCATCAATGTTGAAAAAATATGGACCCATGATTCTAGCAACCCATAAACCACACCAAAACGTAGTTTTCCTGGGTATAGAATGGAATCTCTTGGACCTCTTCTGGTTGCTCTTCAGCGCAAATGCGACAGTTTTGTTTATTGGCGTTGCCATTGAGCCAATCACTCAACAAAATTTTGATCGAAAACAGCGGATCTTCTTCGAGTTTTTAAAAAGCACAAACATTTAAACGGCGACTCGTCGGAACGTGGATGGTTAGGCTTTAATTCCTGCAAGCAATACTGAATAGAAAAAAAATTAACACAACTCAGACGTAATCTGTGTAAAAACCCTATTGAAAAAAATACCTCTTCACTGATCACCCGTTAGTATGCAACATTGAAATACTCGTAAATGAGGTTCTATAAATGCGGTTCTATAAAAAAAACGTATCTGTCACCACCACCAATTATTGGTACCAAAGTATCATTTACTTCATTGTTTGGTTTTCAAAACCGCCAGTCTTTTTACTGAATTCTATTGGTATAACCAATTTATATTATCGTAGCTAGATTGCCTTGGTTTTTCGAACCATATATTTTATAGAATTCTGTTTGTATTATCGATTCGTTGCCTGTGAGTGCGGGGTTTATTATCGTAGCTAGCATCTTTTGGTTTGTCGAATTATGCTACCATCAATACCATGGAAATTAAGTGTGGCAACAGAAATTTTTGTGTAGACCGACTTCGTACCGATTTTGTCTGCATAGATTTGTAATGTTTGGCCTGATCATTTAGTATACCGCCAATGAACAAACTCTTTTAACAATAGTTTTCTCCGTTTGGTTGTCAACTGTATCATCATCTACTTACGATTTCACTTATTTTTTTTTTTTTGCACTTACACTTTTTATCTAAGAAACCCTTCCCCTCATGGTATTACAGTTTTTAGCCATTCATGAAAACAACTTATTTAGCGATAACTTCAAAGACAATAATTGACCACTTAGAGTTTGTCTGAACAAGTAAAAAATCAATAAACAAAGCCAACGAATGTCTCACAACTCTCAAACAGCATTTATTTGAATGGTCATGCAAGCAATTCCACACTTATCGCATTTTACCCCTCACCATATGCCGCTGGCGTACCTACCACCATCGCACTTGTTCGAAAAACATCGATATCTTACTTAGCTGGTGCGCATGCGTAATGAGTTATTGATCATTGTTTGCCGTTGTGCTGGCAATTGGCACTAGTGCCTGACGTCACTTGTCTTTGGCTTTTTTAAATTCGCCATTCGTTTGGTTGTGGGTAAAAATACCCACCCTGATAGATATTTAAAATTTTAGCAAATAATTAAATTTCTGCTGTTGTCTGGACTTTTTTCCTCCACTCGTTTTTTTTATCACTTACACTTCAAAGGTGTCATTGGCGGATTTCATAATTTCTTTTCTTTTATTTTTTTTGATGTCCGAAGGCGGTGTTCAACTGTTATTTAATAAACTTTTTTTCGTTCCAACGTTTGTTTTTGTTTTATTATGATATTTATTAGTAAATGAAATTGAAACTGACATCTGGCGACAATTGAAACTTTTTCCGTAATTTATGGATCAGATTGTCAATTCTTGGTAATTTGATGTGGCACTTGAATTTTAAACAAGCTTTAAATGTTTTTTTTTCAATTTTTATTAAGGTTTAAGTGTGAACTAAAATATATAAATGCCTTAGTCTTAGCAACCGAAAAATATGTGAAGTTATTTGCAAAGGGATCGTAAAAATTTTTTTTAGATTTTTTTCAGTACAAAATCCTGACTTTTGCACGATGTTAGTATAAGTAATAGATTTCATTGTTTCTAGTACGCCATAACTTTTGTCATAGGGATTTTGGCAAGCGATGGTGTGTCTGAACGATACTACAAGGGCTTATCAATAATTCCGCGAATTTTCCAAAATCCCTCGTAAAATCCCTCTGTTAATAGACTGCTTTTGAGAGAGTTCCGTCATTTAGTTTGTGTTTTCAGCTGTTTAAAACTGCAACCTCGTGGATTTTTTTAAAAATAAAAAAAGTGTATTTTAAGTGCTCGTTAAACATTATTTTTGGTAAAAAAAACCGTCAATCAAACCAGGGAAAAGCTTGAGAAATACTATGGGGACTAGGGGGGGTAAAAAATGTTTTACTGAAAATGACAAATGACGCTCAATGTTTTGGACGGTCAAATAAGGTCAATACAGGTCAACTATAGAAAAAATCCACGAAATGTTGTTGGCCGATCGAAGAGTAAAAGTCCGTAATATTGTTACGAGTGTTGCTATTTGTATTTTGGGTCCTGACAATACTAGTGTTCTCAGATGCAAACTGGAACTTCGATTGGAAACATTGACATTTTTTAGCATAACTTCACTCAGAACCTTTTGTCATTTGAGGTCGATTTGTTTTCTTTACAGTGTGTTGAAAAATTCAACTCAGTCAAAAAATGGAATTATCTCGTGAACATTTTCATGCGAAGATTTTTTAAGATTTTCGGCGTGGGCTATTGAGACAAGAGTATTCAAATCAACTTGTTTCGACTTTTGGCGATAAAGCACCATTAAAAACCACTTTAATCGCTGGTACCAAGAGTTCAGTCTCGCTCCAGGATGCATTTCGTAAAGAACGTCCAACTTCGATCACTTTGCCAGAAAGCATCGATGCTGTGCCTGAACTGATTAAGCAAGACCGACATGTGAAAAACCATGAGATTAAGACATCCTCGGGCATTAGTATGACAAGCATCAATGAGATATTGCATGTTCATTTGGCCGTGAAAAAAATGTGTTCTCGTTCGATACCACATAATTTGACGAATGCTCAAAAAAGGCTCGTATGGATTGGTGCAAAGAGATGTTGAAAAAGTATAACTGCGGTAGCTCAGAGGCAGTGTATAACATTGTCACAGGTAACGAATCATGGATCTATGCATATGAACCCGAAACAAAACAGCAGTCGACCGTATGGGTCTTTCAAGACGAGCCAAATCCAACATAAGTTGTTCGTGGAAGAAGTACATCGAAGCAAATGATTGCGTTTTATTCGGTATAATCGGCCATGTTGCCACAATGCCTTTAGTGGAACGTAGGACAGTCAATTCTGAGAGGTACTCGTATACAAGCATCTGTTTGCCAACAAGCAAGAAATGATAATAGGAGAAGACGGATTTTTTTGCATCACGACACTGCAAGTTCTCACACATCAGTTGAAACGATGAGCTATTTGACCACTCAAGATGTCGAACTGATGGGCCATCCGCCGTACAGCCCTGATTTGGCACTCAATGACTTCTTCTTATTCCCTAGCATCAAGAAAAAAATGCGTGGTCAAAGTTTTTCATCGCCCTAAGCAGCTGTTGAAGCGTTCAAAAATCATTTTTTGAAGGTGTCTCAATCGGAGTGTAAAAAATGCTTCGAAAATTGGTTTGTGCGCATGCAAAAGTGTATTGATCTAAAAGTAGAGTACATATTTTTAAAAACAATAACCTTTTCCAATGATCAATTTTTTTGTTTTTATTGCCCGACCCGAAATATAAATAGGAGCCCTCCTAATGCTATACACATCTCATATGGCAGTGTGGTTTCGATTTTACACGAGTAGGTGGGTTCAATAAAGGTGTCTACAAGACATCTGCCGCGTTTGCTCTCAGTTGATAAATTCTATGGGGAGTCTCTGCACCATAGATTTCAATGGTTCAAAAGTGGCTTACCGACTTTCGTTGTGTTCGCGCAAGTAAAAATGACAGTGTTGATGCTATACACATTTCATTTGGCAGTGTGGTTTCGAATCATTTACATGATCAGTTGGGCTTAAGAAAGCTGTCTGCAAGATGGGTGCCGCGTCTGTCCTCAACTGACCATAAACGTAATCGTGTGACAAAATCAAAGGATTGTTTGGAGTTGTTTAACCGCAATTCGAATGAGTTTTTGCGACGTCCTGTAACTGTGTATGAAACATGGATCCATTACAACACTTTGGAGACCAAGCAGCAGTCTAAACAATAGGTTTCTCCGGCTGAACCGGCTCCGTAGAAGGCCAAGGTGACTTTGTCGGCCAATACGGTGATGGCAAAAGCTGTTTGGGATGCACTCGGAATAGTCCACATCGTTTACCTTCAAAGGGGAAAAACAATTAACGCTTAATATAAAGGCAACTTATTAGACTGATTTAACGAGGATTTAAAGAGAAAACGACCCCATATGGCCAAGAAACAAGTCCTTTTTATAAAGATAATGTACGGTTGCACACTTATGCAGTCTCAATGGCAAAATTGCATGAAATGGGTTACGAATTGGTACCTCATCCCCTATATTCTTCGGATAAAGTCCCCAGTGACTTTCCAAACCTAAAGAAATGGCTTAGTATAAGAGATTCAGCTCCAACTATGAAATTATTTCCTTCCTCATTTCATCGTGCTTGAACCATTCGAAAGTACATTTTATGCCATTTCTTTTTTGAGTATAATTTCCTTCAAATGTTTGCCGCAACTATGCCTCAGGGAGTCCATTCGAAGTGTCCAATTTTGGATTACTCGTTCGAGAATTTCGACCGGTATGACGTTAATAACACAGCCTGGGTTTTGTGGTGTAAGTCTTTCCATGATGAAATGGCAAACAATGCTGAAAAAATAAAGTTTAACCTAACCCACGCGTAATCTGTAAAAAAACCCTATTGAAAAAAAAACTTTAGATCAATCACCCGTTACAAATTGGAAAAAATATGGACCGATGATTCCACCAGCCCATAAAATGCACCAAGCCGTGGTTTTCGCAGTGTAACTCTTGCCATGGTGATCAATGGCAGACAAAACTGAAAAAAAAGTTTAACACAACCCACACGTAATCTATGATGAAACCCTATTGAAAAAATGCCAAATAGGTCACCCTATATATACTTATATATATATATATGTTATTGCCATGCATATTATAAAACATTCACAAAATGTTGCACATATATTACGACCAATTTTTTTAATTGGTTAATAATCAATGCTGTATATCATTGGTATTACGCAGAAATATTTTTCAGTGTACATCGTCCCAACATCGTACGACATACGAGTAAAGTCTGCGATTAATATTTCGAGGTGTTGGGAACGTTAAGCGTATTATACACTGTTCTTTGGTAGAGCGTATAACAATATTGAGCGAACTTGTTTCCTGAGGTTACTTACTTTATTTCTTTTGAATCCACGATCATATTAAAGGGTGCCTGTTGTGAAAAAATCACCATATCGGTCAAATAAAATAACTCAGGACCCAGAAATTTTAGATGATGATGACTTTTAGTCATGGACTGTTTGGACTTGTATTTAGGTAAAATTGTCCTAGAGGGAAAACAACAGAAATTACAGATTTATTTTATTAAAAACCACGCCCCTCTTTCTAATCACGACCTTGTGCATGCTGCGAAACTTTTAATTTCATTTTTCAAATGTATATACTTTATACTTTAGCCGGTATAATATTTTTCAAACCGCCCGCCACTAATAACACCAGGGTGTGTATTTTCGGTGTATTGGCAATAGATCATGAGATGTTGATCTTTCAAAGTTCAGAGTTAAAGGGCGGAACCACGGCCATCAATTTTTACATAATATACCTAGTCTTTAATAAATTCCTACACAGAGAAAAGTTTCGTTGCCACTACCGGATTTTTTTGCAAACCGAATGATTGAGTTTACGTGCACCTTGGGCATTCCATCAGTATCAGTACAACCGAATATTAGATAGTGCTCTGTAATTTTAGTATCAGCGCATCATACCAAGTATCCGACAAAATCCACCTGTCATATTGCAATATTTTTTTAAATATTGCAATATTTTAAACAGCAAAGCTCGTTGTTTTAATTGAACCAGCGATATTATACATTGTTTTGTTATTTATATTATTAAATTGTGTCATGCTGTCCAGTTTTTTAAAAATCTAAAGTTATTCAAACGAAATGTAAACTAATCGTATTAACCAAAAAATAAAATCACCTGAGGATGTCGGAAAAAAGCCGACGAAACTTCGAGAAAAAAATTGAAATAATAAATTAGTTTTATTTATAATATTGACCATTCTCAGCCCATTAAAAACAAAAAAAGTATATAACAAATTGGTCGTAAACAAATTACACGAAAAAAAAAATAAAACTAAGGCCAGAGGCAACAAAAACTGTCATGACGAGGAGAAAGCGGAAAAGATGATTAATATTTTTTACTGGAAAAAAATTGGTTAATCGGTCAGGAATAATCGAATTGTTTTATTTTTTTAAAAATACCATTTAAACAACCGTTTTTGGTCATTATGAAGTTTTAGTTATCTATCATCACTAATATTTGGTTAAAACAACAAAATGTTTGCAAAACTATTGGTTGCCACAACCACCAGTTGTGCCAACTATACTTATATACCTTTTTTTTGCGGTTCATTAGTATAACCGAACAATAAGTTGTGAGTACAGTACGATGATCATATTTACTATCTTGTGGTATTTCGAACTGAATATCCATTACGATTATTAATATTTGGTAATTGTAACCGAAATTTCTCTTTTGCAACTGGATCATTGTAGTTCCAACCAAATTTCAATTAATTTTTTTGTTTGTGTGTAGTGATTAATTTCATTCTGTTCTATTTTTCTTCTTTTCAGGTTGCTAAGCGAGTTGGTCTCAAGTCGCTAAAGAAAATAGTATGAGCTACCACACTTATTTTTTCAACACGCTACACGCCCGACTTTATAAAAACACGCGTTGTTTTCTTATGTATACCAAGAACAAAAAAGCAACAAAAAGAGGTCTCTTCTAGAAGTACAAACTCGCATTAGCTTAATCTGCACTAAATGGGGTAAGTGAAACTATAAATCAACTCAAACTGATAGTTCAAAGAAATTGTACATAGTTTTTAAAAACAAAAGTGTATCAATTAATTGATTTGCTTAAATTAATTTATTACTTTATTACACTTTTTAGTTTGTTACTGGCCGTGTTCTATTGGCTACTCGCTTAGCAGGTGGATAATGCGATAAATTCACACCATTGTGCAAAAATATATAAATGATTTTGTTTACAGAAAGCTATAGACAATTGCCAATTATACTTTAAATATTTAAAATGTTTAAGAAGAAAGGTATTCAAGAATAACCTTAAGCGAGTTTAAGCGAGCTCGCTGATTACTTGCTTATAGTAATTCTTGAATAACTGTTTTTCTACAGATTAAACATTTTAAAATCAACCGGTTTATGATGCATAAAGCAAATCAGTTCTTGTGTACAAAAAAATTCAAAAATGTTTCGTAATGTTTTGAAGTTATTGCCTTAGCGACGACTTACTCGTTTAATAAGCGAGTACCACTAGAACACGCCTATGGTTTGCTTTCAATGTATTCAACGTAAACATAAAACAGAAGTAAACGAGCAAATGGTCTCTTACCAATGTACGAGTCAGTCTGCAAGGTCTGCACGGTTACATTCGAAAGGAGTTGTCAACCGTTTAGGCAGGCTTTAAGCTCACTAAGAAAGAACCGTGTATGTATATTGTTGGTCTATGCTAGGGGACACGTCATAGAAACGTTAAAGGGTATAAGTTAGCCGAAGTACTAGCTAGTCTAGAAGAGACTGAAAGGTCGATCAAAACGTTTATTAACTCAAAAGTGGAATGCCATGAGAGGGTGCATTTTATCGAGACACAAGGCTTAATTTTTTTAAAACGAGTGTACTGAAGGTATTTTACTCGTATAGAAAAAGACACATTTGAACAATTTGCCGTGGACATCAAAAGTTAATAATGGATCTTCAGTTTTTTGCAGAAAGTGTGAATACGAGGATGGTGTCGTTCTTTGTCACATTTCAACCCTTCAAAGCGACAGACAAAAGTGGATACGAAGGAATATTCCTTAAAGAAGTTTGTAGTCACGGGGCAAGTTTTATAGGAGACAAAGGATGGCTGAATTCAATACCAACACAACAATAGCTGCCTTTTCCAGTTTTCTTAACTAGTATTTCAATGTAAGTTACCCTTTGATTAATCGAGTTGGCCTCAAGTCGCTAAAGAAACGAGTCACCACATTTGTTTTTCAAACAAAAAACCAAACATGGCACACCCTGCTTTATATAAGTATACCCAAAAATAAACAAAAAGAGGTATCATCGGTGAATTCTAATAGGTACCTTTGCGCGGGATAGGATAAGTGAAGCCTTTAATCAACGCAAGCTGATCAAATAATTTTTTAACACATTTTTTACAAGGCAAATTCACATTCAATTTTTAAATCTTTTTAAAAATATTTTTTTTATTGCCACCTTTTTCCATATTTGCCGATTAACCCTTATACGAGGGCTGCTATATATATTTCTGGGCTGGGCGAGGGCTGCTATATATATGGATTTCTTGTTTTTCAAAGTATTCTCCAGCATGATTTATACACTTTTGCATTCGCTCAAACCAATTGTCGAAGCCATTTTTCCACTCCGATTGAGACACCTCCAAAACATGGTTTTTGAACGCTTCAACAGCATCTATTGGCGACGAAAATCGTTGACCACGCATTTTTTCTTGATGTGCGCGGGAATAAAAAAAACCGTTGGGTGCCAAGTCAGGGCTGTACGGCGGATGACCCATCAATTCGACGTTTTGGCCGGTCAAAAAGGCGCTGGTTTGAGCCGATGTGTGAGAGCTCGCATTGTCATGGTGCACAATGATTCGTCTTCTCTTGTTCGTTTTTCGAATTTCTCCGAAGACTTCAGGCAAACAAATTGTGGTGTAGCACTCAGAATTGGCCGTCCTACGTTGCTCAAGCGCAACAGTCGCCTCATGACCAGTTTTGCCGAAGAAACAGGCGACCATTTGCTTCGAAGTGCTTCTTCTCGTCTTCGAAGACCCTCTCGCTGTTCAATTCCCTTTGGTGTACTTATATACAAAGAGAAACAATCGCGTCATGTTGATCTAAATTTTATGCAATGTTGCCAGATTACCATATTGCAACTGGGCAACTAAGCTAGTTACCTCAAAATAACATGGTTAATATTTCGTAACCCCACCAAAAGTATACCACTAATATATGTGACGCGCAAAATAGAAAGGGACCTAAGGTTAAAAACCAGTTTTGTTCAGGAGAGCCATTTTAAAGATTAGGTCCCTTTCTATAATCGTCGACTTCAATTTCATAAAACGCGCATATCTCTGGGAGGGAACACTTGTGGGGCATGGAATCGGTCTCATTCGATGCTCAGATGTTTGTTGTCCACATCAAAAAAGAAAATTGATTTTTTTACCCTTAGGTCCCTTTCTCTATGCGCTGTTACATATGGTGATCCATCTAGAGGTATTTTTTCAGAACAAAAAAATATAAAAATTCAAATCAAGTGTGGAATCCTTATTGGACATTTTATGGCATTTATTTTTTGAAAATAATTTCCTTCAGATGTTGGCAACTGTACGAGGGCGGTTCGGAAAGTTCTTAGCCTATCAATAAAAGAGAATAGTTAGTTTTTCAAAAATATTTTTATTTTTCAATATAATCTCCTGAAACTTCAATACACTTAGTCCAACGCTTATCTAGCAATTCTATCCCTTGATCAAGGTCTTCAAAATAGTGGTTTACAACTGTAATTGCATCTTCATTTGAGGTAAAACGCTTGCCGGCAAGGATTTTTTTTAGATTTGGGAACAGGTAAAAGTCACTGGGAGCTAAATCAGGAGAATAAGGTGGGTGGTTAAGCAACTCGTACTTTAATTCGTTGATTTTAGCCATTGTTAAAACACTCTTGTGCGCTGGTGCGTTGTCTTGATGAAAAATTATTTTTTGTGTTGTAAGCCAGGACGTTTTTCTCGAATTTGTACATTTTATTGATCTAAAAGGTTGCAATAGTACTCTGAATTTATTGTTTTACCCTTTTGCAGATAGTCAATCAATAAAATACCTTTGAAGTCCCAAAAAACCGTTGCCATAACCTTACCAGCCGATTGAATTGTTTTTGCCTTCTTTGGGGCACTTCCTCCAGCTTCAGTCCATTGTTTGGATTGTTCTTTTGTCTCTGGAGTATAGTGGTGGATCCATGTCTCATCAACAGTTATGAAACGACGCTTAAAATCCATTTTATTTCGCTGAAAACGATCCAAACAAGCTTGAGAAATGTTCATTCTTATGCGTTTTTGGTCGACTGTTAACAAGTCCGGCACCCATCTTGCAGAAAGCTTTTTCATCTGTAGTTCTTCATGCAAAATTAAATGGACTCGATCATTTGAGATGCCCATGATATTAGCTATTTCACGCACTTTTATTCGTCGATCATTTAATACCATATCATGCACTTTGGCTACAATTTATGTTGTTGTTGCTGTTTTTGGACGTCCGCTACGTGGTTCATCTTCAATGCTTGTACGACCACGTTTAAATTCAGCAACCCAATTTTTTACTGTTGCATATGAAGGACCACTTTCACCTAACACATTCACCATATCATTATGAATTTGTTGTCCCGATAAACCTTTTTTATGTAAATATTTAATGAGACCACGCATTTCTAATTTTTCTATTGTAAAAAAATCGCGGATGCGTCTTTTGCGAACACCTGTTTCTATATGAAGGAGTTGCCAGATCGAAACAAAATTTAACATGTGTTCATAGCAGAGATGGAAGTTTCCAAAACACTTAACTTTTTTCTGTTTATACCGCGCTTTTTGTGCTAAGCTAAGAAGTTTTCGAACCGCCCTCGTATTATGGAAATGAGCGTTTGTTCCAAAATTTTGTTCAGTGATGAGGCCCATTTCTGACTTGACGGCAAAGTCAATAAACAAAATTGCTGCATTTGGACTGAAGAGCAACAAAAAGGGGTTTAAGAGGTGCCATTATACTCATCGAAAATCACGGTTTGGTTAGGTTAATAAGCTGGTGGAATCATCGGTGCATATTTTTTCAAAAATGATTATGGCCGGAACGTAACCGTGAATGGTGCTCGCTATCGCACCGTGATATCGATCTTTATGCTACCTAAAATTGAAGCCGGTAATCTTGACGACACTTGGTTTCAACAGGACGGTGCCACTTGCCATACAGCTGCTCAAACAATGGATCTATTGAGAGGTCCTTTCGAAAAATAGCTAATTTATCGTTTTGGACAGGTATGTTGGCCGCCTAGATCGAGTGATATCACACCTTTAGAAATTATTCTTTGGGGTTACGTAAAGTCCAAAGTCTGTGCTGACAAACCAACTACGATTCAGGTTTTGGAAGCCAACATTACGCGTGTCATTAAAGCCTTACCGGTCGAAATGCTCGCACAAGTCATCCAAAATTGGACCTTCAGAATGAAAACCCTGAGGTGTAGTTGCGGCCAACATTTGAAGGAAATTATATTCAAAAAATAAATGCCATAAAATGTCCTTTAAAATAACCAATAAAGATTCCACACTTGATTTGAATTTTTATATTTTTTTATGTTCTGTAAAAATACCTATAGATGGATCACCCTGTATATGTAGTGATTTTACCAGAGGTTGACTCAGCTTCTGAATAGTGAAACCCGATTTGGCTTACTTTTCTTAGCTTCCATTTCTGAACTGTAACACATACCGCTGCGAAACCCTCTAGATGTATTGTCCCGTAGTTGGCTTTCCACAGAAGTCTTCTTCTAAATCGGTGTGCCTGGGTTACAGCCCTTGGCCGAAGGATTGCCTTCGCTGTACCGCAGTAGGACATTTAAAATTTAAACTCACTTCATTTCTGATCGTTTTGTTTTAAGGGCCTATTGTTGGAGTACTCTGGCATAATTTATTTAAGGTTGGCAACGTAATTGGAAATTACAAAGCGATTAAAATTGTTTGCATATCTTTAGGCGTTCTTTCGTTACCATTAAAAGTATCTCCGGTCGAATTTGACGTGACAATCTTTTCTGTCCGACATTGCAAGTTGTTTTCTTGGTCCTTTTCTCTATAAAGGGTGGTGCATCTAGTGGTTTCTTTTTGAATCATGCTATTTAGACAGTCACAACTTTCTCCCGCTCGAAATCTCGGTACAAATAAAATCTCTCTGTAGAACGTAACAAGGGTGGACCAACTATAACGCACGATATTAATTGTAAATAAAATAAAAAGTTTTCAGAGAATTGTCTTTATATTTTTTAATATGATAAAAGGATCTATGGCAATAATGTGTGAAACAAAATATCGGCCAAATGCTTTTCACGGCTTCGGTCCATATTTCTAATAACTCGGAGTCAAAATGAGGGTTCAATGTCGTTAATGTGCCGAAATATAATATCCTTTAGCCTTTGTTGTTGTTGTCTTGCTGTATTTGTTGTTGTAAATGGCTGGGGTCGTTACGATTTGAATCGAAAAGAGCAAAGCCATATCGTCATCTTCAGATTCGGATTCTTCCTACTTTCTTGGCTTCAACCACAAAAAGTTATAAAATATAAAAAAAGTTGTAGCAGCCATTTATTTGTTAATTCCTCTCCTGGATCTGGTCCGATCAGTAATGATACTACCTCTTTTCATGTACTTTAATTAGCCTATCAGTACTGATACTACCTCTTTTCATGTAATTTAATTAGCCTACATTGCTTTATTTAAATCTAAACTATTTTTGTTCTTTTTGGCGCTTTCGTTTTCCGCACTTTCGGAGTCCTTGTCTTGCAAAAAATCGTCCGCATTCCAGGCTTGAGTTTCGGTAGAACCACAAATGATGTAAAATAAATTGCCAAAAAAGAATATGGCCGCAGCTATAATGAACACAATTTGCCACTGGGAACGATTGTGCTAAAACGAAATTAGAAATAAGAACTGTAACTAAATACCTGTAAACGGGGAGAGGAGGGAATAAAAACTTACCATATCCGTCACTACCACTCCCACGACCAAAGGTGAAATCAAGGGCATAAAATTGGCCACGGTATTCACGATGCCCATCAATATGCCCGCATGATTCGCCGACAAATCGATGGTATTCAAAGAACTGCCTATGGTAGCGCCACTATTAACACCACCACACAAGGCCATGATGACCAAAGCCCATGTCTTGTTGGGCTCATCCAGAAAACCAATGGCCACCAAACCAGCAGCGGGTATCCAAAAGGCTATACTGTTTATGGTCTTCCTTATGGCCGAAAGCGTTAGAATCTTTTTCCGCTGCCACACATCGGCCAGCAGCACAAAAACATAGGAAAAGCCCCACATTACCAGGAAGGGCAGGGCCGAAAACAAGGCGTTCGAGCGGATTTCCATATTGAGCACGCCATTCATGTACAGCGGTATTTGACCCTGTAGAATGGATAAACCCCAGGCCTCCGTAGACCGTGCCACTAGCAAGGCGTTAAAGGGCAATGACAAAAAGATGGCCTTCCATGGTATGGGTATTTTCTTGTGGTGAAATTCTTCAGTATGCGCCATAGACGATTCGATGTAGTGCTTTTCAGCCTCCCTGGCGAAACGTGATTCCATGACATTATTGGCGGCAAAAAAACACCAGAGACCACACCAGACAAAGCATAAGGCGGCGGAGACATATGAAATGCCTGGCCAACCCATAGGACCCTCGGCAATAAGGCCACTTATGCCCAAGGACAAAACATTGCCACAATCGATGCCCGTCAAACTTAAGGCGCCCAAACGAGTGCGCTCATGTATGGGCGACCACTTGGCCAGATGATCGTAGATACAGGGGAATATGGTGCCTTGGAATAAACCCTGCAGGGCGCGTATGACACAGAAGGCCTGCCAGCCACCCCAACTCACACACCATGGGGCGATGGCACTCAGCAGGGCCGAGCCGAAGGTCGACAAGCCCATGATCATTTTGGCGCCGAAACGTTTGCTGAGAGCACCGCCTGGAAACTGGGTCACAACATAGCCCCAATAGAAGCTGGAGAGTATGAAGGAGATTTCCTTTTCCTTCCAGTCATATTCCTGGAAATAAAATATTTTAATCATCAATTGAAGAATTTTAAAGCTCACCACAGAGCAATGCGTCTTTCTTCGCATTTGGTGGAACAAGGAAGCCATCTCACATATTCTTGTGGAACATTTGGTATGTGAGAAGTTACGATTGCCACACCTTTAACAAGGAAAAACTCACTGGTCTGTGTTCTTTTGAAGTCTCAAGATACCACCTTACCGGAAAATCTGGATTTGTTGTTGCTGCATTGGTCATGGCCACCAAAGCCACTCCGATATTTAAACGACTGATGTAAACCACCACCACGTTGAGGAAGATCAGCAAGGCTTGCGCATGACGCATGCCCAGCTTGGGACCTAGAAAACAAGAAAATCCATATAAAATATCTTAATATTATTTTTAAGGGTCTATAATCTACACCCTAGAATGGGTGGTGAAGAATATGTGTTTATTATGTGGTTTGTAACACTTCGAAATACTTTAATGTGACTATAGTATACAGGGTGATTCATTCAGTACTGGACAAATTTCACCAGCGTATTCCTTAGTTAATTTCATGAAAATATGTCCAACTACGACCATGCCCTAAAATGCAAGGCGGCGAAATAGAACGGTACAACCTCTGGGCTTCGTTAAGGTAATTTTGGAATGGTAGGGCTGGCTATCTTTTAAGAGAAAAAAACAAAACAAAATCCGACCACTGGTTCAGAACTTAGCAATTTTACCCTAGTACCCCCTCCGACCACTTAACCGAACATTTTCAAACCTTTGCCATTTCGTCCTCTTGCATATTCGGGCATGGTCGTAGATGTACACATTTTCATGAAATGAGCCAAGGAATACCCTGGTGACATTTGACCAGTCGTGAATGAAGCACCCTTTAAAAATGCAGTTGATCGTCGAACACTTCTAAGACGATCTTGGCAGAACCATCTATCCATCCGTTGGCATGTCTGTTAAGTTCAACCTTCTGTCTGTCTATTACGTCCGTCCTTCTGTCTGTTTATTCCGCCCATCTGTCTCTTGAAAGTACACTACAGTCCAAACGAAAAAGAGCTATAGTAATCCAACTTGCCAGATGCATGTCTTATAGTTTGAGATTGGTTGGCAAC
Organism: Hydrotaea diabolus; assembly: GCA_963513945.1. Classification (NCBI taxonomy): domain Eukaryota; kingdom Metazoa; phylum Arthropoda; class Insecta; order Diptera; family Muscidae; genus Hydrotaea; species Hydrotaea diabolus. The sequence continues at coordinate 29,125,670 of OY740720.1, read as the reverse complement.
GATTTGGACCAAATCGGCCAAAAGGAAAAAAAAATTCCCTTTTAAAGATACTCAACAAAAATAGTGAGTTTCATTCTCTTTTTTTAACATTTTCTTCTTAACTTAATTCACTATCCTTGACCGGCATCTGCCAGACATCTTGGCAAAACAAATGGCTGCGAGCACGGCTATGCGAATTGTCGCCAAGGGGAAGAAAGTACAAGGACTACGACCCTACCCAAACTTTGGTTGTAGTCAACATGGGTCGTCACGTTGACTATGTGACTCCTGAACCAATCTTCGAGCTTGGCTTTGCGACAAGGATACCGAATAAGTCGGATTAAGTGATTGGCCTCCGTCTAACGGAAGATGTAGTCCAAATACATACTGACGTATCAAAGGCACCTAAAGGAGTTGAATTTAATATCTACTCGGATCAGTTAAATCTGATAATGTCCCTCCAGCTACCGGATTATTATTTGGGTCCAAATCGGGGCCACAGAAACTGTCACAGGAAAATAGTATAGGCTATCATGCAGGAATAGCTGATGGCAAGCCGGCCATTAGATTCCTGGACCACTTTGAGAATTGAGAATGCCGAATGTATCTGAAAGAGATAATAGAGAAACATCTGTCGGTAACTATTATATCGGTTCCTGGACATAGCAAAATCGAGGGTGATTGCACAGCGGACGCACTTGCAAACGCTGAAGCTACACGGAATTCATATTGGCATTTCTTTCACAACGAGAAAGCAGCTTATATCAGGAAAACTCTATATCATTGCCACCTGCGTGAAGATCAGAAAAATCTGGCCAGGTATGGATAAGACAGCCTGGTATGGCAGAGAACGCGTACCGCGACTAATCTGTCAAGGATCCATCTAAGAAACCTCATTGCGGTCATCACATAACAGTGGACTATGGGCGTATACGCCATAGTCCACTTCAAGCTGAAGGAAGGAGAAGACAATAGAACAGCTTCTCGACCGATGACCGGCTTTTGTACAATTAGAATAAGAACTGTGGGGTTTACAGATACTAACAGACAAAACCTGTCGTTTCGTTAGTGATTTGGCAGGATTCACACGTTAATTATGAAAACAGGCTGGTTGAAGAATAGAAAAGACTGACCAATTACGTATTATAGGATCAAAAACTCGCAATGACTGTACGGTATCACAACGGCACTTACTCATGCACCCAAGTAAAAAAAAGATTTTTCCACTATACAACTTTCGACTAGTATTTTTGCAGAATACTAGTTTAGCTGAGAAGTTGCAGACTTAGACGCAATATACGTCCTGAACTGGGTCACTCGACCAAGCCAGAATATTGTGTCCCAAAACCGGCCACAATATTCCGGGACGTATGGTAATTACGATTCGACTTAATGTGAGGCATTATTTTCCTATGGATCTTACATCCCAGCTGTTCAAAGTTGAACATGTTTTAAATTGTGTGTTGGGTATTGTTGCATTCTTAAGTGCGGCCCATAAAATTGTTAGCTGTATACATTAGATGATATTTGTACGCTCGCTCATGATCGTACTTTTCCACATGGTGATAATGGCCAGTGGTAGGAGCAGCCCGCACACACAAGAAATGTGTCACTTTTCGAGTACTTAGGATGAATACCAGCCTAAGGGATGTACATATCGACGCCTCCGAAGAATAGTATGCTAAGTCTGAAAAGTGAGTTTTTCAGGAGAAGCTCTCAAAGTTTACAGGCGTTATCTCGGGAGTGGTGTGAGATAGAACATTGAGTGTTTTAATGATTTTAACGAAATTTAAATATAACTTTGGTGGCACTTCTAAATTTAACATTTTTCTAGCAGACTATAGCTAAAAACGACTTAAAATACTTTAGCATGGACAAGCATTTCATAAGTAGTCGGCTAAGTCGACTTAGCATGTTTTGTTACGGACCTTTCTACTCTGATTAGTCGTCTAAGTATACATAGCATGTTCTGGTTTGGAACAAAATGGTGATACATTTTATTGTCATTATACTTAGACGAACTAAGATTATAATATATAATTAAAAAAAAACAAACAATTTATAATAGTTTTTTAAATTTTTATTGATAAGACAAAGGGTAAAATAATACATATTAATTCAGTTCAAGTTTAATAACATCCATTTATAAGTACATTAAACAAATGAAAATGAGTTAAGTAATGGCCATTCAAAGATATTTTAAAATGAAAGTTCCATAAAACATAAACACATATGTATTTTAATTTATAAAAAAATTAAAATTAAATAAAAAATAATTCAATTCACTTAATATTGAATTTATTTTTATTATATTTAATCGTCATTGTCTGACGTGACTGCATATTCCTTTCCAACAGCGCTATTTAGTTCTCTGTAGAAGCGTTGGTGAACTTTTGGAACTAAGTTTTGGTCGCACATATATAGGAGATCTTTATGTTTTTCTTCCGTTATACCAAATGTAGACGTATATGCCTTCGGTATGTCTTGAGGGACATTTCTCCCTTTTCTGCACTTTTTGTTTTCATCATATACTTTGATTTCTTTAAAATCATCATCGAATTGATGTTTGTAAAAAAAAATATAGTTTTGATCCTTCGACACTTTGATCTGCTGGATCTTTGATAGGCTTACTTTTTCATTTTTTGTATTTTTCGTCCAATTTGTAATTGATGCAAATTGCTTGAAATCTGAAAAATCTTCATTTTCCATTTCAATAACGTCATACAATGGTTCTGTCTTCTTGGCATTTCTTATTACAGGGTACCATTCCATTGGCTTATATACGTTTATTTTTCTTGCATTTCTCAATAAGTGCATGAACACTATCGCCTTCATTCTGTGTATGGCCTTTTTCGAGAAATTTTTGACTGATATCGACATGTAGTTTTTGTGCTATCCATATATAAAATGAGAATATAATTTTGTTTTTGTTTTGTCTACCACAGTTATCGGACAAGAAATTGAACTTTGTTATACCGGAAGTTTTATGTTTTGTTGATATGAATCGAAATAGACAGGTCGCCACTTCTACTGCTCCTTTTTTTGCAACTGTCTCATCCCAAACATAACAAGATGCACGATTGGAGTTGAGCTCAAATACTGTGAAGTTGTAAGCATGTAACTTTCTTTTGTAGTAAAATGTGCTCACTTCAGCGCAAGGTGATGAAAGAATTTTTTGAAAATCAAAGGTTGCTGTGATGACATTATTGCTATCGATACTCTCTTGTTTGTCAATATATTTTAACTCTCTAGATTTTTGTTTGGAAAATATATGGAGATTATATTCAGTTTCCATAAGACCCTTTTCATGATCATCCGAGTTTTTGAGCTTTTCACATAAATCCCACTGATCCTTCTTTGGAATATAAAATGATATGTCAAAAGATTTATTAAAGGTGTCGCGATATTGCCGTATGGTCGCTTTTAATTTTAAATCATAACTGTATACAGGGAACCATGTTTCGTACAATCGGTACATTTGCGCTACAGATGATATTTCACCATCTATGTACTTTTTTTGTACTCGCTGGCGACAGTAGTGAGATTCCACTAATGGGAACTCGTTTACGTGAATTATTACTATTTCGTTTATTCTGTTTAGATGTTCATTTGAAAAAGGGCGCTTTCCTCTTTTGTCAGGTGATATAAATCCTGCATTAGCATGCATTTTGCGTATAACAGTCTCGACTTTCTGGTGGGTTATTGACAATGTATTCAAGAACATAGGTTTGCATACTGGTTCTCTTATTTCTTTATTATCTTTACCATAACTAAGAAAGTACTTTCTAGACTCTGTTTTACGGGAATTTTCACTGTTTCTGCATACCTTTTTTTATAGCATGTTATAAATTCCAAATATAGGCCCACTGAAGGTTTTGATTGCCAATTTTATAAAAATTTGAAAAATCTGCATTCTATTTTCTTCTGATATTCTTTGTGTGCATTTCATTCTGCAGAAGTCTCCACAACCCTTTTTCAATTCTTTTTTTTGCTGGAACTCACCGTTTACATTAATATACTCTTTACCCTGGTTTCTTAAAAATTTTGCCTTATTTTTTTCCATTCAGATAACCGTTTTTGTCTCTTAGAAGATACTTTCTCAGGTGATGTATTCAACTCTGGGGGATTCGATTTTGTTTTTGCGAATTTCGGTTTGATGGAACTGAACGCCGGAGTTGACTCTGTGTCAGATGATGACTCAGAATCATTTAATGCGTCATATTCGCTTGAACTCCCGGGGAATGGTTCTAAAAATGTAATTCATTTTTATTAAGATTTATTTTAAATAACAAACAATAATACATACCTAGTGAACTGTGATCACTATTCTGACCTTCTTCATCGGTCGATATTCCATGTGATATATCACGTACCAACTGAGGTGTCACCAAATCGTCTACAAGAATATCTTTCAGTGCATTTTCTATTGCAATAAACCAATTGAAATAATAATAATGGTATTTTATAAACGCGACAACTAATGTCTTCTTAAATTGCTTACCTTTATTTGCCTCTTTGTTACTTAGCATGGTCTCTGTAGTTATTACTTCTCCTTTTTAGAAGCGAAATCAGATTAATAACATAATATAAAACTAAATATAAATAAATATTACCTTTTGACATATTTTGTGCCAATTTCAGCTTTTTCCGCGCAATCGAACTCATATCATTTGTAAAAATGTGAAAATTTTCGTTCTTTATCAGTCGACTATTTTTTCCAAACTATAGTATGCTATGTATACTTACACACACAAACTACTTTTTGAAGTTCGGGGAAAAGCATGCTAAGTGAACTTAGAAACACTAAAAATAAAATAACGACAATGCCAAGTATACATAGCGAACACGTCATAAAAAAAAGTCCGTGCTGTAGTATGCTAAGTCTACTTAGTGTACTTACCACATAATGGTATGGAAGTTTCTTAAATCTTAAGTCCCATGCTAAGTACATTTTTGCTTATAACTTTTGTTTGGATTGGCCGATGATTACCAAAATTTCAGAGAATTTAAATTAAGGACCGTAGAATCTAAAAACGTAAAGAACTTTAAAACATGCTAAGTCGACTTAGCATACATACTATGGTTCGGAGGCGTCGATATGTTATTAAAAATTGTATTGTACGTATATTTTGTATTGAATATTTGGCATCCGCTTTGATTTGTAATCCTGCAGGAGGTTTTACTAGATGACTTGAAATATTTTCAACATTTGATTTAATCACTTTTTGTATAAATAATATTTAGTATCTTACGAGGGCGGTTCGGAAAGTTCTTAGCCTATCAATGAAAGAGAATAGTTAGTTTTTCAAAAATATTTTTATTTTTCAATATAATCTCCTGAAACTTCAATACACTTAGTCCAACGCTTATCTAGCAATTCTATCCCTTGATTAAAATAGTTTTCCTCAAGGTCTTCAAAATAGTGGTTTACAACTGTAATTGCATCTTTATTTGAGGTAAAACGCTTGCCAGCAAGGAATTTTTTTAGATTTGGGAACAGGTAAAAGTCACTGGGAGCTAAATCAGGGTGGTCAAACAACTCGTACTTTAATTCGTTGATTTTAGCCATTGTTAAAACACTCGTGTGCGCTGTCTTGATGAAAAATTATTTTTTTGTGTTGTAAGCCAGGACGTTTTTTTCGAATTTGTACATTTAATTGATCTAAAAGATTGCAATAGTTCTCTGACTTTATTGTTTTACCCTTTTGCAGATAGTCAATCAATAAAATACCTTTGAAGTCCCAAAAAACCGTTGCCATAACCTAACCAGCCGATTGAATTGTTTTTGCCTTCTTTGGGGCACTTCCTCCAGCTTCAGTCCATTGTTTGGATTGTTCTTTTGTCTCTGGAGTATAGTGGTGGATCCATGTCTCATCAACAGTTGTGAGACGACGCTTAAAATCCATTTTATTTCGCTGAAAACGATCCAAACAAGCTTGAGAAATGTTCATTCTTATGCGTTTTTGGTCGACTGTTAACAACTCCGGCACCCATCTTGCAGAAAGCTTTTTCATCTGTAGTTCTTCATGCAAAATTAAATGGACTCGATCATTTGAGATGCCCATGATATTAGCTATTTCACGCACTTTTATTCGTCGATCATTTAATGCCATATCATGCACTTTGGCTACAATTTCTGTTATTGTTGCTCTTTTTGGACGTCCACTACGTGGTTCATCTTCAATGCTTGTACGACCACGTTTAAATTCAGCAACCCAATTTTTTACTGTTGCATATGAAGGAGCACTTTCACCTAACACATTCACCATATCATTATGAATTTCTTGTCCCGATAAACCTTTTTTATGTAAATATTTAATGACAACACGCATTTCTAATTTTTCCATTGTAAAAAAATCGCGGATGCGTCTTTTGTGAACACCTGCTTCTATATGAAGGAGTTGCCACATTTAACTTGTGTTCATAGCAGAGATGGAAGTTTACAAAACACTTTTTCTGTTTATACCGCGCTTTTTGTGCTAGGCTAAGAAGTTTCCGAACCGCCCTCGTAATTAGAAAAAACTTCAAAAATGCACACGAAGATACTAAAAGAACGACTATTTGTGCTAGGCTAAGAAGTTTCCGAACCGCCCTCGTAATTAGAAAAAACTGCAGAAATGCACACGAAGATACTAAAAGAACGACTATTTGCGATAAAAACACAGGCGACAAGTGTAACTCAACCAAGCAGAATAGAAAACTACAACAATAAACGGAATTTTTAAAAAAGCAAAATACTTTTAAGAGTACTACATTGAAATTCATAATATTTGCAAATCAAAAAAACACAATCGAGTTGGCTTTCGTTTGATTTATTTTGCTATTTGGATTGGGAAGCAAACATTTTAATCAATAGCAAAAAGCTTGCATTGGATTTTTCGATGAATCTACGATTTTTTCAAAGAAACATAAAGAAAATGTCATATATAAGCTCATGCAAAATACTTTTGTGACATGCTGTATATTTCATAAATGAAACACGTTTTGTTAAAAGAATTTTTCCTATTGTCAAATAATAAAGGGTGATCCAACTTAAACGCACGATGTTAATTGTTAATACGCAAATCAAAAAGTTTTCAGAAAACACTTTTTTTTACTATGATAGAAGGGTCTATAGCAATTATGTGTGTACAGATGGTTGTACTCGTATACGAGTACCACTTAGAATTGACCGTCCTACGTTCCACTAAAGGCACTGTGGCAACATGGCCGTTTATACTAAAAAAACGCACAATTTTTTTGGATTTGGAAGACCCATACGGTCGATTGCTGTTTTGTTTCGGCTTCTTATGCATAGATCCATGATTCATCACCTGTGACAATGTTATACACTGACTTTGAGCTACCGGAGTTACACTTGCAAAGTTACTTTGTTACGATGTCAAAGTTTCCACTTTCAAAGTTACATTGTTACGATGTCAAAGTTTCCAATGAAAGTTCCAGTTTGCATTTGGAAACACTAGTATTGTCAGGGACCGAAATATAAATAGCAACCCTCGTAATATTATTGTATACTCTCGCAGTTATTTAGTTCATTACTAAAGTCACACTTCTGACATTTGCTCTTTAGGCCAATTACAGCTGCAAAGGGAAGTTTGAACTTATTTTGAGTCGACATTTTTTTCACTACAGCATCAGCTATTTTTTAATTTTATCACATAAATTTTGGATCATACATGCATCTCCTTTAATTTTTTTTATGTATTATTCCAAAAATAAAAAATTAATTCATTTAATATATTTTAAATAACACCAGAACCAAATAAGCTTTAACACAACAAAATAAACCTTTTACTTCTTCGGCGCTCATCTTGCTTAAATAGTTAAACTGAAAACGATAAAATACTGCTTTGAAGAAAATCCCGACACATCTTCAGAACGCGACCGTTAACTTCGCTATGCAGTCTATAATTCATTCTACGACAGACGTATCTTAGCGTTATTTTTTTTTTTTATTTTTTTTGGGCATTATCCATATTATGACATCCATTTGATAAGATAAACTGATATAATTAAGATTCACACTTTAGTGACATTGTTACTGTACTATCGCAATAAGTAATCGTATTAATCATAAAATGTGATGCCTCATAAGGCTTATAAAATATGCCAATAGGCTTTTGATAAGGTAATGGTGGCAGCGGCTATCAAAAAAAGTTCTGAACTGAATAAAAACTGATTTAAAACTATTAAAATTATGTTCTGACAAGCAGAAGGCTAAGTTCATTCACATTATTTTTGAATATAGTAAGGGGTGTTTTTTATTGAGGTATAGAACTTCGAATTGAAATAAAACACAAGAAAATCGTTTTAATGTCCATCAATTTGGCTTTATTGGAAGGATAATTGTATGCCATTAATGTTTAAATATGATCTCGGGCATGTGGCCGCCGCGGCTGGCTCGAATAAAGCCAATTCTACAGGTCCAACTTTCAACCACTTTTTCGAGCATATGGGGCCGTATGTTGGCAATAACGCCACGAATGTTGGCTTCCAAGTCCCCTAACGTGTTTCTGGATTGTTGGCGTAGACGAGCGACTTCACATATCCCCAAAGAAAAAAATCCAATGGTCCATGTTAACCGATCCATGGTTAACCGAATTAATTGCTCTGATGGACGATTATGTCGCCCATAAAATGGACGGAGCTTGCGGTGAACTTCGCGAACTGAACCATTACTTTCGAAATAAATTTGCACGATTTGCAAGCGTTGTTCTTTTGTCAACCTGTTCATGATGAAATGGCAAACCAAACTAAATATTAATTACTTGACAGCTGACAAAATGGCCGCCAGTTAAAAAAGTGATGCCAACTTAAAGTTCTATACCCCAATAAAAAACACCCTTTATATGTATGCTGCTAAAATTCTATAGCAACTTTGGGCATCGGCCAACTGACAGTCTAAGACTCGAAAAATAGACTACTCTTACTAATATAACAACCTGATACGCATAGCTTCAGGCTGGAACACACAAGGACATCAGAACGGTAAAGAAACGACTATTCATGCCGATGAGTAAGAATCTTTGACAGCTAATTAGTGGAAGACTGAGGGTTGGTCAATTAAAAAAGGATCCCAATTTAGTTTTTTTTTTGTGCTTTTAAAAGACCGACGGACGTCCGAACATGTCTAGATTGTCTTAAAATTGTTCAACAATCGATATATAACGGGTGATCTATTTCGAGGTTTATAAACTGGTGGAATCATCGGTGCATATTTTTTCAAAAATGATGAAGGCCGGTACGGAACCGTGAATGGTGCTCGCTATCGCGCCATGATATCGATTTTTATGCTACCTAGATTAGGTTAGGACAGGTTAGTTGGCCGCCTAGATCGAGTGATATTACACCTTAAGACATTTCTCTTTGGGGTTACGTAAAGTCTATGCTGACAAACCAGCTACGATTCAGGTTTTGGAAGCCAACATTACGCGTGCCATTAAAGCCATACCGGTCGAAATGCTCGAACGAGTCATTCAAAATTAGACCCTCAGAATGGAAACCATGAGGCGTAGTTGCGGCCAACATTTGAAGGAAATTTTATTAAAAAAAAAAATAAATGCCATAAAATGTCCTTTCAAATTACCAATAAAGATTCCACACTTGATTTGAATTTTTATATTTTTTTTTGTTCTGAAAAAATTCCTCTGGATGGATCACCCCATATATGAAGTAGTTGCAAGCGAAATTTAACATACACCCAGATTTGTAACCACAACTAAATGTTTTGCCAACCGAATTGTTGGTGGTTGCACGTACTATCTAAGTATTCCATTGCTACAACCGAATATTAATTGGGTAGACGACAATTTTCAGTAGAGGAAACGGACACTATCGGCAGAAGAGACAAAGTATCGGTATCCTTTACTAATTGGGATGTTAATTGAAACTGAATTTGTACATGATTTGGTTGTTGTTTTAGTTTATTGACTATAAGAACTCTTTGAATTCGGTTGTCATTACCACGAGCATTTATAACTGGCCACACTGATTGGGTAGACGTCAATTTTCAGTAGAGGAAACTGACACTATCGGCAGAAGGGACAACATATCACTATCCTTAACTACTTATAAATTTGTACATGAATTGGTTATTGTTTTAGTTTATTTGATATACGAACTCTTTGAATTCGGTTGTCATAACCACGAGCATTTTATAACTGGACCAACTGATGGTTAAATTTTATGTTTTCGGTAATTTGATCAAAATAAAAAAGTTTTTTATTATAGGGCTGCTATATACGAGTATATTTCTGGCCTAATAATAAAAATGCGAATATTTATCATCAAAAATGGTTTTATTGTTTTTCAAAGTATTCTTCAGCATGACTTAAACACTTGCATGCGCTCAAACCAATTGTCGAAGCACTTTTTCCACTCCGATTGAGACACCTCCATAAAATGGTTTTTGAACGCTTCAACAGCATCTTCTGGCGACAAAAATCGTTGACCACTCATTTTTTCTTGATGTGCGGGAATAAATAGAAGTCATTGGGTGCCAAGTCAGGGCTGTACGGCGGTTGACCCATCAATTCGACGTTTTTGCCGGTCAAAAAGGAGCTGGTTTGAGTCGATGTGTGAGAGCTCACACTGTCATGGTGCACAATGATTCGTCTTCTCTTGTTCGTTTTTCGAATTTCTCCGAAGACTTCAGGCAAACATATTGTGGTGTAGCACTCAGAATGGACCGTCCTACGTTGCTCAAGCGGAACAGTTGCCACATGACCCGTTTTGTCGATGAGACAGGTGACAATTTGCTTCGAAGTGCTTTCTCGAACAACTTTCGTTGGATTTGGCTCGTCTTCGAAGACCAACACGGTCGATTACTGTTTTGTTTTAGGCTCATACGCATAGATCCATGATTCGTCACCTGTGACGATCTTGTAAACGTCTTTTGAAGCGCCTCGATTGTATTTTTTCAAAATGTCTTTGCACCAATCGACACAAGCCTTTTTTTTTTGAAGCAATTGACAAATTGTGCGGCATCCAACGAGAACAAACCTTTTTTACGGCCAGGTGTTCATGCAATATTGAATGTATGTTGGTGGAAGAAATGCCCAAGGATACCTCTATCTCACGGTATGTCCCATGACGATCTTGCATTATCAGATCACGCACGGCATCAATGTTCTCTGGCACAACGGCTGTTTTTGGACAACCTTCGTCTTTAAGCGAGCGTCGGCCACAATTTAATTCATTAAACCAGTTTTTCACAGTGCTATAGGATGGTGCTTCATCGCCATAAAAAGATTTAAGTTCATCGATGCACTCTTGTCGAAAGTTGTGACAAATGATCGCACGGAAATGTTCACGAGTTAATTCAATCTTTTGCCAAATTGATTTTTTCAAGTCACTGTAAACAACACAAATGATGGTCGTACTTGACGTTCCGAGTACGTTATGCTAAAAAAATGTCCAACTTTCCAATGGAAATGTCAGATGGCGCCAGGCAACACTTAGTGTTGCCTAGGCCAGAAATATATATAGCAACCCTCGAAAGAACTATTTTTTCACTTTTTTGAAAAAAGAGCACTACTATCTTTGGAATGTTAAAATGTTTTACGAAAATAAACTCCGTCATTTTGGGCATTTACTTTAATCTCCTAAATCTTTCATTTCAAGAAGAAATCATTCACCCCCGACAAAATCCGAAATTTTGTTGCATAACGTAATATGTTACAACAGTGAACTTAATGGGGTTTGGTTACTACAAAGAATTTATTTATTGTCACCACCAATTATTGGTACCAAAGTAACATGAACCTCATAATTGGTTGGTTGTCATAAGCACCAGTTGCGACAACCCATAGTTTTACTGAATTCGGTTGGCATAACCGACTTATTGGCTGCAACAATCGTAATATTGTTGTAGCTTCCATCTTATGACCGATTATTTGTAGTTCGGACCGATATCGAGCTGATTTTTGTCTGTGTGCTCTTCATCCTTTGGTGAAGGGTATGAGAGTCAAAGCATCTTATGTTTTGTATTGTCAAAATTTCCCCAGCACTCTGAAATACATCCGCCCAAACAAATATTGATATTTTTGGGTTAGCGAGGTAAGGTTAAAACGACACGTAGCCAGAGTTTTTTTTGTGGAAGCGGACCTTCTGCTCTTCAAGCAGCTATTAATGCTCTTGAAAACCTTTTAATATTATTAGATTTTGATGATATTTCAGGGAGATCGTTAGTTACTACGTGTCCTTCCTTTAATTTAAGAGCTGCATAAAATTGCATGCAATTACGACTAAACTACAGTCACTTACGAGGGTGGCTCGGAAAGTTTTTAGCCTATCAATGTAAGAGAATAGTTAGTTTTTCAAAAATATTTTTATTTTTCAATATAATCTCCTGAAACTTCAATACACTTAGTCCAACGCTTATCTAGCAATTCTATCCCTTGATTAAAATAGTTTTCCTCAAGGTCTTCAAAATAGTGGTTTACAACTGTAATTGCATCTTCATTTGAGGTAAAACGATTGCCAGCAAGGATTTTTTTTAGATTTGGGAACAGGTAAAAGTCACTGGGAGCTAAATCAGAAGAATAAGGTGGGTGGTCAAGCAACTCGCACTTTAATTCGTTGATTTTAGCCATTGTTAAAACACTCTTGTGCGCTGGTGCGTTGTCTTGATGAAAAATTATTTTTTTGCGTTGTAAGCCAGGACGTTTTTCTCGAATTTGAACATTTAATTGATCTTAAAGGTTGCAATAGTACTCTGAATTTATTGTTTTACCCTTTTGCGGATAGTCAATCAATAAAATACCTTTGAAGTCCCAAAAAACCGTTGCCATAACCTTACCAGCCGCTTGAATTGTTTTTGCCTTCTTTGGGGCACTTCCTCCAGCTTCAGTCCATTGTTTGGATTGTTCTTTTGTCTCTGGAGTAAAGTGGTGGATCCATGTCTCATCAACAGTTATGAAACGACGTTTAAAATCCATTTTATTTCGCTGAAAACAATCCAAACAAGCTTGAGAAATGTTCATTCTTATGCGTTTTTGGTCGACTGTTAACAAGTCCGGCACCCATCTTGCAGAAAGCTTTTTCATCTGTAGTTCTTCATGCAAAATTAAATGGACTCGATCATTTGAGATGCCCATGATATTAGCTATTTCACGCACTTTTATTCGTCGATCATTTAATACCATATCATGCACTTTGGCTACAATTTCTGTTGTTGTTGCTGTTTTTGGACGTCCACTACGTGGTTCATCTTCAATGCTTGTATACGACCACGTTTAAATTCAGCAACCCAATTTTTTACTGTTGCATTTGAAGGACCACTTTCACCTAACACATTCACTATATCATTATGAATTTCTTGCCCCGATAAACCTTTTTTATGTAAATATTTAATGACACCACGCATTTCTAATTTTTCCATTGTAAAAAATCGCGGATGCGTCTTTTGTGAACACCTGTTTCTATATAAAGGAGTTGCCAGATCGAAACAAATTTTAACATGTGTTCATAGCAGAGATGGAAGTTTATACCGCGCTTTTTGTGCTAGGCTAAGAAGTTTCCGAACCGCCCTCGTATTTCTTAAATATTTTTTAACTGCTGTGCAGCGCCAATTTAGAAATACCCACTTCGTGGTCTACTTCACACCTCTTTAAATTGATTGAGACATACGTTTCGAAATGGTTGGTTCGCACGATATTATCCGAAAGGAATTTCCACTTCATTTTTTTTTTAAATATTTCGCGGCCAAACTGTCGTACAGTCAACATTTTTCACAATGGTCGGCCACAGTAAGTGCGAAAAAATGTCACCTAATAAACTCAACATTCGCTAGAGATTCTACACATATTTTTTACGAGCTCACTTAACCGGTGTTGTGGCTGTTATAATAAGTCAGTCTGTCACATTTAAAAGTTACCATACTCGGCTCTGTTCTTTTTTATTCAATCACCAGCCAGACTCACTTGGAACATTTTTATGATCTTTTATCTCATTTGTGAGCAACGATACATTCGTGGCCAACACTTTGGGCGCATCCAAGCAGGCAATACAATTAAAAATCATGGCTTTATCATTTATATCCGTATAACTTTGATCACCGATATCTGAGCAACGATAGTGAAAGTTGCCATCACAGATTTTACACCTTACGTAAGGTTCTTGTAATATCTGGATTATTTGAAAACACTTGGCACACACGTTGTCGGCTAGAAATGAAGACATTTCAGCGTAACTATGACGTCCGATGTCAACGATTGTCGAATGTAGACTAGCGTAACCGAAAGTAATTGCGATCGCTTAGATTTTTGAATAAAAAGTAATTAATTTCTTTAAGCCGACTGTTTATACTTTGCAAGCCAAAGAAAGCTTTTTCAACTGGTTTAGGCAACATTCGCTCATTTGCTAAAACTGTCTCAGAACTTGACTTACTTTTGGCTATCAGAAAATCATGGCGATTCCAGGGATAAGTACAAATGACACTGCTAAAACATGAGGGTCTTTTAACATTTAAATGAACCTTTGTAGACACTCGACATGAGCATCTAAGCGCGATTATTTTTCATGGGCAGAGAAGGAATTCTGGGATGCCTTAAGGCCCAATTAGTCTTGACGGCGGACGGTTGATTCTGCAACCTGCAGAATCAACCGTCAAGACTAATTGGGCCTTTAGTAGGTATTAACGAATGTGTTTTTGGGTCTGAAAAGAAAGATCTTTATGAGATGTTCTTGCATAATTTCTCTCTGCGTTACTTTGAACTTTACACACGCAGAAGAAAGTATGGTTGGGATAACAATATTCGAAGAGCATCATACAATTGTTGGGTATATGGTTGGGGTATGATCCTCACAACAATAGTATGATTCTAAAACAACCTTACTGTGATCCTCACAACAATAGTATGATTCACACATAGCCATACTATGATCCCCACAACCAGAGAATGATTCACATTCAACCATAATGTGATCTCCATAACCATATTATGATCCCAACAAGCATAGTATGTTTCACATACAACCATAGTATCCTCACAATCAAAGTATGGTTCACACGCAACCATGTTATGATCCCTACAACCATAATATGATCACACACAATAATACTACGATCCCATAGTGATTTATTAGTATTGGGCTAAGTTGTCAACAATAGATTTGAATTATGAATAATATTTAAAGATATATTTAATTCAAAATAATAGGAGTAATTTATTTAACAGAAGAAAAAATCAGAGTATAAAAAACGTAAGCGTTTTTATTAAATATATTTCAGATGAAATTTGGCATATATTTTCTAAATATAGCGTCATATCGACAAAAGAGCCTCAATTCATGACCACCAGGGTAAAAACTGTTGGTATTTCATATAAAAACTTAAATTGGTTATATCTCCTAAACCATGCGCCTAACCGACAAAAGTGCCTTTTTTCGTGACAACCCTCTTCCAGGTTAAAAATTGTGAGAATTTCAATAAATACATAAAGAACCTTAATTCGTGACCATCCTCTTACCCTATCAGTTCGTTTACGACTTTTCCATCAAACATAGTAAGGTGGTAATCGTAACTACATTCAATATATATTCCGTATCTAATTTGCAGCTTTATTCTTCAATGGCCTTCATTGTGGTCCCTATAAGTACTGCTGATTCCCTTTCAAACTGAGCCGTTTTTTTTTGTCGGCAATAATGCACTGACGAAGACCGTGGAATTTTCCAGTGTCGTAAACATCAGATTTTAGCCGCAAAGGCACAACAGATGTCATAAACATAATAAACATATCATTCGCTTTTAAATATGTTGTTCTTTTGATCCAACGCAGTCCCCATTTACTGATCAATGTCAGTTTCTTGGGAATAATTTCCACCTCATTTTCAGGAAGACTCACCACCAGCCGTTTTGCTGTATGGCCCATGAAAGTCTGCAGATTAGGTTTCACAGAGACTTCCCTTAACTCCGTATGCAGAGATTGTGAATTTATTTTGGCTTGGGAAATATGCCGGCTTATTTCAATGAGAAATAAGCAGGCATATTTGTACATCCAGTGTATGTAACAGAATATTGGGAGCAGACTTTGCCAGAGGCTCTCAATAGTTTTCCACGCACACAGAGCAAATATTAGTTGGAAATCGGTTGAAACTTCTAAAATTCCGTTGGAAAAAACGAATTTCGCTTGCAATCACCAAGTGTTTATAATCGTACACGAAGAGAAATAACATGGTTACTACATGGTCACGGCAATAATAATATGTTATCCGCAATAAAAGTATGTTCGTCGCAACCATAGCATTGTTAACTGAATTTATTTTTGACAATAGTATAATTGCTGCAATATTAATATTGTTGAAATGTAACGATAGTATTATTGCCATATTTAAAAATGAAAATATGGTTATAGCAACAATATAAATATGGTTGATGCGACAAAAGTATTGTGTTTTGCGTTTTATGTTAACAATAATATGATTAAGGCAATCATACTGTATTATTGTAACTTTTCTTCATTTAAATATGCTTTTAAGAACAATTGTTATTGGTATGGATCTAATGCAATAATATTACTTTTTTATTGAAATTAAAATTTTTTAAACAAGCTGCTTTGGCTTTGTTTAACTGAAATATTTTTAATAAAAACGCTTACGTTTATTTAAACTTATTTTTTTCTACTGTGAACTAAATCACTCCCTATTATTTTGAATTTAATGTATTTTGAATGATTTTCATAATTCAAATGTACATAGTGATTATACTATGGTTGTAGGGATCATAACATGGTTGCGTGTGAATCATAGTATGGTTGTGAGGATCATACAATGGTTGTATATTAAACATACTATGGTTGTGAGGATCATACTATGATTGTGGAGATCATAGTATGGTTGAGAGTGAATCATACTATGGTTGTAGGGATCATAGTATGGTTATGTGTGAATCATACTATTGTTGTGAGGATCAAAGTATGGTTGTACTTGAATCAAACTATTGTTGTGAGGATCATAATATTGTTGTACCACAACCATATACCCAACAATAGTATTATCCTCTTCGAATATTGTCAACACAACCATACTTTTTTTCTGCGTGTAATGGATATTCGGTTCGACATACCACAAGATGATAAATACTCATATGATCATCGTCTTGTAGACGCAACTAATTGGTCATACCATTAAAACGCATAAAATGCATTTAGTTGCCACAACTGGTGGTTGTGGCAACCAATAGTTTAGCCAACTTTTTGTTATTTTAACCGAATACTGGTGCATCAGATCTTTAACTTTAATCATTACCAAAAGCAAAAAAAAACTTCCTATAGTAACTGCTTTAAGCAAATCAATTAACCTAAATTATTCTTTAAAAATCTTCCATCAAATTTCCCTTGACATCACTCTCCCCATGTTGGAGTACTTCCGCTATATACGGAAACGATTTGGGCTCTACTAGAAATTTAAAAAATTTTCGTTAAAACAGTGCGGCATGTGGACTTTAAGATTCAAAAATTCTTTTCTGGAGGTTCGGGTTCTTCGCCGACAGAGCACATTCGGTTGTACTGATGGAATACTCGAGGTAGCATGCAAAATCAATTATTCGGTTGGCGAAATAAAATCGTCGTGGCAACGAAACTGCTCTCTGTGTAAGGAGATTGGTCTTGAATATGCAAGGGATGCACACCATAAAATTTCCGAAACCATGTCTTTTTTTACTTTTTACTTATAGAATCCAAAGTGCCGCCTTGGGGCTAATAAAACCTTTTTTTATGTAAATACTTATAGATATGAAAATATTTTCCGTCAAAGTTGATTTTTGCAACTTTACGGACACGACCAACGTTATAGCCTCGGAGGCTACGCTAAGCACATATTTTCCGGCGACTGCACGCTTCCGATTTTAGCCGGTCTTTAAAGTCTGGCTTCAACTTTCGGCCTCGACTATGTCGCCTTTTCTTGTGGTGACGTTACTTTTGTAGTGGCTGCCATCATTTATGTCTTAAGATCCATTCTGATGACCAGCCATAGCTGAATTATTCTCAATTCTATAAAAAAAGTAATAGTTGAAAGACTTACAAGTTTCACAAGGCATGTTGGAGATATGTATTTTCCTTTTAAAGAAGCCGGCATTTATATACTCGTACTAAGCGAAACAGACGCTGCAAACTTCAGCTGCACGCAGAGAAAAAATATGGTTACTATATGGTCAGGGCAACAATAGTATGTTCTCTGCAATAAAAGTATGGTTGTCGCAACCTTAGTATTGTGTTTTGAATTTAATTTTGACAATAGTATGATTGCGGCTATATTAATATTGTTGAAATGTAACAAAAGCATTGTTGCCAAATTAATGAAAATATGGTTGTAGCAACAATATAAATATGGTTGGTGGGACAAAAGTATTGTTTCATGGGTTTTATGCTAACAATAACATGATGACGGCAATCATACAGACAAAATTGTAATTTATTTTTAATTTGACAATGTTATTTTTACGAATCTTACGCAATAATAGTAGTTTCTACGAGGGCGACCGCAAAACTAACTAACCTGGCACATTTTCTGTTTTACTAGCAACATTTTTTTGTTTTTTAAAAGCAAAATTTCCGAAATATTTAATGATTATTTTCTGATTGAAGTAAACAAGTTTTATAATTTTTGAAAAATGGAAAATAAAGAGTTTCGTGCGGTAATTAAACACTTTTATATGAAAGGTTATACGCCACAATTAATCAAAGATGAATTGGATTCTGTTCATGGTGATAATGCACCATCATACTCCACCGTGAAATCCTGGGCTCAACAATTTAAAATGGGTCGTTTAAGTACGGAAGTTGAACAACGCTCTGGAAGACCGAAAACTGCTACTACTATTGAAAACATTAGAAAAATATTTAATGAAGTGACTAAAGATAGACGAATAAAGCTCAGAGAACTTGCTGATATTGTTAAAATACACGAAAAACAAGTTTGGAGTATTTTACATGATGAACTCCACATGAAAAAGCTATCCGCAAGCTATCCGCCGCGTTTGTTGACTTTGCCCCAAAAAATCGTCCGTTGGACCAATTCCGAGGAGCTTTTAGCGATTTATCAGCGTAATGCAATAGAGTTCTTGCGCCGATTCATAACTGTTGATGAAACATGGATCCATCACTACATCCCAGAATGCAAAGGACAGTCAAAACAATGGATAGAAGCTGGTAAAAGTGGTCCCAAGAAGGCGAAAACTGCTAAGTCAGCAGGAAAAGTAATGACCACAGTATTTTGGGATGCGAGGGGTATAATAATTATTGATTATCTTGAGAAAGAAAAAACTATAAATAGTGAATATTATTGTGCATTATTGGATCGGTTGAGTGAAGAAATCCAGATAAAACGACCCATTTAAAAAAAAAAGTTATTTTTCATTAAGATAATGCTCCTTCACACACTGCATTTTTAATTCAACAAAAACTGGCCGAATTACGATTTGAAATTGCTCCGCATCCACCATATAGTCCAGATTTAGCTCCTTCTAATTATTTCTTGTTTCCAAATTTAAAAAAATTTTTTGGTGGCAAAAAATTTTCGTCCAATAGCGAGGTTATTGCTGAAACTGAGGCATATTTTGAAGGTCTTGACAAATCTTATTTTTCGGGTGGAATTAAAAAAAACTTGAAAAACGTTTGATGAAGTGTATTGAGTTGGAAGGAGATTATGTTGAAAAATAAATAATAATCATTCCAAAAAAACGGTTCTTTTTATGTTAGGCCAGTTACTTTTGCGGTCGCACTTGTATATATAAATTAAATTTTTTTCAAAACAAACTACGGATCGGTGTAACTGAAATATTTTTAATAAATGAATTGCTTCTACTGTTAAATAAATAACTCCCTTTATAAAGAGTTTTATGTATTTTTACATAACTTATTTAATAAAAATCTCTATTGTTTAATAACCCAATCTTTACAAACAAATTTGGGGATCATAGCATGGTTGTGTGTAAGTCATACTATGGTTGTGAGGATCATGCACATCATGGTTGTATGTGAAACATTCTTTGGTTGTGAGGATTATAGTATGGTTGTGGGGATCATAGTGAGTGTGAATAATAATATGGTTGTGGCGATAATAGTATGGTTGTGTGTGAATAATTCTATTGTGAGGACCATAATATTGTTATGGGCATCATAGTATGGTTGTGTGTGAACCATACTATTGTTGTGATGATCATAATATTGTTGTGCCACAACCATATAACCAATAATTGTGTGATGCTCTTCGAATATTGTTACCCCAACCATACTTTTTTTCTGCGTGTGCTTTTGTCCAGCTTTTGTTGGGGCGTTCTGACCAAGTCTAACCGCTTGTATAGATTTTTTCCCCCTAAAGGAACTTAGAGAAAAACTGAATAAAGAAGCCATCCAAAGGCCCGATTTCTATATTTAAAGGATTTTTTCAAAATATGCTAGTATATTCTTGTCCTCTAGTCCATAGTTGCTAAAATATACTATGTCTTAATACATGAAGCCTTTTTTTATTAGTCTAAGGCACTCTGGGCATCTTCCAGTTCGATTTCGCTTCCGCTTTCTTCCTGTTTTTCCTCCTATCTGGTGGCGGCAACAAGTAGTCCTCCGCATCCCATGGTTGCGTTTCGGTCGAACAAAAGATGATGTAAAACAAATTGCCAAAAAAGAAAACAGCCGCTGCAATGGCAAATACAATTTGCCACTCGGAACGATTGCGCTAAAAGTCAAAAAAGAAATTTCATTATTAAAATTCTATAACCTGAACTCGAAGTTCTACTTACCACATCCGTGACAATAACACCCACGGTCAAGGGCGATATTAGAGGCATACAGCTGGCGGCCGTATTTATAATGGAGAAAAGTACCCCCGAATGATTCGGTGACAAATCGATGATATTCAAAGAACTGCCAATGGTATTGCCACAATTCAGGGCCACACTGAGAGTCATCAAAGCCAAGGCCAAGTTTTTCTTATCCTCATCCAGAAAGCCAATGGCTGTCAATCCCATGGCCGGTATCCAGAGCGCAACGCTATTTATAGTTCTGCGCAGTGTAATCAGGGACATTTTAGTCTTGCGCTGTAAGATATCGGCCACCGTGAGGTAGACATATGACATGCACCAACTGGCCAGAAAGGGCAGAGCCGAGAAAAGGGCATTCGATTTAATGGCCATATTTAAAACGCCATTAAAGTAGGATGGTATCTGCGCCTCCAACGTGGGCATGCCCCATTTTTCAGCACAGCGGGCCACCAACAGGGCGAGAAAAGGCACCGAGGTCAATATAGCCTTCCATGGCGTGTGTATTTTCTTTTTGTGAAAGCCCTCCTCATGGGCCATGGACGACTCAATGTAGTGCTTCTTGGCCTGCGTAATAAATTTCGATTCGCACGGATTGTTGGCACCAAAAATCAACCACAGTATACACCATACAAAAGATATACCGCCGGAGACATATGAAATCCCCGGCCAGCCCATGGGTCCATAGGCAATTATACCCGTAATGCCCATGGCCAAGACTGTGCCACAGTCCAAGCCGGTGTGGGCAAATGCTCCCAAGCGATTGCGTTCATTCTTCGGTGACCATTTGGCCAAATGTGCATAAATGCAGGGAAACACCACACCCTGGGAAAATCCTTGCACAAGTCTAATGACACAGTAGGCCTTCCATCCGCCCCAGCCCACACACAGCGGTGTCAAGACACTGAACAAGGCCGAGGTGAAGGTGGCCCAGCCCATGACCACTTTGGTGCCGAAGCGTTTGCATAGAAATCCGCCTGGAAATTGGGTCGCTATGTAGCCCCAATAGAATGTGGAGATTACATAGGATATTTCCTTTTCAGACCAATCGTATTCCTGAAAGAACAAAATGTGTGGGGGGATTTGTTAAACTTGGAGATAAAAGAATGGATTTTTATGAGCCTACCGGAAAATCAGGGTTGGTAGTCTTGGCATTTGTCATGGCCACCACAGACACGCCTATATTTAAGCGACTGATGTAGATTACTGTTATTTCGAGGAAGAGCAAAAAGACCTGGACATGGCGCATTCCCAAAGAAGGACCTGAAAGGGTTAATAAATGTTACAGAGCAATGTATTTAAAAATATACAGTCTATGTCCTAGGTCACAACGGTCGTCACGCTGATAAATGTAATACGGAAATTAAAAATATGTTGGAAATAAGAACGTCACATACGCGGGTTGCTATTTATATTTCGGGTCCTGACAATACTAGTATTCCCAGATGCAAACTGGAAGTCCCATTGGAAACTGTGATATTTTTTAGCATAACTTCACTCAGAACGTTTTGTCATATGAGGGCGAATAGTTTTGTTTACAGTGTGATGAAAAATTCATCTCAGTCAGACAATGGAAGTATCCCGTGAACATTTTCATGCGACGATTTTCGGCGTGGTTTTTATCGAGACAAGAGTGTTTAAATCAACTTGTTTCGACTCTTGGCGATAAAGCACCACCACTGTTAATCACTGGTACCAAGAGTTCAGTCTCGGAAACCGTTTGCTCCAGGATGAATTTCGTGAAGGACGTCCAACTTCGGTCACTTTGACAGACCCATTGATGATGTGCGTGAACTGATTAAGCAAGACCGACATGTGATATACCTTGAGACTGAGGCATCCTTGGGCATTAGTATGACAAGCATCAATACTAAGGCTGCTATATATATTTCTGGCCTAATAATGAAAATGCGAATATTTATCATCAAAAATGGTTTTATTGTTTTTCAAAATATTCTTCTTTAAGATCAATACACTTTTGCACGCGCACAAACCAATTTTCCAAGCACTTTTTTCACTCTGATTAAGACACCTCCAAAACATGGTTTTTGAACGCTTCAACAGCATCTTCTGGCGACGAAAATCGTTGACAAGGCATTTTTTTCTTGATGTGCAGGAATAAAAAGAAGACATTGGGTGCCAATCAGGGCTGTACGGCGGATGACCCATCAATTTGACGTTTTGGCCGGTCAAAAAGGCTCTAGTTTGAGCCGATGTGTGGGAGCTCGCATTGGCATGGTGCACAATGATTTGTCTTCTACTTACCGTTTTTCAAATTTTTCCGAAGACTTCAGTTAAACAAATTGTGGTGTACCACTCAGAATTGACCGTCCTATGTTGCTCAAGCGGAACAGTCGCCCCATGACTAGTTTTGCCGAAGAAACAGGCACTTCGATTTGCTTCGAAGTGCTTGTTCCATGACCAATTTTCGTTGGATTTGGCTCGTGTTCGAAGACCCACACGGTCGATTGCTGTTTTGTTTCGCGCCCATACGCATAGATCCATGATTCGTCACCTGTGACGATCTTATAAACGTCTTTTGAAGCACCGCGATCGTATTTTTTCAAAATTTCTTTGCACCAATCGACACGAGCCTTTTTTTGAGCGATTGTCAAATTGTGCGGGATCCAACGGAACAAACCTCTTTTACGGCCAGGTGTTCATGCAATATCGAATGTATCCATATCCATGATTCGTCATCTGTAATGATCTTATAAACGTCTTTGAAGCACCGCGATCGTATTTTTTCAAAATTTCTTTGCACCAATCGACACGAGCCTTTTTTTGAGCGATTGTCAAATTGTGCGGGATCCAACGAGAACAAACCTTTTTTACGGCCGGGCGTCTATGCAATATCGAATATATGCTGGTGGAAGAAATGCCCAAGGATGCCTCTATCTCACGGTATGTCACATGACGATCTTGCATTATCAGTTCACGCACGGCATCAATGTTCTCTGGCACAACGGCCGCTTTTGGACGACCTTCACGACCTTCGTCTTTGAGCGAGCGTCGCCACGATTGAATTCATTAAACCAGGTTTTCACAGTGCTATAGGATGGTGCGTCATCGTCATACAAAGATTTAAGTTCATCGATACACTCTTGTCGTGATAATCCACGTCGAAAGTTGTGAAAAATGATCGCACGAAAATGTTCACGAGTTAATTCCATTTTTTAGCCAAAATGATTTTTCAAGTCACTGTAAACAACACAAATGATGGTTGTACGTCAAAACGTTCTGAGTACGTTTAGGCTAAAAAATTTCAAACTGTCCAATGGAAATGACAGATGGCGCCAGGCAACACGTTGCGTTGCCTAGGCCAGAAATATATACTTATAGGAACCCTCGTATAAGCAGACCAGATAGGAGCGATACGAAAAGAAATTTGAATTAACCAACAATGGTACGGAATTTTTGATTGATCCTGGCTGTATTTTAAGTAAGCCATTTTGTTTGGAATTACACCTCGTTGCCTCGGCTTTACTGGCCGAGCTTTATGCGGATTATGTTAATTATTTTATATATTTTTGATGAAAGTAGTCCAGAATCAATTTCCATTGGCCAAAAGTCTTAAACTTTTAATATTGCCAAAATGTTTGCGTTCTGAAAAATGGACGAATGTAGCCAAGGGTTATTAAGAGCTATTTGACATTTAAAATCGGGCAATCGGGTAGTGTGGCGGCCAATCGATGGACTATAATAGGCTTTTAAGTGACGTTTCTTGTTCTCTTTGATACAGGTCGTTATGGCAGCTATGTTTTCTTCACTAAGCAACAATCTTTGTATTTCTCATGGCCTAAGTCTAAAGGATTGTTCGAGTTCTTAAACCTTTTCGCGGCTCTACGGAAAAATATGTTCTGCACACAGAGAAAACTTAGTTGGTAACCGGTTGGAACAACTTTACAAAAATTCTGTTCCGTTGCATCAACCAAGTGGTAAAAATTGTGATAGATATTTGGTTCGACGTATTAATATATGTGACGCCCAAAATAGAAGGGGACCTAAGGGTAAAAACCAGTTTTGTTCAGGAGAGCCATTTTAAAGAATTAAATACGTGTTTCTTTGGTGTACCATCACTCTCATAAAACGCGCATATCTCTGGGAGGGAACACTTTTGGGGCATGGGATCGGTCTCATTCGATGTTGTCCACATCAAAAAAAAAGTGAAAATTGATTTGTTTACCCTTAGGTCCCTTGCTCTATGCGCTGTTACATATGATAAATAAAGGATTTGAATCGGATAATCGTGGATCCACCACATACAATCGTATCCCACAATATTGCAAATGCCATACTGGAACGCAATCCATAGTTAAGAATATAAGAGCTTCGCCCAGACGAACTTACAAAAATCATTTTGTAGTACCCTACACCACACTGTGTGTTATACAGATATTATTACTTAGTGATTATATTTGTAAAACCATAAAGAAACCGTGACAAATACCATCTTAAATGCACCGATCTGTTCAGAGACATTGAGCGATTTCTGCCAGTCCATTTTTTCAAAGTACATGCCGTAATTCTGTACTGATTTTGATCAAACTTGGTACATTCCCAATATTGGTTCATGTATTAATATAACACAATCGTCTTTTCAAATGTCAAAACCTACAGCTCTTGAAGCCACATATTTTGCACTGATCTTGACAAATACCTTACATGACTTTCATCATGGAGTGGTCAGATAATGAGAACCGTATCGCTGTAATAGCGCTTTTCAAGTGTGAAATGAAAACAAGTAAAAAATGTTAAGTTTGGCTGTGCCGAACTTTGGATACACTCCACCAGATTCCTAAATAAAACCAAATTTGGTGCGGAAGTGTGTTCTATATAGAAATCTTGATGTGTAAAATTTCATTTCGATAGGTCGAGTTGTGGTGAGTTATAGTCATATTATTTCTCAAGGCCCATGAGTCCGTTTGTATGGGAGGTACAAGAAATGGTGGCGCAATCTAAATCATTTTTACATAGATGATTGCGCCTATATAGAGATTATTATTTGCAAAATTTCAGTGATTTTGCTCAAGAAACTGGACGTATATTTCCAAATAAAAAAATAATTTTTATGAGGTAGTGTCGGTTGAGGGTCTCCATTTTCCCGTAGAGCTATATTGCCCATTTTCAATACCAACAGTGCTAGGTTAAATACACATGTTTGTGCCAAATTTCAGCTCCCTAGCTGTTTTCATGCAGGCTCTATCTTGGTTTCAACAGACGAACAGCCGGGCAACGTGGCTAGATCGTCATTGAATTTTATTTTTTTGTCGGGTCTCCGATGATTATTTCAAGGTGTTACAGACAGAATGACAAAACTAATATACCCTCCATTGTATGGTGGAGGGTATAAAAGTACCCTCATTTGTATGGTGGAGGGTATAAAAAGCTATTTTCAAAACGCTCCGGCCACTAGGGATTAGCAGCATGTTCGTCTACCGATGCATAAAACTGTTTGAGGAGACTGGAGATGTAAAAGACCGCCACCGGTCGGGCCGCCCACGTTTTGTTCGAACACCACATGTCATCAAAGCCGTTAAATCAAGAAGTCACAGAAATCCGTTCCGGAAACAGAAAATCATGGCCCGTGAGATGAATATCACGCAAAAGTCAATGAGTCGAATCATTAAAAAAGACTTGGGGCTTTCAAACGACGTAACGGACATTCATTGACTGCAGCTTTAAAAAAAAAATAGGATTGAAAAATACAAACGTCTTTTGGCGAAGCACGCTGATAACTTGCACAGAAAAATTTTGTTTACCGATGAAAAAATTTTTACCGTTCAGGAAAAAATTAACAAACAAAATGATAGAGTGTATGCGCGGTCATCTAAGGAAGCATCTAAACTGATCCCAAGGGTGGAAAAGGGTCATCACCCAGCTTCAGTCATGGTTTGGTGGTGTGCCTCTTACGATGGGGTCACTGACCTGCATTTCTGCCAACAAGGAAGTGAAGCCTCTTAACAATTCCCTTTTTCAAAACCAGCCATGGACTTTCCAGCAGGATTCTGCGCCACACGCAGAGAAAAAAATGGTTACTACATGGTCACGGCAATAAAAATATGTTATCCGCAATAAAAGTATGTTCGTCGCAACCATAGCATTGTTAACTGAATTTATTTTTGACAATAGTGTTATTACAGCAATATTTATATTGTTGCAATGAAACAATTGTATTATTACCAAATTTAAAAATAAAAATATGGTTATAGCAACAATATAAATATGGTTGGTTCGACAAAAGTATTGTGTTTTGCGTTTTATGTTAACAATAATATGATTACGGCAATCATACTGTATGATTGTAATTTGCCTTCATTTAAATATGCTTTGAAGAACAAATGTTATTGGTATGGATCTAATGCAGTAATACTCGTACTACTTTTTTAAACAAGCTGCTTTGGCTTTGTTTAACTGAAACATTTTTAATAGAAACGCTTACGTTTATTTAAACTTTTTTTTCTACTGTGAACTAAATCACTCCCTATTATTTTGAATATAATGTAGTTTTAAATAATTTTCATAATTCAAATCTAAGTAGTATGGTTGTAGGGATCATAACATGGTTGCGTGTGAATCATAGTATAGTTATGAGGATCATACTATGGTTGTATATGAAACATACAATGGTTGTGAGGATCATATTATGGTTGTGGAGATCATAGTATGGTTGAGTGTGAATCATACTATGGTTGCGGGGATCATAGTGTGGTTATGTGTGAATCATACTATTGTTGTGAAGATCATAGTATGGTTGTATTTGAATCATACAATTGTTGTGAGGATCATAATATTGTTGTACCACAACCATATACCCAACAATAGTATTATCCTCTTCGAATATTGTCACCACAACCATACTTTTTTTCTGTGTGCGGTCCATAAGGCTAAACATCCCAGGCCTGGCTTCGAAACAATTTGCCAGCGTTCATTTCCTCTGAAGAAAGGCACTCAGGCAGTCCAGATTTGAACCCATTGGATTACAAATTGCGGAAGGTTTTAGAGGACAATGTTTGTCACAAAAGATACCCCAACTTTGGATCTCTTAAGACTGCTTTGGTTCGAGCTGTGGCTTATTTTCCAATGGACGAGGTTCGTGCAGCTATTGACGATTGGCCAGTGCGACTTAAGGCGTGTGTAAAGGCAAAAGGCAGACATTTCGAATAAGTAGATTCTTTTTGGATACAATATACATCAATAAATATATTAAAAAATATTTGGTCCAAAAACATTCAGTGCTTTTTATTTTACAGCATAAAACGTGTGTAACAGTATTTATGTCCCTACTAAGTCCTACATTGCGAGCTTAAATAAAATATAGTCTTCCCACTCTAAAAGTCACTTACTAACACTGACCTCAAAATTCTAGACAAAGGCATCTTCTCAAAACAGGTATCTCCCCGTATTTTATTTTTTTTTGCTTGGTTTTTAGTTGACATTTTCATTATTTTCCTCTATTTATCAATAATTAAACAAAAACACCGGCTTCTTCTTTGAAAACTATACACTAATTAGTTTAATTAGACAACCCCCTACCACCAAATATAGAATTTCTATGACATATTTGTGGCATATCACACCGACTATAAAGAGAATGCATAATTTGAACGAATATTTGAACAAGTGTTCTTCTTGTTGTCCTATCTCATTGTTAACATTTAAACAACATAATTTTTTAATAAGGGTTGCCAGATGTCGAATTCAAAAAGGGAATTCACGCGATTAAATAGCGACTTCCCATATAGACATGTGAGCATTGACTTTGGAAATAAGACCACAGAGAGAAAAAGCTTATAGGAAATCGGTTCGAAGTGCAGAATTTCTGTTCAACGAGAAGTCTTTCAGTTCCAATCACCACATGTTGATTAACATAATGGAATTTCGGTAGAATGTCCCACAAAAGGAATGCTATGCCAGTATAATGGTACAGGCAACTTTATATTCGGTCACATTAACCAAATAAAGTTAAAATTATTGGTTGCCAGAAACATCTGTTGTGGCAACTACTAGTTTTATATAGTACTGTTCAACATTGAGCGCTAACAACCGCGTTAGAAACAATTTAGTCTTATAACCATATATAGGGTGTTTTTTTAGACGTATAGCTTTCAATGGGGCCTTTCTTGTTCGGAATTGGTCTTTTTAATAGCTCTGTCACTGATCACTTTTCTTGAGCCTTAATCCGAAACAACGTCTGCAAATCGTGGTGAATGGCCCAAAATGAGATGGCCACCAATCCAGATTTTTACAAGAAAATTTGGTTCATGCACTTATGGTTGAATGGGTACGTTAATAACCAAAATTGTCGCATTTGGAGTAATGAAAATCCACTAGCCATTGTTGAGACGCCGTTACATCCACAAAAAATCACTGTTTGGTGTGCTCTATGGGCATATTTCTTTAAAAATGAAGCCGGCCATAATGTTACAATCAATGGGGAACGCTATAGAGCCATGATTAATGACTTTTTCAGGTCTGAACTGGAGGATGTTAATGTGGACGACCCTTTGGTTCCAACAAGACGGCGCTGCATGACATACAGCCAACGAAACAATCAAATTATTAAAGGAAACTTTTGGTGAGCGCATTGTCTCGCACCATGGGCTTGTGGCGCGGCCTCCCAGATCGTGCGATTTAACACCGCTGGACTATTTTTTGTAGGGATATGTGAAGTCGCTTAACTACGCAGATAAGCCCGACAAGATTCACACTTTGAATGAGCATATTCGGCGCGTTACTACTGACATAGGTCCAAATGTTGCAAAAAGTGGTCGAAAATTTAACCTCTTGGCTGAAATTTATTCAAGGCGGCCACTTGCCCGAAATGATTTATAAAACATGATGGACCACTAAATGGACCACCTTATATATGACTTCAGTTTTTTAATTAGTAAAGGAAGATCAGGATAGTTAAGACTTAAAAAAATAATCAAATCAAAATACAAATTGCAGCAAAATATTGTAAATGGTGTTTTTTTTTCAGACGTGCCATTTTTAAGAAGAAATAAAACGCATATGTGACAGCGCATAGAGAAAGGGACCTAAGGGTAAAAAAAATCAATTTTAATATTTTTTTTCGTCTTTTTTTGATGTGGACAACATCTGAGCATCGAATGAGACCGATCCCATGCCCCAAAAGGGTTCCCTCCCAGAGATATGCGCGTTTTATGAAAGTGAAGTCGACAATTCTATGCGCAAACAGAAAAGGACCTAATCTTTAAAATGGCTCTCCTGAACAAAACTGGTTTTTAACCTTAGGTTATTTTACGCGCCACATATACAGATTCGTTGCCAAAGCCGAATTTTTTGCCAACTGAATAATTGAAGTTTAATGCACCTAAGATTTTCCATCAAAACAACCAAGTATTCGAACCTTCACAAGAGAATTTTTGGATCTAGAAATCCACATGCCAAACTTCTTCAAAGACGAAAAATAAAATTTTAGCCAGAGACAAAAAACTGCTTACACAACTAAACTAAAAAAAAATGTGGTTGATTGATTGGATTAAAGTCAGTAATAATCGAATTATTTTATTTTTAAAAATACTCGTTTTCCATTAAACAACCCGGTTTAAGTTATAGTCATTATTGGTTACAAATTTAATTGTAACCAATAATTATTGGTTACAAAAAGAAAATATGTAAAACTATTGGTTGTGTCAACCACCTGTTGGGGCAACTAAATGCATTTTTCGCGTTTTTAATGCTAAGACCGATCAATAAGTTGTGAGTACAGTACGATGATCAATTTTATCATCATGTGGTATTTCAAACCGAAAATCCATTACGATTATAAACATTTGGTGATTGTAACCGAAATTCCTTTTATTTTGGCAACCGAATCATTGTTGTTCCAACCGATTTCCAACTAATTTGTTCTCTGTGTGTTGATTTAAATGTTTCGTACTAATTCTTGTCTTTCTTGACAAATTTACAGTGGGAAACAATTAATTGCTCTTTATTTAACTTACCCTTCACTGCTGCCGGTTCCTTTAACTCATTTGTGAGTAACGCAACATTCGCTGTCAGACCATTGGATGCACTTACGCAGCCACTACAGTTAAAATGCATCAACCGAACACCATCGACTACATCGCCATGGCTGTGGTCATCGATGTCCGTACAACGATAATGAAAGTTTCCTTTACAAATCCTACATCTCGCCCGAGCTGCGCCCGGTAGCCGGATTAATTGAAAGCATTTGGCGCAAGCGTCCTCCCTTAATGATGAAGACATTGCGCGTATATCGTTCAAGTGCGACTAACGAAAGTAAAATATTGTTGGGATGTCTTGGATTGTCTAATATTTTGTTTAATTGAGAGTTAATCAGCTGACACAGCTGCCGATTGTGCAATTACTTAAGTCATTGTTTAATATTTAATGTCTTTAATTTGTTGTAGAGCTTTATGAAAATTTCTGGGCTGCGGTAAAACTTTCAGTATTCCTTGTATGAGCCAATCCCATACTTTTTATAAACTTGATCTGATGAGAACCTACTCGTATACTCATTTAATGTTAGTTTATTTGGTGGAAATGATATTGCGCTTTGAAGATTGCTCTACGCACAGTTCGAAGTTTATACGCAAAGAGTAATTCTCATTTATTCAAATGAGACTCTCCCGTATTAGTCATTTGATTTGTAGCCGATGTAAAAGTTGCCGAAGAATGCTGAAGAAAAACCTTGACGGGCTTATAAACAGCTATGCAGTCCTGCCAACCATACTTGTATCCAATATTTACTTTGACTCTGAAAAAGAAACAACAAAAATGTCTTGAACCAGAATACAAACTGTTTAAGTCATAATATTTGGATTCGAAGTAAAATCGGCTTTAATTTGGGAACCAATATGTCCATATTTGACTGTTGATCGATCGTTTTGACCAACCATACAGGCAGTTTCTTAGGCCACATGAGCCGAAACGTCCAGCATCTATGACCTTTTTAAGATATTAAGTGCATCTCAACTAGCAGCTCCCATGTTAACTATAGTTTGTCCACTATAAACTACGAGGGAGGCTATATATATGTCTGGCCTTCTGACATTTCCATTGGAAAGTTTGACATTTTTTGGCATAAACGTACTCAGAACGTTTTAAGGTACGACTATCAATGTGTTGTTTACAGTGACTTAAAAAAATCAATTTGACAATAAAATGAAATTAACGTGAACATTTTCATGCGATCATATGTTACAACTTTTGACGTGGATTATTACGACAAGAGTGCATCAATGAACTTAAATCTTTGTATGGCGATTAAGCAAAGCAACATCCTATAGCACTGTGAAAAACTGGTTTAATGAATTCAATCGTGACCGACGCTCGCTCAAAGACGAAGGTCGTCTAAAAACGGCCGTTGTCCCAGAGAACATTGATGCCGAACCTGAACTGATAATGCAAGATCGTCATGTGACATACCGTGAGATAAAGGCATCCTTGGGCATTTCTTCCACCAGCATACATTCGATATTGCATGAATTCTCGTTGGATTCCGCACAATTTGACAATCGCTCGTGTCGATTGGTGCAAAGAAATTTTGAAAAAATGCGATCGTATTTTTCAAAATTCAAAAGACGTTTTAAGATCGTCACAGGTGACGAATCATGGATCAATGCGTATCATTTTGCACCATGACAATGCGATCTCTTACACATTGGCTCCAATTGATGGGTCATCCGCCGTACAGTCCTGACATGGCACCCAATGACTTCTTTCTGTTCCCGCACATCAAGAAAAAATGCGTGGTCAACGATTTTCGTCGCCAGAAGATGCTGTTGAAGCTTTTCAAAACCATGTTCTGGAGGTGTCTCAATCGGAGTCGAAAAAGTAATTCGACAATTGGTTTGAGCGCATGCAAAAGTGTTTAAATCATGCTGGAGAATACTTTGAAAAACAATAAAACCATTTTTGATGATAAATATTCGCATTTTCGTTATTAGGCCAGAAATATATGTAGCAGCCCTCGTATGACAGTCATTCCCAAAATTACTGAAATGATGCTGCTTCTTATACGACTGGACCAGGAATTTAAAACGACAATATGCAATTTTACTTACCGCTACTCTTAGTTTAAAGGAGATCTCTTCCCTTTATACTGGGAAAGTAAATGCTTGTACTAGCAATTCCCTTTGTGTGTTTTGTAGTGTGAAGTTGGCTGTAGATGCTTTTGACTTTTTTGTTTTCATAAGTTTTCTTGTATTAATGAAAATAATAAAAAAAATGTCCACAACACTTGTAATTAACTAATTATACACCTTTTTTATTTTCTCAGGTAAATTTTCACACTAAAATCAGAACGAACAAATTACCAAATGTCAAAAATGGCAATAAAGAAAACATATATTATATATATACCATATATATATACCGAAACTGAATTGCCTTGTGTGAGGCAAGAGGCAAGTTCAAGAGGGTATCATACAAATTGTCGCAAGAAAATGAATGGGGACTAGCTTTCAAAATCAATAGGATAATTTGGCAGCCGGTCACAGCATAGTTCTCTTGGGTCCATAAGTAGGTCCTTTGTGTGACCACAAGCTAGTTGCACAATATACAAAGCTTTGTGCCACAACCCGTTCCATCCAGTAGACCATTTTCCCTAATAAACATTGCAGAGACAGTTCGTGTCAGTTGCCTGTATTTGTAGACCAGAAAGTTGAAGTCTTAAGTCTACAAAAGCCAAATAGCCACAGAGAAAGTGTTCTGTTGTGTCCTCCTCCGTAGCGTTGCTACTCCTGCTGAAACCTTTTGTGGTGGCGCAGTTCCTTACTCAGGACCTTAGAAGATTAAAAGCGATCGGAGTTTTCTGCTTATCCATACCTGACCATATTGTCCTGTTCTCTGTTAGTTCTATCCGAATGAGAAACGAAACTTGTCGGGTTACATACAAGTTTAACCTGAGATGCTGCCCCAACATTGGTCTCGTTATGATTTTTTTAAGCGATTGCCGGCATGTAGTGGTTTTAGCTAGTCGATTATTGGCAACTTGTTTTATGCGATTCCTCACTTTGGGAGGACACCAGAACCCCATGGGCGTAGTTTCATCTGAGGGTTAGTGAAGTGCTCTCTACTTACACATGCCACTCTAGAACTAGACAATTCCGGCTTGTCAGGCATTCTTTATAAGCCGTACTAGTATTCGTTAAGTTGCTGTGTGTTGCATCGTAATTGACCGACTGACGTTGACTCTTGCTGATGCCTGCGCTACCAGTCTTCTGGCACACTGAGAAGAAAAATAACCTTATATAAGGTTAACGTAATCATAATGGAGTCTACGTTATATAAGGTTGATTTGAACATTTTGTTGTTGACTGGTATTTGATAATAATCATCGTTTATTTAACTATTCTGTATTTGAATTTTTTAACCATTAAAATTGTTATTATTAAAATAATTATTGTTGTTTTAACAATGCTTTGCGTTTAAATTCTTAAAATTTCATAGTTAATTTATTGAAACAACACATGTTCAATTTAACAAAGAAATTGTTAATATTATTAACTATGAAGATTGTTATAGAAATCATTTTTATTGTTAAGTTAGCTAATTATTGGTTACCTCTTTTAACCAGAAATATAGTAACTGTTACAATTTTTAATATTAAATTAACCTACTAATTATTCAGAATGAACTAAAAACTTGGTGAAATGTATTGGCTACGGTTGCCAGGCAGACTACAACTGTTTCTTAATCCGCCAAGGTTTTTCTTCAGCAGGCTTTAGCAACGATTACTTGGCTACAAATCAAATCACTTATACGGGAGACCAATTATGATTAATGAGAATTACCCTTTGCGTATTGTCTTCAAACTCTGTGTAAAGCAATGAAGATTGTTTTATTGGAAAAAGAGTGGGGGATAAGACATTCACAATCGTTGCAACTTCGTGGAACTTAATTCTGAACTTCGTATAATACAAAGCAGATCAAAAACTTCGGTACAACTGAGCCGAATGATCTTTTAATTTTTGTTTATGTCGCACAATTTTCTTTTTTTTGCATGAACATCGGGTCATCGGTGGTCATCGAATTGAGTAAGATGGTGCACCATGGTTGAACCTACCACAGCAAGTTTCATGTAAATCACACAGATGCTGCATGATACTTGATAATACTGAACTTGCCTCCCACCACTTTCTAGGGCTATGGTTTTGGCCTCAAATTTAACTTTTCGGTCTATTGATTTTGATTTTAGCTTCCCTTATATCGAAGAAAATTCTATAGTCCTGCTTCTCCAGGACTGGTACGCTCGGTTTCCTCGGCGATGGCCAATAGTAGCGTTATTAAATTGGTCTGTGGCCTCATTTTTTTATTTTTTCCAATTTCAGAGCCGCCCGCATCCATTCTGGGTAACCAAAAAGTGGTGCGGAGTCGCAAGGGAACATCCTTCTTTGATCAGAGATGTAAGCGATCGAAGATGCACTCGGCTATTACATGTTACAATGACTATCCAATATTTTGGCATGACTATAGTGTTTCCTGGTCCCCATTGCTTTTAGTCGCTTTGCACGCAGTCAACTGCTGCTTTTATGATAACACAAAGTCTGTCAAACATAGACCGATATGGTTTTTTATTCTCTTTGTACCGAATTTGCCCAATGTGCAAAGTTTTGTCCCGATCGGATTTTACTGGCGCCCGGCACTCTATAGATGTACTGATAGGCGGACACACCTAAGTTGATACTTTAGCAATGAACTTCTCTATACCACAGTGGCGTAGGGTACCATAAATTCGGCTATAGGCATTCTTTAC
The DNA here is from genome assembly GCA_963513945.1 of Hydrotaea diabolus. Classification (NCBI taxonomy): domain Eukaryota; kingdom Metazoa; phylum Arthropoda; class Insecta; order Diptera; family Muscidae; genus Hydrotaea; species Hydrotaea diabolus. Next base: position 29,090,187 of record OY740720.1, on the reverse strand, counting down.
TTGTTAGTAAGGCAGTTTGTTCAGCACATATTTTTAAACGCTTCTCCTGCTTGAGAGTATCGTATAAAATTGACGTTGCGCCCTAATGTATGTGCTGCTTTCCATGCCTACGAGTCGGTAAATCCACACGATCCACCGTACAACTTTAGATGGCTAATCCGATCAGAAACTAAAAGAAACGCCGGCAACAATATAGAAGAAAAAAGTTAATGTTTATTTTTGTTTTAATGAAATTCTCTTAATATTTAATTTTCTAAAGGTCCAATTAGTCTTGACGGTGGACGGTTGACGGTAGGCTATCAGCTGTTTGAGTTGGATTTGCATTTTGCATGTGTTAGAGAGAGACAACTACTAAGACCGATTAGCTTTTTATTGTTATGCTTCACTTCGCCATTTTGTGCGCGATAATTGTTTAGAATTTTTCGTTCTTGCAAATTAACTTTTAAAGTTTAAAGTTATAAATAATATACTTATGAATGAAGAAAGCCTCTATATTTTGTACAAATGCTCTTCGATCAGAGGTTTTAGTTTTCTTTTGTCTTACCGTCGTCTAGCGTCACAACTAATCGCACAATATTGAGTATAAAGTCAACCGGACCTTAAGTCTCACACACACCTAACAAAATAACTTAAGGTCCATTTAGTCTTGACGGTTGACGGTGGACGGTTGACGGTAGGCAATCAGCTATTTCAGTTGAGGTTTGCATTTTGCATGTGTTAGAGGGAGATAACTACAGTTTGACGGTTGACGACGGTAGACTTCTGCAGGTTGCAGAATCAACCGTCCACCGTCAAGACTAATTGGGCCTTTACCTACAACGACATCGCCGCACAGTGGTCCTGGATCGTTCCATGTTGGCTAATATTCTATAACTTTTGACCAAGTAAATATATTTGAGCTCTGTAAAAAGGGCAATTATATTGCGCTCATTTAAACCAATTGGCAGAGTCGACGAAAAACACTAGATGGCGTTGAGAATTGTGTTGTATATATTTTGTGTTACTCGCCCCTTTTTGGCTGGTTCAGACTCCTTAATTAAGCAAGACGCTCGAAATTAAACTTAATTTTACAGTTTGATACCCCAATACTTTTATATAATGTTGCTCAATCTTTTGTACATTTTAATAGGTATTCTTTAAAAACCAATTTTATTTCTTTGTTAAGACGTAGACTCCCTCCACACTAAGGTACCACTAAAAGGCTCCTTCCCTTTTCTTAGCCAACTTTTTGCTCTCTTCACCAATGTCTACTTTGGAAATTTCCTCATCCTTGGCTAATAAAAAGTCTTCCGCATTCCATGGTTGAGTTTCGGTACTACCAAAAATGAACCACAACAAATTGCCAAGAAAGAAAACTGCCGCTGATATTGCAAATACAATTTGCCACTGGGAGCGATTGTGCTGAAAACCACAAAAGATAATCATTGAATTCATGGCCGAGTCCTCCGATTTACTTACCACATCTGTAACAATCACACCCACTACCGGAGGCGATATCAGAGGCATACAGTTCGTCGCTGTGGTCGCAATGGCGTGCAACAGTCCCGCATGGTTCGGCGACAAATCGATGTTATTCAAAGAGCTGTCAATAATATGGCCACTATTCATGGACACATTGATGGTCATCAGGGTCAAGACCAAGCTTTTACTATTCTCAACCACAAAGCCGATGGCAATCAGTCCGATAGCGGGTATCCAAAATGCCATGCTATTGAAAACTCTTCGCAGGCCGGTAAGGGTTAATATATTCTTCTGCATGAGCACATCTCCCACTATCATATAGACATAGGCCACTAACCAACAACCCAAGAAGGGCAGGGCAGAGAACAGGGCATTCGATTTGAGGTCCATGTTCAGAACGCCATGCATGTACGATGGTATCTGAGCCTCCAATGTCATCATGCTCCACAATTCCGAGCAACGTACAATTAATAAAATAATGAAGGGTCTTGATGTGAAAATAGCTTTCCAGGGTATGGGAGGTTTCTTCTCAACACCGCCATTAACATGAACCAAAGATGATTCTATATAATGTTTTTCGCCTTCCGTAATAAATCTCGCTTCATGTGGATTATTGGCGCCAAAAATCAACCAAAGTACACACCAGGCAAAGCATATGCCGGCTGTTACGTAGTAAATGCCCGGCCATCCCATGGAACCTTCAGCGATGATGCCGCTTATGATCATGACCAATACCGCTCCGCAGTCAAAGCCTGAGAGACTGATAGAGCCCAAACGATTGCGTTCTTCCAAAGGTGACCATTTTGCCAAATGCTCATGAACGCAGGGAAACACCGGACCCTCGATTAAGCCCTGCAAGAATGGTATTACACAGAAAATCTGCCAGCCACCCCAACTGACGGCCCACGGTATCAGAGTGCTAAGAACGGCTGTCGCTAACGTGGCCCAGCCCATGACCAGTTTAGCACCAAAACGTTTACATAGCATGGCGCCAGGGAATTGTGTCACAATATAGCCCCAATAGAAGGTGGAAAGTATGTAGGATATTTCCTTTTCATTCCAGTTATATGTGGTCTAAAGGCCGAAAAATAGCTTTGTAATTATTATTTGTTCGAAGTAGCTGCCTTAAGGGACTGACTTACCGTAATGTGGGTATTGGTAGTGTCGACATTTGTCATGGTCACCACTGCAATGCCAATACTTGCACGCTTCTGATAGACGGCCGCGATTGCAAAGAATAGGAGAAACGATTGCACATGGCGCATCCCCACTGCGGGCCCTGCAAACATATTTTAATTAAACGAAAAATATCCTTATTACGTTTCAAAAATATTTATTTATTGCTTCAATGTAGAATATAAAATTTGTATAAGTGTCTATGCTAAATTACTGTCCATAACATACCAGCAATTCGATGCTCATACGCATTTTGCCAAGATTTAAATGTATCCTAATTTAAAATCAAGAAGAAGCTTCGTTAAGTGCGACCAAGCCGAACGTTTTATATACGCCACCCGGACTTTGCTCTTGAAGTATAAAAAAAATCCAAAATAGTCCTCATTTTAGACCCCTTCAGTCCATGAGTGTGGCCCTAATCTATGCCAAATCTTCAAAATTAAGCCACATTTGCAAATCCAAATGGATGCAAAGTGTGCTTTAATTTGAGTACTTAAATGGTCATATTGACCAGCGCTCCATTTTTTGAACATAAGGACCGTTTTTTGGGCCCAAGCGTCCAACGCTTATTTCAGCCAAAACTTAAAAATATTTCCATATTTGGGTTCGTAGCTAATTTGCTCTAATTTGAGTATCCCTATGTTCTTGTAGAATATTATTCGCTCGTTTTGACCACACTGTCCGCTTTTTTGGGTCACTTGACCTGAAAGCAACTGTGTTTTTTTCGAGCTGTAAGGTGCACCGTATAATTATGTTCATGAAAATAACGAAATATTTCATATAAATTACGAAATTTGTCCTGTTTTTAGGCCAAAGAAACTTCATAAAAAATATGGAAACAATTTTTAAAAATTAAGAAATTGGGATGATGATAAATGTTAGTGAGTTTTAAGAACTAAATGGAATATTTTTTTATTCTTTAAGGATTTCTTTCATATTTTATAAGAATATATTTCAAACGTTTTATGAAGTAGTTTCATATATTATATAAAATATTACGAGTACCTATTGTTTAATAAATGGTTACGTATTTTTGATGACACTTTTCATAATTTTTATGACAATAACATAATATTTTTCATAAAAATTATACAATTTGTTCATAATTTTTTATGAAAAATTTCACGAAAAATATGAAACTTTTTCATGAAGTATTTTTTTTGTTTTAACATTTATTCGGTCTTTTATAATTATTATGACATGAACATTGAACTTGCACATAAAAACTAGTGAAGCAGTTCTTAAGCAATAGCGGCCACAAATCAAATAACTTATACAATAGTCTCATTCAAATGAAGGAGAATTACCCTTTTACGTAAGCTAAGGCAAACATTTTTATTCTTTAAAAATGCCAAACCTTTTCCTATGAAGACATTTCATAAAAAATAAGAACAATATCGCCAAGCAGGTGAAGCAAAAATGGCGAAAATTACGATTTTTTTCCAAAATTATCCTAAAAAGTACGAATTACATTTTTACGATGACTGTTTATACAAAATAAGAAAATTTTCGTAAAAATATGAAGAAAAAATTACGAAACTTTTAAGAAGCTTCTTTAAGGGTTCTTTAAAGTTTAAGTTCTTTAAACCTTTGTCTCAAAATACATGAAATTTACGATGAACTTCCTAAATAATATGAAGAATGTACAAAGAACATAAAAAGAAGAATGTTTTGTGGACACAAAATTCTTTCAGTGTACGTCTTAACTAACAGTCCACATATAAACCATTGTTTCCTAGTTCGTCTACAAAAAATCTTCATTAGTTGAGCATACACTGAAAATAGTGTACTTTTTCCGAGGTACCTTTAGTCTCTTTAAAGAAATTTTTTTCCATTTTAGGGTCCTAGGTTAATTTGTTTGACCACTGTCGTGCAGACACACGAACGGATGGACGGACATATTATGACGACTTTAGATCTAACGACGATTAATTTCGGTGATTAATTTCATGAAAATATGTCCATCTAGGACCATGCCCAAAAATGCAAGGGGACGAAATGGCAGCGGTCGAGGGTACTAGGCTAAATTTGCTAAGTACTGAACCAGTGGTAGGATTTTTTTTTGAAGATAACCTTACATCTACTTTACGAAATTACCTAATGTGCAACAGTTCCAAGTTACGAGGGCGACCGCAAAATTAACTGGCCTAACATAAAAAGAACCGTTTTTTGGAATTGTTATTGTTTATTTTTCAACATAATCTCCTTCCAACTCAATATACTTCATCAAACGTTTTTCAAGTTTTTCAATTCCATCCGAAAAATAAGATTTTTCAAGACCTTCAAAATACGAGTATGCCTCAGTTTCAGCAGTAACCTCGCTATTGGACGAACATTTTTTGCCACCGAGAATTTTTTTTAAATTCGGAAACAAGAAATAATCAGAAGGAGCTAAATCTGGACTATAGGTTGGATGCGGAGCAATTTCAAATCGTAATTCGGCCAGTTTTTGTTGAGTTAAAAATGCAGTGTGTGACGGAGCATTATCTTGATGAAAAGGAACTTTTTTTTTTGTTTTCTAAATGCGGTCGTTTTATCTTGATTTCTTCACTCAACTGATCCACTAATGCACAATAATATTCCTCCCTTTCTCAAGATAATCAATAAATATTATACCCCTTGCATCCCAAAATACTGTGGCCATTACTTTTCCTGCTGACTTAACAGTTTTCGCCTTCTTGGGACCACTTTTACCAGCTTCTATCCATTGTTTTGACTGTTCTTTGCATTCTGGGATGTAGTAATGAATCCATGTTTCATCAACAGTTATAAATCGGCGCAAGAACTCTATTGGATTACGCTGATAAAACGCTAAAAGCTCCTCGGAATTGGTCCAACGGACAATTTTTTGGGGCAAAGTCAACAAACGCGGCACCCATCTTGCGGATAGCTTTTTCATGCGGAGTTCATCATGTAAAATACTCCAAACTTATTTTTCGTGTATTTTAACAATATCAGCAAGTTCTCTGAGCTTTAGTCGTCTATCTTTAGTCACTTCATTAAATATTTTTCTAATGTTTTCAATAGTAGTAGCAGTTTTCGTTCTTCCAGAGCGTTGTTCATCTTCCGTACTTGAACGACCCATTTTAAATTGTTGAACCCAGGATTTCACGGTGGAGTATGATGGTGCATTATCACCATCAACAGAATCCAATTCATCTTTGATTAATTGTGGCATATAATCTTCATATAAAAGTGTTTAATTACCGCACGAAACTCTTTATTTTCCATTTTTCAAAATTATAAAACTTGTTTACTTCAATCACCTGTAACAAAGAAAATAATCATTAAATATTTCGGAAATTTTGACAGATGTCTTACAAAAAATTGATTTTAAAAAACAAACAAAAAGTTGCTGGTAAAACAGAAAATGTGCCAGGCCAGTTAGTTTTACGGTCGCCCTCGTATGTTTAAATTGCAAAAATTGTTTTTTTGAACGAAATTATTGGTTTTTGCAAACTAACACAAAAAAACTTTTTTGCATTTCTGTCAAGTAGTAATAACTTTGGAATGGACTTTGGACCTTTGGGCTTCGTTTAGGTAATTTTGGAAACTTAGCAATTCGGAACTTTACACTATATGTTACCTTGAAGTGGTAATATTTAAAAAATATCTTCTTATTACCTTTTAAAAATAATTAAAAAAAAAAACATGAAAAAAAGTTAAAAAAAAATGAAATTTGGGTGCCTCGAAAATGATTTCTTTTAAATGTCGTAGTGGAATTATTTCCTCTCACCAGAAGCTATTAAAATATTGATGGCACAATATCAAAAAAATTTTGTTCTTACAGATCGGTGCACCCTAACAAAAATACTTTATATGGTCAATATTTCGAGGTGTTACAATCGGAATGAAAAATTATGAAAGCACTCTTTCCTTCGATGCAAGTGATAAAAATACTTTGAGAAAATAATACTATTGTTGGGGTTGTTTTGGTGCAACCATACAAAAAATTTAGTAACATTAATATTATCACTATCCACTCTCAACAATATTATGGGTACACACAATCATATTATGATGTTCCGCAACCATTTAATAATATTTTTACAACACACACACACGTGTTGTAAAAGAAATCTATTGATGGCTCTCGATGTGGAGTCTCTTTAAAGGTGGCAAGAGTGAGTTGTATTTTCGTGGGCAATTGTGTGAAGAAAACTTGAAGAGTAAGGTTTACAACAGTAGTTCTCATTCGTTTGGGGAGAGCCTGGCCTTATAGAGTTCGGTTTTACTTTCAACAATTGCAGCAAGGCTTTCTGAAGAGGGTTGTCACGGACCCGAAATCATGATAAAAATAGTGTGCAGCCACGAAAACCAATGTCACTCTGCCATTTTGTCAAAAACTTGTCTTCTATGTAAATATAGAAGGAAGAGGTCTTGAGCCGGTTTAATCCCTATTCAATGTGTAAAAGCAACAGACCGAAATAAAACAAACGAACTAAACATTTTTCAAAATAGTATGGTCACATATAACCTTATTTTATATACCGTAGCCAAATAATGATCTCCACTACAATATCATGATCAGCGCAACGATACTATGATGCCCACAACCATACTTGTAGAAGGGTTACCACTAGAGTGTCCGAAAAACCAGGGTTTTTAGAAAACCAAAATTTCGGTTTTTTTTTCAAAACCGTATTTTTTTTCAAAACCGTATTTTTTTTCAAAACCGTATTTTTAAAAAAGACAAATATCATCAATATTGGAAGCGACGTATTCTACAGCTTTATACATAAAATGTGTTAGAGCATTAGCTAAATTTTAACCGATTTTCATAAAAGTGACGCCCTCTGTCCAAAAAACGTACTTTTGCAAATTTCATGGAGATTGGAGTACAACTGCGACCTGTACTTTGAAAACCAGGTTCAGATAGACTGCAGACGGACGAAAGAAAAGACAGATACTGTTTAATATAAATAACTGATAATTCTAAGTCTGCGTTACTCTTAAGGGGGGGGGGGGTCAAGCTTAAATATTTTTGGTACTTACTTGAAAGTTATGAATTTTCTTTGCTCTTACATACAACAACCGAAAAAAAACGGAAAACCCGGCAACAAAAACCGGGTAAGCCGACATAACGGGTTTTAGCTTTCTTTGAGATACAGACTGTCGGGGTTTGACGTGCAATTCGGAATGTCGGTTACGTTTTTGGGAATTGTAATTAGCACACAACCATCTTATGATTTAAATACGAGCATAATATGATTGGCAAGCCACATTGAGATACCTACAATGCTATTGTGGTTTGACTAAGTGACGACGTTCGTAAAAGCTAGAACTAGAGAAGATGGACCCCGTGTATATAATACTGAACGATCGAACGCCGGAACATTTGTCGTTGTTCGTTCATATAATTGAGCCAATTATGCATAATGTGTTGGGAGCGACCTATAGTTGTCCTTCTTGAAATTGGACTATATCAGTTTTCGTTATCATTTAGAATCAGATGTAAAAGTTTCCTTCCGATTCGAGCCCCTAAAGCTCTAAATTCACATAATAAATTCGATTATAGAGTTGGCTCTGTCCGTCTATGCACTTTTTTTACATGTGTTAATCTAGTTGGCTAAAAATCCGTCAGACGTTAATACTTGTATTCCAATTTTTTGTTATCAAACTAACCGGTGCAAATGTTAATCGCACATTAAGCGTTATATCTGTTCAGGTCAAGGGCAACTTATGTGATTAGAATTAATTAAAAAACGATTTCAACGATTATTTATTATTGCGATTTATTGCTTAGAGGTTTGTAACGCCTTAGAAGAAGGCGAGTAGAGCTCGTGCTAAGTATACCGATCGATTCGGAATCACTTTCTTATTCCATTCAGCAATGTCCGTCTATGCATCTTTCGGCGTAGGATGATCATTTCCGTTTTTTAAAACCGGCGGTACGGTTTCTTTAGAGAGAAAAAACCGTCGGTTTCTTAAAAATTTCCAGTTTTCGAATAATTCGTTCTACGAGTATTTGGTGTCGAATAAAGCGAATTGGAAAGTTTTGTTTCCAGCACGAGACCTCTTTTGTCTATATTTTAATTAAAGAATTATTAAAAAATAAGAATAATTAAAGAAATTAAATTTTCTACACAATGTTTAAGTGACATGTGTATCGTGGCTGCTTAATGCTTATATTCCGATTTAAGATCCTTGAAAATTCCAAATTTGAGATAAGGGCCGATTCGGAACCGCGAATGAGTTTTAGAGTTTTGTTTTTAACATAAAATATCCATTTTTAACGGTAAATGACTGAAACACGTCAAGCTAAATGGTCACATCTACCACTTCCAGCGTGTTTCGTTCGTAGTCAAAAAAGCTAAACATTTTAAATCTACTAAAATGGAGATGTGACTTTCTTTCTTAGGAGTCCAGAATTGTTAAAGGGAAAACTGAACTCTTTAAAGTCTCACTTTTTGAGTATTCGATTAAACGGAAAACCGGTGTTTGAAAATGGTTGGTTCAGTTTTTATCGTTGTATTTAAAGTACAGCTCGGAAATAAGAACCTATTTCGAAGAAATTAAGTACATTGTTCCAGCTTTAGCCTACGTCGAACATGATCCGTATCGGCCTTTAGTTAAATATTATGCAAATTGTTTTTCCCACTTCAGAACCTGCTACAGCCGATTTTAACCATGTTCCCATAGAGCGTTACGTTCGAGCAACACTCATCTCTGATGAAATTGGACCATATCGGTCCATGTTTTGGATGACCCCCTCGTGAAGGTCCCTAACGATTTGAGTTTCTGTCACTCTCAAAGACGCTAATTACATCCGATCGTAAGGAAATTTCGCAAAGAGTGTAACTTGCAACCAAAACTCGTCTGTGGTAAAATTTAACAAAATCGGGCTATGTTTTCGAATATCCCACACAAAGGTCCCTCCCGATTTGATGCCCATCAGCTATAGAAACCATAAATAAAATCCGATTCTGCGCAAATTTTGAATAATACGTTATGGGCGGCCTATATGCAACTCTGAAGAAATTGGACAAGTTTGTCCGTATTTTCGAATATCATCTCCCGATTTTAAGTCCTTTACCTCTGGACGCCACAAATAATTGTTCGCAGATGTTGCATAGTTAAAATTTGCGGCCATTCATTAACTGTGGTAAAACTTCACCGTAACGGTCCATATTTTCGTTAGCGGCCATAAAAAGTTTCTTCACGATTGAAGACCCTCCGCTCTTAAAATAAATCCGATTTTTTTTAAATCAACCATAGTGATTTGTGCGCATCTTGTTATTAACGCTGATGAAATACTCGTAGGACCATATCGATCCATGTTTACGAATATTCCATTTGTCTACACCTCTTATTTGTATACCTTTAGTTCCTTCATTGACCATTTAAGATTTTTATTTTTTGCCGCACTGAGAATACGTTTAAGTGAGACAAATGCTGCAATGCCAATGCAAAACAGTTTTTGTGCGATGTCGATAGAAGCATTTAAATGCGTACGATTGTTTTATTTTAATCGATTAGATTTGTTATCTATTTCTCATATTTGCAGAAAAATGTGCTGACCGTTAATGAAAGTTTAAGATCGAACGGATTCAACTATGTGGGTTTTCCTTGCATCTTTTCTCTCCAATACACACATCACCGTTTAGTTATATTATGAAAGGTAACTTTTACGGCATATGTACCTTTGAAATCACTCTTAAATTTTGTTCAACGGCCGGGTCGGTTCCGAACTAAACTACTCGAACCTGTTGATAAACCATAACGGATAGCAAAATAAAACTGTATCCTATAACTCTTCACCTCCCCCTTTCTCTCTTCCTCGTTCTCTCCCTTTCAACGGGGTTTCACAGTGCGACTTTTAGGCCTCCAAGTGAACTCGATATTTCTTCCAGGCAATCTACCCTTTCAACCTTACCTAAGCTTTAGGTTTCGGACAATGCTCTACAAGCAGCTGTCACTGTTATTTATAAATCAAAAAAAAACCACAAGATGTACCACCCAAACAGTATCAAAACAGTCGGTCATAATTGTTTTAAACTTTGCACTACTACTTTCAATCCGGCAAACACTTGGTAATGCAAATGGTAATGAGTTGCATCATTAACAATTCCATAATCATGCAGCGATATCTGATTAACTCTTGTCATAAGTTTTAAGTAAAGAGTGACGTTTTACTAAAAAAAAACTTAAAACAGTTCCTTGTCTTCCTCTCACTCTTAATTCAAACTCATTACTATTTGGATTGCCAGGTAATGACGTCTTATTACCTTCAGCATGAGTTGTAGTTGTTTTACCAATAAGTACACAAATAAGTAGTTACCTATTGGTTGAAACTTATTTATTTTCTCTTTCTCTCTTGCCCTCATTTCAAAACTATTGTATTTGTATGTATGGTTCTTACAATCCTCTCGCTCTCGTCCTCACAAATTTGTTTATGTGGAGTTCTGGAAGAAAAGCTAAAAGCTGTTGTCATAGTCAGTGGCGCGGTATCCAGAGTCTACAGTTGTTCCTTGCCTTCCCTCACTCTTATTTCAAACTTATGACGTATGACTTATGACGGCTATGACGTCTTATTATCTCCAATATAAGTCTACGACAAGTAAACAGAATGTCCCTAGGACAAATCCTCGCCGATTTTTTGTTTTAAATTTGTATACTGTTTTCTCTCTTAAACTTTTTTCCCTCTCCTCCCTCCCCCCCCCCTCTCTCTCTCTATCTCTCTCTCTCTCTCACTCTCTCTCTTTCGCGCTCTCCCTCTCATTCTATCTCTTTTATTCGCTCTCTCTCTCTTCTTTTCGCGCTCCCTCTCTCTGTCCATCTTTCTTTCGCGCTCCCTCTCTCTCTTGGCGCTCCCTCTCTTTCTTTCGCGCTCCCTCTATCTCTTTCGCGCTCCCTCTATCTCGTTCGCACTCCCTCTCTCTTTCGCGCTCCATGTGTCTCTCTCTCTTTCGCGCTCCATCTCTCTCTCTCTCTCTTTCGCGCTCCATCTCTCTCTCTCTCTCTCTCTCTCTCTCTCTCTCTCTCTTTCGCGCTCCATCTCTCTCTTTTACGCTCCATCTCTCTCTTTCGCGCTCCATATCTCTCTTTCTTGCTCCATCTCTCTCTCTCTCTCTCTCTCTTTCGTGCTCCATCTCTCTCTCTTTCGTGCTCCATCTCTCTCTTTCGTGCTCCATCTCTCTCTTTCGTGCTCCATCTCTCTCTTTCGCGCTCCATCTCTCTGCCTCTCTCTCTCTTTCTTTCTTCCTCTCTCTCTCTTTCTTCCTCTCTCTCTCTCTCTTTCGCGTTCAATCTCTCTCTTTCGCGCTCCCTCTCTCTCTCTTTCGCGCTCTCCCTCTCTCTTTCGCGCTCCCCCTCTCTCTCACTCCCTTCAGCGCTCCCTCTTTCTTTCTCTCTCACACTTTCGCGCCCTCTTTCGCGCTCCCTCTCTCTTTCTTATACACACACTCACAACAATCACTACTTATCTCCCATAGCATTGCCGTGTTAAAGTAATTGGAAGGGCAGCCGAATTATACTGGTATAATTCAATTTCCTGGTCCTCTACTAAAATATTTATTGTTTAGAATCGATCGCATCTTTTCTTACAGCAGATGGCGCTTATTTAAAACTATTGGCGGCACTTACGAAAACAATTGATGGCGTTTAGAATTGTGTTAAATTTTGTTCTACTTTACTTTCAGCGTATGATATATGAGATATTCCGTGGTACTTTAGCAAAACGCTCATTAAACAACTAAATACGTTAGTTTGAATACAATACAAACAGTTTCATTTACTGTTAGTTCCTCTTTTGAAAATTAGTTAATTACTATTTTGACTACTTCGTCAAGACTAAGACTCCACCCTGAGGCCATCACTCTGGGATGGCTTCGATTATATCGGGCATCTTTTTACTTTTGGCCCCAACGCCCACTATAGATATTTCCTCATCTTTGGCTAGTAAAAAGTCTTCCGCATTCCATGGTTGAGTTTCGGTGCTACCGAAAATGATGTACAACAAATTGCCAAAAAAGAAAATTGCCGCTGCGATTGCAAATACAATTTGCCACTGGAAACGATTGTGCTGCAAACCACAAAAGATAATCATTGAATTCATGGCCGATTACCCCGATTAACTTACCACATCTGTAACAATCACACCCACCACCAGAGGCGATATCAGAGGCATACAACTCGTCACTGTAGTCGAGATGGAGTACAGCACGCCCACATGGTTCGGCGACAAATCGATGACATTTAGAGAACTGCCAATTATATTGCCACTATTCATGGACACACTGATGGTCATCAGGATCACGGCCCAAATTTTCTTATCCTTGTCGACAAAGCCGATGCCTATTAATCCGACAGCGGGTATCCAAAATGCCATGCTATTGAAAACTCTACGCAGGCCGGTAAGGGTTAATATATTCTTCTGCATGAGCACATCTCCCACTATCATATAGACATAGGCCACTAACCAACAAACCAAGAAGGGCAGTGCAGAGAACAGAGCATTCGATTTGATGTCCATGTTCAGCACCCCATGCATATACGATGGTATCTGAGCCTCCAAGGTGGTTATGCCCCACAATTCCGAGCAACGCACAATTAGGAAAATAATGAAGGGTCTTGATGTGAAAATAGCTTTCCATGGTATGGCAGGTTTCTTCTTATCACCCTCCACCCCCTGAGCCAACGAAGATTCGATGTAATGTTTTTCGCTTTCCGTAATAAATCTTGCCTCATGTGGATTATTGGCGCTAAAAATCAACCACAATACACACCAGGCAAAGCATATGCCGGCTGTTACGTAGTAAATGCCCGGCCAACCCATGGAACCTTCAGCGATAATGCCGCTTATGGCCATGGCCAATACCACACCACAGTCGTAGCCCGAGAGGCTGAAAGTGCCCAAACGATTGCGTTCTTCCGAAGGTGACCATTTTGCCAAATGCTCATAAATGCAGGGAAACACCGGACCCTCGACTATGCCCTGCAAGAAACGTATGACACAGAAAATCTGCCAGCCACCCCAACTGACGGCCCACGGTATCAGAGTGCTAAGAACGGCTGTCGCGAACGTGGTCCAGCCCATGACCAGTTTGGCACCAAAGCGTTTACACAATATGCCGCCAGCAAACTGGGTCATGATGTAGCCCCAATAGAAGCTGGACAGTATGTAGGAGATTTCCTTTTCGGTCCAGTCAAATGCCTGAATGTGAAAAACAAATATATTTTGATTATTTTATCCGTAATTAATGCTTCGGGAAGCGGACTTACCGGAAAGTTGGGATTGGTAGTGTCGGCATTTGTCATGGCCACCACCGCAAGGCCAATACTTATGCGCTTGAGGTAGACGGCCACGATTGCGAAGAAAAGTAGGAACGACTGCACGTGGCGCATACCCACAGCGGGTCCTGGAAAAAAATCAACAAATTATATCGATTTTATATAGCATATCAAATCGAATGACCATTTTTAAATACTAATGTAAAAAGTAAAAAAACAGCCGCCGGTGGTAACAAAATACAACCTTTGGGTTGTTTGCGAAGCACAGTTTATCAGAGTAGGAATCAAATTATCTATGGCTTTATTTGGAATTAACGCAAATATTATTCTAACTGAATTATCCAGTAGCTTTCCACCAGAAATATAACCTGAGACATACGGCGTGTTTGACTGGTACTCGCTTATTAAACGAGCAAGGGGTCCCTTAAACGATTCCTGCAAAACTTTAAAAGAAGTTCTTAAAGTTTCTTGTATACAAGAAGTGATTGGTGTTTGCATCAAAAACCGCTTGATTTGGAAATTTGTTGAAAAAAGAATGTTCAAGAAATACTAGAATCGAGTATTAACTATTTAATAACACAGTACAACAGCCAATCTGGGGGGTGAGAAATTCGCAGCATATGCGCCACATATGCTTGGCGTAGTTAACCATTTTTAAAATATTTTCCAGTGCAACATATGTTTCTTTCGTTTCTGTACTATAGGCGTACTTCAGGAACTGAAGGTTTTTTATTGGTCTTATGCAGTAAAACCGCCTTCAAGCTGAGTTTTGAACTGTCAATAAATAGCCTCCAGTCATCTGCTTCATATTTTATTTCCATTGCGTCCATCAATTTTCCTACATCCGGGTAATATGCAGAAGTTTTATCATCATTCACAAGGAATAAAGTTTGGAGTGTTGCCTGACGACTTCGATAAGCTGTGACTTTCACACCGGGTGCCAAAAGATTATTTGATTTCATAAAAGAAGCCAGTTCTTCTGATTTATGCTGTGTTAGTTCCAATCTGGCAACAATTGAATCAAGGCTATTTTGATTTACTAAAATAGGCTCATTGGACACAGATGGTTCGGGATTATATGAGGTATCATCACTTAAACCGTATGCTGCTGCAAAACTCGGAGCGGTCATAGAAGATACAATATCTGGGCTAGAAGCTTTTGGCACAGGAATGTGGTCCGAATGAGGCAATGGTGTTGCGGCACTTGCAACACCAACGTAATTATACGATTTTCTTATCCTTTTTGCGGCTCCTTTATTCGCACATGCATAGCAATTCAATGGATTGTGACCTTCGCCAGGATTAGTCCAAGTCATTGGGATACCGAATGGCATAGTTTCACGACTTCTATTTTTCCAATCCATTAGACGGTTGTAGCAGCTTTTACACACCACATTTGGTACCCAATTTTTGTTCAGTATAACATTTTGGTTGAAGTACATCTCGTATATTTGAACAAAAGCAGTACTGAAATTTCCCATTTTTTTATGTGTTGAGACATATTGACCACAGCAGTAGCAGAAGCTATTTATATCTGCTTGCATAGTTCCATATTCTATTCACTTTTGTTCACTTTTAAAAAACTGGAGGGAAAATACTTGTTCTCTTCGCGTTCGTCGGCACTTGTTAAATGACAAAAAACGAACAATGAACACCTATTTATACTATTTCATTTTCATATTTTTTAATATTTTACCGACAGGTACTTATGAATTGGCGCATCTTGCAACGTTCTAAAACATGACCACTCATGAATGTGGGTGGAATTCGTGTAAAAAAAATCATGCAGGTAGCCAACAGAAAAAACCCAAATAATTACAAAAGTGCCCTTGCTTTTTTCCTTTTAATTGTTCACGCACATTTATGACCGTTTTTTAGTTTGTTACAGCAACCATAAAAATTTAATAACCTTTTGTTTATTACTCTTTTTTTTTAATTCTGAGAATCATAAAAAAAGTCATCAACCTTTTTTCCAAGGAATTTTGAGCATATCTCGAGCAAATTTTTGAAATTCATACCTTTACTTAATTTTGAATAAATGCAGAACGCGTTAATCGATTTCTATGATCTATGTCGCATTTTGTTTATAGGTTATGTGACTTTACGTGAAAGTTATAAGACTCTACACGTTTTTCCGTTTGGGATTTATATGTTTAAAAAAAAAAATTTTTTTTTGGCAAAATTTTCTTCATAAATTTATTTCTAATTGCAAAAATGTTGATTTGGTAGAGAAACAGTATATTAATGGATTAAAGAAAATGTAATTATTAATTTTTCTCAATTTATTTCAGCAAAATCGAACTAGTCGTTCTCGAGTTATGTCAAACTACGTTTTTGGCAACATTTTACAACTAAGCGAAAAAACATCAAGATAAGGAAAAAATGTAAAAGGTCATAAAAAAAACTGGCACATACGAACGGGTTTTAATATACTGACCTAGTACCATCACCCTGACTTGGAATTTCTCACCCCCCAGACAATAACCCCAAAAATGTTCCACTGTGTAGTAAAAGGCTATTCTTAACTTTTTTCCCAACAATTTTAATTATTTAAAACAAACGTATTTTAACGCAAATTTTCAAGAGTTATTTGGAAACAAAATCATTTTTTTATGTGTATGTTGAATGGTGTGCAGTTATCGCGTTGGCGACCTACTAAGCAGGTTGCCAATCGAACGAGTATATTGTCTATTGATCGCCCGTTTTGACCATATACAGGCCATTTTTTGGGACACATACTGAAACTTTTAACAACCTTCCATGTTTTACACATGGCTGAATCGTCTAAGATTTAGCCATAATAATAACTTTATTGCTGGAGTATAATCTCTTTCTACCGAGCCATTTCTTTAGGTTTGGAAATAGGAAAAAGTCATTGGGGGCTAAATCCGGAGAATATGGCGGATGAGGTACCCAGGGTTACCGTTGAAAAATTTCAAAAAGTCGCACAAAAAGGGAAATATTTTTTAAAAATTGGCACAAAAAGGGTATTTTTAAAAAAAAGTCGCAAACTTTTTTTAAGATAATAAATAAAGCGCAAAAATAGCAATATTTGCTTAAATTGTAGTACCTAAGTGTCCATATTGACTTAATCGCCCGTTTTTGAACATTCTGGATGTTTTTGGGACACATGAGCATAAGCTTGCAGCAGCTTTACTCTTTTACTTTGAGGTATTAAGTGCGTCCCAACTAACAGTACCCATTGTCCATTCACAAAAAATTCTGAATTGTTAAGCATCAAGGAGTACATTTTATCGAGGTAAAAACTGTTCCTCCCTGGGCCGATTTCCCCCCTTTACAATCCCAAACAGCTTGTGACCATAGGCATGCATCATGCAAAATTTCTGCATACGAGGTTGATACGTTTGAGCAATGTCATGCTTCAACAGACACGCGGACGGATTATCAAGGTTATAATTACTTTATAGGGTCTCCGATCAATATTTCGTAAATGACAAATTTAATACTCTCTTTCGTGAAGGGTATTAAAAATCCAAACTTTAAAAGTCGGACAAGGCAGACTATATATAGGGTGTCCCAAGAAGAACGCAATTTTTAAATCTGGCAACATTCGAAGTGTCATTGTTTGACATTTGAACAATTGTTATTGTTTGTTAGTAGAAGGTACGAGGTTAGTAAAAATGGAGCGCTACACGAATGAACAACGCATTCTCATTGTGAAATTGTTTTACCAAAATGGTGAAAGTTTTGCGGCTACAGTTCGCAAATTGCGATCAATTTGGGGTCACAATAATGCTCCAAAAGAGTCAAATGTAAAGAGATTAATGGATAAATTTGCCGAAACTGGGTCTGTTAGTGATGTAAAGACAACAACGCGCCATCGACCAGGTCGATCGACCGAAAATGTCGCAGCTGTACGTGATGATGTCGCTCAAACTCCATCCACCTCAATTCGACACCGAGCTCAGCAAATTGGTGTCTCCAAATCCACTTTGCAGCGAATTTTGACGAAAGATTTGCATCTTCATGCATACAAAATTCAATTGACTCAGGAACTGAAGCCAGCTGACCATGGACAGCGAAGGGAGTTCGTTAATTGGGTATTGGAGAGACAACATGAAAATGCTGATTTTGCCGATAAAATCATCTTCAGTGACGAGGCCCATTTTCATCTTGGTGGCTTCGTCAATAGGCAGAATTGTCGCATTTGGGGTGCGGAAAATCCTCGAGTGATTCACGAGAAGCAAATGCATCCTCAACGTGTCACTGTGTGGTGTGGTTTTTGGGCTGGAGGAATCATTGGACCTTTTTTTTATGAAAATGAGGCAGGTCAAGCGCAAACAGTCAATGGTGTTTGGTATCGTGAAATGATAACCAGTTTTTTCTTGCCTAGAATTGAAGAAATGAATGTGGAGGGCATGTGGTTCCAACAAGACGGCGCCACATGTCATACAGCCAGAGAAACAATTCAATTGCTGCATCAGTCATTTCCCGGTCGTGTTATTTCGCGTTTTGGAGATCAGAATTGGCCGTCTAGATCGTGCGATTTAACACCATTAGATTTTTTTCTTTGGGGTTTTTTGAAGTCGATGGTTTACGAGAATAAGCCGACGACGACTCAAGCCTTAAAAGACGAAATTGGACGCTGCATTAATGAAATACCGCAGCATTCATTAAAAGATCGCGTGCATGCCAGCAAAGCCGCGGCGGCCATCTGCACGATATATAATGTTCCATACATAACCTCATTCTGTCTACTTTACGATATAATAAAGTTTCACGATTTTTTCTTAAATATCTGTGTTTTATTTAAAATTTAAAAATTGCGCTCTTCTTGGGACACCCTTTAATAACCTGCTCTACTGGATGTGCAGCTGAACCCTCTGAAACTAGGTTTTTGGGCTCCTTGAAGATTTTAAAAATTATTTCATGTGGCTTCGTTGGGTTTGTGGCAAAATTTAAATTTATGGTACCCATACTATGTTCTTGCTTGAATGGGCCGTATTTTGGCCATCTCAAATCAAGGTTGCTTCGTTGGTACATTTTACAAATGTTCCGATTTGTTGGTATTTTTAAGCAAAAGTCGCAAAAATTTCAAAAAGTGGCAAAAAGGGGATATATAAAAAAAGGGGCATAAAAGTCGCAAACTTTAGTCTCACAACGGTAACGCTGGAGGTACCCATTCGTAACCTAATTGATGCAATTTTGCCACTGAGACTCCATACGTGTGCCCTCGTGCATTATCTTGATGTAAAATATTTTTTTTCGTGACCGCATGGGATCGCTGTTTTTTTTAAATCCTCGTTAAATCGGTCCAATAAGTTGGCATAATATTCGCCGTTTATTGCTTTTTCTTTTGAAGGCAATCGATGTAGATTATCCGGAGTGCATTACAAAAAAACTGTTGCCATCACCTTATTGGCCGACAAAGTCAGCTTGACCTTCTTCGGAGCCGGTTCACCCGGAGAAACCCATTGCTACTTGGTCTCCGGAGTGTTGTATTGGATCCATGTTTCTTCCACAGTTTACAAAACGCCGCCAAAACTCATTTGAATTGCTGTTAACCAACTCGAAACAATCCTTTGAAGTTGTCACACGATTACGTTTATGGTCAATTGAGAGCAAACGCGGCAGACATTTTTCTTAAACCCAACTGATCATGTAAAATCGAAACCACACTGCTATATGAAATGCGTATGACTTCAAGAACCTCACGCAATTTTGCTCTTCGAGCGGCCAACACCATATCGTAGACTTTTTGCGTCATTTTCGGGTTATTGGCCGACGAGAATGTTCGGCGTGTTTTGTACTTGTGCGACCACAACAAAAGTCAGTAAACCACTTTTTTACCATTTAAATCGATGGTGCAGAGTGTGAGTGAGTATAGTATTTTTCCTTTTCCTTGGTTTAATGGTTTGACGGGTTTTTTCCGCAAAAAATAATGTTTAATGAGCGCTCGAAGATCACATTTTTTTACATTTTTAACAAAAGCCACGAGGTTGTATGTTTTGAACAGCTGCTGAACACAAACTAACTGACGGAACTCTCTCATAATTTGACGGTAGTCTTTTAACAGATGACACTTGATAGGAGCAGTGTTGCATTTCATATAACTACGAGAGAAGTTGGAAAAGTCTCGGAATTATTGATATGCCCTTGTAGCTCGCATACACAAATGTTCATCCGATTTTATGTTCTTTATTCTAGGAGCCACATATTGCATCCAATCTTTAAGACATTTTTGTTTTTGTTTTTTTTTTCTGGAAAAACAATATTTTCTCACAAATTTAAATATTTCATTAGTTTTTTAATATGGGTAAATTTTGAGCCCGTCCTAAGGGGGTTAAAAAAACCTATTTTCAGTTTGTTTTTCTAAACATCCAGAAGTGCTGTGTACGAGAGCGGTTCGGAAAGTTCTTAGCCTATCACTGAAAGAGAATAGTTAGTTTTTCAAAAATATTTTTATTCTTCAATATAATCTCCTGAAACTTCAATACACTTAGTCCAACGCTTATCTAGCAATTCTATCCCTTGATTAAAATAGTTTTCCTCAAGGTCTTCAAAATATGGGGTTTACAACTGTAACTGCATTTTCATTTGAGGTAAAACGCTTGCCAGCAAGGATTTTTTTTAGATTTGGGAACAGGTAAAAGTCACTGGGAGCTAAATCAGGAGAATAAGGTGGGTGGTCAAGCAACTCGTACTTTAATTCATTGATTTTAGCCATTGTTAAAACACTCTTGTGCGCCGGTGCGTTGTCTTGATGAAATATTATTTTTTTGTGTTGTAAGCCAGGACGTTTTTCTCGAATTTGTACATTTAATTGATCTAAAAGGTTGCAATAGTACTCTGACTTTATTGTTTTACCCTTTTGCAGATAGTCAATCAATAAAATACCTTTGAAGTCCCAAAAAACCGTTGGCATAACCTTACCAGCCGATTGAAATGTTTTTGCCTTTTGGGGCACTTCCTCCAGCTTCAGTCCATTGTTTGGATGGTTCTTTTGTCTCTGGTGTATAGTGGTGGATCCATGTCTCATCAACAGTAATAGAACGACGCTTAAAATCCATTTTATTCCGCTGAAAACGATCCAGACAAGCTTGAGAACTGTTCATTCTTATACGTTTTTGGTCGACTGTTAACAAGTGCGGCACCCATCTTGCAGAAAGCTTTTTCATCTGTAGTTCTTCATGCAAAATTAAATGGACTCGATCATTTGAGATGCCCATGGTATTAGCTATTTCACGCACTTTTATTCGTCGATCATTTAATACCATATCATGCACTTTGGCTACAATTTCTGTTGTTGTTGCTGTTTTTGGACGTCCACTACGTGGTTCATCTTCAATGCTTGTACGACCACGTTTAAATTCAGCAACCCAATTTTTTACTGTTGCATATGAAGGAGCACTTTCACCTAACACATTCACCATATCATTATGAATTTCTTGTCCCGATAAACCTTTTTTATGTAAATATTTCATGACACCACGCATTTCTAATTTTTCCATTGTAAAAAAATCGCGGATGCGTCTTTTGTGAACACCTGTTTCTATATGAAGGAGTTGGCAGATCGAAACAAAATTTAACATGTGTTCATAGCAGAAAAACACTTAACTTTTTCTGTTTATACGCGCTTTTTGTGCTAGGCTAAGAAGTTTCCGAACCGCCCGCGTATAGTAAAGTCGACAAAGTCCTACTTTAGCTGTTTTACCAGCTTTAAGCATTGTGCGTTATGAACGACTACACCATTTCTGCCGAAGTTCGGCCAAATTGGACTATCTTTTAATACAGCCCCATGCAAATGACCTTTCCGATAAAAGGTCTTGTAGCTATATGGCAAACATTTTATGACTTGAACAGTTTTTGTTCATTTTACGCATTTACAAAACAAGTCTATCTCTAATGAATCATAAAGCTTTAAGTGCAATATATGTATATAACCATTCCTAGAGATACATAGGACCCTCTGGGTCGATGTTTTTATATATTTGCAACGAAATATGTATCTCCTTCTCAAGAATTCCCATTCTAAGTCAGACCTCAATCAAACTTCTGACATAGGCGCGAATCTTTGGAATATCAGAGTGGGGTAGGGTGTTTTTAGTAGATTCAGTCGATTTTAAGCTTTGTTCTAAAAGCTAAGATGGTTTTAATCAAAAGGGAGGGTTTCAAAAGGAAAGTCCCAACAAAATAGTCAATTTTCCATAATTAAACAAGTTGGTTTTCAGTTTCCGACCCCTAACAAATTAGTTCTAGTTTACCTCGACTAGGCCTATATTCAACAACTATACTCGGATCATACTTCAGCTAAGATGTTGGTGATGTACACTTAGGCGAAGCAGCCTTTCATAGAATGGTATATATAAACTCACCAATGTCTGGAGAACCTGCATTATCAGCGGCTGGAAGAGGATCTTGTACGGCTGCATTATTTGTCTGATCGCATTTTGACATTATTTAAAACTCGTGGCGCCCTGAGCGTTTACCAATTAAATGCTCTTCGCCTTAATACGATTCGGCAATGGTAAAATATTTCGAATAAATTCAACTGTTGTAGCTCTTGGTGAAGAAAAGTTGCAACTGCATATTGCTTTACAAAATTGTTTTCACAAGAAACACTTCCCAATACAATAACGCTATATTTTAGAATTTTGAAATGGGGGCAGAAACTGATAAAGTATTTGTCTACACCTCCTACACACACTTTTAATTATGTACCTTTAGTTCCTGCTTTGTCCATTGAAAACGTGTAGTTTTCGCGACATTGAAAATACGTTTAAATGGCAAAAATACTGCAATACGTACTTATGCCGCCAAGCAGTTGGACTGCGACTTTGTTAGAAGCATTCAACCCCGAGAGATTGGTTTGTTTAAAATGATTAGATTTGTTATCTGTTGCACTCTCAGTGTTGCTTATTTAGCCGTTTTTTTATTTCCATTGGTTATAGGCCGATAAAATTCCTAGTATTGCAAAATTTTCATTTTTTTTTGTCTTGGTTGGTACTGAAAATGACCAAATCGCGCAGTAGGGAAAAAGTTGGCCTTTGAGGGCCAAAAAAACGCTGGAGTCGGTCTATCCACCAGTAAGGTTGTGGCTCTGGATATCTCCAAGGCCTTTGATAGAATCTGGCACGGTGTACTCTTATCAAAGCTGATGGCTTTTGGTGTCGGTGATACTTTCGCTCGTTTTATATCGAGCTTTCTTAGAGATCGCACTATAAGAGTTTTTGTAGATGGGTTCTCTTCCAACAAACATAGGCTTACTGCAGGAGTACCACAGAGCTCTGTCCTTTCTCCCTCTTTATTTCTAATTTTCATTGATGATCTGTTGTGTCAGACCGTGAATCCAATATACTCCTTTGCGGATTACAGTAACCCTCTTGCGGGTGACAGTAACCTCATTCATATTCATTCGACCGTAGGCCGAGTCTTCAAGATATTGAAGACAAAAGGCGAATTATGGATGAGACACTTGGCCGGGATCTACTGGCCATTTCCGAATGGGGTCGAGTGAATAAAGCGATTCACTGACCCAACAATATCGTCAATTTCTATTGATGTTATAGATATTGAACAATCAGAAGCTCTTGATGTTCTGGGCATGAAAATACAATGCGACGCTCGTTGGGCGAGACATGTATTCGAAGTGTCGAAAGAAGCACTCAAGTGCATAGGCTTTTTAAAGCGGTGCAAGAAATATTTCACTCCTTCTGATCTTTTCAATATCTATACAACTTTCATCAGGCCGAAAATGGAATACAACTCCCATATATGGGCAGGTGTTCCAAAATCATTCTTGGAGCTACTTGACCGTGTTCAAAGGAGAGGGATGGTGCTGATAGGTGACAGTAGGGTATCCAACTCTATTGTTTCCCTTGAGCATCGTCGGAATGTGGGTTGCGTGACGCTGTTCTATCGTTACTTTCATGGTGTGTGTTCATCAGATATCCGTCGCTTTATTCCTGACGTAAGGATGTTCGGCAGGGATACGCGACTTTCTAGGAATTCACACCCGTTTGTTATCGATTGGCCAGTTGACCGCACTATACACTACAGATCAAATTCGTTTTTCGCTCGTACAGTCCGTATGTGGAATCGTCTTCCGGCAAATGTATTTCCCACTAATTGCGACATCCAGAAGTTCAAGGCTGAGCTCATTCCAACGTGCCTTTTCGTAGAAAAATGTTGTCCGCTTTGGGGCTGGTATCGAAGCGACACGAAGAGCGGAATACGGAAAGGATGCTGAAACAATGCAGTGATCGGAGTTACCAAGAGGTGCAAGTACATTAACTTCGTACTTTTCATCAACACTTTGATCAATCTCAGTTGAATACACGAAATTGCTCAAACCTTATACCATCAAGATGCAGGCTTGAATTAACTAAGCAGAAGATTGAGTATGCTGGACCTCATGAATTTAATCAATTACCTAACGATATCAAAGAAATTGCTAGAATATCTATTTTTAAATCCAAATTAAAGTCATATTTACTTGAAAAAATTGTAACACTTGTATAATTATAATATAGGTACTATTTACTGAAATTGTGTTTCAGCTAAGTATATGTATAAGTATCGATAGATGTTAGCCAATTAGTCTCTATTAAAGCCTTTAAGGCGCGGAGACGCTAAAAATCATTGTATCTGTAATTCTTTTGCTATGAAATAAATATATATAAAAAAAAAAAAAAAAAAAAGTTAGGTAAAGGTCAAGAATGTTATGTTGGTGCCCTTCTACACACGGAATATGTGTCGGTTCATTCACTAGTTGCGTCAAGTCATTTTGCGCGGCGAAGAGCTCGGCGTATTGGCCCTCCGGAGTTGTATGGCTCGAATGTGAAAGCCAGGCGAAATTATGGACATTGAAATCTCCAGCAACGACAATTTCACTGTCCGGATAACTCTCCAAAACTTTCGATATTGAATCGGAAAGGGCGTCAAAGCCGTTAAGGGAAGCCTCCCTTTCCGAGTTTGGACCTCTATAAATAAACCCAAAATGTAGTACGTGTGTTCCAATCCTGAACTTAACCCAAAGGGAGTTAAATTCTGGATCTTGTGAGTTCAAGTGTTGCTGGCTCTGAAACACTATGTCATTACGTACATATACCACAAGACCTCTGTGGGAAATAAAAAGAGATAGGGTGTGGTACCCAGGAACGTGAAAATCCTGTGGATCAGAATCCTCACGGACCTGAGTCTCACTAAGAGCTAGAACATCAGGCCTATGAAAATGAATGTGAGAAAACACAGCGAAAAAATTCGCACGCAACCCTCGTATGTTGGCAAAATGGATTTTAAATTTCTTTACCATTACGCCAACCAGAGAACAAAACAAGTGTCAGCGTGCAAATGCAGTTGCCGATCTTACCCCCTTTGCCGCTGTTGATCCCATCAAATGCTTAGTGTTATGCCTTAAGCATTAGACGGACAGCGACAAAGAAAGAAGAGAGCCAACTGCACTACACGAAATGGAATGGAAAAGGGAGGGGGAGAAGGAAGACGAACGCACGACGAATAATGCACATTGAGAAATTGTCTATTGTTGTTGGTTTATGTGTTTTCGTTATTTATTTTTTTCTGTTATTTGTAGTTATTTGTATTGCTGTTATTTTGGCTATGGTGTGTTATTTGTATTTGTTGGTTTGCGCGCTGTGGTTTATTTGTTGTTTTTTTTTCGCGGGTTTGTGTTTTTCTGTTTGTTTTTGAGACGGACGAGAGAACTGGGGGGGTTACTCTGTATTGCGATGCGTAAGGAAAATGGTACCTAATGAAATAATTGGTACTCTCTAATGCGTTTTCGTATCTCCTTTCGCATCTATTTTTTTTTCCTTTCGCAAATCTGGCATCACCGCACTCTGTAATACAAAAGCGTATGTCAAAATCGTACGTTGAGCGCAAATATCTTGCGCTAACAAAATATCAAACGCAAAGGAAACGAATCATGTAAGTAAGCACAAATAAATTTTTATATATATATATCTAAATTGTTTATTCTTTTTGGGAAAAACCAAAAAAGTTACAGACTCAGCAATGGCAGTTCGAAAGCTTAGTTGATTTTATGGTCCAACACAGCGATTTGCTCCAATCACCCCAGGAATGTCACATGCATGGAAAAATCCTCTTTTTATTTCGTTTTCCTCTTCCGCAGTTACCTCAAATTGTATGTGCGTGGGACAGAGTATTCGCTCAATTACCATGCAAACTTCTTGTAAGCAACGCGACATAGATTGCTGCGATAATCCTAAGAGATGGTCTTGGCCAATTTGGTGTTGATAACCACCTTGCCCAAGCAATTTCAAAGCAGCGGCCACTTTTATTGGGGTTGGAATTGCTGTGGATCTGTTTGGAACGATGAGGTCGTGTTTAATACATACATAAACGCATCTTTATTGAGTCGAAAATTTTGTATAAATCTATAAAAATGGAATATTTGAAAACATTTTGCACATAATGCCTACTCCATTTAGGGAGAGTATATCATTTAGGGAGAGTATATCTGATCTATCTCTCAAAATTCTTCTTGTAATTCGTTCATAATGTTCATTTTCGTCCTCAAACCATAACGCCACCGAATCCATAACTATGTATTTATTTTTTGTTATTAAATGCTTATAAAAAACCACGTACCGCACAAAAAATTTGTTTAAAATGTTTTTATTTACAAGTTTTGACATTTTGTTTTGCCATTCTTCGTTATTGTTTATTTTGTGGTGCCAGTGTTGCCTTATTTTCGACTTATTTTGCGAAAGCGTTTGCGTTAGTGATACAGAGTACCAAATTGTACTCTTATCGCATTTACCTTTCGCATCGAACTTGCTTTCGCATCGCAATACAGAGTAACCCCCCTGTAACACGGACAACATTTGACGCGGAAGACATAGAAAACGCGTGCGGACTGGACGACAGACTGAACACTACTCAAGAGTGCATCGATGAACTTAAATCTTTGTATGGCGATGAAGCACCATCCTATAGCACTGTGAAAAACTGGTTTAATGAATTCAATCGTGGCCGACGCTCGCTCAAAGAAAGAAGGTCGTCGACGGCCGTGGTGCCAGAGAACATTGATGCCGTGCGTGAACTGATAATGCATGTGACATACAATGAGATAGAGGCATTCTTGGGCATTTCTTCTACCAGCATACATTCGATATTGCATGGAACCCGCACAATTTGACAATCTCTCAAAAAAGGCTCGTGTCGATTGGTGCAAAGATATTTTGAAAAAATACGATCGCGGTGCTTCAAAAGACGTTTATAAGATCGTCACAGATGACGAATCATGGATATGGATACATTCGATATTGCATTAACACCTGGCCGTAAAATAGTTGTGTTCTCGTTGGATCCCGCACAATTTGACAATCGCTCAAAAAAAGGCTTGTGTCGATTGGTGCAAAGAAATTTTAAAAAATGCGATCGCGGTGCTTCAAAAGACGTCTATAAGATTGTCACAGGTGACGAATCATGGATCTATGCGTATGAGCCTGAAACAAAACAGCAATCGACCGTGTGGGCCTTCGAAGACGAGCCAAATCCAACGAAAATTGTTCGTGCAAGAAGCACTTCGAAGCAAATGGTCGCCTGTTTCTTCGGCAAAACTAATCATGAAGCGACTGTTCCGCTTGAACAACGTAGGACGGACGGTCAATTCTGAGTGGTACACCACAATTTGTTTGCCTCTTCGTCTTCGGAGAAATTCGAAAAAACGAACAAGAGAAGACGAATCATTGTGCACAATGACAAAGTGAGCTCTCACACATCGGCTCAAACCAGCGCCGTTTTGACCTGCCAAAACGTCGAATTGATGGGTCATCCGCCGTACAGCCCTTACTTGGCACCGAAAGACTTCTTTTTATTCCCGCACATCAAAAAAAAAATGCATGGCCAATGATTTTCGTCGCTATAAAATGCTGTTGAAGCGTTAAAAAAACCATGTTTTGGAGGTGTCTCAATCGAAGTGGAAAAAGTGCTTCGACAATAAAACCATTTTTGATGATAATTATTTGCATTTTCAATACTAGGCCAGAAATATATATAGCTGTCCTCGTACTCCATGAGACGGAATTGCATCCACTCCATGTCATTGTGTGGTGTGCACTTTCATTACGCTGCATTTTCGGGCCATACTTCTTCGAAGAAAATGGTCACACCGTTACGGTTTCTTGAGCATGTTGCAAGAGTTTTTCTATCCAGAATTACGCCGAATGAGAATTTCTTTGAACTCTGTGTGGTTCCAGCAAGTTGGTGAAACTCCTTACATAGCCCGGCCTGTTATGACAGAATTGCGAAGAAAATTTTCCAATAAGCTGATAACTAGAAACTCCACATGCCGTTGGCCCCCCAGATCGCCTGACCTTACTGAACCTAACTTTTTCTTGTGGGGTTATTGCAAACAGGAAGTCTACAAAGTAAAACCAACAAATTTGAATGAACTAAAGCAATCCATGCGAGAAACAATTGCGGCCATTCCTGTCTCAACTCCCGCCAAGCAGTAATGAACAACTTTTTGGTAAGATTCCATTATTTTTAAAATTGAATGAGCGTTAACATGAATAAGAGAAATGAATTTCAAGCACTGAAAAAAAAAGTTTTTTGAGTTTCTTAATGGAGCAATATTCATCAGCTACCCAGTATGACAACCACAACTGGCTGGGAGTACCTCATCCGATCAACCCAATTGTATGGTACATTTTCGATTGTATTCACTTGACACTGATAATTTCATCTGTTGCAATTTCAGTTAAAGTGTCAGCTTCATTTTCTACTCGTATTCCTGTCTCAACTCTCCAACTTTTTGGTAAGATGCCGCATATGCATTAACGATCAGGTAGGTGGTGGGGGGTTTAAATCCATTATTTTTAAAACTTATTAAGCTTTATTTATAAAAAATTAAATGAGCTTTAACATGAATAAAAGAAAAGTAAATTTCATACACTAAAAAAGCAGTTATTTGAGTTAATCTAGCAATATTTGTCAGTCACCCTGTATATACAACTAAAGTATAATGTCTTAAAAACTAAAAATAATAATTTATTTATTCAAAAATCAATTTAAATCTAACCCCTCGTATCCTTACTTTTTTTACTCATGTCATTTTACTCATTTTATTTCCTTCGCCTATTACAGAAAACTCTGTCCCACGATCCTTTTCCAGAAAATCTTCAGCATTCCATGGCTGAACCGCCGTACTGCCCCAAATGATGTACAACAAGTTGGCAAAAAAATAATATGACCGCTGAGATGGCAAAAACACTCTGCCGCTGAAAACGATTATGCTGTAAATTCAAAAATATATAAAACTCCAAGAATTGGCCAGATCTTATAAGCGGAACTTACCACATCTGTGATAATGACACCCACTACCAAGGGCGATAGCAGAGGCATTAAACTCGACACCGTATTCACAATGGCATAAAGTATGCCCGTATGATTTGGCGTCAAATCGATGCACTGCCAATAATATTGGCACTATTCATAGCCACACAGATGGTCATCAAGGTCATGGCCAGATCTTTATGATCCTCATTGAGAAAGCCCAAACCAATTAGACAAGCGGCGGGTATCCAGCAGGCAGGGCTATTGAAGAGTCTACGCACAGAGGTTAACGACAATATATGACGCAGCTGGAAGATTTCCCCCAACACCATGAAGAAATATGTCATTAGCCAACCTGCGAGAAAGGGCAAAGCCGAGAATAGGGCATTCGATTTGATGTCCATATGTAATACCCCGCTTAAATACTGGGGTATCTGAGCGGAAGATGTTGATATGCCCCATATCGTAGCACAGCGTACTACCAAAAATACCATAAATGGCACCGAGGTCATGACAGCCTTCCATGGAGTTGGAATTTTCTTGCTCTGGGCGCCTTCTTGTGAAGCTAAGTATGAATGAATATATTGTTTTTCCACTGACGTAATATATTTTGATTCATCAGGACTGTTGGCTGCCAAGATGAACCACAAGAGGCACCAGACAATGCTTATGCCGGCTGACACATAAAAGACACCGGGCCAGCCCAAGGGTCCTTTAGCAATAAGGCCACCTATGACCATGGCCAAAACCGTACCACAATCCAGGCCGGAGAAGCCAAATGTTCCCAAACGATTGCGTTCCTGCACGGGTGACCATTTGGCCACATGTACAAAAATGCAAGGAAAAATCAGACCCTGAGATAAGCCCTGCAAAACGCGAATGCCGCAGAATGCCTGCCAGCCACCCCAGCCTACAGCACAAGGAATCAAAGCACTCAGCACAGCCGTAATGAATGTTGCAAAGCCCTGGATAACTTTTGATCCATAATGTTTGCATAGAACTCCGCCGGGATATTGTGTAACGATGCAGCCCCAAAAGAAACTCGAGTGTATAAAGGAAAGCTGTTTTTCATTCCAACTGAATTCCTGAAAGGAAAAACAATATAAGATCAACTTTGGTGGGTACTTGGAAATATAGTAATCGTATGCATACCGGAAATTCTGGATTGGCCGTTTGGGCATTTGTCTTGGCCACCAGAGCAACGCTGACATTCCAACGGCAGACACTTGTAGCCAGCATATCGAAGAATATCAGCAGGGACTGGACATGGCGCATTCCCACAAGAGGACCTGAGTAAACAAGCAGAACCACAAACACTTATTATCTGGAAAACCCCTAAAAATTATATTGAGGGTAAGTTTTAGCTTGTTTATTAAATACCTTTATTTGCTTCAATGGCCATCTCAAGTTAAACTGCTCGCCATCGTTTCAAAATCTGCTAAGCTAAACCACAGGCATGGTAGTTATCCATAATATTCTGTCTTTATTCCGAAACCCGTATTTAAAGACACACGTTATTCAGTATTTAAATCGAATATTTGTCCATGAAGACTTCTTCATATAAAAGCTGAGAAATATTTCGCAGCCGCAATGTATGTCTAGTCTAATATTAGAGAGACTTCTAATGTTTAAACAAATGTTTTCAAACATTGTGAAAATTTAATTTTTGCACTCTTCAATATCTGTTGGCCCACAGTGGGACCCAAGAAACATTATCTTTTTTAAGTTTTTTGATCTAAATATTCCATTGTCTCTGAGGCTTTTGGAAAAAAATAAAATATAAAAATATATTTTATTATAATAATTCAAATTGAACATTGGACCTTAATGGGTTAAAGTCAAATTTATACTTCTCAGGGCCATTAGAAAAATATTTTTTTTAAATAATTCAAATTGATCATTGGACCTTAAAATGGCTACAATCAAATTGGTTCTTCACACCATAGAATTCCATTTTCTCTAAGGCTTTGGAAAAATATTTTTTTTTTAATAATGCAAATTGAAAATTAAACCTTAATAGGTTAAATCAAATTTGTTCTTCACATGAAATACGATAGCTACTGTATTAAATTTTATCGCAAATGCCAACAATGACGAACTTTTTTTTGTATACAATGTAAGTTATTCTCATTGAATCACAATATTGTAGCACCAACAGTCTAAATTATGAGGAAGTACTTCACGTACTAGGATTTCCCTTATAAGTTAATCGATAAAAATAATTTCGGTTTGTTTGAAGAGGTTTGTTGAAAAATTTCCTACAAAATAAATAATCAGAATTGACCGTCCTACGTTGCTCAAGCGGAACTGTCGCAACATCACCAGTTTTGCCGAAGAACCAGGCGACCAATTGCTTGGAAGTGCTTCTTTCACGAAAAACTTTCGTTGAATTTGGCTCGTCTTCAAAGACCCACACGGTCGACTGCTGTTTTGTTTCGTGCTCATACACATAGATATATAATTCGTCACCTGTGATGATCTTATTAACGTCTTTTGAAGCACCGCGATCGTATTTTTTTCAAAATTTCTTTGCACCAATCGACACGAGCCTTTTTTTTAGAGATTGTCTAATTGTGCGGGATCCAACAAGATCAATGTCTCTATCTCACGGTATGTCACATGCAATCTTATATTATCAGTTTATGCACGGCATCAATGTTGTCTGGCACAACGGCCATTTTTGGAAGACCTTCGTTTTTGAGCGACCGTCGGCCACGATTGAATTCATTAAACCAGTTTTTCACAGTGCCAAAGGATGGTGCTTCATCGCCATACAAAGATTTAAGTTCATCGATGCACTCTTGTCTGATAATCCACGTCGAAAGTTGTGTGAAATGATCGCACGAAACTGTTCATGAGTTAATTCCATTTTTTGCCAAATTGATTTTTTCAAGTCACCATAAACAACACAAATGATGGTTGTACGTCAAAACGTTCTGAGTACGTCAAACGTTCCAATGGAAATGTCAGATGGCGTTAGAAATATATATAGCAACTCTCGTAAGAGCCATTAAAAATTAACGTAAGAATTATTGAATTACAATATTAAGAGCCATGAAAAAATAGGGTTTATTCTTTTATTGTTGCTACTGTTGCGTCACATTCTGCCGAGAAGGCAGACCTTGACCTTGAAGAATTATTGCTTCGAATCGATCCGGTGAATATAACCATAACCGGCTGCTGTGTGAACTTTTTATTGATACACATCGACGAAATCAAATGTAGTTTAAAACAATTTAAAAATAAATTTTTTCGATTTTCAAAAATAACTACAAAATTATTTTCGATTTCTTGAAGTAATGATTTCTTCAAAATCAAATGTTGAAGAAATGAACAAAACAATTCGAATTTTAACAAAAATTCCGATTAACGGGGAGTATAAATGCTATTGAGAATCTCAATGTTATCGATAAAATTTTGATAACTATCAAATTTTGAAAATATATCAACAGATTTTGGATAAAAATCAATTTTCAAAAACTGAACTTCGACTTGATTTTGATTAGGTTGTCAACAGAAATCGAAATTGGTTAAAATTTAGAAGTGTCATCGATCCCTGCAAAATTGACGATTTTAACGAACGTGCCCACTTAAATCGAAATTGTACTAAACTTAAAGTGAAAATCGAATTTTGACCAATATTTCGTTTGAAAACATTATTGATTGATTAAAGAAAATTTTGAAGAAATTCCTGATAGAAGGCGATTTTGCAAAAACTCATATTAAGGCAAAATTTTCGATAAAGTAATCGATGAATACCGAATATCAAATGATATTCGAATATCGATAGAATTCCACTATTAAGGGTGGTCCAACTAAAACGCAGGATGTTAATTGTAATCAAAATGAAAAGTTTCTAGAGCATTATCTTACTATTTTTTTATGATTGAAGGATCTATTAAAATTTTGTGAAAAAAATATAATAAAAGTTAGTGTTGGACCACCATATAGATAAATGGTCAATACAAGTCAAATGTGCAGGCAATTATCAATGAACCCCCAAATAAGTCAAAAATGTCTATAAAAGTCGAATTTTGATGAAAATCGTACTTAGTTAAAATTCTTGATTAAATTCAATTTGTCATTGAATTTCGACGAGTTGCTGATCAATGTCGAATGTTGCCGAATGCGCCAACTAAATTTCAAAATAAGTTTTTATTAAAATCGAATTTTAATGAATATGCTAATTCAAAAATTATTATTATTAAGAAAACATAAACATCATATTAAGCCAAAATTCTTAACAAATTAATCGATGAAGACCGAATATTAACAGAACTGAAGATTTTTTTTTTATATAAGCTTTATTTGAATTATTGAATCTGCTCCAAAGGAGCCTAACAATAAGTATACGAATCTTAAGTATAATTCAATAATGAATCCTAGTATGGATTTCTTGTAATGTGGATCTCTGCTTATTGGCAGGAATTTTAATTAATTTGGTCAAAATAGTATATAACTGGTATGGATCACATGCCTGAGAATTTTAAACCTAGTTTGGCTTAAACCTCGTAATAAAGGGCCAGAGGACCCTTACAGTCATTTACAGAGTGCCCGCGATATTATGTAGAGTGAAGAACTCTAGTAATGTATGTATAACGGATAACTCTAGAATAGCAGAGTGGACGACGTAATTTAGGTTATGTAGGTTTTTCGCGTTGACTGTTTTAAGGGTCACGTATGAGAGCATTTAAGCCACGTGACGTAGAATAAAGGATTCTACACAGTCTTTTTGAGTGTTCGTCCGCGATTGATATTGACTGTTTTAAAGATCACGTATAAGAGCATTTAAGCCACGTGACGTAGAAAAAAGAATTCTACACAGTCTTTCGTGCGTGTGTGTTCCCGATTACTGTTACGGATGAAGATTAGAAAACACGGCGTTCGTTTCTCCGAAGTCTTAAAGAGCTGGGACTGCACAATAATTGTCTAGCAAGTATGTTATCATGACGTTCGAGCTTCTCTTTGTGCTTTATATTGATTTTTTGAATTGCCTCTTTAACGAGAGGTATTTTCAAGTCTCGGTGGATATTTTCAGTCCTCATATACCAAGGGGCACCGGTAATAAGCCGCAATGTCTTCGATTGGACTCTTTGGATTTTTTCGAGATTGCTCGAGCTTGCTTTGCCCCATAGCTGGGCACCGTATAACCAGATAGGTTTGATTGCACTGTTGTATAGCAGGACCTTATATTCAAGGCTTAGTTTTGAGTTCGCGTTTAGGAGCCAGTGAAGTTGATGGACCTTAAGTTTCAGTTGAGTTTTCTTGGCTTCGATATGACTTCTCCAGGTAAGTCGGCGATCCAGGTGGATTCCAAGGTATGAAACATGATCAGATTGAGAAAAAGGGATATTGTTTAATTTCAATGTCGGACAAGTGCTAAAATTCAGTGTGAAAGTTACCTGTGTGCATTTAGCCTCATTGACTTTTATTCTCCAGTCAGAGAGCCAAGATTCTACTCGTCTGAGATGTACACCTAGATTCATAGATGCAATATCCTGCTTTTTATGTGTGGCCATTATAGCGGTATCATCGGCAAAAGTGGATGTTAGCACGTTTGGGCTGGTAGGAATATCTGCGGTAAACAGAATGTAAAGGATAGGCCCCATGACGCTTCCCTGGGGAACACCTGCTAGATTTCGCGGTCATCGGTGACGTGTTGTCCACATTTGACTCTGAATCTGCGGTTTTCTAAGTAAGACTCAAGAATTCGATGCGTATTTGCCGGTAAGTATTTGCAAATTTTGTAGGTCAAGCCAAAATGCCAGACTTTGTCAAATGCTTGCGCAACATCCAGGAATACGGCGCAGCAATATTCTCGCCGTTCAAATGATTTTTCAATTGCTTGGGTCAGACGGTTTACTTGTTCGATAGTGCTGTGACCTTCGCGGAATCCAAACTGATGGTCTGGTATTGTGTTATTTGACACTAGGAACGGTTTTATTTTCGATAAAAGAACTTTTTCAAATAGTTTGGATAAGCAGGGAAGCAAACTGATAGGCCTGTATGAGGAAGGTATTGATTTGTCCTTTCCTAGCTTTAAAATCATCTGAATCAGAGAAATTTTCCACACTTTAGGAAAGTAACCATGTCTCAAAATAGAGTTAAATAATTTTGCCAGGAACTTCACAGCAATATAGGGAAGTTCCAAGATCATTTTGGGCGTGATAAGATCATATCCAGGTGCTTTACATGGATTCACGGTTTCTTTAATGACATTCAGAACTTCATTTGCGTTAGTAAACAATGGAATTACGGCAGATATTTTATCATCAGGTGGAAGGAGGTCGCTACTTGCAGGATTTGGGCGAACTAAAGATGAATATCAAATATCGATGAAGATCTGTTATCGGTTATAAAATTCTTGATTAAATTTATGTTGGTTTTCAAGAAAGTTTCTTGTATTAAAATTAAATACCGACTAGATTTTGTGTAAAAATGAAATCTCCACAAAATTTTTTATAACATTTTTTATCATTGAATTTCCGCACCTTTTCTAATCAATTTCGAATGTGCCCACTAAGTTCCAATATCATTTTTTATGAATATAAAATTTTAATAAAAATGCAATTTGACAAATTATCGATAAAAATTTAATTTCCGCAATTCAAACCGATTGTGCAAAAAAAGCCTCGATGAAATTCATATAAAGACGATATTGTCGATGTGAATATTAAGGATGGTCTCTGAAAAATGTATTCGGACATTTAAAAGATAAAAATCTAATTTCGACAAAATTATTTTTGAAAAAAATTGTAAAATAAAACTAATTTTAGGCGACCAGTCAATGTAGAGGTTTATTTCCATCAAAATTTCGATGAAAAACGAAATTCTATCAAATTGTCTATGCAATTCGAATTTCGATTAAATCATTTATTTTTATTTCGGTGTTTTGATTTGTTAGGATCATTTGATGTTATTATTTTTAAAACAGTTAATTATTCCACAAGCTAATTAGAGAATATGGGAAATTTAGTTTAGAGTTTCAACGAAATTTTTATTGAAATCCCATTTCACTTAAATTTTGGATAAAAACTTTAAAAAATAGGTTATCAAATATGAATTTTTACAAAATTACCATTAAAACCACAAATTCGGTCGCAATTTTCATCAAAACTCTAACAATATATATGATGTATATGTGACTCGCAAAATAGAAAGGGACCTAAGGTTAAAAACCAGTTTTGTTCAGGAGAGCCATTTTAAAGATTAGGCCCCTTTCTATTTGCGCTTAGAATCGTCGACTTCACTTTCATAAAACGCGCATATCTCTTTGGAGGTAACACTTTTGGTGCACTGGGAGCTAACACTTTGGGTCTCATTCGATGCTCAGATGTTGTCCACATCAAAAAAAGAAAAAAAATGAAAATTGATTTTTCATTTGCGCTGTCACACATATAATTTGCAGTATTTGTAGCCTTGATGAATTAATTTAAGAATTTTTTTTTATAAAATTCAAATTTTGACAACAGCTTTAAAAAAATTACTGAAATTAAAAATAAATAAACGTATTATTGTCTACAAACATTTAATTTCGTGAAAGTTGTTTACAAAAAATTAAATTTTGTCGAAGTTTTTAATAATATAAGTTATTTAATAAAATGTTAAACAAAATTTTTATTTTATAAAACTATTTTTCGGCTTGAGGTCATTTATTTAACCTCGTTGTTTTATGTGTTGTTTAATATTTTTTTAAGAAATAAATGGTGACGACACTTTCTGAAAAAAGTATTTTCGTCAACTTTTTTAATTAAATTTTTCTTACGAAAATTTGGATAAGATTCAAATTTAAAAAATATTCTTTAACATTAAAATTTCGACACAATTTTCTATAATAACAAAATTTTAAACTAAGTTTCTATAATAACAAAAGTTTAAAGTAAGTTTCTATAAAATGAAATGTCGACTAGACTTCCAATAAAACGAAGTTAACATTTATTTGAATTTATTTCCCTCGACAAAGTCAGTTCGAAATATTGGTTATTTAAAATGCAATAATTTTATAGAAACACCAACATTAGTTTTTTGCTTTTGACCTCAAGCCTAACAATAACTGAAAACTAAACAAAAAAAAGTTTTTTCCACGAAATTTTCTATAAAAAAAAATTACTCTTGAATAAATTTTCCTCTTACGAACTTTTTACTATCGAAATTCACCATAAAAAATTAATTTCTTTAAAAATAATTTCGGCGGTTTTTTAAGTAAAATTTAAAATTTTTGAAATTTTCTTTAAGAGTTTTATATTGTCGAAACTCTTATTATACGAAATTCTCTTGAAATTTTATTTTTTTGCTTTAACAACGAAATTTTAAATGGTAATTGAATTATGTCAAAGGTTTCTCTAAAATTTTGATTAACATCGATTTCGATAAAAATCTATACAAAGTTTGGATGAAAATCGATTTTCTTTACAATTTTTGCTAAATATCGATTTTAAAAAACAAAACCATGTTCAAAGTGACACACGTTTTATATTGTGTGTTGGGTTATGTTGGACTGTTGATACATACTCAAGTGCAGCGAGAATAAACATTGAATTATTTGTCCACCAGCAGTTAATTTCTATTCTTAGAGATAAGTGATGAACGCACAATCTACTGAATATACAACCTAATAAACACACATGGCGATAAGGGCCTGTGATAAGTGCAACAGCCCACGCATAAAAACTATTGATCGCTGCCTTAGAAAGAATAAGAGCAATGTGGTTCGCTTGATAAGAATTTTTGTAGATATAGTCCTAAGCGAACACATTTTCAAATTAGAATGAAACCATTACTAGATCGAAGAAGATCTGAAACATCTTTTTTAATCTTTAGTATAAAATAAATACTCACCAGGAGAAGACCCTACAACTCTTCTTCAAATTAAGTCAGAATAAATCTACTCAACGAAACATTTATGTAGAGAATACAGTGTTTCATTTTACAACCATTATCCTGTAAAATTTTCGATAAAAAACTAATGTTTACGAAACATTTTAATAACGACCGTTGTGTGATTGTTATTTTCATTAAAGATGGAATTCTTAACAAAATAGGAAATATGCCATACTTTTCAAAAAAAAAACGAACTTCAAATTTGACTAAATTTTCGATAAAAAATCAAATTTTGTAAGATATTTTACAAAGACAATAAATTGTGCAAGATGGGCAATGTGCCTTTTCTTTGCAATAGTGTAGAAAAACACACGTCAGAAACGGGGTTTATTTTTGACCATTCTTTTGTACAAACTCACAAGAAAACTAGAAAGTCAAAATAGAAAATTGGGACAGAAAACACTAAATTCGCCCAAAATGATTTTTACTCATTTCTTATTTTCGCTTTCTCGATAAAGCTCATCGATCATTTTGTACAATTTATCGTCTTTCAGTCTTTTTAGGAAAGCATCTCCATCGTTATGTTTTAACCATGACCTAATTTGTCTCTGACCATAATCTCTCGAACATTTGATGAATATCGATTTCGATAAAAAAAAAATTATATTTAATACAGACCGTTTGTGGATGGTTATATCGGTAAAAGATAGAATTTTTAAAAATAAAAAATTAAATTTGTCATACTTTTCAACAAAAAATCGAATTTAAAATTTTCAAAAATTTTCGATATAAAAATCGAATTTTTGTATGATTTTTTAAAAAAGCCTCTTTATCGTTATATAAGGGCTACCTTGCCTTATAATGAAAATGCGAGTATTTATCATCAAAAATGGTTTTATTGTTTTTCAAAGTATTCTCCAGCTTGATTTATACACTTTTGCATGCACTCAAACCAATCTTTTTCCACTCCGATTAAGACACCTCCAAAACATGGTTTTTGAACGCTTCAACAGCATCTTTTAGCGACGAAAATTGTTGAACACGCATTTATTTATTGATGTGCGGGAATAAAAAGAAGTCATTGGGTGCCAATCAGGGCTGTTCGGCGAATGACCCTTCAATTCGACGTTTTGGCCGGTCAAAAAGGCGCTGGTTTGAGCCGATGTGTGAGAGTTCGCATTGTCATGGTGCACAATGATTCATTCGTCTTCTCTTGTTCGTTTTTCGAATTTCTCCGAAGACTTCAGGCAAACAAATTGTGGTGTACCACTCAGGATTGACCGTCCTACGTTGCTCAAGCGGATCAGTCGCCACATGACCAGTTTTGCTGAAGAAACGGCAACCATTTGCTTTGAAGTACTTCTTGCACGAACAACTTTCGTTGGATTTGGCTCGTCTTCGAAGACCCACACGGTCGATTGCTGTTTTGTTTCGGGCTTATACGCATAGATTCATGATTCGTCACCTGTGACGATCATATAAACGTCTTTTGAAGCACTGCGATCGTATTTTTTCAAAATTTCTTTGCACCAATCGACACGAACCTTTTTTGAGCGATTGTCAAATTGTACGGGATCCAACGAGAACAGGCCTGTTTTACGGCCAGGTGTTCATGCAATGTCGAATGTATGCTGGTGGAAGAAATGCCCAAGGATGTCTCTATCTCGCGGTATGCCACATGACGATCTTGCATTATCAGTTCACGCACGGCATCAATATTCTCTGGCACAACGGCCGTTATTGGACGACCTTCGTCTTTGAGCGAGAGTCGGCCACGATTGAATGCATTAAACAAGTTTTTTAGAGTGCTATAGGATGGTGCTTCAACAAATTTAAGTTCATCGATGCACTTTTGTCGTGATAATCTACGTCGGAAGTTGAGAAAAATGATCGCACGAAAATATTCACGAGTTAAGCTATTTTTTTTTTGTCAAATTGATGTTTTCAAGTCACTGTAAACAACACAGATGATGGTCGTACGTCAAAACGTTCTAAGTATGTTTGTGCTAAAAAATGGCAAACTTTCCAATGGAAATGTCAGATGGCGCCAGGCAACACTTAGTGTTGCCTACTCCAGTTATATATATATAGCAACCCTCGTATCGACCATTTTGTACAATTTATCATCTTTTATTTTTTAGGAAAGCCTCTTTACAGTTATATTTTAACCATGACCTGATTCGTCTGTGGCCATAATCTCTATAATTTTTGATGAATATCAATTTCAATAAAAATCTATATTAATAGACCGTTTATGGGTGTTATTTCGGTAAAAGATGGAATTCTTAAAAACAAAAAACATACTTTTTAAATAAAGGCTGGTTAAATTTTAAGAGCCTATGTTGAAGGTAAACCACACCTAAACGTCAAGTTTTGTTTCTGCATTTCATTTGACATTTTCAATTTCAGACTAACTCGGTTTGAACCATAG
Organism: Hydrotaea diabolus; assembly: GCA_963513945.1. Classification (NCBI taxonomy): domain Eukaryota; kingdom Metazoa; phylum Arthropoda; class Insecta; order Diptera; family Muscidae; genus Hydrotaea; species Hydrotaea diabolus. Next base: position 29,049,785 of record OY740720.1, on the reverse strand, counting down.
AAAGATACATAAGCGAGCAACGCGTTAAAGTTAGTCAGGCTAGGATGATCAATTTTCGAAGGAAATCATCTTTAGTGATGAGGCACATTTTCACCTCAGTGGATTCGTCAATAAGCAGAATTGCCGCATTTGGGTGAATGATAATCCAAGAGTGATTGTCGAAAAAACAGTGCACCCACAAAGAGTGACTGTTTGGTGCGGTTTATAGGCTGGCGGCATCATCGGGCCCTATTTTTTTCAAAATGAGGCCGGTCAGGCATTTACTGCGAATGGTGTTCGCTATCGTGAGATGATAACGAACTTTTTATATCCCGAATTGGAAGATATGGATGTGGATGATATGTGGTCTCAACAGGACGATGTCACTTGGCACACAGCTAACGATGCAATGGCTCTTTTGGGCGACAAATTCAATGGCCGTGTTATCTCACATCGTGGCGGTGTGAATTGACCGCCAAGATCAAGTGATTTGACACCGTTGGACTTTTTTCTTTGGGGTTATTTGAAAAAAATGTGTACATCGTTAAGCCAGCAACAATTTAAGAGCTAAAGGATGAGATAATTCGGCACATTAATGGCATAGAACCTCAATTATGCCTTAACGTCATCGAAAATGCGGATGGAGGTGTACCGCCGAGCTCGCGGCGCGCATTTGGCCGATACTTTGTTGCATACATAATTGCACCGTACCAATGTTATTATAATAAAAAGAAATAACAATAATTTCCTAAATAATTTGTGTTTTATTCAAAATCAACATCGGCCCTTAAAATTTAACCACCCTTTAGAATACAATTTTGAAAAATTTTTAATACCTCTTTATCGTTATATTTTAATCAATCTCTGGGTTGTCTCCGACGATAACCTCTTTTTAATTTAACCAAAAGCCAATTAAGTAGTTTTCAAAAATAATTTTATCAATATTATTTCTGATAAATATTTATTCAACTTTGATATTTATAATTTATCCAGTCCATAAATAGAAATTAATGCGTTGTATATATTTAGTACCCGATCACATCTCAATCAATGAAAATATTTTAAGACTTCCTTCTGTCTGCCACTGAGTTGGAGCTCTCCGTATCCTTGGGCAAAAGATAGTCATCCGCATCCCATGGCTGCACCGAGGTACTACCAAAAATAATGTACACCAAATTGCCCAAAAAGAATATAGCTGCTGAAATGCCAAAAACAATTTGCCACTGATAACGATTATCCTGCAAATAATTCAAAAAAAATGTCCTTGATTAGTAAGTATTCTCCTTTTTGGATACTTTTTGACAACAGACTGACCACTTCAGTGACAATGACACCCACTACCAAGGGTGATATCACGGACATTAAACTCGCCAACGTGTTCACAACTGAATATAGAATGCCGGTATGATTTGGTGACAAATCGATTATGTTCAATGCACAACCGATAATATTACCACTATTTAAGCCCACACTGATGGTCATCAGGGTCAGAGCCAAGTTCTTGTTGTCCTCGTCGAGAAAGCCCATGCCGACCAGACCTGCGGCAGGTATCCAAAATGCAATGCTGTTGAATAGCCTGCGCAGGGCGGTTAAGCTCAATATATTGCGATGCTGGATAATGTCGGCCACTACCATATAGACATAGGTCATTAGCCAACTGGCGAGGAAGGGCAAAGCCGAGAACAGGGCATTCGATTTGATTTCCATATTCAACACTCCATTCAAATAAGTTGGCAACTGGGCAGCGAACACAGACAGGCCCCACATATATGCACAGCGGGCTATTAAACCGACAAGAAATGGCAACGAGGTAAAGACAGCTTTCCAAGGTATCGGAATTTTCTTTTTTTGGCCATCATCTGACAGCGGTAAGCATGACTCGATGTATTGCTTTTCGGTAACGGTGATGAACTTCGCTTCTGCCGGACTGTTGGCGGCAAAACAGAACCATAAGAGGCACCAGACAAAACTTATACCGGCGGACACATAAAAAATGCCCGGCCATCCCATGGGACCCTTGGCAATGAAGCCACTCATGGCCATGGCCAAAACCGTGCCACAATCCACGCCGGACAGAGCAAATGCCCCCAAACGATTGCGTTCCTGTAGGGGCGACCATTTGGCTACATGTACATATAAACAGGGAAAAATTACGCCCTGCGAAAATCCCTGGACGACACGTATGGTGCAAAATGCCTGCCAGCCACCCCAGCCGACACACCATGGAGTCAAGGCAGAGAGCAGGCCTGTGACCAGCGTTGACCAGCCCAAGATAATTTTCGATCCAAAATGTTTGCCTAGCACTCCGCCAGGAAATTGTGTGCAGACGTAGCCCCAAAAGAAACTGGAGTGTATATAGGATATATACTTTTCATTCCAGTCGAACTCCTACAAGTAGAAACAATTGAGCACTTTTTTGTTGTATTAAAAATACTAGAAACTCCTCGTTGGTATTTACCGGAAAATTAGGATTAGCATTTTGTGCATTGGTCATGGCTACCACAGCGACGCTGACATTCCACCGGCTAATGTAGGCAGCTAACAGATCCATGAACAGCAGAAATGACTGGACATGACGCATCCCCAGAAGAGGCCCTGATGAATTGTAGAAGCAACAAAGAAAATATTTTTAGATCGTTTCGGCCTACGATTATGGATTAGTCTTGATCCAATGCATACCTTTATTCCCTTCGCTGGACATATCAACAATTATTTCTACTGCATTGTTTTGAAAACACTGACCGAAAACACTTCTACACCCGGCGACTATCTCGGCAAATATCCAATGATTTGTTATACCATTTTGAGTTGCTGTAATAAAAGATTTGAAGGAAGTTAATAAGTTTTCAGTGATTAAACCTCTTATCAGTTGTTTGTTTCTATTGACGGTCTACTTGGTCAAATATCTGGTTTCGTAGTCGCCACGCGCTACGAAAGTGGATCGAGAAATGCACTAGTATCTTACAATGAAATATCTGCATAGCAGAATATTGGATAATTTATTCGAAAACCAGTTATAACATTTAAAAGTTGCTGCTATGAATTTGTTTGTTGGTCCAAGAGGAGCTAAGTTGATAATGCGCAATATATTCTATATAATTATCTTGCACCATGAATAGCACAACCCCTATTGCCGGCATTTCAAGACCACTGCATTTTTGCTTTGTTACTTCCGCCACCATCCAATTGAAAAACAAACGGCGAACTTATCTCCAGTTAATGGGGGGTTTCTCTTTCGAATCATACACACAGAGAAATTGTTGGTTGGAAATCAAAGAATTGTTTCTTTTGTAATAGAATGTTCAATGAGTACTGAACATGAGTACTAAATTTTCTACAAGTATAAGAATTGTATGACGACAAGATTAGATTTTGTATGGAACTCGAATTTATGTTCTATAAAATTAAGTTTGGAGAGAATTTGGAATAAAAATGTAATATTGTAAATGTTTATTAAACCGAATTTGCTTGCAGGCGATTTTAAAAAAACGGTTTGACATAATACTGCAGAAAATTTTTTAAATAAAATCAAATTTCTTAACTTGTTACAATTTTTTAAAAAAATGACCTACGACAGATTAAAAAAAAAAAAAATATATGTACACCAATACCCCGGTTTGCGTCGCTAATTGGGACCGGACAAACGCGACGCAAACTGAATCACGTCTTTCCATACGTTTATATGAATTTTCATTTAATTGGTTCCGAGATTCATAATTTGGGCTGAAAAAATTGATTTTTTTTAGTAAAAAAAACATATTTTTTTTTCGAAAAATATCTTTTATTAAAATAAAAATATAACAGTTCACGAGAAAAACGTAAAAAAACATAACAAAAATAGATTAAAATTAAAAATATGAAATTCATAGTATAAAAGCAAAGTCTACATCGATGTGTTAATTTTTAAATCTGAGCTTAAGTCATCTGAATCGATTACACTACTCAACAAAATGAAAAAAATTTCATGTACTCCGGATGCGATAATTTTTTCTGTGTAGATAACCTTGACATGAGCTCGAAAAACGCAATAAAATTTTTTTTTTCGTTTGGTTTTTGTTTTATTTTTTTTTTAAATTTTAAAAATTTTTTTTTGGTTAATTTGTTTCGTCCGGCATAACTCGGGAACCACTAGCCCGATTTAATTGAATTAAATTTTAAAAAATTTAAAATTACAATTCCCTTAATCTGTTCATATATTGTTTTCCTATACAAGCAACAGTTTCCAAGTTAAAAATGAATATATAAAGGAAAAAACTTATTTTTTGCCTAAAGATTTAAATTTTTTTTTTTAAAAAATCCATAAAAAATCCAAAATGAAAAAAAATGTCAAATCTTATTACTTTTACGTAAAGTCACATAACCTATGAGCAAAATGAGACAAAGATCATGAAAATCGATGCACGCGTTTCGCTTTTATTCGCAATTGAGTAAAGGTATGAATTTCAAAAATTTGTGATTAAGGGAATTGTAATTTTAAATTTTTTAAAATTTAATTCAATTAAATCGGGCTAATGGTTCCCGAGTTATGCCGGACGAAACAAATTAACCAAAAAAAAATTTTTAAAATTTAAAAAAAAAAAAATAAAACAAAAACCAAACGAAAAAAAAAGTTTTTATTGCGTTTTTCGAGCTCATGTCAAGGTTATCTACACAGAAAAAATTATCGCATCCCGAGTACATTTTGACTGTTGACTAGTGTTATCATTTCTACGGTTGGATTTGTTATTTTGCTGATCTTTTTATGAAATTATCTAAAGTTTGTTGGATTTTAATAGCCTTTTTTTCCAAATAGATTTCCTTGTAACAATTGATAGCATCGGTCACAACTCTAGAAACTTTTAAACTGCGATCTTCGACCGGGTCAATTTTTTCAAAAATATCCATTGCTTGCGATATCAACTGCATCGCTTCAGAAATTTTAGCTGCAGTTAGTCTTTTTTCATATGATTCGACCTCAAGCGGAAGTGTTTCGTCGTCCAGCTCATTGTTACTCTGAGTTGCAATCAAACTTTCGTTATTTAGCTCTTCGTCGTATAATATGAGATCTTTAATATTCCAGCAAAATTAGCAATTCTAGCTGATTCTTCAAGTGATTCACTTATGTATGGAACTTCATTAATATCTTCCGTATCTTTGAGAATGCATTCTGGCCACAATTGACGCCAAGTTCCGTTCATGCACTATTATTTTACTTCTTTCCAAGATAGATTTATATTTTCAATAGCCATCTTGATATTATAATTCTTCCAAAAATCTTTCATGGAAGGCAAATCATCTCCGTCAGTTGCTTTTAGAAGTTGACTAAAAGTTCGTCGCAGAAAGTACGACTTGAAGTTGGATATAACACCTTGATCCATTGGTTGTATCACAGATGTGGTATTTGGGGGCATAAAAATAACTTGAATATTTTCCGAAAAATCGTCTGAAAAAATGGGGTGACATTGGTGCATTGTCAAGTAACAACAGCACTTTAAACTCAATGTTTTTTGAAGAACAATAAGATTTTAGCTCAGGAGCAGCACAATTTTCCCTCCAATCCTTAAATAAAGATGCAGTCATCCATGCTTTTTTATTTGCACGCCAATGAACAGAAAGTTCGCTCTTTTTAACATTTTTACAAGCTCTCGGGTTTTCAGAGTGATAAATTAGAAATGGCTTAAATTTGAAATCTCCCGCTGCATTTCCTCCCAAAAGAAGTGTAAGTCTATCTTTACTAGATTTATAACCAGGCGAAGATTTTTCGGATTTAGAAATGTATGTTCTTCCTGGTAAACGCTTCCAAAAAAGTTCTGTTTCATCAGCGTTTAAAACTTGTTGTGCAGAATACCCACCTTCTTCAATAATTGCTTTTAATTCAAGTTTGAACTTTTCTGCAGCTGAAGTATCTGCACTAGCAGCTTCTCCTTTTAATGCAACGCTATGCAAATTTCCACGGGTTTTAAAACGGACAAACCAACCTCTTCTTGCATTAAATTCTTCGGAACTTTCGGCACTTGATACAGTATAACTGTCTTTCAGTTATTCAAATAAACTTAAAGCTTAAAGCTTTCCATTCGACTTATCGGCATTCTCCTCTGATTTTGATCTTCGATCCAAATGCTAAGAAGCGACTCCATTTTTTCCATTAAAGGACTTCTCCTTTTTGTAACCTGTTTATGCGTTTTCAGCAATTTTTTTTAATTTTATCAGCATCTCTAGAACAAATATATTTTATTGAAGAAGGGGCTAGTCCAAAGCTTCTTCCCATATCAGCAGCTTTCTCCACAGATTTAAAACGTTTTAAAATGTCAAGTTTTTGTTCTAAGCTTATTTGCTTTCTTTTTTGACTCATTGTTGCAAAATGTTTAGAATAAATTTCACTTCAGCAAATGTTATTGAAACTAATAACTACCCTCACTATCAACCAGCAGACAACCTTCACATACATAGTTGCATTAGAACTAAACGGGAAATCCCCTTTTTCTGTTTTAGCTTTGTACAAATATTTTGATGTTAACGACGTACATCAAAACACAAACGACGCAACTTCGAAGCCCTGCAACGCAAAATGAAATATAAACGGGAAATACCCAAAAAAAACACAGTGTCCGAAAAAATCGACGCAAACCGGGGTATTGGTGTAATTGTTTTTTCTTTTTGTTTGTATTTATTCGGTCTTTTATCATTATTATGACTTGAACAGTTTTTATTCTGGTTCGAGACCTTTTTGTTGTTTCTTTTTCAGAATCAACGTAAAAAATTGGTGAAATGCATTGGCTACGATTGCCAGGCAGATTGTACAGCTGTTTCTACACCCGCCACCCGGTTTTTCTTCTGTTCTTCAGCAGTCTTTCGCAACGATTACTTCGGCAACAAATCAAATGACTTATACGGAAGACTCGTTTTTATTTATGAGAATTACCCTTTGTGTATAGTCTTCGAACTGTGCGTAGGGCAATCTTCATCGCGCAATATCGTTTCCACCCATTCCGTTTCGCAAGACTGCAGAGGAAAAACCTTGGAGGGTTTAGAAACAGCTGCACAGTCTGCCTGGCAACCGTAGCCAATACATTTCACCAATTGTTTACGTTGATTCTAAAAAAGAAACAACAAAAAGGTCTCGAACCAGAATAAAAACTGTTCGTCATTTTATGAAATTTTCTACAAAAAATTTGTCAGAAATATATTTTTTGGTTCAAAAAGAAAATTAAACTTCAACGAGTTTTTCTGCAAAATTAAATTTTCAACTAAATTTTCTTCAAAACTAAAGTTTCATCAACATTTTCTATAAAATTCTCGAAATGTTCTTTAAAATTAGGATTGCCACGAAGTTGTCTACAAGTATAAGATTAAGACTTTCTTTCTATCTTTGAAACCAAAATGTTGTCAAATGTTTCTATTAAATTAAAATTGCCACGAAATTGTTTATAAGACTAAGTCTATTTCGACTTAATTTTCTTAAATTCGACGAAATTTTCCATTGCATTTTCAATTTCAACGCAATTATTGACCATAAAATTAAAATTTCGACAAAATTTTCTGTAAAATTAAAATTTCTACGTAATTGTCTATAAAATTAAAATTTCCACGAAATTGTCTATAAAATATAAATTTGCGATTAAATTTTCTATAAAATTGACAACAATTTTGTAGAAAACTAAAATTTTGACGAAATTTTCGTAAAATAAAAATTTCCGTAACAAGAAAATTTAATTTCGACAAAATTTTCTAATAAAAAATTTTGATAAATTTATATAACACTAAAATTTCGCCAAATTTTTATATAAAACTAAAAGATGGACGAATTTTTCTATAAAAAATTGACGTTTTTACGAAATTTTCAAAAATACAATTCAGTCTTGCCAAACTCTACAGAGACTCCACATTGAGAGCCATCAATAGATTTTATTTACAACGAGTGTGTGTTGTAAAAAGAGTTTAGTTGACTATGTCAACTTGTGTGCCGTGTCGTGCATGTTCATATGTGACGCGCAAAATAGAAAGGGACCTAAGGTTAAAAACCAGTTTTGTTCTGGAGAGCCATTTTAAAGACTAGCTCCCTTTCTATTTGCGCTTAGAATCGTCGACTTCATAAAACGTGCATATCTTTGGGAGGGAACACTTCTGGGGCATAGGATCGGTCTCATTCGATGCTCAGATGTCCACATCAAAAAAAAAGTGAAAAGTTGATGAAAAGTTTTGTTCAGGAGAGCCATTTTATTTTAGGATTAGGTCCCTTTCTATTTGCGCTTAGAATCGTCGACTTCACTTTCATAAAACGCGCATATCTCTGGGAGGGAACACTTTGGGGCATGGGATCGGTCTCATTCCATGCTCAGATGTTGTCCACATGAAAAAACCCTTAGGTCCCTTTCTCTATGCACTGTCACATATGTTTAGCTTGTTTGTTTGTATTTTCGTGGGCAGTTGTGTGAAGAAAACTTGAAATGTAAGGTTTACAACAGTAGTTCTCATTCGTTTGGGGAGAGCCTGGCCCTATAGAGTTCGGTTTAACTTTCAATAATTGCCGCAAAGCTTTTTGAAGAGGGTTGTCAGGGACCCGAAATCAGGATAAAAGCAGTGCGCAGCCACAAAAATCAATGTCACTTTGCCACTTTGTTAAAAACTTGTCTTCTATTTAAATACAGATGCCGGTCTTGAGCCGGTTAAGAAAATCCGAAAAAAAAAACAATTTTCTCTGAAATTTCGATACTAACGTAAAAGCTTTGATTTTAACAAAAACTTCACAGAAAAGTTTGAATAACATTTTACTTAAAGAAATGAATGATTTGGTAAACTAAAAAAAATTTAAATCTTGCATTCTACCAAGTTCAAAATAATTTCTGTGAATTTTTTTTTATAAAAATCGAATTTTAAATTAATTTTAAAAGATGCGACGAAATTTTATTTAAAAATTAAATTCTTTAAAAATTTTAAATTTAACTTATTACGACGAAGTTTTTAATATAATTTAAATACTCAATAAATTCAAAAAATCCGAAAAAATCGATTTTCTCTTAAATTTCAATAAAAATAGTATTTTTGTGAAGTTTTCAATAAAAGTCGTTCAATTCAACGAAATTTCTTTAACAATAAAATTATGACAAAATATTCTATAAAAGTGAAATTCTCTACGAATTGAACAGGGGTTAACCGGCTCAAGACCTCTTGCTTCTATATTTAAATAGAAGACAAGTTTTTAACAAAATGGCAAAGTGGCATTGGTTTTCGTGATTTTATCATGATTTCGGTTCCGTGACAACCCTCTTCAGAAAGCTTTGCTGCAATTGTTGAAAGTAAAACCGAACTCTATATGGCCAGGCTCTCCCCAAACGAATGAGAACTACTCTTGTAAACCTTACTTTTCAAGTTTTCTTCTTCTCTACGAATGTTAAATTTACCTAAGTACGACAAATGGTTTCATAAAAGTTAAACACTCAATAAATATTAAAAAAAGAAAAAAATCAATTTTCTCTAAAGTTTCTATACAAAGGATTTGCTGTGATGTTTTTATTAAAAGCGAATTATACGAGGGTTGCTATTTTATTTATGGCCTAGGCAACACTAAGTGCTGCCTGGCGCCATCTGACATTTCCATCGGAAAGTTTGACATTTTTTAGCATAAACGTACTTGGAACGTTTTGACGTACGACCATCATTTGTGTTGTTTACAGTGACTTGAAAAAAACAATTTGGCACCCAAATGGAATTAACTCGTGGACATTTTCGTGCGATCATTTTTCACAACTTTCGACGTGGATTATCACGACAAGAGTGCATCGATGAACATTAATCTTTGTATGGCGATGAAGCACCATCCCATAGCACTGTGAAAAACTGGTTTAATGAATTCAATCGTGGCCGACGCTCGCTCAAAGACGAAGGTCGTCCAAAAACGGCCGTTGTGCCTGAGAATTTCGATGCCGTGCGTGAACTGATAATGCAAGATCGTCATGTGACATACCGTGCGATACAGGCATACTTGGACATTTCTTTCACCAGCATTCATTTGATATTGCATTAACACCTGGCCGTAAAAAAGGTTTGTTCTCGTTGGATCCCGCACAATTTGACAATCGCCCAAAAAATGGCTCGAATCGATTGGTACAAAGAAATTTTGAAAAAATACGATCGCGGTGCTTCAAAAGTCGTTTATAAGATCTCCACAGGTGACGAATCATGGATCTATGCGTATGAGCCCGAAACAAAACAGCAATCGACCGTGTGGGTCTTCGAAGACGAGCCAAATCCAACGAAAGTTGTTCGTGGCAGAAGCACTTCGAAGCAAATGGTCGCCTGTTTCTTTGGCAAAACTGATAATGGGGCGACTTTTCCGCTTGAGCAACGTAGGACGGTCAGTTCTGAGTGGTACACCACAATTTGTTGACCTGAAGTCTTCGGATAAATTCGAAAAACGAACAAGAGAAGACGAATCATTGTGCACCGTGACAATGCGAGCTCGCACACATCGGCTGAAACCAGCGCCTTTTTGACCGGCCAAAACGTCGTAGTGATGGGTCATTCGCCATACAGTCTGATTTGGCACCCAATGACTTCTTTTTATTCCCGCACATCAAGAAAAAAATGCTGAAAAAGAAAAAGATGCTGTTGAAGCGTTTAAAAACCATATTTTACAAAATTTGCAATGCAACATAATATTTCTTTAATTTATCCTCAAGCCAAGTATGCAGTTAACAAAACCAATGTAATTTCATATAAATAATCTTTGTAAAATAGTCTTTAAAATTACCTAGTCTAAAAATAAAACTAAAAGAGTTGCTTATGTTTAGAACACGGTCCCATCTTAATCAGTGTAAATATTTTAAAACTTTGTATTTTCTGCTACTTCGTAGCGTCCTGTACACTCCGTATCCTTGGGCATAAGATAGTCATCAGCATCCCAAGGTTGAACATCGGTAGATATGAAAATAATGTACACCCAATTGCAAACAAAGTATATAGCCGCGGCTATGGCAAAAACAATTTGCCACTGGTAACGATTATCCTGCAAATTATTGAAAAAATGTCCTTGATTAGCAAAATCGAGCTCTTTTTAAATAATTTTCTTCTTACTAAGAACTTACAACTTCGGTGACAACGACACCCACTACCAAGGGTGCTATCAGGGGCATTAAACTCGCTATCGTATTCAAAACGGAATACAGCATGCCCGAATGATTTTGCGTCAAATCGATTATGTTCAAAGCACAACCGATAACATTTCCACTATTTATGCCCACACTGACGGTCAGCAAGATCAGAGCCAAGGTCTTGTTGTCCTCATCGAGAAAGCCCATGCCGACCAGACCAGCGGCGGGTATCCAAAAACCAATGCTGTTGAATAGCCTTCGTATGGAGGTCAAGCTCATTATATTGCGATGTTGGATAATATCGCCCAATACCATGCAGACGTAGGTCAATAGCCAACTGGTGAGAAAGGGTAAGGCCGAAAATAGGGCATTCGATTTGATGTCCATATTTAGCACTCCACTCAAATAAGCCGGCATCTGGGCGGCAAACACAGACATGCCCCACATATATCCACAACGGGCTAATAAAACGGCAAGAAATGGCAACGAGGTAAACACAGCTTTCCAAGGTATCGGAATTTTCTTTTTGTGAGCATCATCGGACGTCGGTATGGATGAGGCAATGTACTGCTTTTCGGTTACGGTGATAAACTTCGAATACGCGGGCTTGTTGGCGGCAAAAAATAGCCATAAAAAGCACCAGACAAAACCTGTGCCGGCGGTAACATAAAATACTCCCGGCCAACCCATGGGACCCTTGGCAATGAGACCACTCATGCCCAGTGCCAAGACTGTGCCAAAATCCATGCCAGACAGGGCAAATGCCCCCAAACGATTGCGTTCCTCAACGGGCGACCAATCGGCTAAATGGTCGTATATACAGCTAAAAAGCAAGCCCTGAGCCAATCCCTGGAAGATGCGTATGGCGCAGAATGCCTGCCAGTCACCCCAACCGACACACCATGGAGTCAGGGCACAGAAAAGTGCGGTGATAAACGTTGACCAGCCCAAAACAATTTTCGACCCATAACGTTTGCATAGAACTCCGCCGGGATATTGTGTGATGGCGTAGCCCCAAAAGAAGCTGGAGTGTATATAGGATATATACTTTTCACTCCAGTCAAACTCCTGTAAGTAGAAACAATTGAGCACTTTTTTGTGATATGGGGAACTCCTCGTTGGACTTTACCGGGAAATTAGGATTAGCACGTTGTGCATTGGTCATGGCTACAACAGCAACGCTGACGTTCCACCGGTTAATAAAGGCAACTGTCAGACCCATGAATAGAAGTAATGACTGAACATGGCGCATCCCCAGAGGAGGCCCTAGCAAATTTGCAATAAGGTAAATATTTACTTAGTCCGATTTGTAAAGAGGTGGCCTTCGATTATGGCCTATGGAGGATCCAATGCATACCTTTATTCCCTTCGCTGGACATATTTTAAATAATTTCTACTGCATTGTTTTGAAGACTTACTGGAAACTCTGCTACACTGTTTTGAAGACTGAGTGAAAACTCTTCTACACTCAGTGACTAACTCGGCAAACGTCCATCCATTTTTAAGCGCTGTAATGAAAGATTTAAATGAAGTTAAAAATTTATAAAAAAAAATATTTTATGTCGAGCTCGATTTTTAAATGATCAAACTTCTAATTTAAATTCTGAACGACTATCATGCCGGTAAACCCAGTTTTAAATCGGGGGTGAGAACTTGTAACAATTTGTTTAGGCAGCGGGTTTCCACCTCGTAAATTCTGGCAGCTTTACGAGTAAGAGATTTATCTCTACGAAAGTCATTTAAAAAACTGTTCTATGAAATGCATAAGCCTTTCAATGCCGGCGCTAAACAGTAGGTCCCGTTCAAAAAGAAAAAGTATTACGTAGACAGCTCAGTAACTGGAGCAAAGTTTCCTACTAGTTCCTTAATCGGATGTTGCAGAAATGAATTAAGTAAACTTCTTATTTATCAACGGTGGTCTTGGTCAAAAATCGGTCGCCACGATCGAGAAATGCAGATTTTCAAAATAATTCCATAGTAGCAAAGTGGACAATTTGTTTGAAAACTAATCATGCTATTTCAAGATTAATAACATTTCACATCGGTCTAACTAAGCTGATAATCTGGATTATATTTTTTGTATATATATACGTGTATATCTTACACTCAATGAACGATAGGTACTGTTTAATTCCGACTTTGCAAAGCTACAGCATTTTATACTTCCTTCTGCCAATATTTAATTAAAAAACATACGGGCAACTTATCTTCAGTTAATTAACTGTGCAGCATTTAATACTTACAATGGGTGGTCCATCAATTGGTTTCATACACACCGCGAAATTGTTGGTTGGAAGTACAAAAATTTCGTTGGACGAGAATATTTTTTGTTGCTACGATTATCTTTAAATTTAAAAAAAACTTTTGAAAATTTGAAAACGTGGTGTATTCCATTGATTATTCGGTAATACGTCTAAATTATTGGTAGTGTTAACCGGCTTTTGTTGCAACTTATTTTTTTGTATATAAAAGTTTGTTAGTTAATAAGAGAAAAAACTTGTTCGTTTTAATAAAAATTTCAATATTCAAACAAGTAATTAGAGATCCCTGTTATCGAAAAATTGTCGATACCAGACGATAAACAACAAATTCAAATATGCTATATATATATATATTTCTGGCTTAGGCAACACTACGTAAGTGCTGACTGGCGCCATCTGACATTTCCATTGGGAAGTTTGACATTTTTCAGCATAAACGTACTCAGAACGTTTTGACGTACGACCATCATTTGTGTTGCAGAGAATGACAACATGTACTCACCAAAAAAGAGTACTTATTCATAATTTCCATACTTGTGCGCACCAGTATTTACGCCAGCCTGACTGCACACTTTACTTAAATAACGTTGCGACAAGTATGTACACACTCTAACCTCATAACGCACATATGTATGAATGTTATGATACTCGTTAAGTCTAGTCATAACACGCTCGTACCATACGTGGTTGCACTCTAACATTTAACAAGTATACTTCTTATGGTTCGTTATTAAGTGGTTGTCGTTCTATCGAACAAGCAACAGTTCCAATTTTTTTACATCAAAAACTGGCCGAAATACAACAAATTGAACGTAAAAATGCTCCAAAAAAGCGTATTTTCCCGCAGGCTGCCTGAGTCCTTATATGGGGAAATTTTCCACTTTGGCCCGATGTGACCGACTAGCAATACCAAGCAGCTTAACAAAATAAGAAAGAAATCTGGAAAGTTTCAGCCGTAGAATGTTTTCAACAGACGGACGGACATTGCTATATCGACTTAGAATTTTATGACGACCAATAATATATACATATATGTACTTTGTACGGCCTCCGATGAATATTTTTATGTGTTGCAAACGTTACTCGTATGACGAAGTGAATATACCCTTGACCCTAGTGGTGCTTTATTGTGCTTTACCTTTTGTTCATTTTATAAAATACAACAATATTTTTCAATTAATATAGGTACAAAGATTTTATTTCAAATACTCGTAACTCATCAGAAAAAAATCAAGTTGTGACTTCATCTCCTTCAGAAACCAACAAATACAAATACAGACATAAGTATACACCCCATACTGAATGAACGCATACATGAAAAAATATTTGAGTACTCTAGTATGCACCTCATACTCTGGTCTTTTCTCCTATAATTCATGTCATGAAAACACAATTTAACAATTTGGTGCACACCCAATGTATTGTCCATTCCCAACAAACCAAAACCATTTAGAAATAACTTGTAACAAACTTACTATCATAAGCCTTAAGCTTAGAAAACGTTAGTGAAAACTATAGTAATACGCTTGGTAACAATTATATAATAAACAAAATTGAACCCTGTTATAAGCTTGCTAGTCTATAATATACAATAAGCTTAGAAATGTAAGCTTTGAACAAGCTTACAAATGTAAGCTTTGAACAAGCTTAGAAATATAAGCTTTAAACAGGCTTGGAAATGTCAGCTTTGTAAGACATTTTTTTATAGTTCTATATATTTTATTTTACTTTTACAAACTTTATTTCTTCACTTTTTTACTTCTCTTTAATTTATTCACTTTTTCACTTTTTACTTCTCTTTAATTTTCACTTTTTTGTTACTCCAACTTTACAATTCAACATGAACAAAACAACTGAGAACTTTAACAAAGAAAACAAAATGCACGTGTACAAATAACGGCACATCATATACGTCGCAGCGACTTTGGGTTTTTTTGTTTCTTGTGTGAAGCAAGCAGCGTATAGTTGACGACTTTGTGTTTATTTTTCTTTGTTACGAAATCTATGGGTTCAAATGATGTATGTTTAAGAAAAGTTGTAGAAATTTGTTAGTAGTAAGTGTATTCTCCAATTTAGTTATATTACGCTTAGGGACTGGTTTGTTGGGTTTTCACTTGTATTCATACATGCATGAGTGTAAGATGCCCTGTCGACTATTAGTACTTCACATATTTAGGTTGTACCCCGTCTGGATATGTTATGTGTGGTGTTTGGTTGGAACATTTACTCTTCACACTTATACATGTCTCACCAGTTGTACTTTAGGAGTACTCTAAATGGGCATTTCGTCATTCACTGTTGTGTTGTTTACAGTGACTTGAAAACGTCAATTTGGCAAAAAAAAAAATGGAATTAACTCGTGAACATTTTCGTGCAATCATTTTTCACAACTTTCGACGTGGACTATCACGTCGTATGTCAAAACGTTCTGAGTACGTTTATGCCAAAAAATCTCAAACTTTCCAATTGAAATGTCAGATAGGCCAGAAATATCAAACTGTTTTTTTATATATCCTGGAAAGTTGTGGTATCTTATTGGTATTGGAGTTTAGGAATTCATTTATGATATTTATTTTTATATAAAACTCACGCTAGATGGCGCTGTTATACAGTTGCTATTTCTTGTAAATTTCTTAGAAATTTACTTAGGCTAAAAACCAATTTTTGATGTTAGGATCATTGTGAAACATATTTTTTATGATATTACGAAGTACTTTTTATTATTCTCAGTACGTTACTATTACAAAAATGAAAAAAAAAATATTTAAAATTTTTTAAAAGTGTTTTCTGTAGATGGACCAGCTTTTACTACTTTAAGTTCTACATTTCCACGACTGACACGACTAACAAAGTTGAAGATGGTATTGTATACAAATAAAATAAATGATTTTTAAAAATTAATTTACAATATTTATGTTTCTAATATTACAGGTATGTTTAATGGCCCAGAAATTGAAGATTCATGACAAATAATGATTTTCATAATTATTTTAATCAAAATCAATTAATTGCATAGAATGCAATTAAAAACTTGATTGAACATGTTCTTGGTAAAAAAGGATAAGCAGATAAAGCACAAATGGTTAAACGTCTATTGAAAGCCTATTTGGAACTTGGTGTGAATATGTCGTTAAAAATTTATTTTCTCCATCACCATATGGATTGGTTTGAAAAACCAGTTTCCACCGAATCTGATGAGCAAGGTGAACGTTTTCACCAGGTATCTTTAACCATAAAAACTAGGTACAGAGGAAAGAAACTAAATTCTATGTTAAGTGATTTATGCTGGTGGTTAAAGAGAACAACCGATGAAGAGGATACTGACGAAGGGCAAGAACCAAAAAAAAGCATACAGAGACCCTCAGCCTAAAACTTCTGAAACTTTTGCTACTTCAAACGTTCAAACATTGACAGTGATAGTGATGATTATTAAAAGGATCCAAATAGGGTGATCCATTCGAGGTTCCTACTTTTTTAAAGAAAAAAAAAAAACAGAAAATTCAAATTGAATGTGGAATGTTTATTATCATTTGAAAGAACATTCTTTGGAATTTATTTTTTGAAGATTATGTCTATCAAATGTTGGCCGCGGCTACGTCTCCGATGGTCCATCCGCTGAGTCCGATTTTCGATGACTCGTTCGAGCATTTCGACTGGTAACTGGCGAATGACACGCGTAATGTTTTAGACTTTGCATATTCCCACAGGAAAAAGTCTAACGATGTGATATCACACGATCTTAATGGCCAATCGACCGGCCCAAAACGTGAAATTATCTGCTCACCGTAGTGTTCTCTCAATAAATCCATTGATTGATGCGATGTGTTGCTGTTGTAGCGGCAACTGTGTGCCAGGGTGACAGCCCTTGTCCGAAGAATTGCTCTTCGGGTCAATCCGGTCCATAGAACGGGCTGTCGTGGGATGTGTGGGAAGTGGCGCCGTCTTGTTTAAACCCAAAGTCGCCGAGATCAGGAGCTTCAATTTCAGGCATCAAATGGTCGGTTACTATGGCACAATACCGGTTGCCATTGAGCTTACGTTCTCACCGGCATCATTTTTGAAGAAATATGGACCGATGATTCCACCGCCCCACAAACCACACCAAAACCGTTGTTTTTTCTGGATGAAGTGGCAGTTCTTGAACTTCACCTGGTTGCTCTTCGTCCCAAATGCGGCAATTTTGCTTGTTTACATACCCATTGAGCGAGAAATGGGCCTCATCGCTAAACAAAATTGGCTCGAAAACGTCGGATCTTCTTGTAACTTTTCAAGAGCCCATAGAGTGAAGCGATATCACTTGGGAACGTCGGGCGGCTTCAGTTTTTGAACAAGCTGTATTTTTTACGCTTTCAATTTAAGATCTGGAAGTAAAATGCGCCAAGTCGTTCCATCCGTCAGTCCGAGTATCTGCGAACGGCGCTGAATCGACTCTCCACGGTGTTGGTGTACACTCTCAGCTACGGCCGCTACATTTTCTTCACTGCATGCTGGCTGTGGTCTATTCGGTCGAATATTATCCAATAATGAATGCTGGGTCTCAAGATGGGTGATGGTGTTGCGTATAGTACGCTCAGTAGGCCGATTATGTTGACCAGAAGGTTAACGAAGTGCACTTAACTCATTCCTCACAGAACGTGAATTTTCGTAATAAAGTTAAACGATTTGTAAACGTTTTTTAGGTCTCTTCAAGTCTTTCCATGATGAAATGCCAAACAATGCTAAACAAAAATAACATGACACGACTCACACGGGATCTGTCAAAAAAAGGCTATTGAAAAAAGTATCTCTACTTGGATCACCCATTACTTTTAAATACAAAAGTGGTTTTTGTAATAAAAAAAAATATTTTTTTCCAAAAAAAAAAACTCATTTTTTCCATAAAAATTGCATTTTTGCAATATTAACGTACTGAGAATAATAAAATGTACTTCGTAATATCATTAAAAATATATTATACAATGAAGCCAACATCAAAAATTAATTTTTCAGCCTAAAAAAAAGTAAATACACCGTTTTTTCTATGAAAATCTACAGGAAGTAGCACCATGACAGCGCCATCTAGCGTGAGTTCTAGGTTAAAATAAATATTAAAAATGATCTCGCCCCAAAAACAGTAAGCAAAAACAACTTTCTAGGATAATAAAAAAAAAATACGCATTATTTTTATCGAATTTTCAATTATCTTATCTTGTTAGACAGCTATTCAAAATCTTCAACTTCACTCGCCCCTACACATTTGTTATTGATAAAACTTATCTGTCTAAAAGGGGCGTGGCTAGATTTTAATTATTTCTCCGTAAAGGCAATCAAACAATAATGTACATAACCACTCATTAGACCCGTACCGTACTGGGTTAGCAGTTTTAATCATTTGGTATGGAACAAAAGTGTTACGAAGCAAAAAATTATGTCAAGACCCTTTTGACTAAATCCGTTTCATGACTTATTAAGTCATTTGAGCCATGTCTGTCTCTGAAAGTTTGTGCGACTGGTTTGCAAGATAACTTTTGAACGGAAGTGCCAATTGAGTTTAAATTTTGCATGTCTTATTGTTTTTCAAAACTGCCCAAGAGATTGAGAATGGGTCATATTCCCCTTCTGGTACTTTTTTTATACGTTAATGTACCATTTTGCCATATTTAAAATTATTGTAATATCTTTAAAACATTTCAATAAGTAGGGAAAACCTGGTGACAAAACATCGGATTTTTAGCCACTTTTCTTCTGGCACCTCCCACACCAATGACCCTGTTTTAGTGCAGATTAGAACCCACATAACATGTCACCTATTGCGCAAAATTCGGTTAAACTAGGAACTCCTGATTTAAATAACGCTTTTGTACGCGTCTATAAAAAGAGTGGTTGCCACGCCCCTTTCAGATTCACCCAGCGAAAAACGTTATATAAAATCGACGATATCGATCAATGTTTTTAAATAGCCTTAAATATAAATGTACTACCTCTTTTTTGTGGCCTACTCGACCTACGAATTTATCAGTTGTTGTAACAGTTTAGGTGGTGACAGAAGCTTTTTCCTGCAGAACATGAATAAATTAATTGCGTATAATTGGTAAGAGAACACAGAGAAATTACGGCCCTGATGGCATAATTAGGGAAAGAAGCCGCTTATAAAGCTGCCGGGGGGTGGTGTGATTGGACGGACAATTGAATTAACGGGAAGTGCCATAAGGGCTTTGTAGACAGGAACGCACCTGGGAACAACTCGTTCTCTAAACTATTTGAGAATGCTGTTCCAGCTGGCCCTTAGTTGTGCCAGGATTAAACGGACTTGCCCTCGAAGTAGCCGCTCAGTTTCCCAAATTGCAGTAGGTTAGTAACCAAGTACTTTGCACGGTTTTCAGGGCATTCGATATAGACGATCGGTTGACGTCTTGGATGTCCTCACTATAGCTTCTAAAGTCCTGACGTATATGTCGTGGAGGTGGATCTGCCACCAGGATTTGATAATTGGGATGACTGGGCGGCTGATGACATGGAGTGTCATGAGAGCTTTGTAGGCAGGAACGGCACCTGAAAGCTGCTCGTTCTCTATAGCAATTGAGAATGCTGCTCCAGCTGGCTCTTAGTTGTGCCAGGATTGAACGGTCTTGCCTTCGAAGAAGCCGCTACGTTTTCGAAATGGCAGAAGGATATGTACTCAGGTCCTGCTGCTTCAAAAACCGTTTATGGCTTCGAAGACCAAAAATCGGTCGA
Organism: Hydrotaea diabolus; assembly: GCA_963513945.1. NCBI lineage: Eukaryota > Metazoa > Arthropoda > Insecta > Diptera > Muscidae > Hydrotaea > Hydrotaea diabolus. The sequence goes on along the minus strand of OY740720.1, from coordinate 29,029,762 downwards.
CGTCTTGGATGTATTCACTATAAATTCCGAATACCTGACAGATACGTCAAGAAGGTGGATCTGCCACCAGGATCTGATGATTGGGATGAAGTGGCAAGTGACTTGCCTCAAGGACTGCCTAGTCAGCAACACATTTCGTTGTTTGATTAAAAGCATCCTGGTGACAAGACTCCTTGCGGCACACCCATTTTGATTTAGGAAATTTGGATCTTTGACATCGAAATTCTACAATGGCTTGCCTGCTATCTAGGTAATTGGCAATCCATCGCTTGACCCCATTTGAAAGGCTAGAATTCACGATGCTAGAAATCAGCTTGGAATGATCAATCGTACCAAGAGCTGATTGAGGCCAGTTCAAAAGCCAATCTAAAAAGTTATTTCTTGCAAAGCTGTTAATGGTTGTTTTATATATTTCTGGCCTAGGCAACACTAAGTGTAACGCGGCGCCATCTGACATTTCCATTTGAAAGATTGACATTTTTTTACCATAAACGTACTCAGATCATTTTGACGTACGACCATCATTTGTGTTGTTTACAGTGACTTGAAAAAATCAATTCGGCAAAAAAGGGATAAAACTCGTGAACATTATCGTGCGATCATTTTTCACAACATTCGAAGTGGATTATCACGACAAGAGTGCATCGATGAACTTAAATCTTTATATGGCGCTGAAGCACCATCCCATAGCACTGTAAAAACCTCGTTTAATGAATTCAATCGTGGCCGACGCTCGCTCAAAGACGAAGGTCGCCCAAAAACGGCCGTTGTGCCAGAGAAAATTGATGTCGTGCGTCAATTGTAACATACCGTGAGATAGCGGCATCCTTGGGCATTTTTTCCACCAACATAATTCGATATTGGATGAACACCTGGCCTTAAAAAAGGTTTGTTCTCGTTGGATCCCGCACAATTTGACAATCGCTCAAAAAAAGGCTTAAAATTGAAAATACGATCGCGGTGCTTCGAAAGACGTGTATAAGATCGTCACAGGTGACGAATCATGAATCTATGTGTATGAGCCCGAAACAAAACAGCAATCGACCGTGTGGGCTTCGAAGACGAGCCAGATCCAACGAAAGTTGTTTGTGCAAGAAGCACTTCGAAGCAAATGGTCGCCTGTTTTCGGCAAAACTGGTCATGTGGCGACTGTTCCGCTTGAGCAACGTAGGACGCTCAATTCTGAGTGGTACACCACAATTTGTTTGCCTGAAGTCTTCGGAGAAATTTGAAAAACGAACAAGAGAAGACAAATCATTGTGCACCATGACAATGCGAGCTCTCACACATCGGCTCAAAACAGCGCCTTTTTGACCGGCCAAAACGTCGAATTGATGGGTCATCCGCCGTACCGCCACGACCTGGCACCCAATGACTTCTTTTTATTCCCGCACATCAAGAAAAAAATGTGTGGTTAACCATTTTCGTCGCCAGAAGATGCTGTTAAAGCGTTCAAAAACCATGTTTTGCAGGTGCCTCAATCGGAGTGGAAAAAGTGCTTCGGCAATTGGTTTGAGCGCATGCAAAAGTGTATAAATCATGCTGGAGAATACTTTGAAAAACAATAAAAAAAACATTTTTAATGATAAATATTCGCATTTTCATTATTAGACCAGAAATATATATAGCAGCCCTCGAACGATGTGATTCCCTAAAGCCATGTTGATGAGTGGCAACAATTCTAAAACCTTTGCTACAGGTTAAACGCAGGTAAATCGGGCGATAGGATTCTCTTTTGTTCGATTTTTTAATTTGAGTTATGCGTACGACTTTCCAAGTATCTGGAATCACAAACTGATAGTTCCAGATTCTTGGTCAGAAAGGCCAAACCTATTGGCCCAAACTTCCTAAGCATCCTACTGCTTTCTGTGGTATAGCCTTGCAGATTATTTCCTCGACTTTACATACATAAAGGACATAAAGGAGGAAGGTTACGGATCTCTCTTAAGATACTTGCATCTCAGGATTATGGCTCGTTTGGTCCTGTTCTGCGATGATGCATGTCCTTTGAATTGACGGCAGTACTGTGTTTAACACTTTTTGACATCGATGGATAACGACAGACTTTCAATAGTAAGTGTGCTCTAACCACTTGGTGCGCCTGTGCTCCCTAAACAGAGTATCAATTTCCACACTCAACTGCTCAATTGTACCGCCAGCAGGGTCATTGGCGCGTAGTTCGTAGCATTGTTGTGCCAATCAGCAAGCCGTTGATTAAATATTTGATCGGCCCGCAGAAACAATATTTGTTCTCATTACCAATTGTTAGTACACGGGAAAAAAGATTACTTTTAACCTGGCAACAAGAATATTATGAGAAAATTATCACCTCTCAATTAAATACAAAGGCTGCCATATAAACTTAGTAGGGACATAAATACTGTTACAACATTGAACACACCCATTTCAATAGTAGAACTGAACATATCCCGTTAATGTCATATGGGTTTTGAAAGCTAACCTCAATAGCGTTAGTCTGTAACGGGATTTTAAAATTGTTTCAACTTTCATCATGTAGTGGTCAGATAATGAGAACCGTATCGCTTTTCAAGTGTGAAATGAAAAAAGCGATATTTTCAAAACTCTCCAGTCACTAGGGATTAGCCGCATGTTCGTCTACCGAAGCATAAAACTGTTTGAGGAGACTCTAGATGTAAAAGACCGCCACCGGTCGGGCCGCCCACGCTCTGTTCGAACACCGCATATCATCAAAGCCGTTAAATCAAGAATTCACAGAAATACGCTCCGAAAACAGAAACTCATGGCCCGTGAGATGAATATTTCGCAAAAGTCCTTGAGTCGAATCATTAAAAAAGACTTGGGACTTGGGGCTTTCAAACGACGTGCCGGACATTTATTGACTGTATCTTTAAAAAAATAGGATTGAAAAATGCAAATGTCTTTTGGTGAAGCACGCTGGTTACTTGCACAGAAAATTTTGTTCACCGATGAAAAAAAATTTACCGTTCAGGAAAAATTTAACAAGCAAAATGATAGAGTGTATGCGCGGTCATCTAAGGAAGCATCTAAACTGATACCAAGGGTGGCAAAGGGTCATCACCTGGCTTCAGTCATGGTTTGGTGGGGTGTCTTACGATGGGGTCACTGACCTGCATTTCTGCGAACAAGGAGTCAAAACATCGGCCAAAGTGTACCATGAAACCGTTTTGGAAGCTGTTGTGAAGCCTCTTAACAATTTCCTGTTCCACAACCAGCCATGGACTTTCCAGCAGGATTCTGCGCCGGCCCATAAGGCTAAAACGTCCCAGGCCTGGCTTCGAAACAATTTGCCAGCGTTCATTTCCTCTGAAAATGGCCCTCAGTTAGTGCAGATTTGAACCCATTGGATTACAAATTGTGGACGGTTTTAGAGGACAAGGTTTGTCACAAAAGATACCCCAACATTGGATCTCTTAAGACTGATCTGGTTCGAGCTGTGGCCAATTTTCCAATGGACGAGGTTCGTGCAACTATTGACGATTGGCCAGTGCGACCTAAGGCGTGTGTAAAGGCAAAAGGCGGACATTTCGTATAAGTAGATTCCTTTTGAACGCAATATACATCAATAAATATATTAAAAAATATTTGGTCCAAAAACATTCAGTACTTTTTATTTTACAGAATAAAACGTGTGTAACAGTATTTTTGTCCCTACTAAGTATTTCTGGCCTAATAATGAAAATGGGAATATTTATCATCAAAAATGGTTTTATTGTTTTTCAAAGTATTCTCCAGCATGATTTATACACTTTTGCATGCGCTCAAACCAATTGCCGAAGCACTTTTTCCACTCCGATTGAGACACCTGCAAAACACGGGTTTTGAACGCTTCAACAGCATCTTCTGGCGACGAAAATGGTTGACCACGCATTTTTTTCTCGATGTACGGAAATAAAAAGAAATCATTGGGTGCCAAGTCAGGGCTGTACGGCGGATGACCCATCAATTCGACGTTTTGGCCGGTCAAAAAGGCGCTGGTTTGAGCCGATGGGTGAGAGCTCGCATTGTCACGGTGCACAATGATTCGTTTTCTCTTCTTGGATTTCTCCGAAGAGTTCAGGCATACAAATTGTGGTGTACCACTCAGAATTGACCGTCCGCGGAACAGTCGCCACATGACCAGTTTTTTGCTTCGAAGTGCTTCTTCCACGAACAACTTTCGTTGGATTTGGCTCGTCTTCGAAGACCCACACGGTCGACTGCTGTTTTTTACGGGCTCATACGCATAGATCCATGATTCGTCACCTGTGACGATCTTATAAACGTCTTTTGAAGCACCGCGATCGTATTTTTTCAAAATTTCTTTGCACTAATTGACACGAGCCCTTTTATGAGCGATTGTCAAATTATGCGGTATACAACGAGAACAAACCTTTTTTACGGCTAGGCGTTTATGCAATATCGAATGTATGAGGGTGGAAGAAATGCCCATGGATGCCTCTATCTCACGGTATGTCACATGACGAGCTTGCATTATCAGTTTACGTACGGCATCAATGTTCTCTGGTGTTTGAGCCACGATTGAATTCATTAAAGCAGTTTTTCACAGTGCTATAGGATGGTGCTTCATCGCCATACAAAGATTTAAGTTCATCGATGCACTCTTGTCGTGATAATCCACGTCGAAAGTTGTGAAAAATGATCTCACGAAAATGATCACGAGTTAATTCCATTTGGGTGCCAAATTGATTTTTTCAAGTCTCTGTACGAGGGCGACCGCAAAAGTAACTGGCCTAACATAATAAGAACCGTTTTTTTGGAAGTATTATTATTTGTTTTTCAACATAATCTCCTTCCAACTTAATACACTTCATCAAACGTTTTTCAAGTTTTTTAATTCCATCCGAAAAATAAGATTTTTCAAGACCTTCAAAATATGCCTCAGTTTCAGCAATAACCTCGCTATTGGACGAAATTTTTTTGCCATCGAGAAATTTTTTTTTAATTTGGAAACAAGAAATAATCAGAAGGAGCTAAATATGGACTATATGGTGGATGCGGAGCAATTTCAAATCGTAATTCGGCCAGTTTTTGTTGAATTAAAAATGCAGTGTGTGAAGGAGCATTATCTTGATGAAAAAGAACTTTTTTTCTAAATGCGGTCGTTTTATCTTGATTGCTTCACTCAACCGATCCAATAATGCACAATAATATTCACTATTTATAGTTTTTCCTTTCTCAAGATAATCAATAAATATTATACCCCTTGCATCCCAAAATACTGTGGCCATTACTTTTCCTGCTGACTTAACAGTTTTCGCCTTCTTGGGACCACTTTTACCAGCTTCTATCCATTGTTTTGACTGTTCTTTGCATTCTGGGATGTAGTGATGGATCCATGTTTCATCAACAGTTATGAATAGGCGCAAGAACTCTATTGGATTACGCTGATAAATCGCTAAAAGCTCCTCGGAATTGGTCCAACGGACGATTTTTTGGGGCAAAGTCAACAAACGCAGATAGCTTTTTCATGTGGAGTTCATCATGTAAAATACTCCAAACATGTTTTTCGTGTATTTTAAGAATATCAGCAAGTTCTCTGAGCTTTATTCGTCTATCTTTAGTCACTTCATTAAATATTTTTCTAATGTTTTCAATAGTAGTAGCAGTTTTCGGTCTTCCAGAGCGTTGTTCAACTTCCGTACTTAAACGACCCATTTTAAATTGTTGAGCCCAGGATTTCACGGTGGAGTATGATGGTGCATTATCACCATGAACAGAATCCAATTCATCTTTGATTAATCGTGGCGTATAACCTTTTATATAAAAGTGTTTAATTACCGCACGGAACTCTTTATTTTTCAAAAATTATAAAACTTGTTTACTTCAATCACCTGTAACAAAGAAAATAATCATTAAATATTTCGGAAATTTTGACAGATGGCTTATAAAAGATTGCTTTTAAAAAACAAAACAAACAAAAAAAGTTGCTAGTAAAACAGAAAATGTGCCAGGCCAGTTAGTTTTGCGGTCGCCCTCGTAAACAACACAAATGATGGTCGTACGTTAAAACGTTCTGATTACGTTTATGCTAAAATATGTTAAACCTTCCAATGGAAATGTCAGATTATAATACGATAACGATAACAGTATTCCATTAGAAGGATTTTAAAATGCATGGCATTATTTAAGTGATGATGGTAAAAAACAAAAGAAAAATATTTACAAAAAAAACTCAGCTTAAAGTACGACACCAGAAAGCAAGATCAGCATTTGTCAGAAATTGTAAATTTTAAGAGAAGAATGAAATTTTTTTTTAATTTTTTTGTTACGAAAAAGTTTGGCCTTAATGACCCGGATGGGTTTCAATGTTATTGGCGAGCTTAAGGTTAAGATTATAAATTAGAGTGGCTTTAAAATAACTAGAATTTTATTACAAAGATACAAATAAAATTATTGTTGCAGTTGACCCAGTCTGACCCATTAAAACGTGGACATGTGGATACCAAAAACCATGAAATCTCACAAACTTAAAAATATTTTTCCAATCAACTTTTAAACCTGGGTAAATTTAGAGCCGATTCACAGGCACAAGTACTTTACTTCTTTCCACTTGGTACTTTCAATATAGATTTCAAAACACAGTTAAAAAAAAAACCGGTATTTTGAAAAGACTGTTTTTAAACTACTCTCCTCTCAACTCAATCAATGTAAATATCTTAAAGTTTGGTATTTTCTGCAACTGACGCCGAACACTCCGTTTCCTTGGGCAACAGATAGTCTTCAGCATTCCATGGCTGCACTGCGGTACTACTAAAAATAAGGTACACCAAATTGCCACAAAACAATATCGCAGCTGAGATGGCAAACACTATTTGCCACTGGTAACGATTATCCTGCAAATAATTCAAAAATTGTCCTTGATTAGACAATAATTCCCCATTTTGGATAGTTTTGAGAACTTACCACATCGGTGACAATGACACCCACTACGAGGGGTGATATCATGGGCATTAAACTGGCCAACGTATTCGCAATGGAATAAAGTATGCCGGTATGATTTGGTGACAAATCGATTATGTTCAAAGCACAACCAAGGACATTTCCACTATTCATGCCCACACTGATGGTCATCAAGATCAGAGCCAAGGTCTTGTTGTCGTCATCGAGGAAGCCCATGGCGACCAGACCAGCGGCAGGTGTCCAAAAACCAATGCTGCTGAATAGCTTTCGCATGGAGGTTAAGCTCAATATATTGCGATGTTGGATAATGTCGCTCAATGCCATGCAGACATAGGTCAATAGCCAACTGGTGAGAAAGGGTAAGGCCGAAAATAGGGCATTCGATTTAATGTCCATATTTAGCACTCCACTCAAATAAGCCGGCATCTGGGCGGAAAACACAGACATGCCCCACATACATGCACAGCGGGCTAACAAAACGGCAAGAAATGGCAACGAGGTAAAAACAGCTTTCCAAGGAGTCGGAATTTTCTTTTTTTGAGAATCATCTGATGGCGGTAGGGATGTCTCAATGTATTGCTTTTCCACAACGGTGATAAACTTCGATTCCGCAGGATTGTTGGCGGCAAAACAGAACCATAAGAGCCACCAGACAAAACATATACCGGCGGGCACATAAAAAATTCCCGGCCATCCCATGGGACCCTTGGCAATAAGTCCACTCATGGCCATGGCCAAAACCGTGCCACAATCCATACCAGTCAGTCCAAATGCCCCCAAACGATTGCGTTCCTCTATGGGCGACCATTTGGCTAAATGAACATATACACAGGGAAAAACCAGACCCTGAGACAATCCCTGTATGGCGCGTATGGTGCAGAATGCCGGCCAGCCACCCCAACTGACACAACATGGAGTCAAGGCGCAGAGCAGGCCTGTGACCAGCGTTGACCAGCCCAAGACAATTTTCGATCCATAATGTTTGCCTAGAACTCCGCCGGGATATATTGTGAAGACGTAGCCCCAAAAAAAGCTGGAGTGTATATAGGATATATACTTTGCAGTCCAGTTAAACTCCTGAAAGTCGAAACATTTGATTTTAAAAATACAAGCAATTTCTCGTCGTTTTTTACCGGAAAATTAGGATTAGCACTTTGTGCATTGGTCATGGCCACCACAGCGACGCTGACATTCCATCGGCTCATATAGACAGCCAACAGATCTATAAATAGGAGAAATGACTGGATGTGGCGCATCCCAGAAGAGGCCCTGGCAAATCGGTACAGCGATAGGAAAAATATTTAAATTCTATTTGTAAAAAGGTATTTCTCATTTTGGATTGGTGTGGATCCACTGCATACCTTTCTTTATTCCCTTTGCTAGACATGTCAGGCACTACTTCCTCTGCATTGGTTTAAAGACTGACCGAAACACTTCTACCCCCAGCGGCTAACTAAGCAAATGTCCACCGATTTGTTATTTCATTTTGAGTTGCTGCAATAAAAGATTTTGAAGAAAGTTTATAATTTGTTTAAGTGATTTCAATTGCAGTTGTTTGTTTCTATTGACGGTCTACTTGGCCAAATATCGGGTGGCGATTTCACAATCGTCGTCATGCTATGAAAGTGGATCAAGAAATGCAGTATTTCACTATGAAAAATTTGCATAGTAGAAAAATTGATAATTTGACATTTCAAACTTGCTAGTAAAAATTTGTCAACATTTCTTAGCTGTGCTACTGAGCCAGTCGGAGCAGAGCTGAGCTGGTAATCCGGACTAAATTTTATATATTTATATATATCTTACACTCAATGAACAAGTGATACTATTTAAAAACGGCTCTGCAAGGCCATGGCATTTTATACCGACTTCCGCCAGCATTTAATGTAAAACATACGGCCAACTTATCTGCTGATAATGAGCCGTGCACTATCTATTAGGTATAACGGGTGGTCTATCCGAATAACCAAATTGCCTTGTGTAAGTAAACACAAGTTCAAAACCCCACGCATGGTCGTTGTCCGAAACAACAACAACGTAAGGCATTTTATATATAATTGCAGTATTTAAAAAATAGTTTGGCCTCTGTACGAAATATTACATATTCCTTATTGTTGTCGTAATTTTAAATTTGTCGTTTTCTTTCAGTGTACGCTCTAAGATGAGGGTAAATAAAGTAAGTGGTTAAAAACACTAATTTTCGATTAACTTTACCACGGCATAATTAAAATCTAGTACGCCTCTTTAAGCTAGATAAGGTTTATAAAAAAATAATAAAAATAAAAGTGAGGGTATATTTAAGTTGAAGCAACCGACAGAAACCTGCTTAAAGAAGTAAAGCAAAATTTTTAACATGTCTTGGAATTTATTTTCTTGACTATAAAGTATGTTCAGCAGCATTTATAAGGAGCAGAACCGCCGCTGGAATTGTTTGAAGTTCCTGCGTTCATAACTATTGAGGTTCAGACTGATGGGTATGAAAATCGGTCCTTAAAGCCAGATCAAGCGAATTATTATTAGAAGGGCAAATAAACTGTTTCTCGGACACCCGTGCTATAGAACTCCAAAGTATGATCAAGTTATTTTTCTCATTTCAATCTACTTAGTAGGGACATAAATACTGCTACAACATTGAACACACCCATTTCAATAGTAGAACTGAACATTAGGGCGTACCTCAAAAAAAAAGTTCGCCGTACACCTTCGAATATGAAGTATTATTGAAAGGTAGTTTCAAAAAAAATTTTTTTATTTTTTATGCCGAACGTAGGGGTCGCGCTTTTACATTTTTCTATATAACTTCTGCATTTATAAACGGATTTTAAAGTGTGATACATCGATGTTTTTGTCTCGACGAGGCCGATTTTTTGTCTTTGAAGTCATTGAGCTCAAGCACCCCCTTCTGGTACTTACCCATCATATCTCAGTTGCTACTACCCTAATGTACCACTCTAATATCAGAAAATTAAAGCTCGCGCGGGGTGCTTGAGCTCAATGACTTCAAAGACAAAAAAATCGGCCTCGTCGAGACAAAAACATCGATGTATCACACTTTAAAATCCGTTTATAAATGCAGAAGTTATATAGAAAAATGTAAAAGCGCGACCCCTACGTTCGGAATAAAAAAATAAAAAAAATTTTTTGAAACTATCTTTCAATAATACTTCATATTCGAAGGTGTACGGCGAACTTTTTTTTTTACTTGTAACCTGGTACGCTCTACTGAACATACCCCGTTAATGTCATATGGGTTTTAAAAGCTAACCTCAATAGCGTTAGTCTTTAACGGGATTTTAAAATTGTTTCAACTTTCATCATGGAGTGGTCAGATAATGAGAACCGTATCGCTGTAATAGCGCTTTTCAAGTGTGAAATGAAAAAAGCGATATTTTCAAAACGCTCCGGTCACTAGGGATTAGCCGCATGTTCATCTACCGATGCATAAAACTGTTTGAGGAGACTGGAGATGTAAAAGACCGCCAACGGTCGGGCCGCCCACGCTCTGTTCGAACACTGCATGTCATCAAAGCCGTTAAATCAAGAATTCACGGAAATTCGCTCAGAAAACAGAAAATCATGGCCCGTGAGATGAATATCACGCAAAAGTCCATGGGTCGAATAATTAAAAAAAACTTGGGGCTTTCAAACGACGTAGCGGATATTTATTGACTGCAGCTTTAAAAAAAAATAGGATTGAAAAATGCAAACGTCTTTTGGTGAAGCACGCTGAAAACTTGCGCAGAAAAATTTTGTTCACCGATGAAAAAATGTTTACCGTTCAGGAAAAATTTAACAAGCAAAATGATAGAGGGTATGCGCGGTCATCTAAGGAAGCATCTGAACTGATCCCAAGGGTGGATGGAAAAGGGTCATCACCCAGCTTCAGTCATGGTTTGGTGGGGTGTCTCTTACGATGGGGTCACTGACCTGCATTTATGCGAACAAGGAGTCAAAATATCGGCCTAAGTTTACCAAGAAACCGTTTATGAAGCTGTTGTGAAGCCTCTTAACAATTCCCTGTTCCAAAACCAGCCATGGACTTTTCAGCAGGATTTTGCGCCCGCCCATAAGGCGAATACGTCCCAGGCCTGGCTTCCAAACAATATGCCAGCGTTCATTTACTCTGAAGAATGGCCCTCAGGCAGTCCAGATTTGAGCCCATTGGACACATTACATTGTGGACGGGTTTAGAGAACAAGGTTTGTCACAAAAGATACCCCAACATTGGATCTCTTAAGACTGCTTTGGTTCGAGCTGTGGCCAATTTTCCAATGGACAAGGTTCGTGCAGCTATTGACGATTGGCCAGTGCGACTTAAGGCGTGTGTAAAGGAAAAAAGGCGGACATTTTAAAATAAGTAGATTCTTTTTGGATGCAATATACTACATCAATAAATATATTAAAAAATATTTGGTCCAAAAACATTCAGTCCTTTTTACTTTACAGCATAAAACGTGTGTAACAGTATTTATGTCCCTACTAAGTATACAAATTTCACCGGCCGAACATACGCCTCACAGTGGTATTACTATTCTTCTACCTGTACATCAATTTTATTAACTTCACACTTTATAATAAAGAAACATTGATTTCTAATAGCTCTTTTAATGTATGAGAAACAGTTCGACAAAGTCAAAAATTTTAATCACTCTTTTTCCTTTTTTCAATACCTGATATAAGTAAAAATCTGCAATATGAAAAAATAAAAATTGTACTTTACTTAATAATTGCAAAATAAGAGAATGAGTCAACTTTTGACTGATTTCTTAAATATAGGGTGATCCGTCTAGAGGTATTTTTTCAGAACAAAAAAAAATATAAAAATTCAAATCAAGTGTGAAATCTTTTTTGGTAATTTGAAAGGACATTTGATGGCATTTGTTTTTTTTTGAAAATAATTTCCTTCAAATGTTAGCCGCAACTACGCCTCAGGGTTTTCATTCTGAGGGTCTAATTTTGAATGTCTCGTTCGAGCATATCTACCGGTATGGCTTTAATGACACGCGTAATGCTCTAGGCGGCCAACTCACCTGTCCAAAACTTGAAATTAGCTGCTTTTCGAAATGACCTCTCAATAGATCCATTTTTGAGCAGCTGTATGGCAAGTGGCACCTTCCTGTTGAAACGAAGTTTCGTCAAGATTAAGGGCTTAAATTTCAGGTAGCTGGCGCGATAGCGAGCACCATTCACGGTTACGTTCCGTCCATTGTCATTTTTGAAAAAATATGCACCGATGATTCCACCAGCTTATAAACCGCACCAAACCGTGGTTTACTCTGGGGATAAGTAATGACACCTATTGAACATCTTCTTGTTGCTCTGCAGCCCAAATGCAGCAATTTTGTTTATTGACTTTGGCCGTTGAGCCAGAAATGGGCCTCATCACTGAACAAAATTTTGGTCGAAAACCGCGGATCTTCCCGTTTCTCGCCGAACGCTCTTTCGATAATGCAGTTGCCAACATCTGAAGGTAATATTTTCAAAAATAAATGCAATACAATTTCCTTTCAAATTGGTACAAAAATTGATACATATTGGGTTAGACCGGTCGTTGGTTAGGATCATTAAGGACTTCTTGAGAAATAGAACATTTCGAGTGTTTATTGCAGATCAACATTCTGATGAATACGACATTCCTGCGGGATGCCCTCAGTTATCTTGTTTAACCCCAATTCTGTATAACATATATACTCACGATTTGCTACTGTTGATGGCATGCGAATCTTCAATTTTCGCGGATGATACAGCTATTTTGAGCTCAGGAACGATTTCAACAGATATACTATCAAAATTGCAGAACGCAGTAGATTCAGTTGCTGATTATTTCAATAAATGGAAGATTTTAGTAAATCTCGCCAAGACTTTCGCAATTTTTTTTACCAGGAAAAGGAAAAGTATTTTTCTGCCGCAGTCCAGGATTAGGGTTACCAATGCCGATATTGACTGGGGAGAAAATGTAAAATATCTTGGAGTTGTTTTGGATAAAAAATTGATTTTCAATGACCACGTGTCATACACGATAAATACAATTAATATGAATACCCCGATTCTTTACGCTTTCATAAACCGAAACTCAGACCTCTCAATCTATAACAAGATGATAATATCTAGACTTATCTTTCACTCTATTCTCTTTTACGGCGCTCCAGTATGGCACGATGCATCGGATTGCCACATTAAACGACTCCAGGTCTCAGTTTAATCTATAATTTGCCATGTTATTATTCTACTAGTCGCCTACACTCACTTCACAATGTCCCTTATGTTAAGGATAAAATAAATATTACAACAAATAGATTTTTTAAAAAAATGTTCTTATTCGAAATTCGAACACGTAAACGCTTAAAAGTACTTAGAACATTTTTATCCTATAACCCCTCTCTCTCTTTTACCTTACAAAATAAAATTGTTTTACTAAGGTTTTTTCCCCCACAATTTTTCCTTAAACCTATTAATGTTAAATTTCGATATTTATAATATAACTTTGTTTTATGTTTAAATAGTTAAGTCCGAGGGACTAATCTTTTTACCAATACTGTTATTATTATTGTAGTATTTTGCATTGTTATAATTTGGCAATAAAATGAATTGAATTGAAAAAAAATTACCAATAAAGATTCCACACTTGATTTGGATTTTTTTTGTTTTCAAAAATTACCTCTAGATGAATCACCTTATATATCCGATTTTAAATGTCAATAGCTCAAAATAATCCTTGAGTCCCTGGCTACAATCGTCCTTTTAACATAACTCAAAAATGTTTACTAGATCAAAAGTTATAGAATTTTGGCTAATGGCCGTTGATTCCGGAACACTGTGCGCCGTGGTGTTTTATTATTAATTTTGTTATTTTATTTTTAATTATTGTTGGCTCAGTGATTACAGTCTTATAACCACAACTCCTTTGTTTGTTCGAAAATACCACGAATTAAAGGGGGGGGGGGCGGACGTCAGGTTTGTTCTACCCATTTGCCTAGGGGCTTCTATTTTTGATAGAGGTATCATGGGAAATTCGCTTATCTCTATCTGCTTAGTACGTCAAAAGCGTAAATTTATCACTTTAGCTGAGGGATTTCTTTTGTTTTATCAAATATCGTATAAAATGCAAATGAAGTGCATTTATTTGTGCATTCATATTATACAATTCATTGTTTGGCTTTGTATATGGGCGATATCTTGAAGAGACAGCAGGTAAGCGGATGATTTCGTAAACGTTAAGTCGATGAAGTACCATGGGGGGCATTTTGGTTGGCAACGATTGCGATGCAAGATTGTATCTATACGAAGAAGCGTATGGGGTTGTATCCAATCGTGTACCGGTAGCCTTGTAATCCACTAGGCTTTTTGTATTGTTCTATAAGTTTATACATCTAAAATTGGGAAGTTAAGTAGTAAAAAGTCTTCCCTTACATAGTACAACTTTTTCAGGACTCAATTCTGATGATTGTTTGTGAAAGTAGCCCCAAAAAGAAGTATCTCTGCCCCATTCGTTTGGTCAAGGTATTTAATAATTAGTTTGAAGTTAGTAAGTATCGTATAGGGGAATTTGTCACGTTTGAGGCTCTTCTGTTTGTCATAACTCGAGAACCACTAGTTCGAATAAGCTGAACCAAATTTAAAAAAATTAAAAATTACAATTCCTTATTTGATGTACTTACGAGGGCGGTTAGAAAAGTTCTTAGCCTATTAATGAAAGAGAATAGTTAGTTTTTCAAAAATATTTTTATTTTTCAATATAATCTCCTGAAACTTCAATACACTTAGTCCAACGCTTATCTAGTAATTCTATCCTTTGATTAAAATAGTTTTCCTCGAGGTCTTCAAAATAGTGGTTTACAACTGTAATTGCATCTTCATTTGAGGTAAAACGCTTGCCAGCAAGGAATTTTTTTAGATTTGGGAACAGGTAAAAGTCACTGGGAGCTAAATCAGGAGAATAAGGTGGGTGGTCAAGCAACTCGTACTTTAATTCGTTGATTTTAGCCATTGTTAAAACACTCTTGTCCGCTGGTGCATTGTCTTGATGAAAAATTATTTTTTTGTGTTGCAAGCCAGGACGTTTTTCTCGAATTTGTACATTTAATTGATCTAAAAGGTTGCAATAGTACTCTGAATTTATTGTTTTACCCTTTTGCAGATAGTCAATCAATAAAATACCTTTGAAGTCCCAAAAACCCGTTGCCATAACCTTACCAGCCGATTGAATTGTTTTTGCCTTCTTTGGGGCACTTCCTCCAGCTTCAGTCCATTGTTTGGATTGTTCTTTTGTCTCTGGAGTACGTATAGTGGTGGATCCACGTCTCATCAACAGTTATAAAACGACGCTTAAAATCCATTTTATTCCGCTGAAAACGATCCAAACAAGCTTGAGAAATGTTCATTCTTATGCGTTTTTGGTCGACTGTTAACAAGAGCGGCACCCATCTTGCAGAAAGCTTTTTCATCTGTAGTTCTTCATGCAAAATTAAATGGACTCGATCATTTGAGATGCCCATGATATGAGCTATTTCACGCACTTTTATTCGTCGATCATTTAATACCATATCATGCACTTTGGCTACAATTTCTGTTGTTGTTGCTGTTTTTGGACGTCCACTACGTGGTTCATCTTCAATGCTTGTACGACCACGTTCAAATTCAGCAACCCAATTTTTTACTGTTGCATATGAAGGAGCACTTTCACCTAACACATTCACCATATCATTATGAATTTCTTGTCCCGATAAACCTTTTTTATGTAAATATTTAATGACGCCACGCATTTCTAATTTTTCCATTGTAAAAAAATCGCAGATGCGTCTTTTATGACTACCTTTTTCTATATGAAGGAGTTGCCAGATCGAAACAAAATTTAACATATGTTCATAGCAGAGATGGAAGTTTGATGTATATTGTATCCAAAAAGAATCTATATATTAAGTCGCACTGGCCAATCGTCAATAGCTGCACGAACCTCGTCCATTGGAAAATTGACAACAGATCCAACCAAAGCAGTCTTAGGAGATCCAATGTTGGGGTATCTTTTGTGACAAACCTTGTCCTCTAAATCCGTCCACAATTTGTAATCTAATGGGTTCAAATCTGGACTGCCTGAGGATCATTCTTCCGAGGAAATTAACGCTGGCAAATTGTTTCGAAGCCAGGCCTGGGACGTTTTAGCCCTATGGGCCGGCGCAGAATCCTGCTGGAAAGTCAATGGCTGGTTTTGGAACAGGGAACTGTTAAGAGACTTCACAACAGCTTCCAAAACGGTCTCTTAGTAAACTTTGGCCGATGTTTTGACTCCTTGGTCGCAGAAATGCAGGTCAGTGACCCCATCGTAAGAGGACACCCCACCAAACCGTGACTGAAGCTGGGTGATGACCCTTTTCCACCCTTGCAATCAGTTCAGATGCTTCCTTAGATGACTCTATCATTTTGTTTGTTAATTTTTTTCTGAACGGTCAAAATATTTTCATCGGTGATAAAATTGTTCTGTGCAAGTTATCAGCGTGCTTCACCAAAAGACGTTAGCATTTTTCAATCCTATTTTTTAAAGCTGCAGTCAATAAATGTCCGGTACGTCGTTTGAAAGCCCCAAGTCCTTTTTAATGATTCGACTCATGGACTTTTGCGTCATATTCATCTCACGGGCCATGACTTTCTGTTTTCGGAGCGGATTTCTGTGAATTCTTGATTTAACGGCTTTGATGACATGCGGTATTCGAAAAGAGCGTAGGCGGCCCGACCGGTTGCGGTCTTTTACATCGCCAGTCTCCTCAAACAGTTGTATGCATCGGTAGACGAACATGCGGCTAATCCCTAGTGGCCGGAGAGTTTTGAAAATATCGCTTTTTTTCATTTCACACTTGAAAAGCGCTATTACAGCGATACGGTTCTCATTATCTGATGAAAGTTGAAACAATTTTAAAATTCCGTTACAGACTAACGCTATTGAGGTAAGCTTTCAAACATTAACGGGGTATGTTCTGTTCTTCTATTGAAATGGGTGCGTTCAATGTTTGACCAAACAAATGATGCGGAAGTTCTTCTTTTTGGGGCTACATTCACAAACAATTATCAGAATTGAGTCCCGAAATCATGTGTTGTACTGTGTTATACAATAGCCGTTATACAGCATTTTACTAGGTTTTTTGATTGTCCGATAATATTATTCCTTCGTACATAATCCTCTCAGCATAAAAAAACTTTCTTGGTAAAAACATCAAACAATTTATCAGCGGCGGGTTTCCACCTTGTAATAGCCGACTTTACAGGTAAGAAATTTATCTCTATGCCATGTGAAAACTTCTCTATAAGTGCATTACGAGGGTTGCTATTCATATTTCGGATCCGGCATTAAAACACAATAATTTATCGTTGAAAATGGTTATATTGTTTTTCAAAATATTCTCCTTTAAGATCAATACACTTTTGTAAGCGCACAAACCAATTTTCGAAGCACTTTTTCCACTCCGGTTGAGACACCTCCAAAATATGACGCTTCAACAGCTTCTTCGGGCGATAAAAAACGTTGACCATGCCGGTTATACCAAAAAAACGCAATCATTTGCTTCGATGTGCTTCTTCCACGAACAACTTTTGTTGGATTTGGCTCGTCTTGAAAGACCCAAACGGTGGATTGCTGTTTTGTTACGGGTTCATATAAATAGATCCATGATTCGTCACCTATGACAATGTTATACACTGTCGTTGAGCTTCCGCAGCTATACTTTTTTAACATCTCTTTGTACCAATCGAGCCTTTTTCGTCTAATTATGGGGGATCCAACGAGAACAAATTTTTTTCACGGCCAAATGAACATGCAATATCTTATTGATGCTTGTCATACTTATGCCCAAGGATGCCTCAATCTCACGGCATGTCACATGAAGGTCTTGCTTAATCAGTTCACGCACAGCATCGATGGTTTCTGGCAAAGTGACCGAAGTAGGACTTCCTTCACGAAATTCATCGTAAAGCAAACGGTGTGCGTGACTGAACTCTTGGTACCAGCGATTAACAGTGGGTTTTGATGGTGTTCCATCGCTAAAAGTCGAAACAAGTTGATTTAAACACTCTTGTCTCGATAAACCACGCCGAAAATCGTAAAAATTCATCGCATGAAAATGTTCATGGAATTCATTTGTTTGACTGAGATGATTTTTTTCAACACTGTAACAAAACAATTCGGCCTCAAATGACAAAAGGTTCTGAGTGAAGTTATGCTAAAAAAATATCAAAGTTTCCAATGGAAGTTCCAGTTTGCATCTGGGAACATTAGTATGGTCAGGACCCGAAATTTAAATAGCAACCCTCGCACTCTTGATTAACAATACTCTCCACACTTTTTAATTTTTCGCTCAATTCAGACTTTTTTTTCTCTCACTTGATTTTTCGTCCCCATTGGAAATTTAAATAGCAACCCTCGCACTCTTGATTAACAATACTCTCCACACTTTTTAATTTTTCGCTCAATTCAGACTTTTTTTTCTCTCACTTGATTTTTCGTCCCCATTGGATATTGTTTTATCCCTTTTCTTTCAAATTTCTATTTTCCATGCCATCCTGTTGATAAAATACAAATTTTAGGACTTTTTGCTTATTGGCACCTTTTGTACCAATTATACCCCCTTTTATCCCGTTTTATGTACTTTCGATGCCATCCTGTTGATTTAAAGTTGTTTTTCATTCTTCCTTATATTTCTCCCGTTTTGGCCCCTCGTTTAATATGCCATCTGTCGGATTAAATAACGGTTTTTTCTTTTTCTGTATATTTCTCGTTTTGCCCTTTTTATCACCCTTTTAAATTGTTTGCAATTTGTAATAAAAAAATATGCTTTTCTTCGTTTGTCTGTTTGGTCGACCTATTTTGATGTAAATCAGTAATTAATTAGACAAGCCTAAGGTCGGTATTGTTTTTATAATTTTATTTAATTTCGATATCCGTCGGATATCATCTTCAGGAAACATAGTTACAATAATCAATTGTCACAATAGTCAAACATTTCGCATTGCACTCTTTTAAAAAATTCTTAATTCTACTTTTGGGATGTTCTACTTTTGGGAACAACAAAAAATTATTACAAACTAATTGGGATAAATATTACCCATTTTTAAATTAAACTACATAGAAATAAAAGTTACCTACGCCAAAAGGGTCCTTTAAAAATGTTCTTGATAAATAGCTGTTATACCTTAACAGTCAAAGAAAAGGTGTAATGGATCCATCAAAATATAATAAAATAATTTGAAATATTTCCGTATCTGCCACACTTTGTTTACTTCAGCTTTATTGTCTGTGAGTCACTGTAATCTTCTTTAGAATCGAAAGCCTTCATTGTCGTCTCCGAGTCACTACTGCTACTGTTTTCATAATCAGCCGAACAGTTTTCGACATCTCGCTGTAGCAAAAAGTCATTGGCATCCCAAGGTTGCGTAGTGGTGGTGCCAAATATTAGAAAGAGCAAATTGCTGAAAAATAAAACCGCCGCCGAGATGGCAAAGACAATTTGCCATTGGGAACGATTGTGCTGGAAAAGAAGAAATTCAAATCGTTCAATACCGCCACTCTCAACTTTCAATATCCATTTCTAACTTACCACATCGGTGACAATGACGCCCACAACCAAGGGCGATAAAAGTGCCATTAAACTGGCGCCGGTATTGATAATGGCATACAGCAGGCCGGCATGATTCGGCGACAAATCGATGATATTCAACGAACTGCCAATGATGTTGCCCGTGTTCAGAGCCACACTCATGGTCATTAGACCGACAGCCAAGTTTCGCTTGTCTTCATCCAAGAAGCCAATGCCAATCAAACCAACAGCGGGTATCCAACTTGCAACGCTGCTGAATAATTTTCTCAGAGTGGTGAGCGACAAAACTTGCTTCGTCTGCAGAACATCCGCCGAGAGCAGGAAGACATACGACATAAACCAACTGGCCAAGAAGGGCAGTGACGAATACAAGGCATTCGATTTGATGTCCATATTTAGTAGGCCATTCATGTACGAGGGTATCTGTGACTCAAACGTGGCAATGCCCCACTTTTGAGCGCTACGCAGTATTAGCAAGGTCAAGGTAGGCACCGATGTAAATATCGCCTTCCATGGTATGGGAATTTTCTTCTTATGGAAGTCATCCTCATGGGCCATCGACGACTCTATGTAAAGTTTCTCGGCCTCGGAAATAAATCTCGACTCGCACGGATTGTTGGCACCAAATATTAGCCACAGCATGCACCAGACAAAACACATGGCGGCGCACACATACGATATGCCCGGCCAACCCATGGAGCCTTCGGCTATGATGCCACTTATGCCCATGGCCAAAACTGTGCCACAATCCAAGCCGGTGTGGCTAAAGGCGCCCAAACGATTGCGCTCCTGCAGCGGCGACCACTTGGCCAAATGTTCATAGATGCAACAAAACACCGGACCCTGAGTCAGGCCTTGAAGGATGCGTATGACACAAAAAGCCTGCCAACCACCCCAACCCACACACCAGGGCGTTAGAGCACACAGAGCGCCCGATATAAAGGTCGCCCAGCCCATGACCATTTTGGCACCATAACGTTTACATAACACACCGCCCGGAAATTGCGCCACTATATAGCCCCAATAGAAACTGGAGAGTATGTAGGAGATTTCCTTTTCATTCCATTGGTATTCCTGAAGGAGTAGAAAAGTCATATTAAAATAAAATCCATGAGTTTGAGTGCATTTAAAAATACCGGAAAATCTGGATTTGTAGTTTCGGCATTTGTCATGGCCACCACAGCAACGCCGATATTCAAACGGCTGATATATATCACCACCATATCGAGGAAAAGCAAAAAGGTCTGCATATGACGCATTCCCAAGCTGGGACCTGGAAGAGAAAGAAATAAAATGTTACGGTGGCTTTGAAAATGGGGAATTTTAAAAAAAAAATCTAAAAGGAAAATTCCACTCGGCTGCTTAAGGGAAACGTAAGTCCAAATTTATTTTATAGCAAGGCCTCTAAGCATATTTTTAATTTGAACCGTTATTAAAATTTGCATAACTTTCTGCATGCACAGAAAATGGGCGCTTTTGAGGAGTATAAATTTATTGGACTTACACTCCTTGTTTGAGGACTACTTATATAAGGACTCATTTTTGAACCACTTGAACCTATAAAACCACTACCAACGATCTCCAGGCTAAGCCGATTTCTTCAGAAGCAAAGAAGATATATTGAGGGAATACTGAGCCATTTGTATACACTCCGTCATAAGATAGAGGTTATATTCACTTTATCATTCCGTTTGCAACAACTTTAATTTAAAGTGGACGTTTTTAAGAACTATAAGGACTAATTTTTGGGCCACTTGAATCTATAAATCTACTACCCACGATCTCGAGGCTTAGCCAATTTTTCCAGAAGCAAAGAAGATATATTGAGGGAATACTGTACCATTTTTATACACTACATCATAGGAGAGAGGTTACATTTACTTTCTCATTCCGTTTGCAACATCTCGAAATACTGTATCTGAATCTTCGTAAATTCCAAAATGATCTAGCCATGTCCGTCTGTAGTCTGAGGAAAGTAAACGACAGGTCGCACTAAAAAAGCTAGGGGCTAAACTTTTCCAGAACATGTGTTAATAATCTGAAACGGTTGAAAATTGGCCACAACGGCCAAGGAGTTAAAATATTCGCCAGACAGGGACTGAGTCCACCTCTGGAAATATCAACAACCCTGAACTTAATAAGACAATTAATTAACTATTAAAGATGTGACGATGATATCTGAAACATATGATGTTAGCATGGATCTGAACAATTATTGGCGTTACCACGCCCCCTTTAAAAATACGAATAGTCGACGTAATGGACCGATCGTTCTAAAATTTTAACAGCATGAAATCAATGGCAAGCAAATTATTATGAACTATGTTATGGTAAAATTGGTCAACGGGGCGTGGCACCGCCCATACCACCCTGAACTAAAAAACACTATATCTCATGAACTATTGAAGTTATGACACCGATATTTGGAACACATGATATAGGCAAGGATCGTAATACATTCTGAAAGAGAAGTTGACCACGGCTCCTATAAAAATCGCATTTACGGCCAAAGCTCTGGACCTATCGTTTTATAATTTTAATATTTTAAATCCATTAAAAGCCTGTGAGGAAAGTAATAAGTCGTGCGTGGTCGACTATGAGATACCCTTCACCCCTGTGCTCTTTAGAAAATTAAGCACCTCTGTCTGAAGCTTGAGCAAGGTCGGCTTTACTATGTCAAAGTTAATTTTTTGACGCTCATAACGCACCATACACAATTTGTGCGTGATCGGGAATAATTTGTGTTCATGACCTCAAATCGGGAGGGACCTTTGTGTGGGACCTATTCGAAACATGTTCTAATTTACCAGATACGTATATGTGTTGGTCACTCGTCATTCTCTGTGCGAAATTTGTTCGGAATCGGGTGAAATATGTTGCTTTTAGAGCTGTAGGTTCTGACATTGGAAATTGCCTTTGTATAGGGGCTACACCAAAATATGGAGGTCTAGTTTAACCACAGTTAATTAATTGTCGCTCAAAACGTACCATGTACATTTTGGGCGTGATCTGTTGTAATTTGTGGCTACTAGAACTGCAGGACCTCAAATCGGAACGGATCTTTGTGTGGAAGCTATTTGAAAACTTGGACCGATATGGACTAATTTCACCAGAGATGGGTGTTGTGAAATTTGATTAAAGTCGGATGTTATGAGTGGCTTTTCGAGCTGTAGGTTCTGAAATCGGGAAGAACCTATGTATGATATTAAAATATGGACCGATTTGAACCAGAAGGGTTTGCCCTTGGGCCAAATTTGAAGAAGGTACCAAGTTTCATGGAAACCATAATTGCGACCTGTACTTTGATTACAGCATAGATGGACAGACGGACGGACATTACTCAATGGATTCAGTTAGTGATTCTGAGTCAATCCGGGTCCATCTCCATTTCTTTAGGGTGTTGCAAACATCTGCACTAAATCTTATTGCCCTGTACCATAGTGTGGTGTAGGGTATAATTATGCCGATCGACTCATCATTATTTTTGAGTCGATTTAGACATGTCCGCCTGTCCATGTATTCTTTTAATCAAAGTGTAGGTCGCAATTATAAATCGATTTAGATAAAACTTTCTACATTATTTTGTTTTTGGCTAATGACGTTCTGATAGTGCCCCCATAAAATAAACCTCCCCATTTGGGGTCTTACTAACCTAACAGCGACACATTTTTATTATTATTTTTTTAAATAAGTCTGGGTTGTGGCATTATTTTGAACACAGGATGAACTCCGGAAAATTCCAGAAAATAGACCAACTCGATCCAAATCTTAATATAGCCCCCATACATATGTTACTCCCAGATTGGGGTCAATCTGACCTTATAGCGAGAAATTTCATCAGATTTGAACAAAATTTGGTTTGTGGCATTTTTTCGAACATATTTCGATTGAACTCCAGCAAATAGACCAGATCGGCCCAAATCTTGACAAAGCTCCAATACAAATGTACCTTTCAATATTGGACCTAACTAAACTAATAGCCGAAAATTTCATCAGTCACGAAATTTGGTGTGTGGTATTATTTTAAACTCAGAATAAATTATTGCAGAAAATAGACCAAATCGGTCATCGGTAAATCTGGATACGTAGAATAAATTATTGCAGAAAATAGACCAAATCGGTCATCGGTCAATCTGGATACGTATAGCTCTCCTACAAATGTACCTTCCAAGGTTGGGCCAACCTAACAGCTGGAAATTTAATCAGATTTCAAAGATATTTGGTTTGAGGCATTATTTTGCACTCAGGATAAATATTGTTGAAAATATGCTAGGTCGGTCCAAATCTTGAAATAACCCACATGCAAATGTACCTTCCGATTTGGGGACTAACCAAATTTTATCAGATTTTAACGATATTAGGTTTGAGGCATTATTTTGCACACAGGATAAACATTGTTGAAAGTATGCCATTTCGGTCCAAATCTTAATAGAGCCACAATGGAAATGAACCTCCCGATTTGGGGTCTAACTAACCTAACAGCGCACATTTCATCAGATTTCCAAAACAGTAGCTTTGTGGTATTATTTCGAGCACAGGTTGAACTCAAGAAAAAAGACCAGATCGGTCCAAATCTTAATATGGCTCCCAAGCAAGGGTACCTCCCGATTTGGGGAGTAGCCAAACTCACAGCCACAAATTCCATCAGATTTCATCGAAATTGGTTTGTGAAATTATTTCAAACAGAGAATAAGCATTGCAGAAAATAGACCAGATCGTTCCAAATCTAGACATACCTCACATACTAAGGGTGGGGTGGGGGTGTCAACCCGACCTTACAGTGGCAAATTTCATCAGGTTTCAACGAATTTTTGTTTGTGCCAGTATTTGGAACACTGGATACAAATTTTATACCAGATCGTTTCAAATTTTTTGTAGCCATGAAAAAACATTATTGAAAATTGATGACATCCGTCCTTGTTTTGATATAGCCGCAATACATCACTCTCGTTTTGAGGGTTGTGGTCGGTCCCTCCAACGTTAGACTTTCCTTACTCGCTTGAAGTATTTTTTGTCCTTTGAGAAAAACTTTGTTTCCTTTGGTGCAATTTCGGGCGGACGGACAAACATGTCTAGGCCGTCTTAGAATTTTCGGTGGTCCTGAATAAGTCTAACTATTTCTGTTTTGTATTTAAAAATGTTGCGAATGAAATGACAAATTAAAAGTATTCTTCTCTTACAGTCAAGGGATAGTCAGCATACTATAAACACTGGCTCCCATATTCAAAAAAATAGTAACAATAGGTTTAAAGAAAATTTGAATTTAAAACCTTCAATAAAATGTTAGGATTCGAAAAAGCTACAACAGCCCATCTGGCAGTACCTAGGAACCCAGAGCTCAACCAAATTAATAGTTTTCTAATTTACAGGCTTGATTCAGTGTTCCTGAAAAATAACTTCAGACTACTGTTTTGAAAGTAGGTCTTATTTCCCTATAATAGGAAAACATCCTCTTAGATTTTGTTTTGGAAGAATACCCAATTATCTTTAAATCCTTAATCAAAGGAGTCAGGTTTTGTAGGCCAGTGTAATAGTTGAAATTAACAGTGCGCTAGAGTAGCTAGGCTGTACGTAGCATCCAATAAGTAAAAAAAAATTTTAAACTACATATTCTAATACGCACCTTTTTTTCCTTGTACACCCATCTTATGCTTATCCAATATCAGTCTAAATCTCGAAATCGTTTTCAAAACACTTCTTCACCATCCAGCTGCTGTGCCAGCTATGCGCACTTATATTTTTTGGACCATCTGAATGAATATCCACTTTCATTCATACTTTCTTGCTGGCAATAAAATGAAGAAGAAAATAAGTCATCTAGATTTACGTACTGTTTTCAAAGCGATTAGATTTGTTATCTGTTGATCCTTTTTTGTTTTGTTTTTGTTTATTAAGACTAAGTGCATCTCAAGCAGTGATAAACTGCCGATCTACGCCTAGTGATATACTCTATGCGAGATATTTATTCTTGAGTCAATGTTTAGCAAACAATGGGACTAATCTGTTTATAAAGAAGGCATTTCACCCTCTTGAAATATATGAACAGAGCACATCAGTCATTTATCAACAATGTTTGAAAATAAAAGAAGTCTAAATGGCCGAATATGTGATACCGTATATCATTCGGGTATAATGAAGTCTATTTTCCTCTGTACGAAATTTGAGCATGATCGGATATGAAATGTACCTTTTAGAGCGGCACGTCCCCAACTCGAGGTTATTGATTTTTTTTAGAGATTGTCCTAGTCGTTGCGAGGGGTAATTTTTACTTCTTGACCGATCTGGTTCATTTTAAATTCCTACCATTTTAGTCTATCAGCACATGTGTCGGCAAAATTTAACGAAGACAGAAAAGATTTGTTGTACTATCCTACATCGCTACAAACGAATGTTGATTGGGTACACATCTATTTTCAGTAAAGGGAACTGACACTTTCGCTTGTAGAAAACTAGTATCGGTAATCCTAACAGACTAAGAGGATTATTGGAACTGAATTGAAATTCACTATTTTACTGCCCTGCATGGATTTAAAATACATCTTTGGATAGATGTTTTGATAAGCATAATTATTTGACAATATTTATTGTCAAGCTTTGGGTGGCCGTATCTCGCGTCGCCGCCAAAAAATTGGTTGTTGTTGTAAATAAAAAGGAGGTCAATCTATGACGGAATTCTGATCAAATCTGAGTAATCTCGTTAAATTACAGTTAAGACTGTTTCTACACACAGAAAAAAACCATATTTATATTGTTGCTACAACCATATTTTTATTTTTAAATTTGGCAACAATACTATTGTTACATTTCAACAATATTAATAATGCCGCAATCATACAATTGTCAAAATGAAATTCAAAAAACATTACTGTGGTTGCGACGATCATATTTTTATTGCAGAGATCATACTATTGTAGCCGTGACCATTAAGTAACCATATCTTTTCTCTGCGTTTATATACTGGAAAATATTTTTTTTATTTATAGTTCGTTTATTAATAAGGCAATATCGTCTGTCATTATGGTCTGTCTGATCATATTTTATTGTTTTTATACAAAGGTTTTGTTGCGACTCGCTCGAATCGATAGAAAAGTATAGGAATTATATGTTGTTGTTGGAATAACCAATTTTATATTAACCATCCAACTAAACAGGGTTTAGATCTAATCTGTTGTTGCCACCAATTATTGGAACCCAATTAACATGTAGATTACAATTGGTTGGTTATTGGCTGTGAACACCGCGATATGGTTGTAGCAAACATCATACGATATTTTGAACCATGTCACCATCAATACTATGGATTGTTGGTTTTTGCAAGCATTAATGAATTATTTAATTAGTATAGGTAAACCCAGCTGGTCTTTTTCTACTACCATCATAAGCTTTCACCTCATCAGAATTTTCAAGCATTAAAATGGTTCACTGTGCTATTGAACGGAGACCACATAAGGTGCGTAGCTGTGGCGTAGTGTGATTGTTAGAATGCACGACTATCAAGATACGAGGGCATATCTATAATTCTATGATTTTTCGAAAAAAAATTATGAGCTTTCAGAATTTTGAGGTCTGAACCTCATCAGATTTTTAGTGGTGCACAGTATAATTAGAGGTGTTGCAACCAGAATAAAACATAACGAGCCCTAAACGCAAAAAGACGTATGCGCTTAAAATTAAAATTTACAGGAGAGGGTTTTTTGGTGTTTGGTCTATTTCATCTAGGCGATTCCAATACAATTGAATTTACCATATCTTTGTAAATAAAAATATTTAATTTTTCGTATCTAAGCTTTAGAGCTTTGTACAATTTTCCATCGAATTTCATTAAAAAGCAAGTGGCGTTTTCGTCATTTTCGCGGTAAGGGCTCGATATCCATCCTACGATGATCGACAAACAATTTGAATTCTTTACTTCAAAAATGCCACCACCCACATTCAGACGTCATTTCGCATAGTAGCACCCAAAATAAAAACAAATAAATTTAGATAAGATTAGTTATCAATTGATCCAGTTTTATTTTAACGATTAGTCTTTAATAGTCTCAAGGCTAAATTGGAGATTTTCCTCTGTTGCACTTTTTTGTTTTTTGTGGCGGCACAAATAAAAAAATCGTAATCTTGGCATTTTAATGGCATATGCGAAAATAGCCTGGCATTCAGTTGGGCTGCAGATAACAAAGAGTTAAACCGAAAACGTAAACTGTATATGGCGTACAAATTAAAATAATAATAAAAATGTTGCTAATGCAATTGTCAAATTGTGAAAGCCAAGGCCAAAATATGGCCTTGGCCATCGAAATTTCATAATCAGCATTAAAAATAATTTTATGATTGTATTTATGTAGTTTCGCTGATAGTTTGGATGTTTTGGCCATATTTCGAGTCGTGTTGTTATCATGCTAACTTATTATGTTCCATGGGCGTCTATTTACCCACTAAGTCCTCTTAGAAATAAAATGCAAAAGACAAATTTTGTTAGGCAAAGAATAGGTCACTTAAAGTCTTCATCTCTTCCCTTCATATTTTCTAAAATCAGATTTCTTCGATTCCGTTTTCACTTCCAGAGTATTTAAATTTTTATCATCTACTGTGAAAGTATTTTCCATATCGCAAGGCAGCAAAAAATCTTCAGCATCCCAAGTTTGCGTTTCGGCCGAACCCAATATGATGTACAGCAAATTGCCCAAAAAGAAGACCGCCGCAGAGATGGCAAAAACTATTTGCCACATTGAACGATTGTGCTAAAAAGTCAAAACAACAATTCCCAACATTAACTATTAATTTAAGGAATTTGGAATTGACACTTACCACATCTGTAACAATAGCACCCACTACCAGAGGCGACACAAGGGCCATAAGACTTGCGGCCGTATTCATAATGGCAAAAAGTACGCCCGAATGATTCGGCGATAAATCGATGACATTTAAAGAACTCCCAATAGTGTGGCCACTATTCACGGCCACATTGAAGGTCATCAAGGCTAGAGCCCAGCCTTTACTGTCGCCATCCAGAAAGCCTATGGCTATTAACCCGACCGCAGGTATCCACAATGAAACAGTATTGAAGACTCTTCGCAAGGAAGTTAAGCTCAAGATATGTTTATGTTGTATAACATCGGCCAGTACCAAGTAGACATATGAAGCCAGCCAACTGGCCAGGAAGGGCAAAGCCGAGAACAGGGCATTCGATTTTATATTCATATTTAAGACACCATTCAAATAGGACGGTATCTGGGCCTCCAGCGTACCCATGCCCCATTTTTGACAGCAACACACTATTATTAGGACATTAAAAGGCACTGATGTCAGTAAAGCTTTCCAGGGCACCGGGATTTTCTTTTGATGAAAATCATCCGCATGGTCCATTGATGACTCTATATACGCTTTCTCGTTCTCCGTAATAAATTTCGTTTCGCAGGGATTGTTGGCCCCAAAAATACACCACAATAAACACCACGCTAAACACATGCCACCAGACACATATGAGATCCCAGGCCAACCCATAGGTCCTGCGGCAATAACACCACTTATGGCCATGGCCAAAACTGTGCCAAAATCCAGGCCCGTATGACTGAACGCACCCAAACGATTGCGTTCCTCTTTGGGAGACCATTTGGCCAAATGGTCATAAATGCAGGGAAACAGCACACCCTGGGACAAACCCTGCAGGATACGTATGGCACAGAGGGCCTGCCAACCTCCTCGCGTTACACACAAAGGCGTCAAGACACTGAGAAGGGCCGAAATCAATGTGGCCCAGCCCATGATCAATTTGGCGCCAAAACGTTTACATAAAATTCCGCCCAGAAATTGAGTGGCTATGTAGCCCCAATAAAAGCTGGAGAGTATATAGGAGATTTGCTTTTCATTCCACTGGAATTCCTGAAATCGATACAAAACATTAACTTTAAACTTCAAAACCAACTTATGTTAATTAAAATACCGGAAAATCAGGATTGGTAGTTTCGGCATTGGTCATGGCCACCACAGCTACACCGATATTCAAACGACTGACATAGATCGCCACAATGTTGAAAAAAAGCAGGAAGGTCTGCACATGGCGCATACCCAAAACGGGACCTAAAAGCAGATATAGAGTTTAGACATGAAGCTTTATATTGCTTTTTTGTTTATCCAAATGAGTTTATTGATTAATCGGCTCACACTTTCACTTCGAGATCTTAAAATACCTTTTTTAATGTCTGATCCCATTTAAAATTTGGTGTAGTCTGTTTCACAAGCTCTGTTTTTCTAAGCACTTTCGCCTTAAACGTCTATCAAGGAAGTTGTGATTAATTTAATTTTTGGCAAGTAATATAAACTAGAGAATTTCTTTTATTGATACTGATAATCTAATCAAGACCTAATTAATCAGTTTAACGTTTTTTGTGAACTTAAATCCACGATAAATCGTTGAATTAACAATTTTTTACTTTACACATCGTTCCAATCAGTTTTAGAGACAATGAGTTTCGACCAGTTGAATTTTCTGACCGACGTGCATTACGCCAGGTATATTCGGTATTATGACTACGAGATCCTTTTCGAGGTCCAAAACTGCGTGTCTCGCCAAAAGAGCTTTTAAAAAGGTTGTTTGACTTCTTGGTGCTCTATTAGAAAACATAGACCGATATGGTGCATTTTATTTGGAATATTCTTTTGAGTTTTTTTTTGATTTGTCCTTATTATTTTTGAGTGAAGATCAGGTTTGTTGTTGTTTCTCATACACCAAGGAAAAAAGTATGGTTGGGATAACAATATTCGAAGAGCATCATACTATTGTTGGGTATATGATTGTGGCACAACTAAAATATGATACTCACAACAATAGTATGATTCACACACAGACGTACTATTGAGTTGCTGGGGTTCTGAAAGATGTCCTGGGATGATGGTAGCTGCTCCGGGTGTTGGGGATGCTCCACAAGTGGGTGGTATTGCCGGCAAACTCTGCTGCTTCTTCTTCCTGGGACACTTGCACTTGTGACGGGGTTTCGGCCTTTCCCCACGGATTTCCGCGAATAAAACACTCGATCTCAGGTTTAGTAGGTGTCTGCGTGCCCTCTACACAATTTTATTTAATTAAATTTATAATTTTATAAATTAAGTGTTTCGATGGTTTCCCGCTGTGGCCGCTGTGGTGTTATTCGGTTGCCAATTTTCAACTACTAAAGCTGGCTTGGTTGTGACAGACTTTAAGACTGTTAAGCCAGCCAAGCAAAGGCGACACAACACAAAAAAGTGTTCTCGAATCCCTGTAGCGAGTAATAAGATCGTTGGCCGTCGACGATCTCAAAATGAAATCGTTGACGACCGGGGATCCCTAATCTTAACAACAAAGGCGACGTAAACACATACTATGATCCCCACAAATATATTATGATCCTTACAAAAATAGTATGATTCATATACAGACATACTATGATCCCCACAACCATATTATGATCCTCACAACAATTGTATCTTTGACATATAATGATAGTATGATCCTCACAACCAAAGTATGATACAAAGTATGATACACTCAACCATAATATGATCTCCACAACCACATTATAATCCTCACAACCATAGTATGTTTCACATACAACCATTGCATCATCCTCACAACCACAGTATGATTCACACGCAACCATACTATAATCCCTACGATCATAGTATGATCACACACAATTATACTATGATTTCCAAAATTATTTGTTAAAATTGGGTTAAGTTGTCAACAATAGATTTGAATTTTGAAAATTATTTAAAAATAGTACATAAAATTCAAAATAATAAGAGTGATTTATTTAATACGAGATTGCTATATGTGACACGCAAAATAGAAAGGGACCTAAAGTTAAAAACCAGTTTTGTTCAGGAGAGCCATTTTAAAAATTAGGTCCCTTTCTATTTGCGCTTCGAATCGTCGATTTCACTTTCATAAAACGCGCATATCTCTGGGAGGGAACACTTTAGGGGCATGGGATCGGTCTCATTCGATGCTCAGATGTTGTCCACATCTAAAAAAGAAAAAAAAAATAATTTTTTTACCTTTAGCTCCCTTTCTCTATGCGCTGTCACATATATATTTCTGGCCTAGGCTACACTAAGTGTTGCCTGGCGCCATCTGACATTTCCATTAGCAAGTTTGAAATTTTTTAGCATAAACGTACTGAAAGGTTTTTGACGTACGACCACCATTTGAGTGGTTTACAGTGACTTGAAAAAATCAATTTGGCAAAAAAATAGAACTAACTCGTGAACATTATCGTGCGATCATTTTTCAAAACTTTCAACGTGGATTATCAAGACAAGAGTGCATCGATGAACTTAAATCATTGTTTGGCGATGAAGCACTATCCTATTGCACTGTGAAAAACTGGTTTAATTCAATCGTGGCCGACGCTCGCTCAAAGACGAAGGTCGTCCAAAAACGGCCGTTATGCCAGAAAACATTGTTGCCGTGCGTGAACTGATAATGCAAGATTGTCATGTGACACACTGTGAGAGAGAGGCATCCTTGGGCATTTCTTCCACCAGCATACATTCGATATTGCATGAACACCTGGTCGTAGAAAAGGTTTGTTCTCGTTGGATCCCGCACAATTTGGCAATCGCTCAAAAAAAAAACTCGTGTCTATTGGTGCAAAGAAATTTTGAAAAAATACGATCGTGGTGCTTCAAAAGACGTTTATAAGATCGTCACAGGTGACGAATCATGCATCTATGTGTATGAGCCCGAAACAAAACAGCAATCGATCGTGTGGGTCTTCGAAGACGAGCCAAATCCAACGGAAGTTGTTCGTGGAAGAAGCACTTCGAAGCAAATGGTTGCCTGTTTCATCGACAAAACTGATCATGTGGCGACTGTTGCGCTTGAGCAACGTAGGACTGTCAATTCTGAGTAGTACACCACAATTTGTTTGAAGTCTTTGGAGAAATTCGAAAAACGAACAAGAGAAGACGAATTGTGCACCATGACATCGGCTCAAATCAGCGCCTTTTTGACCGGCCAAAACGTCGAATTGATGGGTCATCCGCCATACAGCCCTGACTTGGCACCCAATCACTTCTTTTATTCCCGCACATCAAGAGAAAAATGCGTGATCGACGATTTTCGTCGCCAGAAGATGCTGTTCAAGCGTTTAAATAATATGTTATGAAGGTGCCTCAATCGGAGTGGAAAAAGTGCTTCGACAATTGCTTTGAGTGCATGCAGAAGTGTATAAATCATGCTGTAGAATACTTTTAAAAACAATAAAGCCATTTTTGATGATACACATTCGCATTTTCATAATTAGGCCAGAAATATTTATAGCAGCCTAGTAGAAAAAATCAGTTGAAAAAACCGTAAGCGTTTCATTTATTGGAAATATTTCAGTTAACCAAATCCAAAGCAGTTTGTTTGAAAAATGTTAACTTACATATAAAAAGTTCTATTATTGCAAAAGATTCGTAACAATAACATTGTTCTAAAAATGATATTCAAATTAAGAAAAGGTGCAATCATACATTATGATTTCCGTAATTATATTATTTTAACCATAAACCTCAAGCAACAATACTTTTGTTTCACCAACCGTACTTTTATTGTTGCTACAACCATATTTTTATTTTAAAATTCATATTATTGTCAAAATAAAATACAAAAAAACATTACTATGATTGCGACGAATATACTTTTATAGCAAAGAACATATTATTGATGTCGTGACCATATAGTAACCATATTTTTTTCTCTGCGTGTAGGCGAAAGGAATAGTAAGTCAGCGAAGTTAAATCACACGCAAACACACATAGTTATAGGGTTAACATAACACGCTATGCTTCATTTCAGCTAGATAGAATATGAAATGTACCTTGAGTAGAGACAGAATCTGAAAGGCCAATTGGATAGGGGCTATATCTGGTCGAAATTCAGAAAGAACGGCTGTAACTCTTTCATATCGCAAGTCTTTCATTAAGTCTTTCATTTCGAGCACAATCGGATTTTATTAGTGCCTTTGAGAGCTGCGGAATGTTATATCTTGAAGGAACTTTGTGCGAAGGGGATTTGAAAAAAGGGTTGGATATTATTCGCTCAACCCGGGATGGATATTGTTTGTTCACAACACATTACGAGTACACGAAATTCGGTCAAAATCGGATGTAATTTTTGGCTTTTAGAGCGACAGGACCTCAAATCGGGAGCACATTTTTGAAGTGAAGGCTATTTTAAACCATGAACTATTGATATGGTATAGTTACGCAGCAGCAGTTAATGTAAGATAGCTTATATCGTAGCATTCAAAAATTGAGCACGGGCCTAATTTGTGGCTTCTACAGCTCGTCTTAAAATTCTAAGGCGTCTGTGCGTCTGTCTGTTGAAGTTACTTTCAGTTTTTATCGAAAAGAGCAAGATATATGTCTACACGCAGAGAAAATATATGTCTACTATATGGTCACGGCAACAATATGTTCTTAGCAAAATGTTCACAATTCAAATCTTTTGTTGACAACTTAATCCAATTCTAATAAATAATTTTGGGGATCATAGTATATTTGAGTGTGATCATACTACGGTTGTACGGATCATAACATGGTTGCGTGCGAATCACACTATGGTTGTGAGGATCACAATATTGTTGTGGAAATCATAGTGTGGTTGAGTGTAAATCATAATATGGTTATGTGTAAATCATAGTATGGTTATGAGGATAATGGTATGGCTGCATTTGCATCATACTATTGTGGTGAGAATCATAATATTGTTGTAGCACAACCATATACCCAACAATAGTATGATGCTCTTCGAATATTGTTATCCCAACCATAACTTTTTTCTAGCTTCAGTTGTAGACTGGTTGGTGTTGAAAGTGCACCAAATTATTGCAAATGTGGGAAAAGTTCCCCTCTGAAGGACTTACAACTTAATTCAGTTACGTTACGCGACATCTTTTGAAGATACACAACTATTTCGTCTCGCTGTATTTGCTTTCTTTAAATCCGAATTGTTGACAACTGACAACGCACGACATAGAAGTTCATTCATACAATTGATACTTTAAAGACGCGCACATGTTATTTAAATACACTCTGCGACAAATGGTAAGGGTCAGTGATCGGTTTGGAATGAAACCACCGGGGAAAGTTATATTGGTAAAAAAAAGTCATACGTGTTCCAGCGTTTCGCTGGGTCTCATCTAGGAATCGAGATATATCGATTTGAAGTTAGTAAGTATCGTATAGGGGAATTTGTCACGTTTTAGGCTCTTTTGTTTGACATAACTCGAGAAACACTCGTCCGATTTAGCTGAAACAAATTTAGAAAAATTAAGAATTATAATTCCTCTAATCTGTTCTTAAACCGTTTTCCTACTTAAGCAACAGTTTCGCAATTATAAATAAATGTATGAAAAAAAAAATTATTTTTGCCTAAAAATTAAAATTTTTTTTTCATGCGCTTATTTTTAACTTGGAAACTATTACTTGTAAAGGAAAATAATATATGAACAGATTAAGGGAATTATAATTCTTGGTTTTTTAAAATTTATTTCAGCTAAATCGGACGAGTGGTTCTCAAGATATGTCAAACAAAAGAGCCAAAAACGTGACAAATTCCCCTATACGATACTTATTAACTTCAAATCGATATATCTCGATTCCTAGATGAGACCCAACGAAACGCTGGGACACGTATGACCTTTTTTTGACCGATATAACTTTCCCCGTGGTTTCATCCCAAACCGATTGTGGCTGTCGCACAGTGATATTATTTAATTGAAATGGAAAATTAACTTTTTGTTGAAGTTTTTTAATGCAGTACAAATATTTTTCGTGGGAAGAAAAATGTAAACAGAAATTTTACAACAAAATTACAAGCAAAGAAAAAATTAATGTAAAGATTCGAAGAAAGACAAAGATCAATTTCTGATTTGCAATCAGTTTTTTGGTCGTAACAATAGAGTAAAGCTGGTAAAGCAAAAAATATTAAAATCTTTAGCATAAAATGCGACTAAAACATATTTTTGTTAATATATTATTTTTCGGTCGCGGTTGACCTTTCTCTGGAAATACCCATATAAAAACAAAATTTAATTTTGTTTTGGTCGAGGTCTCGTGCTTATTTTTTTGACTTTTATCCCAGCTTAATTTCTAAATCTCTGACTCTACATTCCTGGTTATAAATATATGTTAATATTGTATAACGTATTCTCGAAATAATAAGTAATCCGATTTGGCCACTAGCACAACACAACCAGTTGTGGTTCAATTCTAATGTACTACCTGAAATTTGCATCAATATTATCTGACCAACAATGTGTACGTAATTCAATGCATGGTTTTATTTTTGGCATCAATAAAATGAATTTGATTATTGAAAGTGATAAGATTACAAGTCCCAACCATTAATGGTCTTTAATTTGTTGGGATTATATTATTTTGCCATAAGTAGAGCTTGCAGTGGGGAAAATATTTCTTGCTTAAGTTTCAGGGGACGGCATATATTCTTCTTTCTTTTTGCTTTCTCAGAAAATTCATTCAAGTTACAAGTCAATTTTGGTGAACCATTTTATGTTTATCAAGAAATTGTTGCAAAAAAATACTGATTTACAATATACTGATATACAAATTTTAGATAACTTTCGAACTTGGTATGCAACGATTGTCTGCCAGCGTTCGATTAAATGTGGCTACGACATAAAGTCTGCAATGTGCTGATTTTTCAATCTTTGGCAAAGAATCTAAAATTGTAATCTACCCTGATTTTGTTTAAATTTATAACAGTTTTATGATTTGTATACTTTTCGTGGCAACAGAAGCACTTTCTACACTGAGCCGATAATACAATGATTTTTTTAACCATGTGTCTGGTTAAATTTTTCATGGTAAATGTTTGATAACGAAGACAAAATAACGTTATATAAGGTCAAATGTTCATAGTTGAGTGGACATTTTATAAGGTTGGTGTTTTCCAGAAAGAGACAGAAAATTGTGCGACATAAACAAAAATTTAAAGATTATTCGGCTTTGTTGTATCAACGTTTTTGATCTGCTTTGTGTTATACGAAGTTCAGAATGAAGTTAAACGAAGTTGCAACGATTGCGACTGTCTTATCCACCCTACTCGTTTTCCTTTCGTCCTCTGCTCAGAACGTTTGTAATTGCTAGAAAGATCATAAGACAAATTATCTCGCTGTTTTAAGAAAATCCACCACCAAATGCAAATGCTAGCTCTACAATTAATCATAATGAGACTCCCGCACAAATCATTTCATTTCTAGAAGTAATCGTTGCAAAGACTGCTGAAGAAAAACCTTGGCGGGTTTATAAACAGCTCTACAGTCTGCCTGGCAATACATTTCACCAATTTTTTTTGTTGATTCTGAAAAAGAAACAACAAAAAGGTCTCGAACCAGAATAAAAACTGTTCAAGTCATAATAATGAAAAAGACCGAAAAAATGTAAACAAAAACATAATAGGTATTTTAATTTAATATTAAATATTGTAACAGTAACTATATTTCTTGTTAAAAGAGGTAACCAATAATTAGTTAACTTAACAATAAAAATTATTTCCATAACAATCTTTATAGTTAATAATATTAACAATTTTATTGTTAAATTGAACATGTATTGTTCAATAAATTAACTACGAAATTTCAATAATAACAATTTTTATGGTTAAAAACAATGCATTGTCAAAACAACAATAATTATTTTAATAATAACAATTTTAATGGTTAAAAAACTCAACAACGCATTGTTAAAACAACAATAATTATTTTAAAATTAAAAATTTGCATGGTAAAAAAAATTCAACCATAGAATAGTTAAATTAACTTTTATTATTGTAAAATACCAGTCAACAATAAAATGTTTAAATTAACTTTATATAACGTAGACTCCAAATCATGTTTATTTATGGTTAAGTTAACCTTATATAAAGTTATTTTTCTTCTCAGTGTAGTGAATACCCTCCGTTTACAGTCGCCATTGACAGTATGGAGTGAAATAGTCAAACTGTGACTACTCCGTTTGCTAAAGTCGGCGAAAGAGATACTAACCCATGTATATACAATTTGAAGTATGTGATTATGTACTTAGTACGGACATAAATACTGTTACACACGTTTTTTGCTGTAGAGATCTAATGTTGGGGTATCTTTTGTGACAAACCTTGTCCTCTAAAACCGTTCACAATTTGTAATACAATTGGTTTTAAATCTGGACTGCCTAAGGGCCATTTCAAAGGAAATGAACGCTGGCAAATTGTTTCGAAGCCAGGTCTGGAACGTTTTTGCCTTATGGGCCGGCGCAGAATCCTGCTGGAAAGTCCATGGCTGGTTTTGGAACAGGGAATTGTTAAGAGGCTTCACAACAGCTTCCAAAACGGTTTCTAGGTAAACTTAGGCCGATGTTTTGACTTCTTGTTCTCAGAAATGCAGGTCAGTGACCCCATCGTAAGAGACACCCCTCCAAACCATGACTGAAGCTGGGTGATGACCCTTTTCCACCCTTGTGATCAGTTCAGATGCTTCCTAAGATGAACGCGCATACACTCTATCATTTTGCTTGTTAAATTTTTCCTGAACGGTAAAATTTTTGCATCGGTGAACCAAATTTTTCTGTGCAAGTTATCAGCGTGCTTCACCAAAATACGTTTGCATTTTTCAATCCTATTTTTTTAAAGCTGAAGTCAATAAATGTCCGGTACGTCGTTTTAAAGCCCCAAGTCCCAAGTCTTTTTAATTGATTCGACTCATGGACTTTTGCGTGATATTCATCTCACGGGCCATGATTTTCTGTTTTCGGAGCGGATTTCTTTGAACTCTTGATTTAACGGCTTTGATGGCATGCGGTGTTCGAACAGAGCATAGGCGGCCCGGCCGGTGGCGGTGTTTTACATCTCCAGTCTCCTCAAACTGTTTTATGCATCGGTAGACGAACATGCGGCTAATCCGTAGTGCCCGGGGCGTTTTAAAAATATCGCTTTTTTCATTTCGCACTTGAAAAACGCTATTAAAGCGATACGGTTCTCATTATCTGACCACTCCATGATGGAAGTTTGAAACAATTTTAAAATCCCGTTACAGACTAACGCTATTGAGGTTAGCTTTCAAACCCCTTATGACATTACCGGGGTATGTTCAGTACTACTATTGAAATGGGTTGTGTTCAATGTTGTAACAGTATTTATGTCCCTACTAAGTACTTATATATGTATGGAACCTGTAGACTTATAAATCTCTGATCGATTTTGATGTAATTTCCAGGGAAATTTCAGCTTAGCACAGCGGACGTTCCTTTTTTTTGAAAATTTTGGTGAGTCGGCGGAGGTGCGGAGCAAATTTCATTATTAAAGCTAGAAGTTTGAAAATCAATACATACATACTGTAGATGGCGGGGAAGAATAATGTTAAACTAGATTTAAGGTTTTCGTTTTTGTGGGCGGAAGGGGGCGTGGCAAACGAAAAAAAAAACAGTGTAACGTACAATACAAATATCTCTACTCTTAACTATGCCACCGAAAAAACCAGTCATTGCAAGAAAAATCATTAAAGATAAGGGAAGATGGAAACAAGAGCTGCTGAAACGTTTGAACAAAGAGAATCAAGACTTCAAGAAAATCGCGACAGAGCGTCAACGTCTAGAGCTGCTGAAACGGGGAATGGCGCGGCACGAATAAGAAATCGTTCTTCCGCACGGTGCATTCTATCGATAATCCGGGCAAAACATCAAGGAATTTAAAGGAGCTTCAAATCAATTAGTTCACTTCCCCGGTTTGGTTGGAATGAGCTCAGCGTACGATTCAGTTAACGAATACTAGAGATTTATATAATTTCTTGATGCTCCCAACGAAGCAGGCGTTTTTATATATCGTTGCCCATGGGTTTGATTTGTGCATAATGTCGAATTACTTTATTGGCTACTGATATGGCCGCTGCATTGGTAGAAACACGGCAAACTTCTAAAAAAAACCCCCATTGTTTTGTAAACGACCCAAATGGTCCAAAAAATTAACAAAAACTGCAAGAAACTAAAACGGGAAGAAGCATTGAAGGCATTCGAGCTAACAATGATCTGACAACACGGTAATCAAAACACCAACGCCTTTTCCTTTACGGTCTTATCACGATGAAGTTTTAAAAATCCACAATTTCACGCAGGCTATACAACAACAAAAAGAATTATTGGGACCTGCAAAGCGGGCCGGGTTCAGCTAGTCGTCGAATAAACTAGAGTTTGTATCAAGAAGACCGACATTAAGACTAAATCCAACTGACGGATTAAATGCTGACCATTGTAGCCTAGTCTTATTAGATGAACTTGTCTATCGCGGATCGCTCATAAATAGAATTTATATGCAAGATTAGAAATGAAACCGATCTTATTTTAGACTATTGGTAGTGATAAAAATAAATATGAATACGGACGACATAAATCAGACTCCATTGAAAATTAGACTATTAAAAAATAGATCAATAGGCACAGCAGATGCAGTCTGTATAAATTGTCCGAATCGCCAGAGAAATACGAAGTAGGAAGTGGGCTGGATCGGCCACATACTGCGGCCCACTCGACGACATCACTCGAAATTGGTTGGATTTTCCGAGCAGATAATCGGAATAATCTGTCTATGTTCAACAAAAAGGTATTAACTCCAGTGGTCATCTCAACCCACTGTAAAACATCAATATCTTCACTCTTTTCGCCGAAATACGACTTGACAGTCTCTATGTTTTAGAGAACTTCAAAGGAAAAACAAGATTTTTGCCTCGCTGATTACACTGTTCTGCAAAAATTGACTTTTGAGCCCTTCTTCACACAAAACCATTTGATCCTTATCACCAACTGATATCCTTCGAGATATCGTGATGCTATCCATTTTACAATATCTCGAAAATTATAAGTGATGAGGCAAAACGGACACAATTCGGATTCAGCAGATCATTTACATAAGGATCAGTTGATTTCGTCCAAAGAATGACTTTGTGGCAGAACAGTGTTACTTGAAAAATTGAGTTCATTTTATGTTGAACAAGTGCAATATGAACATTTCCATGCATGGTCCCACATATTAATTTCATTTGAAACTGTATTAGTAATTTATTTCAGTGCTAAGAATTTTATTAAATTTTTTGGCAAAAGTCTTTTCAATTACATCCCCTACTCAAATTTATTTGCTTCCGAATCAAATATATTTTCTTTAGAGCCTATCTTTTCCACATCGCTGACATTTTTCGTATAGCCCGAAGTTGAATGTTTCAATAAAAAATCCTCAGCATCCCACGGTTGCGTCTCCGTTCTGCCAAATATGATGTAAATCAAATTTCCTAGAATGAAAATGGCAGCAGCGATACCAAACACAATTTGCCACATGGAACGATTGCTCTGAAAGCATGGAAAAATGTTGGAACTCAATTTTAGATTTTATGGAGCCCCAAAAATTCCCAAAAAGAAAACTTACCGTATCAGTGACTATGACGCCCACCACCAAGGGCGATACAAATGGCGTCAAATTGCCCACCGAATTAACGATTGACATCAGATAACTGGCATGATTGGGCGACAAATCAATGGTATTCAGGGCACTGCCAATAATGTTGCCACTGTTTAAAGCCACACTAATGGTCATCAAGGCCAACGCCCAGGGCTTGCTGTTTTCGTCCAGAAAGCCAATGCCGATCAAACCCAGGGCTGGTAACCAGAAAGCTATACTATTGAAGACTCTTCTCAGAGAAGTTAATGTCAGGACTTTTTTAGACTGTACCGCATCCGCCACCAACAAATAGACATACGCCATTGCCCACATGCCTAAGAAAGGCAAAGCCGAAAATAAACCATTCGCTTTGATTTCCATATTCAGCACCCCATTCAAATAAGAGGGTATTTGGGCCTGCAGTGTGGACAAACCCCAATTTTCAGCAAATCTCGCTGTTAGCAGAGCATAAAAGGGCACCGATGTAAATATCGCTTTCCAGGGCACTGAAATTTTCTTTTCGTGATAATCCTCCGTATGTGCCATAGAAGATTCAATGTAGTGCTTCTCGGCTTCGGTAATAAATTTTGATTTACAGGGATTATTGGCTCCGAATACCAACCACAAAGCACACTAGGTAAAGCATATGCCGGCCGATACATACGATATACCCGGCCAACCCATCGAACCTTCAGCAATGATACCACTAATGCCCATGGCCAGCACAGTACCACAGTCCATGCCGGTAATGCTAAAGGCTCCCAAACGATTGCGTTCCTGCACAGGCGACCATTTGGCCAAATGATCATAGATGCAGGGCGATATTACTCCCTGCGCCAGTCCCTGTACGACGCGTATGGCACAGAAGATCTGCCAACCACCCCAACCCACAGACCATGGCGTTAGAGCGGTTAGCACGGTTGAAATAAACGTCGACCAGCCGATAGTTATTTTGGCGCCAAACCTCTTACACAGTATGGCGCCGGGAAATTGTGTAAAAATGTAACCCCAAAAGAAACTGGAAAGTATGTAGGATATTTTCTTTTCATTCCAATCGAATTCCTACAATTTAGAAAGGTAAATATTTATTTTGGAGCCTAGTTAAAGTGTCAACAAGTCTTACTCACGGGAAAATCGGGATTTGTGGTCTCAGCATTTGTCATGGCCACCACGTCCACACCGATATTCAAACGACTGCAATAGAGCGCTGTTATATTGAAGAACAGCAGGAAAGCCTGTACATGGCGCATGCCCAAAGTGGGACCTGAAATATATTAATTGTATTTAATTAAAATGAATGTATGAAAATTTATTTAGGGTATAAAAAATTAATTAATGACTTTACGAACGCATCATTGTTGTCATCAACTTCTTATAGCATCTGTAAATGGAATACACCACGTGAACCCTACACTATCCCGTAATACAGGGTATTATAACTCTTTTCTAGCACCTTATACAAAAGGAGATTGGTCCCATGCTTATTATTACTATCGACTCTGAATCTGTATCAAATTCCATTGACCGTCGGTATCTCCATCTATTGCTGTAATCAAAGCACAGGTCAAAAAAAAATAAACCGATTGGATCGAGTGCGAACCCCACTAAAATTAGTCCATTTTTGAATATAATGAAAGAGTTCTTTCCGAGTCTAGATCCAGAAGCTCAAGAAACAGCTTACCTATACGAGTACGAGTATGTTACACACAAAGAACAGATTCGTTGCCAATACCGATTTTTTTGCCAACCGAATGATAAGCCTTACATGCACCTCGAGTATTTCATTAATACAACCGAATGTTAGTTGGTGGTCTGTAATTTTCAGTTGTTGGAACTGTAGTATCGGTGCAACATACCAAGTATCTTTGGATTTAATAATCCACATGCCACACATAATAATAAAAAAAAATTAAAATTTTAGTCAGAGGCAAAAAACTGTTTGCAGTACTTGTAGTACTCGTAGGGAGGGTCAGAAGGAAAAAGAGGAAAGGATGATGGATGATATTTACTAGAAAAAACTTGGCTTAAAGTCAGTTACAATAGAATTATTTTTTTTTAAAAAATACCATGAAATAATTGATGACAGTAAAATACTGATTGTATAACTTTTCCGGGTTTCATTAGTATACGAGGGCGGTTCTTAGCCTAGCACAAAAAGCGCGGTATAAACCGAAAGTGTTTTGGAAACTTCCATCTCTGCTATGAACACATGTTAAATTTTGTTTCGATCTGGCAACTCCTTCATATAGAAACAGGTGTTCACAAAAGACGCATCCGAAATTTTTTTACAATGGAAAAATTAGAAATGCTTGGTGTCATTAAATATTTACATAAAAAAGGTTTATCGGGACAAGAAATTCATAATGATATGGTGAATGTGTTAGGTAAAAGTGCTCCTTCATATGCAACAGTAAAAAAATTGGGTTGCTGAATTTAAACGTGGTCGTACAAGCATTGAAGATGAACCACGTAGTGGACGTCCAAAAACAGCAACAACAACAGAAATTGTAGCCAAAGTGCATGATATGGTATTAAATGATCGACGAATAAATATCATGGGCATCTCAAATGATCGGGTCCATTTAATTTTGCATGAAGAACTACAGATGAAAAAGCTTTCTGCAAGATGGGTGCCGGACTTTTAACAGTCGACCAAAAACGCATAAGAATGAACATTTCTCAAGCTTGTTTGGATCGTTTTCAGCGAAATAAAATGGATTTTAAGCGTCGTTTCATAACTGTTGATGAGACATGGATCCACCACTATACTCCAGAGACAAAAGAACAATCCAAACAATGAACTGAAGCTGGAGGAAGTGCCCCAAAAAGAAGGCAAAAACAATTCAATCGGCTGGTAGGGTTATGGCAACAGTTTTTTGGGACTTCAAAGGTATTTTATTGATTGACTATCTGCAAAAGGGTAAAACAATAAATTCAGAGTACTATTGCAACCTTTTAGATCAATTAAATGTACAAATTGGAGAAAAACGTCCTGCCTTACAACACAAAAAAATAATTTTTCATCAAGACAATGCACCAGCGCACAAGAGTGTTTTAACAATGGCTAAAATCAACGAATTAAAGTACGAGTTGCTTGACCACCCACCCTATTCTCCTGATTTAGCTCCCAGTGACTTTTACCTGTTTCCCAAATCTAAAAAAATTCCTTGCTGGCAAGCGTTTTACCTCAAATGAAGATGCAATTACAGTTGTAAACCACTATTTTGAAGACCTTGAGGAAAACAAATTTAATCGAGGGATAGAATTGCTAGATAAGCGTTGGACTAAGTGTATTGAAGTTTCAGGAGATTATATTGAAAAATAAAAATATTTTTGAAAAACTAACTATTCTCTTTCATTTAAAGGCTAAAAACTTC
The DNA here is from genome assembly GCA_963513945.1 of Hydrotaea diabolus. NCBI lineage: Eukaryota > Metazoa > Arthropoda > Insecta > Diptera > Muscidae > Hydrotaea > Hydrotaea diabolus. Next base: position 28,985,456 of record OY740720.1, on the reverse strand, counting down.
CCGAACCGCCCTCGTATGACCTATCAGTAAGTTGCGATTACAGTACGTTGATCATATTTATCGTATTGTGGTTTTTGGAATCAAATTACCATTACGACTATAAACATTTGGTAAATTCAACCGAAATTCCTCTTTTACAACCGAGTTATTGTAGTTCTAAACGACTTCCAACTAATTTCTCTCTGTGAGTACACAATTAAGTGTTGGTTCCACAGTTTGGGGTATGATTTATGCTCAAGATGATCGTTGCGTCACTCTGCACCACATTTGTGGATGAACATACGAGTAGTTATGATTGACTAAATTGGACTTGGCAATAATGCCTGAACCGACACATATTCTGAACATATATTCCAAGAACAAGTTTATGTATCCCATACTTGTCGAGAACTTTATTTTTGTCGTAAAACTAAAAACTGCATTTTATTTGGCAAGGCCGAATTATATATCTCATGGCCCTGCAAATATAAATAAGTCTTAAATTTGTATTTGTTGTAACTTTTGCTTAGTACCCATGTTGGCAATTGGTAGCTTGTTTTGGACTACGACAGAGTTTTTTGGGCCCCAAGGGTCCATTAATCCGTGCCCCAATCTCAGTTTAAACAGCAAATTTATTTATATTTCTACCTTATTTATGCCTGGCGCCATCTGACATTTCCATTAGAAAGTTTGCCATATTTTCGCATAAACGTACTGAGAACGTTCTGACGTACCACCATCATTTGTGTTGTTTACAGTGACTTGAAAAAATCAATTTGGCAAAAAATGGAATTTTCGTGCGATATTTTTTCACAACTTTCGACGTGGATTAACACGACAAGAAAGCATCGATGAACTAAAATCTTTGTATGGCGATGAAGCACCATCCTATAGCACTTTGAAAAACTGCTTTAATGAATTCAATCGTGGCCGACGCTCGCTCAAAGACGAAGGTCGTACAAAAACGGCCGTTTTGCCAGAGAACATTGATGCCGTGTTAGGAATGATAATGCAAGATCGTCATGTGACATACCGTGAGATAGAGGCATCCTTGGTCATTTCTTCCACCAGCATACATTCGATATTGCATGAACACCTGGCCGTAAAAAAGGTTTGTTCTCGTTGGATCCGGCACAATTTGACAATCGCTGAAAAAAAGGCTCGTGTCGATTGGTGGAAAGAAATTTTGAGAAAATACGATCGCGGTGCTTTAAAAGACGTTTATAAGATCGTCACAGGTGACGAATCATGCATATATGCGTATGAGCCCGAAACAAAACAGCAATCGACCGTGTGGGTCTTCGAAGACGAGCCAAATCCAACAAAAGTTTTTCGTGGGAGAGGCACTTCAAAGCAAATGGTCCCCTGTTTCTTCGGCAAAACTGGTCATGTGGCGACTGTTCCGCTTGAGCAACGTAGGACGCTCAATTCTGAGTGGTACACCACAATTTGTTTGCCTGAAGTCTTCGCAGAAATTCGAAAATCGAACCAGAGAAGACGAATCATTGTACACCATGACAATGCGAGCTCTCACACATCGGCTCAAACCAGCGCCTTTTTGACCGACTAAAACGTCGAATTAATGGTTCATCCGCCCTGACTTGGCACCCAATGACTTCTTTTTATTCCCGCACATCAAGAAAAAAATGCATGGTCAACGATTTTCGTTGCCAGAAGATGCTGTTTAAGCGTTCAAAAACCATGTTTTGGAGGTGTCTCAATCGGAGTGGAAAAAGTGGTTTGAGCGCATGCAAATTTCAAGCAAATATTAACAATCGATATTTGAAAAAAGACGTAAATTGTGTATGAAACATTTCATATGCAGTTAAACTTTCAATTTACAGTTAAAGTTTAACTTTTACTTTACGTTTCTCAGTATTTTCTTAATTCATTATGTGTTTCGCAATGTCAAGTTGTATTGGAAGTTTGTTCGAGTTATAGAGAAATTTTTGGTTTCAAAGAAAATTTTCCTTTTTTACGCTACTGCCAGTAGATGTGGTACAATTTATGGATGTTTCTTTGTATATTATGTAATGTTTCATATATCTATATCATTTCCAATTGAAATTGAAATAAACAAACCTCAATATAAATTTATGTTTCTCAATTTTAGTTTGTATTTTCTCAATTTATTTTGGGTTTTGCAATTTCAATTTTGTATTGAAAGTTTGTGTCACTATTCTTCGAGTTATAGAGAATATCTGAAGATAATTTCTCTCCTTTACGCTACTGCCAGTAGATGTGGTTCGATTTATGGAAGTGCAATGTTTCATATATCTACTTTTTATGACTTTCAGTTAAAATTGAAAAACAAACCTCAATATCAATTAACGTTACTCAATTTTAATTTATATTTTCTCAATTCAATTTGGGGTTCGCAATTTCAATTGGTAATGGTTTAATAATGAAAATATTTCTTAAGCATTATATCACAGCTGCGTGTCTGTAGTATCACACCTCCGAATGAAATTGTCAATATAAAGAAAAAGATCTCTCAACATTAATCCACTTTAACATTACTTTATATATTGTATATATACTTAGAAGGGACATAAATACAGTTACACACGTTTTATGCTGATAAAAATAAAAGGTACCGAATGTTTTTGGACCAAATATTTTTTAATATATTTATTAATGTATATTGTATCCAAAAATAATCTACTTATTCGAAATGTCCGCCTTTTGCCTTTACACACGCCTTAAGTCGTACTGGCCAATCGTCAGTAGCAGCACGAACCTCGCCCATTGGAAAATTGGCCGCAGCTCGAACCATAGTAGTCTTAAGAGATCCAATGTTGGGGTATCTTTTGTGACAAACCTTGTCCTCTAAAACCGTCCACAATTTGCAATCCAATGGGTTTTAATCTGGACTGCTTGAGGGCCATTCTGCAGAGGAAATGAACGCTGGCAACTTGTTTCGAAGCCAGGCCTGGGACGTTTTAGCCTTATGGGCCGGCGCAAAATCCTGCTGGAAAGTCCATGGCTAGTTTTGGAACAGGGAATTGTTAAGAGGCTTCACAAGAGCTTCCAAAACGGTTTCTTGGTAAACTTTGGCCGATGTTTTGACTCCTTGTTCGCAGAAATGCAGGTCAGTGACCCCATCGTAAGAGACACCAAACCAAACCATGACTGAAGTTGGGCGATGACCCTTTTCCACCCTTGGGATCGGTTCAGATGCTTCCTTAGATGACCGCGCATACACTATCATTTTGGTTGTTAAATTTTTCCTAAACGGTAAACATTTTTTCATCGGTTGACAAAATTTTTCTGTGCAAGTTATCAGCGTATTTTTTTGAAAAGCTGCAGTCAATAAATGTCCGGTACGTCGTTTGAAAGCACCAAGTCCCAAGTCTTTTTTAATGATTCGACTCATGGACTTTTGCGTGATATTCATCTCACGGGCCATGATTTCCTGCTTTTGGAGCGGATTTCTGTGAATTCTTCATTTTACGGCTTTGATGACATGCGGTGTTCGAACAGAGCGTGGGCGGCCCGACCGTTGGCGGTCTTTGACATTTCCAGTCTCCTCAAAAAGTTTTATGCATCGGTAGACGAACATGCTGCTAATCCCCAGTGACCGGAGCGTTTTGAAAATATCGCTTTTTTCATTTCACACTTGAAAAGCGCTATTACAGCGATACGGTTCTCATTATCTGACCACGCCATGATGAAAGTTGAAACAATTTTAAAATCCCGTTACAGACTAACGCTATTGAGGTTAGCTTTCAAAACCCATATGACATTAACGGGGTGTGTTCAGTTCTAATATTGAAATGGGTGTGTTCAATGTTGCAACAGTATTTATGTCCCTACTAAGTACTCGTATATACGAGAAGTAATCTTTTCATTGATTTTTTCAAAAAAATAAACAACTTAATTTTTTTTGTCCAAATTTTTGTTGTCTTTCTTAATGTTTTGCATGTTCTCCAACTGCCCAATAAGTCTCACTATGTAGTCTATTATAAAAATAGACAATCGTTAATCTCGTTTTCATGTACCTTCAATAACTTCGGGTACCATTATGACTAAGATTATTTTAACTATTTTCTTAAAATATATTTCGAACTATTTTATTTTCGTTACAAACACGTCTATAGCGCTCAACTAATGATTTTATTATGAAGTGATATTTTATTTCAAACCTTTTACTTTCATAAAGAAAAAAATAAGCGAGCAGTGAAAGTGATTAGATTTGTCCAGTGCAATGAACGACAGCCAACGGTGATAAGATGTCCGTTTGTTTATAATCTATGTTTGGGTTTGGGTCCAAGTTGCATGTGTTCGGTTTTTGACCACATTCAGGTATTATTTATTGAGGTATTGTAGTCGTTTTTATACGGTATGCAGTCATGTCAAATTTTATTCTGTCTTCATTTTTATAGACGAAAAAGATAAATAGAGGAGCAACGGTTCACTTTTTACCATGTCAATTTACTAGGCTGCAGGGTTACTTCTGAAAGGAGTTACCAGCCGTTTAGACAGGCTTTAAGTTCACTAAGAATTGTTGTTGGTCTATGCTAGGAGGCACGCCACAGAAAGTTAATAAGGTAGTCGATAAACTATCTTGTCTAGAAAATGGTGAAAGGTGGATCAAAACGTTTAATATCTCAAAAGTAGAATACTATGAAAGGGTGTATTTATCGGGACAAAAGACAAAATTTTTCTAATACAAGTGTACTAGAGGGACTGGATAAAAAAATACACATTTGTACAATTTGCCGTAGACATCAAAAGTTAATAAGGGATCTTCAGTTTTTTGCAGAATGTGTGAACACGAGGATGGTGTCGTTCTTTGTCACATTTCAATTCTTCAAAGCCACAAACTAGAGGTTTGTAATCAGAGAGCAACTTTACGAGGGCGGTTCGGAAAGTTCTTAGCCTATCAATGAAAGAGAATAGTTAGTTTTTCAAAAATATTTTTATTTTTCAATATAATCTCCTGAAACTTCAATACACTTAGTCCAACGCTTATCTAGCAATTCTATCCCTTGATTAAAATAGTTTTCCTCAAGGTCTTCAAAATAGTGGTTTACAACTGTAATTGCATCTTTTATTGAGGTAAAACGCTTGCCAGCAAGGAATTTTTTTAGATTTGGGAACAGGTAAAAGTCACTGGGAGCTAAATCAGGAGAATAAGGTGGGTGGTCAAGCTCGTACTGGTCAAACTCGTACTTTAATTCGTTGATTTTAGCCATTGTTAAAACACTCTTGTGCGCTGGTGCGTTGTCTTGATGAAAAATTATTCTTTTGTGTTGTAAGCCAGGACGTTTTTCTCGAATTTGTACATTTAATTGATCTAAAAGGTTGCAATAGTACTCTGAATTTATTGTTTTACCCTTTTGCAGATAGTCAATCAATAAAATACCTTTGAAGTCCCAAAAAACCGTTGCCATAACCTTACCAGCTGATTGAATTGTTTTTGCCTTCTTTGGGGCACTTTCTCCAGCTTCAGTCCATTGTTTGGATTGTTCTTTTGTTTCTGGAGTACGTATAGTGGTGGAAAACAGCTATGAAACGACGCTTAAAATCCATTTTATTTCGCTGAAAACGATCCAAACAAGCTTAAGAAATGTTCATTCTTATGCGTTTTTGGTCGACTGTTACCAAGTCCGGCACCCATCTTGCAGAAAGCTTTTTCATCTGTAGTTCTTCATGCAAAATTAAATGCGCTCGATAATTTGAGATGCCTATGATATTAGCTATTTCACGCACTTTTATTCGTCGATCATTTAATCATGCACTTTGGCTACAATTTCTGTTGTTGTTGCTGTTTTTGGACGTCCACTACGTGGTTCATCTTCAATGCTTGTACGACCACGTTTAAATTCAGCAACCCATTTTTTTACTGCTGCATATGAAGGAGCACTCTCACCTAACACATTCACCATATCATTATGAATTTCTTGTCCCGATAAACCTTTTTTATGTACATATTTAATGACACCACGCATTTCTAATTTTTCCATTGTAAAAAAAATCGCGGATGCGTCTTTTGTGAACACCTGTTTCTATATTAAGGAGTTGCCAGATCGAAACAAAATTTAACATGTGTTCATAGCAGAGATAGAACTTAACTTAACACTTAACTTTTTTCTGTTTATACCGCGCTTTTTGTGCTAGGCTAAGAAGTTTCCGAACCGCCCTCGTATATAGGAGACAAAGGAATTTAATAACAACACAACAATTGTTGTGTTTTTAGGTTTCTAAACTAGCATCAGAATGAAAGTTACACTTTTATTTATCGAGTTGGCCTCAAGTTGCTAAAGAAACGAGTCACCACATTTGTTTATCAAACGAAAAATAAAACTTGACACACCCTGCTTTACATATAACGCATGATCCATTTCGAGGTTCCCTACTTTTTTAAAGAAAGAAACACAGAAAATTCAAACTGAATGGGGAATGTCTATTATCATTTGAAAGAACATTCTTTGGCATATATTTTTTCAAGATTATGTCTATCAAATGTTGGCCGCGGCTACGTCTCAAATGATCCATCCGTTGAGTCCAATTTTCGATGACTCGTTCGAGCATTTCGACTGGTAACTGGCAAATGACACGCGTGATGTTTTGTTCCAATGCCTGAATCGAAGTTGGTTTGTCCGCATAAACTTTAGACTTTATATATCCGCACAGGAAAAAGTCTAACGGTGTGATATCACACGATCTTGGTGGCCAATCGACCGGCTCAAAATGTGAAATTATCTGCTCACCGAAGTGTTCTCTCAATAAATACATTAATTGATGCGATGTGTGGGAAGTGGCGCCGTCTTGTTGAAACCAAATGTCGCCGAGATCATGAGCTTCAATTTCAGGCATCAAATAGTCGGTTACTATGGCACGATAACGGTCGCCATTGACGGCTACGTTCTCACCGGCATAATTTTCAAAAAAATATGGACCGATGATTCCACCGGCCCACAAACTACACCAAACCGTTGTTTTTTCTGGATGAAGAGACAGCTCTTGAATTGCGGCAATTTTGCTTGTTTACATACCCATTGAGCCAGAAATGGGCCTCATCGCTGAACAAAACGAAAACGTCGGATCTTCTTGAAACTTTTCAAGAGCCCATAGAGCGAAGCGATGTCGCTTAAGAACGTCGGGCGGCTTCAGTTTTTGCACAAGCTGTATTTTGTACGCCTTCAATTTAAGATCTCGTAAAATGCGCCAAGTCGTTCCATACGTCAGTCCGAGTTGCTGCGAACGGCGCCGAATCGACTTTCCACGGTCTTGGTGCACACTCTCAGCTACGGCCGCTACATTTTCTTTACTGCGTGCTGGACGTGGTCTATTCGGTCGAATATTATCTTAAAATTAATGCTGGTTCTCTAGATTTGTGATGGTGTTGCGAATATGTTGACCATAAGTTGAACGAAGTGCACGAAACACATTCCTCACAGAACGTGAATTTTTGTAATAAAGTTAAACGATTTGTAATCGCTGTTCGGGCGTTAGTCTTTCCATGATGAAATGCCAAACAATAATAAACATAAATAACATGACAGCATGACACGACTCACACGTGATCTGTCAAAAAAAGGCTATTGAAAAAAGTATCACAACTTGGATTACCCAGTACAAAAAATAATCAAACAAGAATAGGTTTTATCGGTGAATTCGTATGGATACCTTAGCACGGAATAAGTGAAAACTTTAATTAAGTCAAGCTGATCAAATAATTTTTTAACACATTTTTACAAGGCAAAAGTATAGCAATTGTTTTCGTTTCATTTTTTACAAATTATATTTTTTATTGCCAGCTTTTTCATATTCGCCGATTAACCCTCTTATTGTTTCTAAATTTACTTTAGTGTATATAAGTACATGGAGGAACAATGCTGCCATATTACTAACAATTTTGTTCAATGTTGCCAGATTACCAAATTGCAAACTATCTAGATAACTAAGCTCGATTCCTCAAAAGAACACGAGTAAAGAGTTTTCCAATAGGGACATAACAATTTCGTATCTTTATGTCAAGGCACCCTCAAATATTTTTAATGATATTTCAGTGTCAAATCGTTAGTCGAAGTCAACATTTTCATCATGGTAAAGTTCACTTACTAGCAACGTTTGGAAATCATTAAAAATTAGTACAACCGAAATTCAGAGTCGGCGGTCGCAACTTTACAAGCGCTTGCTCCAATTTTCATCATCTTCAACGTTGAACCACATTTCTGGCTGAGTGGTTTTTCAATGAACAAAATACTCGTATGCGTTATTGGACAGCAACAAACCCCCATCTGCTTCAAGAGACACAATTGCATCCGCAAAAAAATACTGTGTGGTGTGATTTTAATGCCGGAGGTGTGATTGCGCCGTATTTTTTCGTCGATAAAAACAATCGTCATGTTACCGTCAATAGAGGGCGCTATCGTGCCATGTTAGAAAATAATTTTTAGCCAGAATTCGGTGAGCATGACATCGCCGATATGTGGTTTCAACAAGACGGTGTCACTAGCCACACATCACGCGTTACAATCGATTTACTGAAAGGCAAATTCTGTGAACGTTTTATCTCGAGAAATGGTTTAGTCGAATGGCCACCTCGTTCATGCGATTAAACACCATTGGATTTCAATTTATGGGGCCACATCAAGTAATTGGTCGATGCCAACAAATTTAGACGAGCTCAGAGACAACATCCAACACGAAATTGCAAACGTTCTGGTCGAAATGTGTGCAAAAGTGGTGGAAAATTGGGTCCAAAGAATAGATTGCTGTACACGGAATCGAATTTCTTTCTTGAAATGTAACATTTGTACTACACCTGGAATAAATTTGAACTCTACATCTTCAATATTCTGTGTTTTGTTAATATATAAAATTACTATGACCTTTACGGAAAACCCCGTACATCGACATAAAGTACGCATACATTTATCATAATCCTTCTATTCATTCTCTTTCTTTTCGCTTTCATTTCTTACAGCTATTTCCATATTATCAAGTGTGTTAATCGTTCACATATCGAGGAGAATCACAATGGATCGACTGGGCCGCCGAGTGCATGTGGATTTTTTGTACCACCCTTCCTAACCCAATGTTGCATATATATGCTTGTCGCCAGCACTTGGGACGCCAATAAGGAAATCTGCTAGCTAATACGAGTATAAGACCGTAAGCAGTTGAATTATTTCAGCGACACGCCACAGAAGTCTGAGCAGAACAATAAAATTACCGCTCTAAGAACAACTACGAGCGGCCCCCTCTTGTCACATCAAGATCACCTACATCAGGAACCTAAGTTACACGATACTCGGTAGGGGAACACAGCATGATGTTGTCTTAGCAGTTCCTGCTAGGATGTCATCGGAGGGATCATCCGAACTTCTGCCTGGAACCTCAATCTTAACATGCCAGGAGAGCTATCTTAAATGTGAAAAAGGAGAGCAGAGTGCCAACAAGTTTGCGCTAGACAGCGTTCACAGGGGCATGGTGCAAATCGGCAAATAAAATCGCTACGGGTGAATATTATCTTCAAAGACCACCCCCTAGAATACGGGAAGAACTGGTGTCGTGCTGGTACAGCTCAGATGATTTTAGCGGCTTAATTTATATTCGGCTCGAATTGAGACAACCTCAATAAATAGCTGACCAAAGGCTTTCTGATGCGTATCACCTATTCACCTGTCTAGCAAAACCTCTGTGTCTAGACTTCATGTTACTATAGACCCCCCATGTTGAGTTGGTCCGGTTCCCGCACCTGGACCTAGAGGCTTACAAAAAAAAACTGGTCTCACCATTTAAGTACATTATTTCCCCACTTTAAGAAAATTAATTATAAAATGCACTAGCTAACCGAACCATACCCCGAGCTTTCCGATACTTCGTACACGTTACGAAAGAATTTGTTCTTACCATATGCACTGTTTATAACTATATTCTATAGAACTTTCTAACAAACTAATTTTGGTCGTATCAAAGCTCAAAGACGGTCCATTAAGAGCATTTTGTCAAGGGCCATGGCGATGGCCCAATTTCTCTCTTTGTGAGTTCCTTTTTTTAACCTAGTTCATCAGCACAAATATTTCTGACCTAATAATGAAAATGCGAATCATCAAAAATGGCTTTATTATTTTTTAAATTATTCTCCAGCATGATTTATACACTTATCATGCGCTAAAACTAATTGTCGAAGCACTTTTTCCACTCCGATTGAGACACCTCCAAAACATTGTTTTTGAACGCTTCAACAGCGCTACAACAGCAACCACGCATTTTTATCTTGATGTGCGGGATCGCATTGTCATTGTGCACAATGATTCGTCTTCTTTTGTTCGTTTTTCGAATTTCTCCGAAGAATTCGAGCAAACAAATTGACCTCCTACATTGCAGAACAGTCGCCACATGACGTTCAAGTAGAACTGTCGCCACATGACCAGTTTTGCCGAAGAAACAGGCGACCATTTGCCCCGAAGTGCTTCTTCCACGAACAACTTTCGTCGGACTTGGCTCGTCTTCGAAGACCCACAAGGGTCTATTGCTATTTTGTTTCGGGCTCATACGGATAGATATATGATTCGTCACCTATAACGATCTTATAAACGTCTTTTGAAGCACCGCGATCGTATTTTTTCAAAATTTCTTTGCACCAATCGACAAGAGCCTTTTTTTTGAGCGATTGTCAAATTGTGCGGCATCCAACGAGAACAAACCTTTTTTACGGCCAGGTGTTTATGCAATATCGAATGTATGCTCGGCGAAGAAATGCCCAAGGATGCCTCTATCTCACGGTTTGCCACATGACGATCTTGCATTATCAGTTCACGCACGGCATCAATGTTCTCTGGCATAACGGCCATTTTTGGACAACCTTCACGATCTTTGTCTTTGAGCGATCATCGACCAGTTTTCCACAGTGCTAGAGGATGGTGCTTCATCGCCATACAAAGATTTAAGTTCATCGATGCCCTCTTGTAGTGATAATCCACGTCGAAAGTTGTGAAAAATAATCGCACGAAAATGTTCACGAGTTAATTCCATTTTTGTTGCCAAATTGATTTTTTCAAGTCACTGTAAACAACACAAATGATGGTCGATGGATGGTCGTAAAAACGTTCTGAGAACGTTTATGCTAAAAAATGTCAAACTTTCCAATAGAAATGTCAGATGGCGCCAGAAATACTTATATATATATATATATATATATATATATATATATATATATATATATATATATATATATATATATATATATATATATATATATATATATATAAAAGCCAACCAAAATGGTGTGCATTTTGGTTGGCTTTTGGAGCCAACAATCCCTGCGAATCAAAGTTTATAACCGAAGCCGAAAAGCAATACATTGAATCCTCCTTGGCACATACGGAGGTTTATTACGAAAAGAAAATTCCAGTACCCTGGAAAGCGATATTTACATCGGTGCCGTTCTATGCTTTGCTTATAGCGAGGATTGCCGAAACTTGGGGTTTGTCCACACTGCAAGCCCAAATACCCTCCTATCTCAATGGTGTGCTCAATATGGAAATCAAAGCGAATGGTTTATTTTCGGCTTTGCCCTTTTTGGCCATGTGGGCAATGGCGTGTGTCTATTTGCTGGTGGCCGATGTGCTGCAGCGCAAGAAAGTCTTGACTTTAACCTCTCTAAGAAGAGTCTTCAATAGCATATCTTTCTGGTTACCAGCCCTGGGTTTGATTGGCATTGGCTTTCTGGACGAAGACAACAAGCCCTTTGCGTTGGCCTTGATGACCATTTGTGTGGCTTTGAATAGTGGCCACATTATTGGCAGTGGCCTGAACATCATTGATTTGTCAGCGAATCATGCCAGCTATCTGATGGCAATTATTAATACAATTGCGACCGTGCCGCCATTTTTATCGCCATTATTGGTGGGCGTCATTGTCACTGATACGGTAAGCTTCTTTTTTAGGATTTATATGGGGCTCCATTTGATCTAACAATTGGGTTCGGCTCTTTTTCTTTCCTTTAGAGCAATCGTTGCATGTGGCAAATTGTGTTTGGTATCGCTGCTGCCATATTTTTTATTGGAAACTTGATTTACATCCTATTTGGCACCACGGACAAGCAACCTTGGGATGCTGAGGATTTTCTGTTAAAATGTTCAACGTCGGGCAATGCGAAAAATGTCAGCGATGCGGAAAACTGAGAGTCTAAGTCAGAAATAGTAAATGCGGATATTAATAAACTGAATTAGATGTTAAAAAAAAAATTGATTTACTCTTTCCCTGACCCTTTTAATTTATTAGACCATCTTTAAAAGATGGGTCTTGAAAATGCCGAATAAACGAAGAGACTGGAAAAAAAGGCGTGTCTTGTTTTTAAATCTACAATAAATATTAATCTACAAATAATATTTATAAATTCGCCTTGTAACTACGTTTGGCCAAAGGCTTTTAGTTCCATTGACATCTTATGAAGAATTGTTTCTGCGGGAGACACTTTAATGGGGCGTGTCAATCTCACTATCACCTACAATTACCGGATACCCCAAAAAGTACACATATGCCAAATCGTCGTAAAATTCTAGGATGATCTAGCCATGTCTGTCTTAAGAAAACTACAGGTTTTACTATTGAAGGTAGGTAGCAGAAATATGGTTTGAAGTTCTGAAACGGTCGGTATTGAAAATGGACCAGATCCGAGAAGATTTTCCCCTCACAAGGACTGATTCAACCTATGGAAAAATCACTATACATATTTGTAATAATAATGTTTTAGGAGATTTGATAATCTCTCCTGCACTGGATAGAGGGAATATTCCCTTTGTCATTCCGTTTACAACACCTCCACAACTGGTGGGAGACCCCATAAAGTAGGTTTGAATATATATATATATATATATATATATCGTTACCTTAATATAAAAAGGCCCCAACTCATTATTTTTTGAAATTCGTTTTTTGATTGATTCTTGTAGAATGGGTGCTAACACACATTGTATTAAAATTTCAAGCAAATTTGATAAAAAATAAAGAAGTTATAAGCAGAACACAAAAAGCCCTAACTCATACACACAATTTTTCGAAAGAAAAAAGCCCTAACTCATACATTTCTGCAGAAACGTACAAAGTTGGCATTGCATTTCTAGAATTGTTGTTTTTTACATTACTTTTTCTAGACAGAGAAGTTTTTTCTTCATTCATGTGTTTGCTATCATTGTGCTTTTTAATTCTAATAACATTTCAAACAAAATTTATGGAAAATAAAGAAGTTATAAGCAAAATACGAAGAGCCCTAACTCACACACACAACTCTTTTTAAAGAAAAAAACCATAACTCATACCTTTTTGCCGAAACTTACAAAGTAGGCATTGCTTTTCTAGTATTGTTGTTGTTTTACATTGCGTATAACTGATAGAGAGATAGGTGTAAGCGTGTGTTGTGAAATTTATGTGTAAAAAGTATAAAAACTGAAAATATGAATGTCGGTAATGATGGTATCCGTACTAGGAGAATTAATCCAAATCAATCGGAATGGAAGTACAAAAGCAATAAAGTGAAGCGAATGAAAGGTGAAGAATATTTGGGCATAACAAGTAATTCAATTTCCCTAAAGCAAGCAAGACATCAAGGTTTAACTTGTTCATCAAATTATTGTTTAAAAAGTTCATTGAGACACTGCTCGCAATTCTGTGAAAATACGCGAAAAGAAATATTTCATTTGTTTTGGAAGATGTCGTGGGAGCAAAAAAAGCAATATATTGTAGGTCTTGTTTCAATGACGGAGAAAAAGCAATGTTTCGTTGAATCTTCAAATCGAACTCAATCGAAGGCATATTTCTTAATGAAAAATTCAAGTAGATTGCAAGTTTGCCGCCAAATGTTTCTTTCAACCTTAGGATTGAATGAAAAAATGGTTAGGAAGTGGTTAAATTGTGCGGGAGAACATGGCACAGTTCCAAGTACAGAAGAAAGTGGAAATATTCGCATTGAATCTAAGAGGTGTTCGAAAAGTGGTCAACGCAATCTGGAAAGACGTGCATTTCTCCAAAACTGGCTGGACGGTCTTCCAAAAATGGAATCTCACTATTGCAGAAAGAAAACAAAAAAATTGTATTTACAATCCAATTTTTCATCATATAATGAAATCTATAAGCTCTACAAGGATGAGTGCACCGCAAACAAAGAAAACCTTTTAAAACATTTGTCGTATCCAGTTTTCGCAAATATAATGAAAGAATCAAATTATTCAATTTTCAAGCCAAAAAATGATGAATGTAATACTTGCATATCATATAAAGTAGGAAATATATCTGAGAAAGACTATAAAAAACACAGAGAAGAAATAGATAAAATGCGAGAAGAAAAGTGCAACGACATTTTAAACGCAGAGTCCGGCTTATGTGGAATATTTTGTATGGATGCACAAGATGTCAAATTGATGCCTCAATTAAACGCAAATGCTGCATATTATAAAATGAAATTACAAGTTCATAATTTTACAATTTACAATCCTATCACCCATGATTCTGATAACTATGTGTGGGATGAGACTGATGGCAAACTCTACTCTTTAGTTTTTGCAACGTGCATTACTAAACATTTACACAATTTTCACAACCGCCATCCAGAAGTTCACCATATTATCATTTATTCCGACGGCTGTTTTTACCAGAACCGAAACAGTACTTTAGCCAATGCTTTACTCTCTTTTTGTGAGGAAACCCATGTAACAATAGAACAAAAGTATTTAATAAGTGGGCATTCGCAAATGGAGTGTGATGCTACCCATTCACTCATTGAGAGAAAACTAGCAAAAAAACAAATATACCTTCCATCTCAATTGATTGGTGCTATAAGAGAAGCCCGAAAATCTCCAAGCCCTTTACAAGTGCACCAACTGCACTATGATGATTTCTTGGACTTCGAAAGTATTCCCAAACGATACGCGTCCATTCGGCCAGGTAAATATGTTTTTTTTAATTCGGTAAGGTAAATATGAATTGTTGTTAATATTAAAATTCATTACAGGAAGAAGCAATGGAGACCCTACTGTAAACATGATCCGAGCCCTAATATACGATGACTTGGGGTATATTTATTACAAAACCGATATAAGTGCTGAATATGAACTTCTACCGCAAAGAAAAAAGTCCATTAGTAGAACCATCACACCTGGTCCACTTTACGCCAAGAGAATAGAAATATCCAAAAAGAAGTGGGATCACTTACAAGATCTTAAGCAGTTTCTGCCCAAAGACTGTCATTACTTTTATGGTAATTTGCCATATCAAATCTAAATATATTAATAAACTGAATTAGATGTTAAAAAAAATTGATTTACTCTTTCCCTGACCCTTTTAATTTATTAGACCATCTTTAAAAGATGGGTCTTGAAAATGCCGAATAAACGAAGAGACTGGAAAAAAAGGCGTGTCTTGTTTTTAAATGTTCCATCGCTGAGTTAATCTACAAATAATATTTATAAATTCGCCTTGTAACTACGTTTGGCCAAAGGCTTTTAGTTCCATTGACATCTTATGAAGAATTGTTTCTGCGGGAGACACTTTAATGGGGCGTGTCAATCTCACCATCACCTACAATTACTGGCCGGATACCCCAAAAAGTACACATATGCCAAATCGTCGTAAAATTCTAGGATGATCTAGCCATGTCTGTCTTAAGAAAACTACAGGTTTTACTATTGAAGGTAGGTAGCAGAAATATGGTTTGAAGTTCTGAAACGGTCGGTATTGAAAATGGACCAGATCCGAGAAGATTTTCCCCTCACAAGGACTGATTCAACCTATGGAAAAATCACTATACATATTTGTAATAATAATGTTTTAGGAGATTTGATAATCTCTCCTGCACTGGATAGAGGGAATATTCCCTTTGTCATTCCGTTTACAACACCTCCACAACTGGTGGGAGACCCCATAAAGTAGGTTTGAATATATATATATATATATATATATATATATATATATATATATATATATATATATATATATATATATATATATATATATATATATATATATATATATATATATATATATATATATATATATATATATATATATATATATATATATATATATATATATATATATATATATATATATATATATATATATATATATATATATATATATATTCAAACCTACTTTATGGGGTCTCCCACCAGTTGTGGAGGTGTTGTAAACGGAATGACAAAGGGAATATTCCCTCTATCCAGTGCAGGAGAGATTATCAAATCTCCTAAAACATTATTATTACAAATATGTATAGTGATTTTTCCATAGGTTGAATCAGTCCTTGTGAGGGGAAAATCTTCTCGGATCTGGTCCATTTTCAATACCGACCGTTTCAGAACTTCAAACCATATTTCTGCTACCTACCTTCAATAGTAAAACCTGTAGTTTTCTTAAGACAGACATGGCTAGATCATCCTAGAATTTTACGACGATTTGGCATATGTGTACTTTTTGGGGTATCCGGCCAGTAATTGTAGGTGATGGTGAGATTGACACGCCCCATTAAAGTGTCTCCCGCAGAAACAATTCTTCATAAGATGTCAATGGAACTAAAAGCCTTTGGCCAAACGTAGTTACAAGGCGAATTTATAAATATTATTTGTAGATTAACTCAGCGATGGAACATTTAAAAACAAGACACGCCTTTTTTTCCAGTCTCTTCGTTTATTCGGCATTTTCAAGACCCATCTTTTAAAGATGGTCTAATAAATTAAAAGGGTCAGGGAAAGAGTAAATCAAATTTTTTTTAACATCTAATTCAGTTTATTAATATCCGCATTTACTATTTCTGACTTAGACTCTCAGTTTTCCGCATCGCTGACATTTTTCGCATTGCCCGACGTTGAACATTTTAACAGAAAATCCTCAGCATCCCAAGGTTGCTTGTCCGTGGTGCCAAATAGGATGTAAATCAAGTTTCCAATAAAAAATATGGCAGCAGCGATACCAAACACAATTTGCCACATGCAACGATTGCTCTAAAGGAAAGAAAAAGAGCCGAACCCAATTGTTAGATCAAATGGAGCCCCATATAAATCCTAGAAATGAAGCTTACCGTATCAGTGACAATGACGCCCACCAATAATGGCGATAAAAATGGCGGCACGGTCGCAATTGTATTAATAATTGCCATCAGATAGCTGGCATGATTCGCTGACAAATCAATGATGTTCAGGCCACTGCCAATAATGTGGCCACTATTCAAAGCCACACAAATGGTCATCAAGGCCAACGCAAAGGGCTTGTTGTCTTCGTCCAGAAAGCCAATGCCAATCAAACCCAGGGCTGGTAACCAGAAAGATATGCTATTGAAGACTCTTCTTAGAGAGGTTAAAGTCAAGACTTTCTTGCGCTGCAGCACATCGGCCACCAGCAAATAGACACACGCCATTGCCCACATGGCCAAAAAGGGCAAAGCCGAAAATAAACCATTCGCTTTGATTTCAATATTGAGCACACCATTGAGATAGGAGGGTATTTGGGCTTGCAGTGTGGACAAACCCCAAGTTTCGGCAATCCTCGCTATAAGCAAAGCATAGAACGGCACCGATGTAAATATCGCTTTCCAGGGTACTGGAATTTTCTTTTCGTAATAATCCTCCGTATGTGCCAAGGAGGATTCAATGTAGTGCTTTTCGGCTTCGGTTATAAACTTTGATTCGCAGGGATTGTTGGCTCCAAAAGCCAACCAAAATGCACACCAGGTAAAGCATATGCCTGCCGATACATACGATATACCCGGCCAACCCATAGATCCTTCGGCAATAATACCACTTATGGCCATAGCCAGTACAGTACCACAGTCCATGCCCGTAACGCTGAAGGCTCCCAAACGGTTGCGTTCCTCCACTGGTGACCATTGGGCCATGTGAGCATAAATGCAGGGAAATACTACACCCTGCACCAGTCCCTGGATGACGCGTATGGCACAGAAGATCTGCCAACCACCCCAACCCACAGACCATGGCGTCAGAGCAGTGAGCACGGTTGAAATGAACGTAGACCAGCCGATGATTCTTTTAGGACCAAATCTCTTACACAGAAAGGCTCCAGGGAATTGTGAAAAAATGTAACCCCAAAAGAAACTGGAAAGTATGTAGGATATATCCTGTTCACTGCAATTAAATTCCTAAAATTTAGAAAGAGATTAATTCAATTTTAAGTCTAGATGATGATTTGGCCTAACTGACGGGAAAATCAGGATTTGTGGTCTCTGCATTTGTCATGGCCACCAGGGCCACACTGATATTTAAACGACTCATATAGAGCGCTATTAAATTGAAGAAAATCAGGAAAGCCTGTACATGACGCATGCCCAAAGTGGGACCTGAAAATATAAGACAAAATTTTAAAATTGGATTAAATGAGTTGTCGGTCCATGCAAAAGTATATGGCCTCTTTACAGAGTTACCTTCCGTTTAGAGGTCTTGTCGCTCTCTAAGATATAAATTAAAATTAACCAATAATTACTGCGGTGAAATGATACTGTGTCGGCCCAGACAGAGGTTTCCCCTGATTTGGACCCTGCCACTTTAGCTGACATTGAGCCTAGTGCGATATAAACCACTTACAGCCAGCCCTGTCGAAGCTCAACCATGGTGATCCATCTTTAAATAAAGACCCCATACAAGGGTTCGATTTTTCAAATTTGGGAAAATTGGAGTCCTTGACGTATAACCAATAGACCGGAGAATTTGGTACAGTCTAACATAAATCCGCCACCAACAACCATATCCCCCCCATGCAGCCCATGCTATACCGAAATACAACCCCTGGTGAGACTATTAAAGCATCGTCCTGGGCGAACTTCCAAATTCTTCCCTGGTTTTATAACAATTCCGACTTTAGTCTCACAATGTGTTATAAAATAAAAATAGGCTATCTTTCTCATGATCTTCTTCATGTACCTTTAATAACTTCGGATGCCATTTAGAGACGTTGGTAATATTTACTTGTATTTCGTATTTCGAGGTTAACGCGTCTATAACGTTCAACTACTGATATTATTGTGAACTGATATTTCTTTTTGAGGCGACTATTTCCATAAAATAAAATAAAGAAATTCGAACTGAGAAAACCACTAGCGAACAGTGAAAGTGATTAGATTTGTCAATCCAATAACGCACGCTTTCGGTATTCGACCATAAGCAGATATTATTTATTGAGGTACTTAACTAGCTTTTTATGCGATATTAATAATTTAGATAAAAAAATCTAAAACATAAAACATAGGTTTCAACGTGGAACATTCTGCAGAGCAATGATCGGTATCCATACCACCACTCAGGGCTGAAAAGCATCATTTTGCAAATAAGGGTGGTCCAAATAAAACAAACGATGTAAATTGTAAATAAAACAAACAATTTTCAAAAAATTATCTCAATATTTTTTGTTATGATAGAAGATAAAATATGACAATTTGTGTGAAACAATACAGGTTGCTATTTATATTTCGGGTCCTGACAATACTAGTGTTCCTAGATGCAAACTGGAACTTCTATTGGAAACTTTGACATTTTTTAGCATAACTTCACCCAGAACGTTTTGTCATTTGAGGGCGAGTTTTTTTGTTTACAGTGTGTTGAAACATTCATTTCAGTCAAAAAATGGAATTATCCCGTAAACATTTTCCTGCGATGATTTTTTACGATTTTCGGCCTGGGTTATCGAGACAAGAGTGTTTAAATCAACTTGTTTCGGCTTTTGGCGATGAAGCACTATCAAAAAACCACTGTTAATCGCTGATATCAAGAGTTCAGTCTCGGGTGCCGTTCGCTCCAGGATGAATTTCGTGAAGGACCTCCAACTTCGGTCACTTTGCCAGAAACCATCGATGCTGTGCGTGAACTGATTAAGCAAGACTGACATGTGACATACCGTGAGATTAAGCCATCCTTGGGCATTAGTATGACAAGCATCAATAATATAATGCATGTTCATTTGGCCGTGAAAAAAATTTGTTCTCGTTGGATCCCACATAATTTGACGAACTCTGCTCAAAAAAAGGTTCGTATGGATTGGTGCAAAGAGATGTTGTGAAAAGTATAACTGCGGTAGCTCAAAGGCAGTGTATAACATTGTTACAGGTGACGAATCATGGATCTATGCATATTAACCCGAAACAAAACAGCAATCGACCGTTTGGGTCTTTCAAGACGAGCCAAATCCAACAAAAGTTGTTCGTGGAAGAAGTACATCGAAGCAAATGATTGCGTTTATTTCGGTATAACCGACCGTGTTGCCACAGTGCCTTAAGTGGAACGTAGGACGGTCAATTCAGAGTGGTATACAGCCATCTGTTTGCCAACAGTGTTTGAAGAAATAAGAAGAGAAGACACATCATTTTGCATCACGACAATGCGAGCTCTCATAAACAATGGGCTTTTTATACACTCAAGATGCCGAATTCATGGGCTATCCACCGTACAGCCCTGAATTGGTACCCAATGACTTCTTCTTCTTCCCTAGCATCAAGAAAAAAATGCGTGGTCAACGTTTTTCATCGCCCGAAGCAGCTGTTGAAGCGTTCAAAAATCATATTTTGGAGCTGTCTCAATCGGAGTGAAAAAAGTGCTTCGAAAATTGGTTTGTGCTCATGCAAAAGTGTATTTATCTTAAAGGAGAATATTTTGAAAAAACAATAAAACCATTTCCAATGATAAATTATTGTGCTTTTATTGCCGGACCCGAAATATAAATAGCAAATCTCGTATCACGGTCAAATGCTCGCCAAGGCTTAAGTGGCACATTTTCAATGGGACTTAATGGAGGTTCAATGTGCCCAATCCTTTAGCTCTTGAATTGTTCTGAACCTATTGACGTACACTTTTGACAAATTATATCAACCGTTCTTGAATTGTTCTTGGCTTTTTTGGCGAACGCTATTTCTTTTAAATATCCAAAGAAAGAAGTTCAACGGTTTCAAATCACATGATCCTGGCGGCCAATTAACATCTCAACGACGTGAGATAAAACAGGCTGTTTGGCTAGTGGCACCATCCTGTTGGAACCACTTATCGTCCAAGTCCATATCCTCAATTGCGATACCGAACACCATTCGCGGTAACTGCTTGGCTGGCCTCATTTTCAAAGAAGTACGGCCCGATGACGCCGCCAGCCCATAAACCGCACCAAGCAGTCACTCTTTGTGAATGCATTGGCTTTTTAACAATCAATCGTGAATTCAAATGCGAAAATTCTGCTTGTTAACGAATCCAATGTGGACATATTTTGTCGATTATGCTGACCATAAAAATCACGAAGTTTACAAAATGCATTTTGATTTAAGTGCTCATTTTCGTAAAAGACTTCAGCAATCTTAATGCTTAATTGTGTACCTCTTCATGGCTGCATTTGTCAAACACTGAAACAAAGGGCAAAAAGTTTGACGTTAAGGTGTGACACACCATTAACATCGTGCATTATGGTTGGACCATCCTTTATTTAATACATGAATGATAGCTTAAACTACACTCGCTCAAAGACGAAGGTCGTCAAAAAACGGTCGTAGTGCCAGACAACAATGATGCCGTGCGTGAGCCGATAATGCATGGTCGTCATGTGACATACCGTGAGGTAAAGGCATCCGTGAGCATTTCTTTCACCAGCATACATTCGTTATTGCTTGAAAACCTGGTCGCAAAAAAGGTTTGTTCTCGTTGGATCCCGCACAATTTGACAATCGCTCAGACAAAGGCTCCTGTCGATTGATGCAAAGAAATTTTAAATTTTAAAGAAATTAGATCGTCACATGTGACGAATCATTGATCTATGCATATGACCCCGAAACAAAACAGCAATCGACCGTGTGGGTCTTCGAAGACGAGCCATATCCATCGAAAGTTGTTCGTGGAAGAAGCACTTGGCCGCTTGAGCAACGTAGGACGGCCAATTCTGAGTGGTACACCACAATTAGTGTGCCTGAAGTCTTCGGAGAAACTCGAAAAACGAACAAGAGAAGACGAATCATTGTGCACCATGACAATGCGAGCTCTCACACATAGGCTCAAACCAGCTCCTTTTTGACCGGCCAAAACGTCGATGAGTCATCCGCCGTACAACCCCGACTTGGCACCCAATGACTTCTTTTTATTCCCGCACATTAAGAAAAAAAATGCGTGGTCAACGATTTTCGTTGCCAGAAGATGCTGTTGAAGCGTTTATAAACCATGATTTGGAGATGTCTCAATCGGATTGGAAAAAGTCCTTCGACAATTGGTTTGAGCGAATGCAAAAGTGTATAAATCATGCTGGAGAATACTTTTAAAAGCAAGCAAACAATTTTTGATAATAAATATTCGCTTTTTTATTATTAGGCCAGAAATATATATAGCAGCCCTCGTATATTGTAAAAAATGTTAATTAAAAAAAGGTATTTTATTCGGTAAATTGAACCAAAAAAAATTTTAACCATCAGTTCGTCTAGTTAACAAATGTTAGATGAACCGAAAAAATATTTAACCATCAGTTGGTATAGTTAACAAATGTTTGTCGTAATGACTACCGAATTCAAAGAGTACTTATTATCAGCAAGCTATAACACTAACCAATACATTTACAAATTTAGTTCCAATAATCTAATTAATTCGTAAGGGCTACCGATACTTCGCCTCTTTAACCGATAGTCAGTACTCTCTACTAAAAATAGCCGCTTTTCTAATCAATATTGGGTTGTTGCGAATTAATACATTGATTGTACGTGCAACCACAAACATTCGACTTGCAAATATGCGGTTATGGCAACAAACCTGTTCTTTGTGTATAGTTGGACCATCCAGGTTTAAAAACATGAGCCGAAATAAAGATAAATCTTTATAAAAAATCGACTGGGAAACGGAAGAGAATATTTTCGACCGAACCGTTTCACATTTTTTCGTCTATGAACCGAACCATTTATTTTTTACTACTTTAAGAAAATCGTCTAATCTATTCATTCAGTAAAAATCCTCATATATTCTCTATTTAATCGACATGACCCATAAGTTTAACTTTAATTTTAAAAAAAAATGACGTAAAAAGAATATTTTCCTTTAATTTTTGAGCCAATTTTGAAAAATCACGGTTTAAGAGTACCTAAAAACCATTTTCAAAACCGAACCATTGGTTTAAACTGGTCTGAAACACTGAACCGAAACCGAACCAACTCGAATTAAAATCAGGATTAAAAACCATTTCAGAATTCGAGATCGAGAGTCTCAAATTTTTGTAGCCTATGGACTATGTTGAGTACAAAATTCTAGAATCTTATGTAAAAAAAATAAAGTATTTTTAATAAATAATGACTTAGCATCTAATTCTTTTTATTTGTAACCGCATCAACTATTTCAGCCTTAGATCCTGTCGTTTCCGCATCGCTGATATTCATCACATAACCCTGCGATGAACGTTTCAACAGAAATCCTCACCATCCCAAGGTTGCGTATCCGTTGTGCCAAATAGGATGTAAATCAAGTTTCCAATAATGAATATGACAGCAGCGATACCAAACACAATTTGCCACATGGAACGATTGCTCTGAGAGAAAGAAAACAAAATAGAATCTAATTTTTAGATCAAATAAATCCCAGAAAAAAATAACTTACCGTATCAGTGACAATGACGCCCACTACAAATGGCGATACAAATGGCGTTACATTCACAACCGTATTTATAATGGCCATCAGATAACTGGCATGATTCGCTGACAAATCAAGGAGGTTCAGGCCACTGCCAATAATGTGGCCACTATTTAAAGCCACACTGATGGTCATCAAGGCCAACGCCCAGGGCTTATTGTCTTCGTCCAGAAAGCAAATGCCAATCAAGCCCGGAGATTGATTTGCATTGATTGGCACAGAGAAGTTAAATTTCTAAATTTTAATTTGTTCAGAAATGTTCGTTGGCCATAACCGGTCTGGCTATATGTGCAGTTTCTCCATCTTGCTGGTATACGTCTTTGGCGCAGTTCATGGTACAAAAAAACTCTTTCAACATCTTTAAATAACGATCTCTATTGACAGTCACTGTGCAGCTTGATGAAATTGCGCATTACACAGTAACTTGTTTTGCCTGCAGTTCTGTATTTCTGGATTAGATTCACGCCATATAAAGCAATTTTGCTTGCTTACATTGGCGTTTAAATCAAAATGGGCCACATCAGACATATATAAGCAATTTATCCGTTGTAATGGCCGTCTACTAACTGCAATATGCGCCGATAAGTTTCGAATAGACTATCGCGGCTACAGCCGCGATAGTGTCTTAAACCTAAACAAAGGGATCTCGATGGTACGGTCTTCGCAAACATGTTTACCAGCCGCCTAATCGATCCCACGACAGCCGGTTCTATGCACCGGATCGACCAGAAGAAGGATTTGCTCAGTCAAGGACTGTAAGCCCGGTACTATGTGCAACTACAACAACAACCAGCCTCATAATGGTCCAAATACCCGGGTGAGTTTTGCAAAACTCGCGTCTAAATTCCCAATGCATGGTACCGCTGCACTATCTACATACTCTTTTCGGTATCCCAAGCGCCAAAATGAAAATTAAATTTTCTATTTCTCTGTAAATATAAATGTTTAATTTTAAATGTTTTGGGATTAAGATTTTCTATTAAATGTTATTTTCTATTAAATGTTATTAAAAATGGAGTTTCGATTAATAAAAAATGGCGCTTACGTCTTTTTCGCGGTAAGGGCTCGATATGTAGGGTCTAAAATGATTTTTTCGATGCTATTTAACCGTACCAAATGATATATAACCTTTTACCCAGTAGGGCATAAAAGGGTATAAAAATCGAATGTCACATCTCATACACTTCAATCGGCAGTAGAAGGAAAAACTAAAGTATTGAAGATATATTTAAATCGCAACAGAGTTTCTTGAATTATAATTGAGTCAATATTTGAATGAATTTGTATGTTTTCGTATCTGCATTCACATAAGACGTAAAAGCCACCTGAGGTTTGATAACAAACTTGTCAGCAAATGGAAAGACAGGATTTAATAAGTTGAGTCGCTGAAGCTAAATCAATCGGTATACCTTAAAGAACGGGTAGCTCAAAATACTTTTGCTAGGTACAAACAGTTGCTATTACACTAGCATAGAATACCCCCATCTAATCCCAAAAGGAAAGTCCATTTAAATTTGTTTTACTTTATTGTCCTAACCCCAATGGTTTTATGTATAAAGTAAATTAATTTTATTGAAAATAGCTGACTAACATCTAATCCACTTTATTTATATCCGAATCAACTTTTTTATCCTTAGATCCCATCTGTTCCGCATCGCTGCTATTCACCGCATAACCCTGCGAAGAACGTTCTAACAAAAAATCCTCAGCATCCCAAGGTTGCGTGTCCGTTGTGCCAAATACGATGTAGATCAAATTTCCCAAAAAGAAAACTGCAGCAGCGATACCAAACACAATTTGCCACATGGAGCGATTGCTCTGAAATCAAGAATAAAACATGGAAACCTCTTTTTTAAATCAAATTAAGCCACAAAAACTTACCGTATCAGTGACAATGACGCCCACCACCAGCGGCGATATAAAGGGCGTAATATTTCCCACCGTATTAACGATTGACATCAAATAACCAGCATGATTCGGAGACAAATCAATGGTATTCAGGGCACTGCCAATAATGTTGCCACTATTTAAAGCCACACTAACGGTCATTAAGACCAAAGCCAAGGGTTTGTTGTCTTCGTCCAGAAAGCCAATGCCAATCAAACCCAGGGCTGGTAACCAGAAGGCTATACTATTGAAGACTCTTCTTAGAGAGGTTAAGGTCAAGACTTTTTTACGCTGCAGCACATCCGCCAGCGACAAATAGACATAAGCCATCACCCACATCCCCAAAAAGGGCAAAGCTGAAAATAAACCATTCGATTTGATTTGCATATTGAGGACACCATTCAAATAGGAGGGTATTTGGGACTGCAGCGTCGACAAACCCCAATTTTCCGAACATCTTGCTATAAGCAAAGCATAGAAAGGCACCGATGTAAATATTGCTTTCCAAGGCACTGGAATTTTCTTGTCATGGTAATCGTCCGCATGCGCCAAGGAGGACTCAATGTAGTGCTTTTCGGCCGCGGTAATAAACTTTGATTCACAAGGATTATTTGCTCCAAACACCAACCACAAAGCACACCAGGTAAAGCATATGCCTGCCGATACATACGATATACCCGGCCATCCCATAGATCCTTCAGCAATTACACCACTAACGCCCATAGCCAGTACAGTACCACAATCAACGCCCGTAAGGCTAAAGGCTCCTAAACGATTGCGTTCCTGCACAGGTGACCATTTGGCCAAATGGGCATAGATGCAGGGAAATATTACACCCTGCACCAGTCCCTGGATGACGCGTATGACACAGAAAACTTGCCAGCCACCCCAACCTACAGACCATGGCGTCAGAGCGGTCAGCAAGGCTGAAATGAAAGTAGGCAAGCCGATAATAAGTTTAGCACCAAACCTCCTACATAGAATGGCTCCGGGGAATTGTGTAAAAATGTAGCCCCAAAAGAAACTGGAGAGTATGTAAGAAATTTCCTTTTCATTCCAATCGAACTCCTAAAATTGAAGAAATTAATTTTTTTGTTTTGTTTTCAAGGGTCTTACTTACGGGAAAATCTGGATTTGTGGTCTCAGCATTTGTCATGGCCACCACGGCCACACCGACATTTAAACGACTGCAGTAGAGCGAAGTTACATTGATGAAAAGCAGGAAAGCCTGCACATGACGCATGCCCAAAACGGGACCTGGTAATATAAGGTAAAATTATTTTTTATGTCCTACTCTTTGTCATTCTATTTTTAACAAGTCAAAATACTGGTCGGAGACCATTTAAGGTATACTTATATACACGCAGAAAAAAAGTATGGTTGTGGTGACAATATTCGAAGAGGATAATACTATTGTTGGATATATGGTTGTGGTACAACAATATTATTATCCGCACAACAATAGTATGATTAAAATACAACCATACTATGATCCTCACAACAATAAAATGATTCATACATAACCATACTATGATTCCCGCAACCATAATATGATTCATACTCAACCATACTATGATATCCACAACCATAGTATGATCCTCACAACCATAGTATTATTCACACTCAACCATAGTATTATCCTCACAACCATAGTATGATTCACACGTAACCATTGTATGATCCCTACAACCATATTATTATCACACACAATTATATTATAATCCCCAATATAATTTATTAGAATTGGTTTAAGTTGTCAACAATAGATTTGAACTATGAAAATTATTCAAAAATACATTAAATTCAAAATATTAGGAGTGATTTATTTCACGGTAGAAAAAATAAGTTTAAATAAACGTAAGCGTTTTTATTAAAAATATTTCAGTTAAACAAAGCCAAAGCAGCTTGTTTAAAAAATTTTAATTTCAATAAAAAAGTACTATTATTGCATTAGATCCGTACCAATAACATTTGTTCTAAAAAGCATACTTAAATGAAGAAAAATTACAATCATATAGTATGATTGCAGTAATCATATTATTGTTAACATAGAACGCAAGCCACAATACTTTTGTCGCACCAACCATATTTATATTGTAGCTATAATCATATTTTCATTTTTAAATTTGGCAATAATACTATTGTTACATTTAAACAATATTAATATTGCAGCAATTATACTATTGTCAAAACTAAATTCAGTTAACAATGCTATGGTTGCGACGAACATACTTTTATTGCGGAAAACATATTATTATTGCCGTGATCATGTAGTAACCATGTTTTTTCTCTGCGTGTATATATCGTCGCCTGAAATGCCCGAGGGCAATGCCTTTGCGCATTTTAGGTGAATATATATTACTGATCGTAGTAAAATTCTAAGCCGATCTAGCGAAATACTAAAAAAACAAATGCAGTCAAATTTATAAATAGGCTAAATCGAACTAAATGGAAAAAGTATACCTTTACTAACTTAAATAACTATAAAAAAGTGAACTTTTCCACATAATTGTGGACAAACCATTGCTTAACTAAGGATTGTTAATAAACTGCGAATTGATTTTTTGATCTTTTGGCTCAAGTGGCCCTAAAACCCCCTTAATTATCCTAACAAAAGCTCTCTAACAAACTTCGCTCATTTCCACAATACAGTTGCCAAAATTTGAAGGCAATTATTTTCAATAAATATAAGTAAATGCCATAAAATGTCAAAAAAATAGTGCTTTCGTACATGGACATGGGTACTGAAAGACAGTGCAATTTTTTGACGAATCTGAATAAGACATAAATTTAACCATTTGGCTAAATTGGAGCCTTTGACTTATTGGTTTAATAGTTCCCAGAAATCATGGTTAAAGCAGTGTGCAGCCACGAAAATCAATGTCACTTTGGCATTCTGTTAAAAACTTGTCTCCTATTTATATATAGAAGCAAGAGGTCTTGAGCCGGTTAATCCCTGTTCAATGTGTAAAATCAACAGACCGAAATAAAACAAACGAGCTAAACAAACGTTCCCAGGACCCTAAAACCAGTCCCCTAATGTTCGGGGAAATATGGGTAACCAAATACAGTGAAATTTACGCGCAACTCACCACTTTATTTTCCAACAGACAAGACCGCCTCAAAATGGTCTTCGATTTTTGGGCTCCATAGCTGTATAAAACATTTTTTCGCTTTAAATAGTAAAAAACTTTTTTACATTTTTTAATATTTTATACCAAAAAATGTTTAATACAGCAATGGAGTCCAAAAATTGAGAAGGTTAAAACATTGTTTTTAAATTATAACTTCGGGCACAGTTAAGATATTTTTAGGCGCAAAGATGCAAATAAGCAAATAAGATGTTCCCTTTAGGATTAATACAGCGTGTCCGTCGGAAAGGTATACTACTTTGTTTGTTTATAATTTGTGATTATATGAAAGATCTTATATTGATAAATGTTTTACTTAATGTCGTCAATTATGTATGGAATACAATATCAGAAAATGTCCGCCCCTGTTAGCCTCACATATGCGAGGCCCCTTCAGCTTATTTTTCACGCGCTATTTTATTAATTTCATCACGAATATTTTGTTTGAGTTGCTCAAGCGTTTCTTTTTTGTTTGCATAAAACTTGGTTTTCACATATCCCCACAAAAAGAAGTCCGGAGCAGTCAAATCAGGCGACCGACCGTAGAGGCCAATCAACATCACCATTTCTTGAAATAACTTGTTCTGGAAAGAGTTTTCGCAGTAAATCCATTGTAATCCTGGCTGTATGCAATGTGGCGTCGTTTTGTTATACCACATGTTAATCAAAGCCAAAGCATGCAGTTCTGGCGTTAAAAAGTTTTCAATCATATCAAAGTTGTGGCCGAAGTTGTTGTTTGAAGACTAAGCTTCTGAGCACGGTTGAGGGTGATGGATTGTTTTGAAGACTTTCTTGAGCAGCAGTTGTTGTTGTTGTTGTTGTTGTAACAACAAACATATATTGTTGAGATGACTGCCCCTGGCCGAAGAGTTTCGGGTCAATCCGGTACATAGAACCGGCAGTCGCGGGATTGTTTTCTGCCGATCCTGAAGTACTTTGTGGTCCATGCTTGGGCCTATCGGCTACAGACCCTCGTTCTTCGTAATCATTCACTACACGATTAATAGTGCGTTTTGTTGGCACTTTGTTTCTCCCAAATATTTCACCTAACTTTCTCATTGTCACATTAATCGATGATTGATTATGATAAAATGTATTAACGATTTAAACACGCTGGTTGGTTAATCGAATATTTTTCCATAATAAAGTAAATTTGCCACGTCCCTCTACATCACGACTGCCAAATATGAACTGTTAAGACTAATGTTTACCAAAAATGGCGGCAAAACAAAGTAGTATACCTTCCTCGATCCCACGACAGCCGGTTCTAAGCACCGGATCGACCCCATAGAGAAATTCTTCGGCCAAGGTCTGCCACCCCTGTACTGTGTGCCGCTACAACAACAACAGTATACCTTCCCGGCGGACACCCTATAGTATATTTTTATTTTTTAAAAACAATTTTTTTAATATTACCTTCTTTGATTTCTATTCTTTTCTTCTACGCAAAACAAGCTCTTGTTATCTCGGAAAATAAATTAATGGGATCTAACATAAATTCTGAAATATTGAAGAAAATGTTCTAAAAAGTATTGCATTCAATATTCACAATATTCGCAGACCGAACTTATGCACATTTTAAACGCTCGGCGTTTTAAACAGTTCATTTATTATCTTTCGTGGTTGTAATTTGAATGATGATTGACAATATCCATCATTCATGGCGTGGTTAATAATATAAAAAATCGTGTTATGGTTTCCAAATGCTGCATCGTTTCCCAATTGACTTTTTTTAAGATTTGTTTACCACAATCATGTTTTTCTTCTTTTAATTATTGTTTTGAATTGTAATTTTTTTATTAAACTTTCTAATACGTGACCTTCTCCGAGAGAACGGACCTAGTGTGTCAAAAACGAATTTCGACTTAAGAGTGAATTATGTTACCTAAAAGGGTGTAGAATAAGATGAAATGAGTTAGATTTCTGAAAAAAAATTATTTACCCCATAAAAACGTACAAAACGAACTTGGAAAAATCGATAAAAATGAAAAAAACATTAAAATTTTACTTTTTTTTGTTTTAAATTGTTTTTTTTTTGTCACCACATATGCATGACGTCACCAAAGTCGGCACCCAATCGTAACTAACCATACCAAATCGTATATGCCAACTAAAGGTGTGTTCACAGTGATAATGCGTAATGAAACTTTAAATGCGTTTTTTTCTCAAAACTTCATTTTCACACACTAGGTCCCTTTTCTCGGAGAAGGTCACATATATTGTATACATGTAAAAATTCGATATTTCTTCGTACCTTTGTTAAATTCGGCTACCATTTTGACCTGATTTATAGTTGTTATAATGCTTATTGAACTCTTAACATTAAACGTTTTTTTCGGTAAACACGTCTAGAACACTCAACTATTGATTTCAGTGTGTACTGGCAATAATAAAGCGATTATTTCTTTATTAGGAAGGAATTAAAAATTCGAACAGATAAGAAAATTAACGAATAGTGAAAGTGATTAGATTTGTCCAATGTGCTTAAATGCAGCAAACGCACCGTAGTTATTAAAATTGAGCAACTGTAGCCGGCATCCAAAAGAGTGCCCCAAAATGCACACCTAATTTTAATTTTGTGGTGTTTCTTTAGTTGAGTGTTGACCACCCAAACAATTTTACGTTATGACAAGGTAGATCTGATCACTTCTATACGTTGTTTAGGTGGGTATCTCTGCATGCCTATGTTTGAGAGGGCCTATAGTTTTAATTGCCGTCACTCTTTCTTGCTTGCAAGTCTTTTCGACTGTTTTTTAAATAATTTTTGGTTTCTTCTGAGTGCAATGTTCAAATATGAATATGAACTAAGCATAACAGTTTTCATAGACCATCGAAACATTCTGAAACACATCAAAAGAAACATTAACATATCATTTGTAATTGTTCATAGAGATCCGCGTATCTATTGAACCAGCCTGTAGAAATTACACGCTCCTTAACACCTACTAAGTACTCTGAACTCAGAAAAAAGTGAACCCAAAAATATGTTAAAACGAACTGACTTCTTCATCTCGGGAGCATGCATAATCGTAGGTAAATGTATTAAACACTGGACAGATAAGTTTACACATCCGAATTCTTTGTCAGCCGAAGGATTGAGGTATTGGTATCAGTAAAAAATGACACATTTATTAGTTAAACTAAACATGTGTGAATCTGCGAATTCTTTACTTCAGACTCGTATTAAGCAGGAGGCGAAATAATCGAATTTAGGTGTACTTTTTTGGTATTATCTCTGTCGGCCTCTTGCAGCTTCATTTATACTTTATTATAACAATTGCTGATATCATCGACCAAATTAAAAAAATAGCCTTACTTTTTCCAAAAGATTTAGCTGTCTAAATCTATACACATTTCCTAGGAAACCATTTTCAAATTTTGGCCCACTCAGACAGAGTATTCGAGCCATATTTTTTAAATGCCAAAATGTTCTTAACTTTTGTTATTTTCATTAGCTATCACAAAGACGAAAAATTCTTGCACCATTTTTTAAGAAAACAACTTAAAACATCATGGTATAGTCCCGAAATGTGGTACCCTACACCACTGGTATACTAAAATACTCGTCGATTATGTACGAGAGTTAACCAAGACCTTAGAAGGGATGTTGCAAGCAAGGACGGGCTATATTAGAAGAGTGTCCAATATAATCTCATTCCACCACTATGCCCAATTTGAGCAAGAGAATTTTAAATATGGCTTGTCAAGTGTAAAGCATTTAAAATTGAGGCTTTTTAATGCGGACTTTATGATAACATTTTCCAATAGTCCAATTTCACAATGAAATACTATTTTAAACAAGATCGGATTTCCAAATTTAAAATAACATCAAGTAAATCATGTCAACCCGAAATCATGATAAAAGTAGTGTGCAGCCACGAAAATCAATGTCACTTTTGTTAAAAACTTTTTGAAACCCATTTTGTTAAAAACTTGTCTTCTATTTAAATATAGAAGCAAGAGGTCTTGCTTCTGCCAGGCCGAATCTCCTCCAACTTCGATTTACTATCACATTAATCATATCTGCCTGTTTTGACAAGAAGTATCGTAGTTTTGGATCCCTAGGGTCCTTGACTGTGATCGACAGTTTCAGACAAATGTCAAGAATAATTCCATATTAGGCTTTTTTCCATTTGAGTACCCATGTGTCCATATTTAGTAGAAGAGCCATAAGGTCTGAATCCTAGCCTCAATCTGAACTTAATTATCAAAATAAAGAACTAAGCCAAATTTTTAAATTAAATCCATATGTGACGCGAAAATAGAAAGGGAACTAAGGTTAAAAACCAGTTTTGTTCAGGAGAACCATTTTACAGATTAGGTCCCTTTCTATTTGCGCTTAGAATCGTCGACTTCACTTTCATAAAACGCGCATATCGCTGGGAGGGAACACTTTTGGATCGGTCTTATTCGATGCTCAGATGTTGTCCACATCAAAAAAAAAAATGAAAAATTGATGAAAAGTTTTGTTCAGGAGAGCCATTTTAAAGATTAGGTCCCTTTCTATTTGCGCTCAGAATCGTCGACTTCACTTTCATAAAACGCGCATATCTCTGGGAGGGAACACTTTTGGGACATGGGATCGGTCTCATTCGATGCTCAGATGTTGTCCACATCAAAAAACGAAAAAAAATTAAAATTGATTTTTTTTAACCTTAGGTCTCTTTCTCTATGCGCTGTCACATATTGGGATTCGTAGTTAAATTATCTTTTATTTAAGAACCCATGCGTCCATACTTACAACTGTTTGTTTGTTCGGACCATAAGGACCGGTTTTTTGGCCTCTGGTGTCCAGTCTTCAAAAATAATCCTTAAATGGATTCGCAGTGAAATATGATTTAATTTACTAGTGTTTACTTTTTGGGATCATATGGCCTTTTTTGTCACCTCTAATATATAAGTTCCTCCCAAATCTCAGCTATATTTTCCATATTTTATCACTCGTTTTGACCTTACAGCTCGTTTTTGGCCCTATACAATCGATCCCAAATTAACGCCAACTTCTCTATTCAAGCAAACATCATATATCATATCTCTACTAGTTTATGAGATATTATCACAGCCATATCTCTAATAGTTCATGAGATAGTGTCTTTAAATTTCAGAATGTGTTTTTATCCACACCAACATCATATTTTACGAATATCGTCTTCATATCTGTATTAGTTTATGAGATACTGTCTTTTTAATTTTGAGGGTGTTGTGGGCGGTGCCACGCACCTTGACCAATTTCACCATAACATAGACTACAACTGTTTGATTTTGTTAAAATTGTATAACAATAGGTCCATTAAATTGGTCACAAATGCGACTTTTTTAAAGGAGGCGTGACACCTCAAACTTCTCATTCACGATGTTTCGATCCATGCTTATATTATATGTTTCAAATAGCAGAAAGAAGAAATTGTATATTTAAGTTAATGGTTGTTGATTTTTCCACAGGTTGACTCAGTCCTTGTGTGGGGAAAATGTTTACCTTTTAACCGGACTAAAACCCACGGTTTTAGTCCATCAACACATGATTCAAAAAGATGTCAGCCGTCTAACTTCAAAAGTGCGACCTGTATGCTTTCCACAGACAGATATGGCTAGATCATCTTAGCATTTTACGACAATACAGAATATATAATATTCAGAATATAAAGGGTCTCCGACGAGACCCAGTGGATATATCCTCCGTCCTATGATGGAGGGTATTAAAAGATTATGTGATTTCATTAAAGTCTTCTTGTCCATCGGATGTTCGAACCGATTTGTTTGTGTGTACTTCAAATATGCCTAAAACTATGCAATATTAGTTAATGATATTAGGGGCGTCGAACACAAGTATTCTGTGTTTCAAGTCGAAAGCGTGGGTTTTCGTCAATATAAATAAAGTATAAAAAGTCCTCAAAATGCCAATGTGTTGTAGTCCCTAAACAAGCAATATATCAGTGCAATATATATTACGACGTACGACCAATTTTTAATAGAAACATGTAATATAGAAAATTATCTGCAGCCAAATTTTTTATAAAATGTCAATGCTTTTGTTTTGTTTTGAACTACGAATAAGGAGCCCTTTCCTAACACATATTTTAATAAATCTTTTAAGTAAAACAACTGTTGTTAAACACGAGTATCTTTTGATAAATAATTTTAATTTAAATTATCTTCAGTACAAAAACTACAACTATATACTAATTTGTTTCACTTAATCTATTTTCCCTACAGCCAGCTCACTCCCTTTGGCTTCTATTGCCTTAACGTTCAGCTCAGACTTCTGGTAACCCTCATTATCCACACCAGAACTTTCCGCATCTTTGGGTAGCAGAAAGTCGTCAGCATCCCAAGGTTGGGCAACGGCCGTGCCCCAAATGATGTAATACAAATTGCCGAAAAAGAAGACAGCCGCAGAGATGGCGAAGACTATTTGCCATTGCGAACGATTGCTCTGCAAAAAAATAAAAGAAATTAAAACATATCGAAACCTTCCTTCACCATCATAGGAGCTTACCGAATCGGTGACTATTATTCCCACCACCAGGGGTGAAATCAATGGCATAAAGTTCGCTATGGTATTGACGATGCCCATCAAAATGCCCGCATGATTTGGTGACAAATCAATCGTGTTCAAGGAGCTGCCTATGGTGGCACCACTGTTTACGCCCACATTCAGGGTCATCAATGCTATAGCCAGCGGTTTGTTGTCATCGTCCAAAAATCCTATGCCAATCAGACCGACAGCGGGTATCCAAAATGCCAAAGTATTGATGGTTTTACGTATTCCCGAAAGACTCAGGATCTTTTTGCGCTGTAAAATATCCGCCGTTATGACATACACATAGGACATGGCCCACATGGCCAGGAAGGGCAGCGAAGAGAACAAGGCATTCGATTTAATTTCCATACCCAAGACACCATTCAAATAGGAGGGTATCTGGGCCTGCAGTGTGGCCAAGCCCCAACCTTCGGAGCAGCGAGCCACCAACAGAGCGCTAAAAGGTACCGACAGGAATATAGCCTTCCATGGTATGGGTATCTTCTGATCGTGGAAGTCATCGCCATGTTGCATAGACGATTCAATGTAGTGCTTCTCAGCATCTTTAATAAATTTCGATTCGGTGGCATTATTAGAAGCAAATATAGCCCACAAAATACACCAGGCAAAACATAGAGCAGCCGAAACATACGAAACACCGGGCCAGCCCATGGGTCCGGCGGCAATTGCCCCCGTTATGCCCATGGCTAACACTGTGCCGCATTCAATGCCCGTGTGACTTAAGGCACCCAAGCGATTGCGTTCCTCCAACGGTGACCATTTGGCCAAATGTTCATGAATGCAAGGGAAAATCATGCCCTGGAAAAGACCCTGCATGACACGTATCGCACAGAATGCCTGCCAACCACCCCATGTAACGGAGAGCGGCGTTAAAGCACTCAGCACAGCCGAGAATAAAGTCGGCAGGCCCATGGTCAATTTGGCACCAAAGCGTTTACACAAAGCTCCTCCGGGAAACTGGGTAAACACATAGCCCCAATAGAAGCTAGACAGTATATAGGAGATCTCCTTTTCATTCCAGTCGAATTCCTGAAAAATATGGCAAATTATTAAGAATCATTGAGAATCCCTTGGTTAAGGCGTAATCTACCGGAAAGTTTGGATTTGTAGTGGCGGCATTTGTCATGGCTACCACCGCTACGCCGATATTCAAGCGACTGATATAGACTACCACAATATTCAAGAAGATCAGCAATGCCTGCATATGGCGCATGCCCAACGTGGGACCTGAAAGGTAAATTAAGAAAAAAACTTATTAAAATAAAGTTATATGAAAGATATCTGAGTATTTGTTCAGTGCTATTCATTTAGATATATTTTTTATAACTCCCACCACAATGATATTTATACACCTAAGACGATCGCTTGATTCAGCATCAATTTCTAATAACATTAAGCGATGTCCGTCCGTCGGTTCATATATCTTTGCAATCAATGAACAGGTCACAACTATAATCCGACTGCTACCTAACGTAGCTCATTTTCCTGGTTAAATCCAGGAAGTACAAATGTTTTTTTTCCGATTTCAGAAAACTGAAGCTTTAGCACTAACAAATTGAATATGATTCTGATTAATATTCGCATAGAACCTTATCAGTTGCCAATAACAAACTTTGGTTAAATTGGATCGTATCAGCCAATGATTTTGCATAGCTCCCACACAAAGAACCCTTCAGATTTCAGGTACTGCCGCAAATTAAATCAGTCGCCCTCAAATTTCGCACGGGACGTTTTGTGCAAGCCATAATGAACTCAGCTGAAACTGCACTTCAACGGTCCATATTTGTACATATCCCCCTTACAATAGTACTTTCAGGATCTTTGAGGTCCTGATGCTCTTGAATTCACACATTTCATCCGACATGGCTTAGATTAAGTAAAGAGCACTGTATAAGTTATATAACTAGCCCTTCTAAATTAGGTGAATGTTTGCAAACAGCGTTCGCAATTTTCGCACGGTATGTTATAAGCGGATAGTTGTTGTTGTTGTTGTGCTTGTTGTAGCGGCAAACCGCTACTTGTTTTCGAATAATCTCAATGCAAAGGACATTCCCAGATTTGAGTCCCTGCCATTCTTGAATAAATTTATTACATCCCTTATTAATCATATTTAGCATAGTGCGTACGAGGCCTATACCTAGCCCTAGTGGAAATTAACCTTATCAGTTCATATTTTCGAATACCCTCACTTCAAGTACCCTTCTGATTTGATGTCCTATCGCCGTCAAATTTTAGCACAGTACCTTAAATTAGATCAACAATTTATGATAACATGAGCCACATTTTTTCATACAGGCCCTTTACAAAAATCCTTCGAGTTTAAGGACCTAGAAGCAAGATATCACTCATACCTGGCTCAAATTTAGTAAAATGGGCGACTTACTACCCTACCGAAGCTCGAGAGTATTGGTCCATCGTTTGACGTAAGTCCTTTTCGTATTGACGTCCTACGGCTCTACAGTTCACATTCTGAATTCGATCTAGCTTAAATGAGGCGTAGTAAAGTCCCTACAAAATATTTTCCTTCCGCTCTTGAAGTCACATACGTATTTGGTTCAAACTCTGGACAGAGGGGGGCGGTATCTTTTAAATAACAGTTTGGCATAAGTTATTTCAAGTTTTTTTTTTGCTGGATGAGGACAGCAAAAAAATAGGTATTTTTCTTTTTGAAGTGATAAGTTTTAATTTGTTCACAGAAATCAACCCTTTTGTAAGAAGACATCACAAATTCTGCTAAGTTGTTTTCGCTTCTCTTCCTGACGATTGTTCATCTGCTGGGCGGATCGGTTCTTTACGATGTCCATCGCTGTCCAGATATTTACATAAATTATGAGTTTAAGGTACGAAATGCAAAATAATGCATATATTGTACGACACATTGGTCCTTGTCTATAATTCTATACCTTAATCGATCAATCATGTCAGTTTTATCTGCAGTTTGATTTCTAAAGGTCTGAAGCGTGGGGAGTGTAGTTTTGTACGCAGTCGTCTTCGTGTTCGGCTTCAGTACTGTCTAAAGGCATATTCGAATATTCCGCCCTCCAGCGTAGCAAAAAAAAGGAATACATGTGCATTCCCCTGCCACCTGCAAACTTTTCCTGCGGAAGAAAGCCTATGTTAGCGTCAGTATCAGCCTGCGGTCATGACATATATAAGTACAATTCACTGCTGTCCATTTACTTTGTCATGGCAGAAAGGCAGGAATGAGACTAAAAACCGAGGCCAAGGATTACTGCAAATTTCGTAACGATGAGGAGAAGTCCATTCAACACCATCTATGTAAGTGTCTTGCTTCTGCAATTAGGCAGAATCTACATTAGGTTCTTAAAGGGTTTTCCATCTAGAGGTATTTTTTCCATATGAGTTTTTTTAGAGTTTACGCGTGAGTTGCGTTAGACTTTATTTTTTTGTCTTTCAATATTGTTTGCCATTTTATCATAGAAAAACTAACACCGCAACAATGTCTCCAAATTTTGCAACTAATTTATGGAAATGAGAAACGAGAAGATCCGCTGTTTTCGAAAAACGGTTTATTCAGTGATGAGGCCCCTTTCTGGCTCAGCGGCAACGTCAATAAATAAAATATCCGCATTTTGGCTAATGTGCAACCAGAAGAGGTTCAAGAGCTGTCATTATACCCAGAGAAAACCATGGTTTGGTGCAGTTAATGGGCTGGTGGAATCATCGGTCCATATTTTTTCAAAAATAATGATGGCCGGAACGTAACCGTTCCGAATTAAACTGGAAGAACTGGGGCTCTTGTTGTTAGATTCTACTAAAGTCTGCTTGTGCAGACTTTAACCCTACCTAACCTAACAGCTCACTCAGAATATATTCACTCACACACAGAGAAAAAATTAGTTGTAAATCGTTCCGAACTACATAAATTCGGTTGGATAATCCGATTTTCTGTTGCAATAACCAACACTCTATAGTATTGATAGTAACATGATTTAGATATCATATATACATACTGAATTCAATTTAACTATTGGTTGCGGCAACTGGCGATTATGGCAACCAACCAATTATGATGTACATGGTACTTTGGTACCAATAATTGGTGAAGACAACAGTTTAGTTCTTTGTAGTGGCAATCCCTGTTTAGTTCACTGTTGTAACATAATATTAGTTATTCCAACATTAATATGTAAAACCTATAATAATTTATCGGCTTTAGTCCCACCAAAAACATTGTACGAGGGCGGTTCGGAAACTTCTTAGCCTAGCACAAAAAGCGCGGTATAAACAGAAAAAGTGTTTTGGAAACTTCCATCTCTGCTATGAACACATGTTAAATTTTGTTTCGATCTGGCAACTCTTTCATATAGAAACAGGTGTTCACTAAAGACGCATCCGCAATTTTTTTACAATGGAAAAATTAGAAATGCGTGGTGTCATTAAATATTTACATAAAAAGGTTTATCGGGACAAGAAATTCATAATGATATGGTGAATGTGTTAGGTGATAGTGCTCCTTTATATGCAACAGTAAAAAATTGGGTTGCTGAATTTAAATGTGGTCGTACAAGCATTGAAGATGAACCACGTAGTGGACGTCCAAAAACAGCAACAACAACAGAAATTGTAGCCAAAGTGCATGATATGGTATTTAATGATCGACGAATAAAAGTGCGTGAAATAGCTAATATCATAGACATCTCAAATGATCGAGTCCATTTAATTTTGCATGAAGAACTACAGATGAAAAAGCTTTCTGCAAGATGGGTGCCGCACTTGTTAACAGTCGACCAAAAACGCATAAGAATGAACATTTCTCAAGCTTGTTTGGATCGTTTTCAGCAAAATAAAATGGATTTTAAGCGTCGTTTCATAACTGTTGATGAGACATGAATCCACCACTATACTCCAGAGACAAAAGAACAATCCAAACAATGGACTGAAGCTGGAGGAAGTGCCCCTAAGAAGGCAAAAACAATTCAATCGGCTGGTAAGGTTATGGCAACGGTTGTTTTGGGACTTCAAAGGTATTTTATTGATTGACTATCTGCAAAAGAGTAAAACAATAAATTCAGAGTGCTTTTGCAACCTTTTAGATCAATTAAATGTACAAATTCGAGAAAAACGTCCTGGCTTACAACACAAAAATATAATTTTTCATCAAGACAATGCACCAGCGCACAAGAGTGTTTTAACAAAATCAACGAATTAAAGTACGAGTTGACCACCCACCTTATTCTCCTGATTAAGCTCCCAGTGACTTTTACCTGTTCCCAAATCTAAAAAAATTCCTTGCTGGCAAGCGTTTTACCTCAAATGAAGATCCAATTACAGTTGTAAACCACTATTTTGAAGACCTTGAGGAAAACTATTTTAATCAAGGGATAGAATTGCTAGATAAGCGTTGGACTAAGTGTATTGAAGTTTCAGGAGATTACATTGAAAAATAAAAATATTTTTGAAAAACTAACTATTCTCTTTCATTGATAGGCTAAGAACTTTCCGAACCGTCCTCGTATACGACGAAAACATATTTTGAAATCCCCACAAAATTGTATAAAGCAAACAAAAGAAAATGGTCAGACAGTTTAAGTTTCTTGGATTAGACGGTAGTATCAAACGATACTGCCATATAAATAATATAAAAAAAATTCCAGAACATAGAAACAGGCTTAACTGTAATTTAGCGACATTACTCAGTCTTGTTCAGAATTTTCGCCATATGTATTTAAAACAACAACCTATTTGTTTGACAATAAATTTTGTTTTATATCTTAACTAATTCTTTCCTATTGGGGCATCACTGCAATGCTTATCAAACCATCAATCCAAAGACGTATTTTTTTTCTGGTAAGTCAACCTATTTCAAGGCGGAAAATATTAAACTGTTTTTAAATAGTACTTATAACCAACTTTCAAT
The DNA here is from genome assembly GCA_963513945.1 of Hydrotaea diabolus. Classification (NCBI taxonomy): domain Eukaryota; kingdom Metazoa; phylum Arthropoda; class Insecta; order Diptera; family Muscidae; genus Hydrotaea; species Hydrotaea diabolus. The sequence goes on along the minus strand of OY740720.1, from coordinate 28,944,446 downwards.
AATAACAACCAATACATGTACAAATTCAGTTCCAATAATCATTTTAGTCTGTTAGGATTATTGATTATTGTTTTCTTCAACCGAAAATGTCAGTTCCCTCTACTAAAAATTTCTGTCTTCCCACTAAACATTCGGTTGTAACGATGCAATACATGGATAGTATGCGCAACCACCAACATTCGGTTGACAAAAAATTCAGCTGTGGCAACAAATCTGTTCTCTGTGTACGTACATGTGAATGTGGTTCGCCATTTCCTTCTCAATGAAATGTTAAGGGAATTAGGTAGGTAATACTTCGTGAAATTACGTTCTTCTCCGAATATTTCAATAAATTAATTATACGCCTTATTTGTGCTTCCTTATCTATCTCGTTATCCCTCTCAATCAATCACTTTCACCCTATCAACTATATATCAAGTGTTTCATGATTTTTTGTGGAAGTTCGATTCGCATATCTTCCAACGATTGATAATCGATAAGACTTCGGAAAAATGCAAGTTATCACCAAAACAAACAATAAGAAAAAACCACACGGTCGTGTTAGCTGCTTTAGCGGTTATTACCCCGTCTTGATATTGACGTAGTAATATTTTTCCCGCGTTATCTTCTTTAACCTAAATAATAAAAAAAAACATGAATTAATGTTTGTTATTGCAATTAAATTGTAAAACAAAAATTAACTATGTTTTAATTTATTGAAGAATACCTTTCAATTTCAAGGCGATTGCAGAGATAAAATGAGTAGCTGCATATCGTTTTTGGCCTCTCGATCGGCCCTGTGATAGGGCTAATAAGTGTGGCTATTATAAATGCCATTAATGAATGTGTTATACTTTAGTTATCATCGGGTATATTAATTCGATTAGTATCAGTATTATCACGTTATTTGTTCAGACAAGAAATGGCTATGCAGGTGTTGACAAATTTATGAACTACCGCAGTATAAAAATTCCGAACAATAATATAAACATGGTCATCTTTGATTATAGTAATGTGAAGTAAGGTTGGATAGCGTGGCGAAGAATTTCAAAATTAATGAATGTCATGTCTACAATCTTAGTAGAGCGTATTTCTGGCCCTTCCTCTTCTTATTATCCCAAAAATATTTCTGTTTATATGATACGTATGCAAATAACTTTCGGCATTCACAGAAGATTACGCAAAGAAATGTTATGGTTAAAATTCTTAGATGTAAAGGGTGATCCAAGTAGAGATACTTTTTTTAATAGCCTTTTTTTTGCAAATCACGTGTAAGTCGTATCTTACTGTCATGTTATTTTTGTTTAGTATTGTTTGGCATTTCATCATGGAAAGACTTACGCCTGAACAACGTTTACAAATCGTTCAATTTTATTACGAAAATTCACGTTCTGTGAGAAATGTGTTTCGTGCACTTCGTTCAACTTCTGGTCAACATAATCGGCTTACTGAGCGTACAATTCGCAACACCATTACCCATCTTGAGACCCAGTATTCATTACTGGATAATATTCGACAGAATATACCACGTCCAGCACGCAGTGAAGAAAATTTAGGGGCCGTAGCCAAGACTGTGGAGAGTCGATTCGGCGCCGTTCGCAGCAACTCGGACTGACGTATGGAACGAATTGTCGCATTTTACTTCGAGATCTTAAATTGAAAGCGTACAAAATAGAGCTTGTGCAAGAACTTAAGCCGTCCGACGTTCCCAAGCGACATCGCTTCGCTCTATGGGCTTTTGAAAAGTTCCAAGAAGATTCGACGTTTTCGAGTCAAATTTTGTTCAGCGATGAGGTCCATTTCTGGCTCAATGGGTATGTAAACAAGCAAAATTGCCGCATTTGGGACGAACCAGATGAGGTTCAAGAGCTTCCACTTCATGCAGAAAAAACAACGGTTTGGTGTGGTTTGTGGGCCGGTGGAATCATCGGTCCACATTTCTTCCAAAATGATGCCGTTGAGAACGTAACCGTCAATGGCGGCCACCGTTATCGTGCCATGATAACCGACTATTTTATGTCTAAAATTGAAGCTTGTGATATCGGCGACATTTGGTTTCAACAAGACGGCGCCACTTCCCACACATCGCATCAATCAATAGATTTTTTGGGACAACACTTCATATAATAATAATTTCACGTTTTGGGCCGGTCGATTGGCCACCAAGATCGTGTGATATCACACCGTTATACATTTTCCTGTGCGGATATGTAAAATCTAAAGTTTATGCGGACAAACCCGCTTCGATTCGGGCCTTGGAGCAGAACTTCACGCGTCTCATTCGCCAGTTACCAGTCGAAATGCTCGAACGAGTCATCGAAAATTGGACTCAACGAATAGACCGTCTGAGACGTAGCCGCGGCCAGCATTTAATAGACATAATCTCCAAAAAATAAATGCCAAAGAATGTTCTTTCGAATGATAAAAAACATTCACCATTCAATTTGAATTTACTGTGCTATTTTTCTTTAAAAAAGTAGCGAACCTCGAAATGGATCACGCGTTACATAATTATATATTTAAAACAAAACCCTGAAAAGCAAGTTTCTTAAATTATACGCCGTCACTAGACCAATACATTAAAGTTTTCAGAAATACATGTCTAAATTCTACCAAATTATAATTGTGTTCCAAAAATAAAATAATAAACTTAAACTTGAATTCTTGAGATCCATGGCGAGTCGCATTCACCTATTTTCAATTTCAAAAAGCTTATGCCTAGAAGGCATCATTCGTGCTAATGGCGTATAGTCGTTTTGTTGGCTGCTTTCGTGCTTTAAACAGACGGACGGACGGCAAGGATAGATCGTCTTACTTTATAGGTTATCCGATCCGCATATGAAATGTCAAACTTTGTATACTATAGTTGAGGGTATAAAAATAAACTACAGGCAAAGTTTCAAAATGTAAACATCATTACGAGGGTTGCTATTTATATTTCGGGTCCGACAATAAAAACACATTAATTTATCATTGGAAATGGCTTTGTTGTTTTCCACAATATTCTCCTTAAAGATCAATACACTTTTGCAAGCGCACAAACCAATTTTCGAAGCACCTTGTCTACTCCGATTGAGACACCTCTACAACATGATTTTTGAACGCTTCGACCGCTGCTTCGGGCGATTAAAAACGTTGACCACGCATTTATTTCTTGATGCTAGGGAATAAGAAGAAGTCATTGGACGTCAAATCAGGGATGTACGGTGGATGACCCATCAATTCGACATCTTGAGTGTTCAAAAAGCTCATCGTTTCAGCTGATGTATGAGAGCTCGCATTGTCATGATGCAAAATGATCCGTCTTGTCTTATTGTCTTTGCTCATTTCTTCGAACACTGTCGGCAAACAGATGGTTCGATACCACTCAGAATTGACCGTCCTACGTTCCAATAAAGGCACTGTGGCACCATGGCCGAATATACCGAAAAAAACGCAATCATTTGCTTCGATGTACCTCTTCCACGAACAACTTTTGTTGGATTTGGCTCGTCTTGAAAGGCCCAAACGGTCGATTGCTGTTTTGTTTCGGGTTCGTATGCAAAGATCCATGATTCGTCACCTGTGAAAATGTTATACACAGCCTCTGAGCTTCCGCAGTTATACTTTTTCAACATCTCTTTGCACCAATCCATACGATCTTTTTTTTTGAGCATTCGTCAAATTATGTGGGATCCAACGAGAACCAATTTTTTTCACGGCCAAATGAACATGCAATGTCTTATTGATGCTTGTCATACTAATTCCCAAGGATGCCTCAATTTCACGGGTTGTCACATGTCGGTCTTGCTTAATCAGTTCACGCACAGCATCGATGGTTTCTGGCAAAGTGACCGAAGTTGGACGTCCTTCTCGAAATTCATCCTGGAGCGAACGGAGTCCGAGACTGAACTCTTGGTACCAGCGATTAACATTAGTTTTTCATGGTGCTTCATCGCCAAAAGTCAAAACAAGTTGATTTAAACACTCTTATCTCGATAACCCACGCGAAAATCGTAAAAAATCATCGCAGGAAAATTTTCACGAGGTAATTCCATTTTTTGACTGAGATGAATTTTTTAACACACTGAAAACAAATCGCCCTCAAATGACAAAACGTTCTGAGTGAAGTTATGCTAAAAAATGTCAAAGTTTCCAATGGTTTGCATCTGGAAACACTAGTATTGTCAGGATCCGAAATATAAATAGCAACCCTCGTATACGCTTGGCTTGGATGTATTTAAGAATTCTTGAATTCTTTGCTAAATTTGAGCAATATTGGTAGAATCTGAAATCTTTTTGGCTCGTAATTGCAGATTTTGATAGAATTGCACGAGCAATTTCCAGAATATGTAATGTCACATTCGGCGTGTTAAGCTTGTAACACATCTTGAGAATATATGGGGCATAACGTGTTAAAGTGAATCACCTTAAATCCCGTCTTCTATCACACACACGCAGAAAAAAAGTATGGTTGTGGTGACAATATTCGAAGAGGATAATACTATTGTTGGGTATATGGTTGTGGTACAACAATATTATGATCCTCACAACTATAGTATGATTCAAATAACAGCATACTATGATCCTCACAACAATAGTATGCTTCACACATAACCATAGTGTGATCCCTACAACCATAGTATGATTCACACTCAACCATACTATAATCTCCACGAATATAGTATGATCCTCACAACCATAGTATGTTTCACATACAACCATAGTATGATTTTCACAGCCTTAGTATGATTCACACGCAATCATGTTATGATCCCTACAACCACAGTATGATCACACACAATTAGTATATGATCCCCAATATAATTTATTAGAAATTGTTAAAGTTGTCGACAATAGATTTGATCCCCAATATTATTTATTAGAATTGGCTTTAGATTTGAATTATGGCAATAGATTTGAATTATGAAAATTATTCAAAGATTCATTAAATTCAAAATAATAGGAGTGATTTATTTCAAAGTAGAAAACATAAGTTTAAATAAAAGTAAGCTTTTTTGTTAAAAATATTTCAGTTAAACAAAGCCAAAGCAGCTTGTTTAAAAAAATTTAATTTCGATAATATTTGTTTTAAAAAGCATATTTAAATAAAGAAAAATTAACAAGTATACAGTATGATTGTCGTAATCATATCATTGTTAACATAAAACGCAAAACACAATACTTTTGTCGCACCAACCATATTTATACTGTTGTTATAACCATAATTTCATTTTTAAATTTGGCAATAATACTATTGTTACATTTCAACAATATTAATATTGCAGCAATTATACTAATGTCAAAAATAAATTCAGTTAACAATGCTTTGGTTGTGACGAACATACTTTTATTGCGGAGAACATATTATTATTGCCGTGACCATGTAGTAACCATGTTTTTTCTCTGCGTGCAGTGACGACCATGTAATACCCTACACAATTTTACTATACACAAAACTCATTGCCTATGCATGGAATTTGGTCATGATCGAAATACAATTAGGGGTCTTGGGAGGCACTGCCTCAAATCGGAAAGGATCTTTGTATGTCTGTATCAAAACATGGACCTATAGGAACCTTTTTATAAACTTTGTGATAGGTTAAAACTGCAAAATGTGCAAAGCTTTGTCGAGATCTCTTCATATTTGTTGACCTCCTATGTTGGTGGGAGAAGGTCCCGGCCAGTGGGTATACGAATTTTATTTTCCACAGTTTACTGATTTGGCAAAAGATTTCCGTTTATTGACATCGTATTTTAAGGGATGAATGTTTGTAAGTCAATTACTTTTAAAACTTTATGATGTTCACTTTTCTTTATACTAGAACTACTCTGCCCTCTTAGGAAATAAAGTCACATCTCCATTTTATTAGTTTTAAGATATTTAGCTTCTTTTGGTAAATGTGACTATTTTGCTTAATATTTTCAGTCATTTACGGTTGAAAATGGGTATTTTTTATTTAACAAAAAAAAATCAGATACTCATTCAGGATTCCGAGTCTGCCGTTAATTCAATTTTGAAGTTTTAACGCTTGTTACTTTTTTTCTGAGGACGGCAGTACTTGTGTCACTTTTTTCAATTTTTTTTTTTAAAATACCGCAAGTGATGGGGTTAAAGTCGCTATTTACTAATAATTAAAACTGAGAGAATTCGCAATCGTAAACTTTAAGAATTCTTTATTAGAAATTGTGCATTCTTTTAGATTTTATCTCGTTATTTGTTTTATAAAATAAGTTTTGCATTCTGGAATATATGAACTTATATTACTGTTAAACCAATTTACTAATTATTGTTGTTTTTATTGGAGGCAATAAGTAGCAATCTTTAAGATTTATTACACTTTTATCAACAAGTTTGGTTTTGAAAATATATATTTTAAGTTCGTTTCATTTATGCACCTTTGTCGACATCAGTTGTCATGTTTTGGGTTAATTCGTTTGTTTTGCGCTGAATTAAATAATATTTAAATTAATTCTTGATTTATCCTTTTGCTAATCTGCCTTTATTTTCCAAGTGCAAATATACGAACTTCGAACTGTCAGACCGGAATACGTCCACAACGTTCGACCGACTCGAAACGTTTGAAATCGAATCGAATAACATTTCACGTATTGAAGTTTTGTAGGATTATGGGCTGTTGTGGTGCTCAGCCTGGCCCGTTCATTCTGGGTACATAAATTATAATCTCGTGCGATGATTAAATAGAAGGCGATAAATACAGCGACAATTTTATGGGCGAGCAGCTAGTCAACTGTTTTTTCCGTCTTTGTTTTAAATGATTTTATAAGCCCAGTTAATAGTAGTGGAGAAGGCGCTGTTGCCACTCGTTCGTATTTGGATTGCTAATACAGTCTGAATAACACTCGGTCTACAAAACCTCAGCTCTGCTGTTATTTGCTCTCCTAGGGATATACAAACATAAACGCCGTTTAAACAGTCTGGGAGTTTCGTGGATTCAGTTGGAATTTGAATTGTTTACACTGCACGAGATAAGACCCATATCTATCTATCTATCTATCTGTCGAACGTTCGTTGATGGAGACACGTGAATCGTAGCCATGAACGGAAAAACGATATTAATTGTCCACATAGATAATTTCAATTGTGGAGTATAACACTTACTTTTTTGGACTGGGCTACTTTTAGTGTAGACCTAAACCGTTTGCTAGCCAAAGGTGCCAGACTGACTGCACACTCCAAAATATGCGGACACGTTAATTATTTTGGAAGAATAGCATTTGAACCATATTTCGTTATTGTAATATTTCATCGCATCTTCAATGTGGTTTCCGTGTGGTTCACATACGGAAACCACGTACATAGCCAGGGTGGACATTTTCAGCCGCCGGCGACATTTAATTTTAATTTCATTTTGATTAAATAAACAATTTTTTATAACGTTTATTATAGAAGTGGGTCCAAAAACATAAAAAGGATCGTCTGAATGTTAACAATCCTCCTGGCAGACTAAAACTCATTTCAGTTTGCGTAACCATGTTCTGTATCTAGAATCTAGATGATGACTTAGAAAAACGAAAACCATAAATGGGATCTTTGAACGTTGGTAATCCTCCTGCCAGACTAAAACACATTTCAGTTTGCTTAACCATTCTCTGTATCTAGAATCTAGACGATGAATTAGAACAAATTTTAAATGTGGATATTCCGGTACCAGTCAGAGTGTGTCGACCTCAAACTGCAGGTACTTATAGGTATGCTTCAAGGTCTTACGGAGTGATATTTTAATACTTAAAGTAGTACGCGCTGCAAAAATTTTAAAATCTGTTTTCCGGCTAGACATTTTTATATCTTTGATTTGGCTCAAAGAATTGCCGTATTATAAACTACGCAATAAATTAATATATTCTTAAACGTGCTCATTAAATATTGAAAAAATTCTCAATACTCTGGATACTCATTCTAAACATTTGGCCTGACTATATCTTTTGTTGAAACGGGAAACTGCTGTTTCTTTTTCATAATCGTTTATTTATTCACAAAAATATAAACATTCATACTACGAGTATACTTAACACTAGCAAACAGTAAAAATTCATATATACTCGTACAATGTCAAGCATAGTCAAGCATTCTGATGTTAATAAAATATAATTTTTTTCACATACTTGTCGTAATTCTTTGTGTATTCAAATCAAACAATTTATTTATACAGTTTTGAGAAAACAATGTTTATATAGGGTGTTTTTGTAGAGATGTAGAACTTTAAATTGACATTGAAATATGGATATTATTTATTCTCAAACGTAATTTATTTTCATGCGCAAGACAATCGCTCGGATGAACCATGATGGCGACCATAAAAATTACTTAAAAAAGGCGCACGCTTTTTTATGGGTATTTTTTCGGACGTGTTGTTTTGAAGAAGTTAAACGCATATAATCTAACGTGTAGCCAAGAATTTAATATTATTATCTAGATAAGGGTTGCCATTTTGTTTTAAAAATGATTTAGGGCAAGTGGCCGCCGCGGCTAGCTCGAATAAATTCAAGCCGAGAGGCCCAATTTTCGACCACTTTTGCACCATTTGGGGACGTATGTCAGCAATAACGCGCTAAATATTCTCTTCCAATTCTCTTCCATCGTGTCGGGATTATCTGCGTAGACAGGCGACTTCACATAACCCCACAAAATATAGTCCAGCGTAGTTAAATGGCACGATCTTGGAGGCCACGCCACAATCTCACGACGCGAGATAATGCGCTCACCAAGTTTCCTTCAATAAATTGATTGTTTCGTTGGCTTTTATGGCACGTAGCGACGTCTTGTTGGAACCGCAGATGGTCTACATGAACATCCTCCAATTCAGGCACAAAAAAGTCATTAATCATGGCTTGATAGCGTTCCCCATTGACCAGCTTAATTTTTGAAAAAATAGTATGGACCAATGATTCCCTCTGCCAATAGGACAGACCAAACAGTGACTTTTTGAGGATGTAACGGCGTCTCAACAATGGCTTGTAGATTTTCATTACTCCAAATGCGACAATTTTGGTTGATAACACGTACCCATTCGCTGAACAAAAATTTCTTATAAAAATCTGGATTGGTGGCCATCTCGTTTTGGGTCCATTCACCCCGATTTACAATCGTTGTTCCGGACTAGGTCTTTTCATTATGAAATAGCAAACCGAACTGAGCATAAATCAAGTGACAGCTGTCAAAAAGACCAACTCCGAAAAAGTGTGGCCAGATTGAAAACCACACGTCAAAAAAACACTTTACAATACTGTCACAAATTATAAATTGCACAAAACAAATGTTATTAAAATCTACACAGAATAAAATAATTGTCAATTTATTTATAAATACGAGGGCTGCTATATGTGACGCCCAAAATAGAAAGGGACCTAAGGTTAAAAACCAGTTTTGTTCAGGAGAGCCATTTTAAAGATTAGGTTCCTGTCTATTTGCGCTTAGAATCGTCGACTTCACTTTCATAAAACGCGCATATCCCTGGGAGGGAACACTTTTGGGGCTCATTCGATGCTCAGAAGTTGTCCACATCAAAAAAAGAAAAAAAATTAAAATTGATTTTTTTTTACTCTTAGGTCCCTTTCTCTATGCGCCGTCACATATATATTTCTGGCCTAATAATGAAATGCGAATAGTTATCAAAAATGGTTTTATTGTTTTTCAAAGTATTCTCCAGCATGATTTACACGCATTTTTTTCTTGATATGCGGGAATAAAAAGAAGTCAATGGGTGTTAAGTCAGGGCTGTACGGCGGATGACCCAGCAAAGGCTCGTGTTTGAGCCGATGTGTGAGAGCTCGCATTGTCATGGTGCACAATGATTCGTCTTATCTTGTTCGTTTTTCGAATTTCTCCGAAGACTTCAGGCAAACAAATTGTGGTGTACCACTCAGAATTGACCGTCCTACGTTGCTCAAGCGGAACAGTCGCCACATGTTTAGTTTTGCCGAAGAAAAAGGCGACCATTTGCTTCGAAGTGCTTCTTCCACAAACAACTTTCGTTGGATTTGGCTCGTCTTCGAAGACCCACCGGTCGATTGCTGTTTTGTTTCGGGCTCATACGCATAAATCCATGTTTCGTCACCTGTGACGATCTTATAAACGTCATGTGAAGCACCGCGATCGTATTTTTTTCAAAATTTCTTTGCACCAATCGACACGAGCCTTTTTATGAGCGATTGTCAAATTGTGCGGGATCCAACGAGAACAAAACTTTTTTACGGTCAGGTGATCATGCAATATCGAATGTATGCTGGTGGAAGAAATGCCCAAGGATGCCTCTATCTCTCGGTGTGTCACATGACAATCTTGCATTATCAATTCACGCACGGCATCTACTGTTCTCTTACACAACAGCCGTTTTTGGACGACTTTCGACTTTGAGCGAGCGCCGGCCACGATTAAATTCATTAAACCAGTTTTTCACAGTGCTATAGGATGGTGCTTCATCGCCATACAAAGATTTAAATTCATCGATGCACTCTTGTGATAATCCACGTAGAATGTTGTGAAAAGTGATCGCACGATAATGTTCACGAGTTAATTCCATTTTTTGCCAAATTGATTTTTTCAAGTCACTCTAAGCTACACAAAAAAGTCAAACTTTCCAATGGAAATGTCAGATGGCGCCAGAAATATATATAGCAACCCTGTCCCGATCCATATCCTCATTTTCTGGCCACAAGAAGTCCGTTATCATCTCAAGAAGTCCGTTATCATTCACGAGTCGGGATTGACGGTTCTTGTGCCACACTATCATGAATAACATCAATGTTTTCCACAGAACAAACAAGGCATTCACAGGTGTTTTCACATTGCCTACAAACCCGGGTTGCGGAAAGTTGCGCACAATTCTCCCGATTGTGGCCACATTTGATCAATTATGCTGACCAAAAAAATTATGAAGTCCACGAAGGGCATTTTGATTTGAACGACCATTTTCGTAAAAGGCTTCAACAATCTTAACACGCTGCTCAATTTTGTACGTCTCCATGGCTGAATTTGTCAAACACTGAAACAAAGAAATGTCATATTACGAGGGCGGTTCGGAAAGTTCTTAGCCTATCAATGAAAGAGAATAGTTACTTTTTTAGTTTCTCCTGAAACTTCAATACACTAAGTCCAACGCGTATCTAGCAATTCTATACCTTGATTAAAATAGTTTTCCTCAAGGTCTTCAAAATAGTGGTTTACAACTGTAATTGCATCTTCATTTGAGGTAAAACGCTTGCCAGCAAGGAATTTTTTTAGATTTGGGAACAGGTAAAAGTCACTGGGAGCTAAATCAGGAGAATAAGGTGGGTGGTCAAGCAACTCGTACTTTAATTCGTGGATTTTAGCCATTGTTAAAACAATCTTGTGCGCTGGTGCATTGTCTTGATGAAATATTATTTTTTTGTGTTGTAAGCCAGGACGTTTTTCTCGAATTTGTACATTTAATTGATCTAAAAGGTTGCAATAGTATTCTGAATTTATTGTTTTACCCTTTTGCAGATAGTCAATCAATAAAATACCTTTGAAGTCCCAAAAAACCGTTGCCATAACCTTACCAGCCGATTGAATTGTTTTTGCCTTCTTTGGGGCACTTCCTCCAGCTTCAGTTCATTGTTTGGATTGTTCTTTTGTCTCTGGAGTATAGTGGTGGATCCATGTCTCATCAACAGTTATGAAACGACGCTTAAAATCCATTTTATTTCGCTGAAAACGATCCAAACAAGCTTGAGAAATGTTCATTCTTATGCGTTTTTGGTCGACTGTGAACAAGTCCGGCACCCATCTTGCAGAAAGCATTTTCATCTGTAGTTCTTCATGCAAAATTAAATGGACTCGATCATTTGAGATGCCCAAGATATTAGCTATTTCACGCACTTTTATTCGTCGATCATTTAATACCATATCATGCACTTTGGCTACAATTTCTGTTGTTGTTGCTGTTTTTGGACGTCCACTACGTGGTTCATCTTCAATGCTTGTACGACCACGTTTAAATTCAGCAACCCAATTTTTACTGTTACATATGAAGGAGCACTTTCACCTAACACATTCGCCATATCATTATGAATTTCTTGTCCCGATAAACCTTTTTTATGTAAATATTTAATGACACCACGCATTTCTAATTTTTCCATTGTAAAAAAATCGCGGATGCGTCTTTTGTGAACACCTGTTTCTATATGAAGGAGTTGCCAGATCGAAACAAAATTTAACATGTGTTCATAGCAGAGATGGAAGTTTCCAAAACACTTAACTTTTTTCTGTTTATACCGCGCTTTTTGTGCTAGGCCAAGAAGTTTCCGATCCACCCTCGTAAGTTTGGCAAAAAAATTGAAGTTATGGTGTGAGGCACGATTTACATCGTGCATTTACTACAAAGCTAAACCATGATTTTTGCAATAATTTGAGAGGATTTTCTACCTTTTTTCCAAAGTAGTCCTATTATTAACAAAAATTGGCACTTCTAAAAACCACCCTTCACCAAGGTTTAGAGAAAATAATTTGTTTTAAGCGAGACACTAATGAAAATAATTTTTATTTAAATATAATCCCTACAAGAATTTTAAATTAAAACTAACATTTCATAACAATATTTGTAAGAAAAGTCTTAAGTTAGGCGAGATCGACTACATTATAACCTTACCTTACGCTTTAGACCTCAAATCTAAGCACATGACCCATATTTCCAAGTGATAACTTCAAATTGTTTATTTTACTATGTCTGAGAGATAAATATAGCTCATTTAGTACAATACTGTCGCAATCACAAAGTGCACAAACCAAATGTCATTTAAATCTACACAGAATAAAAGAATTGTCAATTTATTCATAAATAAATGTCCGTATTTAATTAAAAAATATCCAAATCGGTGTGATAAAGAAATTCAAACAATCAGCGTGCCAAATTGTTAGTCGTTTATTGACCAATTGTTGTATGGACTTAAAATATTGTAAGTCTTACCACTGGAATATTTGAATTGAAACAAGTATAAAAGTCTTAAGTCTTAAAAAAAACGTGTCTCTCTAATCTTAGAAAAAACTTAATAATTAATCATTATTTGGCATATATTAAAGCCCATATTAGAAATCATTAGCCCGTTTTGACCATGTGAGGCGTTTTTTGGGTCACAAGAGCCAAAACGTCCAGCAACTATTGCCTTTTTTAAGGAATTAAATGCGACCCTACTAGCAGTTCCCATTGTAACCATTGTCCGTTCGCAAAAAATTATATTTTTTTACTTTTACCCTGGAACCTTTAGTACCTTAAAGGGATACTTTTCTTTCCCCTGAGCCGATTTCGCCCATTTACAATCCCAAACAGCTTACCATAAGTCAACGACATGCAACATTTCCGGATCCTTGGTTGATATGTTTGAATGCTTTTGTCACATGCCTGGATCGTCTTTATGATGATTTTATGATGTTCAATAGTAATGGGTGATCAATCTAAAGGTATTTTTTCTAAATAAATAAAATTTAAATCAAATGTGAAATCTTTATTGTTCAATCGAAAGGACATTTTATGCCATTTATTTTTGAAATATAATTTCTTTCAAATGTTGGCCTCAACTACGCCACAGAGAGTCGATTCCCATTTTGGATGACTCGTTTCAGCATTTCGACCGGTATGGCGTTAATGACACATACCATGGTTTCTCGGTGTAAGTCTTTCGATGATGTAATGGCAAACAAAACTGAAAAGAAAAATAAATAAAGTTTAACACAACTCTCCAGTAATCTTTGAAAAAAAGCCTTATTGAAAAATATCCTTCCAGATTGTTCACCCGCTAGAAATTTTAAAAAATATGGAACGATGATTCCACCAGCCCATAAACCGCACCAAACCGTGGTTTTTGCGGTGTAAGTTTTTCCATGATAAAATAGCAAACAATACTGACACAAAAGAATATAGTTTTAAACAACTCAAGCGTAATCTATGAAACAACACTATTAAAATAATACCTCTAGATTGATCACCCTATATATACTTTATGAGGTCTCGGATCTATACTTTGTGGTGCTGTATATAAAAAATGCCGTCTGGGTTTTGTCGAGCATTCATCAATTGCCTAACGCGATTATACGATTTGACTCGGCTTAATTATATCCTGTGGAGCTATGTCAACGCTAGCAATCGCTTAAGACGCTCTCGAGTACAACATAAACTTATTTATTAATTTAAGTCTACGGAATTTCAATTCTTAGAGACTAATTTTGAAAATAAACTAATTTAAAATATCATTAAATTTATTCAAAGAATATGAAAAATGTAAATCATAACCTAAATTTATTCTGCTTAATTATCTTATAGTTCATACTAGAGGCTCGTGTAAGAAATAATTTGTTTAATGAAGAGGAATATAAAAATATTCATTAAGAATTAAACGTCTAAAACGTGTATTAAACCGAACGAGAATAAGCAGTTTAAAATGCTCTTGCCGGAATAACGCCGAACTTGTTAGACAGAGTCATTAAAAATCACACTGGCAGCAACGCCAAATCGGTTATTGGAATTCACGTCATAGTTAGAGCTTCAAATTAAAGCTAGAATTAATTTGACATATCACACCGTTGATGTTAAACTTAAATTTATTTTTCTCTCCTTAAGTCTTACTTAGAAAACCGCAGATTCAAATTCGAATGTAGGCAACACCTCACCGACTACAGCCAAAAACTTGATGGTACCCCACAGGAAAGTGTCAAGGAACCTACGCTACCGCAGGTATACCTACAAACTTTAATGTACTTACATGTACTTGTGTCGATGATACTTCTAAAAGGAGCTCACACAAAAAAGCACGATATAGCAACCAGGAATCTAGGTGTTCACCTAAGATAAGTAGAACCATGGCTATCTGACTGGAGGATAAAGGTCAACGAGTCCAAATGCACACAGGTAACTTTCACACTGAATTTTTAGCAAATGTCCGACATTGAAATTAACCAATATTCCTTTTTCTCAATCCGATAACGTTACATACCTGGGGATCCACCTGGATCGACGATTATAATGAAGAAGTCATAAAAAAGCCAAGAAGACTCAGCTGAAGCTTAAGCTGTGGCAACTTTACTAGCTCCTTAATGCAAACTCAAAGCTAAATCATGAATACAAGGTTTTGCTATATAATAGTGTGATCAAACCTATCTGGCTATACGGTGTCCAGCTATGGGGAAAAGCAACTTTAAGCAACCTTGACAAGTGGCGGAAAGTCTAATCGAAAAGATTGCGGTTGATCACCGGTGCCCAGCTATGGGGAAAAGCAAGTTCAAGCAACATTGACAGCATCCAGAAAGTTCAATCGAAAACATTGCGGTTGATCACCGACGTCGCTTGGTACATTAGGAATTAAACCTTCAACGAAGATCTGAAAATACATCTCGCCAAGGATGCAATTCAAGATATCAAGAAGATGCACAAACAGAAGCTCGATCGACATGGCAACATGCGTATAAGCTAGGCAGTCACTATATGTACCCCAAGCTCGTCAAGGCTTTGCAGCAATGAATGCCAGGTATTCCGATCTATACCTACGAGTCTCTTGTCACAGCATATTGATAACACATGCGCGCAAAAGACTGTGTAGAATCCTCTATATTCTCGTCACGAGGTTTAAATGTTTTCAGAAATGATCCATATAGCAGTCAAAACACAAAAGGGAAATGTCAGGCTATAGATGCCTCAACCTCTATTTCACAAGGCTTAAACCAAATCTGGTTTAAAATTTTCAGTTATGTGAACGCTCAAAGTCCTACAGTACGTACACCGCGCATTAGAATAAAATCGACTCTACCAATCTAAAGTTACCAGTTTTATAAAACTAGAGTTCTCCACTCTACAAGATAATAGTTCTTTACTCTACCATCAAATATATCTTGCTAAAACAGTTGAACAAATTAATGCAAACCCTGCCAAAAAGACGCAGAGAACCGCATAACACAGAAAGCCATGTCAGCATTTACTATTGAATTTTACTAGTATTCTAGTATTTTATATATTACTAGTATTCGGATCATAAGAATACTCATTGTTAGGCTCCTATGAAGCAGATTCAATACGAGGGTTGCTATATATATTTCTCGGCGTTATCTGACGTTTCCATTGGAAAGTTTGACATTTTTTAGCATTAACGTACTCAGAACGTTTTGACGTACGACCATAATCTGTGTTGTTTACAGTGAGTTAAAAAAATCAGTTTGGCAAAAAAATGGAATTAGCTCGTGAACATTTTCGTGCGATCATTTTTCACAACTTTCGACGTGGATTATCACGACAAGAGTGCATCGATGAACTTTCATCTTTGAATGGCGATAAGGCATCATCCTATAGCACTGCGATAAACTGGTTTAATGAATTCAATCGTGGCCGACGCCCGCTCGAAGACGAAGGTCGTCCAAAAACGGGCGTTGTGTCTGAAAACATTATTGTCGTGCGTGAACTGATAATGCAAGATCGTCATGTGACATACCGTGAGATAGGAGGCATCCTTGGGCATTTCTTCCACCAGCATACATTCGATATTGCATGAACACCTAGCCTTAAGAAAGGTTTGTTCTCGTTGGATCCCGCACAATTTGACAGTCGCTCAAAAAAAGGCTCGGGTCGATTGGTGCAAAGAAAATTTAAAAAAATACGATAGCGGTGCTTCAAAAGACGTTCATAAGATCGTCACAGGTGACAAATCATGGATCTATGCATATGAGCCCGAAACAAAACAGCAATCGACCGTGTGGGTCTTCGAAGACGAGCCAAATCCAAGGAAAGTTGTGCGTGGAAGAAGCACTTCGAAGCAAATGGTCGCCAGTTTCTTCGGCAAAACTAATCATGTGGCGACAGTTCCGCTTGACGTAGGAGGTCAATTCTGAGCCACAATTTGTTTGCCTGAAGTCTTCGGAAAAATTCGAAACGCGAACAAGAAAAGACGAATCATTGTGCACCATTACAATGCGAGCTCTCACAGATCGGCTCAAACCAGCGCCTTTTTGATCGGCCAAAACGTCTAATTGATGGGTCATCCGCCGTACAGCCGTGACTTGGCACCCAATGAATTCTTCTTATTCCCGCACATCAAGAAAGACGATCAACGATTTTCGTTGCCAGAAGATGCTGTTGAAGCGTTCAAAAACCATGTTTTGGAGTTGTCTCAATTTGAGAGGAAAAAGTGCTTCGACAATTAGTTTGAGCGCATGCAAAAGTGTATAAATCATGCTGGAGAATACTTTAAATAACAATAAAACCAATGATAAATATTCGCATTATCATTATTAGGGCAGAAATATATACAGCAGCCCTAGTAATACTTAATAAAGCATTAAAAATTGTATCGCTTTTATCTAGTAGCCGTACATTCATATAATATAATTTGTCGCTCTTTTCTTAAAATCATTTAAGCACCTTCACTTTACATAATAAAGAAACCAATCATTAAACAATTATTATTATTTTTTTAACTTTATATCGGTTTTTAGTAAATTCAGTAAAAAAAATATTTGAATCAGTTAAAATTTTAATGAAAAAGTTCTGATCTCCCTTTCCTTTACATGCAGAAATATCTAGTATGAAATTAGGAAAAAGTGCGCCTTAAAGTATGCAAAATCTTTGATAGAAAAAGCCGGTTTTCAAGAAATATATCGTGACCAACCGGAGAAGTTATAGCATGGGAAAAGGTACCATTACAAAGCTCTGGTTTTTGTTATGGGATGGTATTTAAAGGGAAATCTTTATACTCCCCGTTGCAAAAAAATTGATATTTTTGAGATAGTGCCTCCAAACTCCACGTCATAATTCCAGAGCTTTTCTCTGTTAACATACTTTTTCTATGCTTTTACTTTTCTGGTACACATTACTGATTTAAGAGGCATAAAGCAGTAACAGGTGTACTTTAACGATTTAATCGCAATTGGGCATCTAGAGCTGTACGCCCTATCATCGAGAGTTGCAAATAATTGGGCGCCTTATCTCAAAATCGGTCAACTTTTATTAAAAACGAAAACGGTCTGACATCTTTAAATTAAATAATTTTATTATTTCTTATCGATAAGGGTAACTAAAAAATATCATAGTATATTTCAAAAGTTTGTCTAATTCTTAATTAAATTAATTCTTAGCCTAATATTTTTCCTTTTTTTCTATAGATGATTTTTGATCACAGTCTTCATTTTGTATATCTTTCGATTTAAGGTAATTTTCATCATCCCATTCTTGCAATTGTGTCGATCCGAAGACAATGTAGAACAAATTGCCCAAACCGAAGACAATGGCTGAGATGGCAAAGACAATTTGCCATTCGGTACGATCCTCCTGGAAACCGAAAACATGTAATGTTAGAAATCCAAATAAAGATAAGTACCCAAAATAGATGTCGCTAAAGAATATAACCGCCTTCAATATTTTCAGATCCAACTCACCTCATTCTTAACTATGACGCCCACCAAAAGCGGCGTCAGAATCGGTATAATATTCGCCGCCGTATTCACAATGCCCATCAAGATGCCCGCATGATTCGGCGACAAGTCTATGGTATTCAAGGCACTGCCAATTGTCGAGCCCGCATTAATGCCCACATTCGTCGTCATCAGGACAATGGCCAGAGTCTTTTGACTTTCACCCACAAAGCCCACGGCAATCAGACCTACGGCTGGTACCCAAAAGGCCAGAGAGTTAAACAATTTCCTCACCGCATTCAAGGTCAGTACTTTATTCTGCAACAGTATATCGGACACTAGCAGATAGACGTAAGACATGCACCACATCGCGAAATAGGGCAAAGCCGAGAACAAAGCATTATTCTTCATGTCCATGCCCAGGACGCCATTCATGTAGGAGGGAATCTCCGCCTGCAATGTCGAAAAGCCCCATGACTGTGCCGAGCGGGCCACCAATAAAGCCCAAAAAGGCCATGAACTCATAATGGCCTTCCACGGTACAGGTATCCTTTTCGGCGTTTCATTAGCTTCCAACTCCTTTACAGCATTCTTCGAAGTTTCTATGTAATTTCTCTCCACCTCCTTTATCAGTTTCGATTCATTGGGTGTATTGGCCGCAAATATCAGCCACAAGACACACCAGAATACGCCAACGCCGCAGGAGACATACGAAATGCCCGGCCAACCCATACTGGAGGCGGCTATGATGCCACCCAGAAACATGGCCAGCACTGTGCCACATTCAATGCCCGTATTGGCCAGAGCACCCAAACGATTTCTCTCCTCTACTGGACACCAGGCGGCTAAATGGGCATGAATGCAGGGAAAGAGAAGACCCTGAAAGAGACCCTGTATCACGCGTATACCGCAATAGGCCTTCCAACCGCCCCAGTCCATGGTTAAGGGTATCAAAAGAGCGGCCAGAGCTGAACCTAAGGTCGACACAAACATAGTCCATTTGGCACCAAAGCGCCGGCACAAATAGCCACCCGGAAATTGGGTGACAAAATAACCCCAAAAGAAACTCGAGAGAATATAGGATCTTTCCATTTCATCCCAATCGTATTCCTGTAAAGAAAATATTTTATTTAAAACCAACAATTATTTGAGTTTAAAATGGTGATATTTTTGTATCAGACTTACCGGAAAATCTGGATTTGTGGTTTCTGCATTGGTCATGGCCACCACCGATACGCCCGCATTGAATTTTGCTATATAATTTACGGCAATCGAGAGAAACAGCAAAAAGACCTGCAAATGTCTTTGGCCCAGTAAGGGTCCTAGTGAAGAGGGAAATAATCTTTAGGTCGGTTTTTTTACGATTGCATTAATAAAATCAGGAGTGATATTCGGCTTTTCGACAAAATCAGGAGTGATATTCGTTGTCAAATGGATCAAGGACCGTCTGTTTATAACAAACATACTTGAAATATGCTTTAGCTGTATCCGTCCTTCCTCATAACAACTATTATTCTAATCGAAAACAAGGTCTCAAATAGAAACTGATGTTGTGGGAACATCACATAATATGATAGACCAAAATTAATCGATATCGAATTGTGCTAGTGTTGTTTAAAATTTATTCGAGCAAAAACAATTTTTTGGTTAACTATTAAATATCCCATCCTTCGGTAGAGGGTTTAAATATGTTAGGGTATTTTGATTGGTCGGAAAAATTAACCACTTTTTACGCCAGCTTCCCGGTCCTAAAGGCAAGTTTAAATGCTAACGTTGAAAACATGTCCATTTTCTTGACCATGGATATCGTCAATCATTATTTTCGACAATCAAACCTGTGTATAAACAATCAGTTTCTGGCCTGTTTTATTGGCAACTCGCCAGATCCTCTTTTTCGACCAACATTTTGTTCGACCAACATTTTGAGGTCCATTTTTGGTGCCGCTTATGACAACGTCTCAGTGTTTGGGCTCTTCAGTAGCTCGAAGATGATCCTCATTTTCGTCCAACGTTTTGTTCAGTGATGGGGCCAATTTTTAGTGCGGTTTATGAACTGGTGGAATCATCGGTCCATATCTTTCCAAAATTGACTATGGTCGGAACGTAACCGTGAATGGTGCTCGCTATCGCGCCATGATATCGGACTTTTTGCTACCTGAAATTAAAACCCGTAATCTTGACGACAGTCGACAGTTTCAACAGAACGGTGCCACTTGTCATACAGGTGCTCAAATAATGCATCTATGGAGAGGTCATTTCGAATTTTGACCGGTGAGTTGGCTGCCTAGACCGTGTGATACGATATCACAACTTTAGACTTTTTTCTTTGGGGCTACGTAAAGTCCTAAGTCTATGCTGATAAACCAGCTACGATTCAGGTTTTGGATGCCAACATTACGCGTGTCATTAACGCCATACCGGTCGAAATGCTCAAACGAGTCATCCAAAATTGGAACCACTTCACAATGGATACCCTGAGGCGTAGTTGCGGTCAACATTTAAAGAAAAATATATTTAAAAAGTAAATGGCATAAAATGTCCTTTCGAATAAACAATAAAAATTCCATACTAGATTTGAAATTATGTAGTTTTTCTTTTGAAAGTAGTACCTCGCCCATATATAACACGGAAATATGCTAACAAATTTCAAACTTTTCTCGAGAATCACAATTTATTTTCCACTATAAACATAACCTAGGCTTTTGCACAGACCTACATAATACGTATATCAACCAAAAGTTTATCAATAATTTTTTCCTTTTCTCCCTCCTTCTAAAACTAAAACAAAAAAAAAAGAAATCGGTTTTTCTATGCTAAACAAATGCAAATATACATATTCCCCTTTTTATTTTTTGCAAAATTCTTAAAGGTAATCCAAAGTTTTCGTGTGATTCTTTGAATTGTGAATAATTGTCAATTTAGAAGTTTTCCTTTAAAATGTCGTCATTGGGTCAAATTTGATATAAAAAATTGTTGAAACGACGATAAATCGTCAATATAGGCATTGATATCTTCACAATATAGTAGCAAATTATAAGAATGAATTTATTTGTTAACAGAAAACTTGACAATTTTCGCTAAAACACGTTTGTTTAAAATAAGTTTTTAGAAAGAATGTTCAAGCGAGCTCGGTTATTACTCGCATATAGTTTTTCCTGAACAACTTTTTTTCTACAACTTAAAAATTTTTAAATCAAACGGTTTATGATGCATAAAGTAGATAAGTTCTTGCAACAAATTCTCGTCAAGTTTTGAAAATATCGCTTTTACATGTTTAATAAGCGATAAGCAATACAACACGCCTTCTATCAGTATTACAAGATGTTTCCATTAGGACTTTGCCTTATTTCGCCATGTATTCTTTCATTCTCTTTTTTGAAAACTATCAAAAAATCTTTTTATCT
Organism: Hydrotaea diabolus; assembly: GCA_963513945.1. Lineage (NCBI taxonomy): Eukaryota > Metazoa > Arthropoda > Insecta > Diptera > Muscidae > Hydrotaea > Hydrotaea diabolus. Next base: position 28,922,714 of record OY740720.1, on the reverse strand, counting down.
TTGCCTCATAGTTGTTCTTTTTGCCATTTCCAATAAATATTTTCAATTGATTTGAAAATCAAACATACAGAATTTCTTTAAGACATTATAAGTTTTAAAATATTTCAATATTTTTTGCATTCACTAACTTAATTCCGTTTTGCGTCATGTATGTTATCAGTTACGATCCTTTTATCCTTCAACACATTTGCTTGCTATTTTTGTAAATATTACCCTTGGGTATTTCAGCCGTCATTTTGCAACTCCAATGTCCGTATGCCGATTAATTCCGATCCGATACTGATCTTAAGGTCAAGTTTTTTGCTACTACCGAAACCACAACCGTCTCAGTGAAGGTTTAACAAACGACTCAGTGCGACCACAAACTATACAAATGTAAGCTTTGACGGCCATAGCGCCATATGCAATCGATATTTCGATCGAATAAATTCAAATATAAATCAAAGTCAATAGAATATCGCTAATCAACGATAAGACATGCTCGCAAACACTCCCTCCTCCTCGGCAACAACTGCGGCAGCAACAGCAAAACACTAACAACTTTCCAGAAGGGAAATAAAATCAGTAGCATTGAATATAAATTGTATTGTGGACAATGGCCGAATGTCTTCCTATTTAAAAGGGACAAAACTAGGAAGCCCTTAAAAAAGAACTGACCCTCAATGACAAACAACACGATCGACTTTGCAATCTCTAACCACGCCAAGTGTAAAAATGTAGATGTTTTTTACTACCATTGAAACTTTAGTCTGGAGTAATCACTCCTTACCTTTGAAGCGATAAAGGTGGGAATTTCCCCTCACCCAAACTTATCAGCAGCGATTAGCACTTGTTATAGGGAAAAAAGGATAATAAATCACTGCTAAGCACATTTTTATTATTGACTGTTAATGATATCTCAAATCGAAATGAGCAAATGGGGAAAGCTACTAGTACGTCATCGTGAACGATGATACTGCTTCTGCAGAGCAGTATCTGGTATTATCACCTACCGGCTGTCTGCCATATCCTTATCTCAGAATTGCCCATAGGTAGGCTGGTCAGGCATCACCATTGACAATTTAATGGGAATTTCTAAACACTTTGTTTTTATCAATCGATAAATAGTAGGTCGATCATATCTCTAATCGGCACTGAAACACTTATTGTTATGATTTCGATGACATTTCAAATGCTGTTTGCTTAATTGGGCCCTTATTTGAATTTTGCTGTTATTGTTTATTTTGGTCAGTCGTGCTCTTAGGCATGAGAATTTTTAACAAGTGGACTGCTTAATTATTTCGATACTGTTGTTTAATAAACAAAAGAAGATTATACTTGATTAATCTGTGGAAACTCTATACAAATTTGAGTTACACTGATTAAACAGAAAAAAATGTATCGTTTCAATTAAAAAAAATTTAAATTTTCAAGAAAAAATTTATTAGGAATCCTATTATAAAAATTCACATATTAACTAAAATATTCGTAAGTTGTTTATCGAAAATATTTTCGATATCAAGCGAAAAACAAATTTACATATGTGCAAAAAAAAATTTACTTATATGTGGTTTACTTCGTTTTGGGGATATGAAAGAAATCACATATTTCCAAAAAAAAAAATGTGTGCGTTATATACAGGGTGGAGCGCGGTAATTTGCTTATTTGGGAATGAAATAAAAAATGTATGAACCTTTGAAAAATGTATTTTATATTATTATTTATTTTTATATTTATTATTATATAGGGCGATCCATCTAGAGGTATTTTTCAGAACAAAACATTTGATAGGACATTTTATGGCATTATTTTTTTAAAAATAATTTCCTTCAAATGTTGGCAACTGTATTATGAAAAGAGCGTTCGGTGAGAAACGGGAAGATCCGCTGTTTTCGACCAAAATTTTGTTCAGTGATGAGGCCCATTTCTGGCTCAACGGCAAAGTCAAACAAAATTGCCGCATTTGGGCTGAAGAGCAACAACAAGAGGTTCAAGAGGTGCCATTATCCCCAAAGAAAACCACGGTTTGGTGCGATGTATAAGCTGGTGGAATCATCTGTGGATGTTTTTTCAAAAATGATGATGGCCAGAACGTACCCGTGAATGGTGCACGCTATCGCGCCATGATATCGATCTTTATGCTACCTGAAATTGAAACCCGTAATCTTGACGGCACTTGGTTTCAACAGGACGGTTGCACTTTATGCTACCTGAAATTGAAGCCCGTAATCTTGACGACACTTGGTTTCAACATGACGGTGGCACTTGCTATACAGTTGGTCAAACAATTAATCTATTGAGAGGTCATATCGCTGCTAATTTCATGTTTTGGACAGGTGGCCAACTCGCCTAAATCGAGTGACATTTTTCTTTGGGGTTACGTAAAGTCAAAAGTCTATGCTGACGGAACCAGCTATGATTCAGGTCTTGGAAGCCAACATTACGCGTGTCATTCACGCCATACCGGTCGAAATGCACGAATGAGCCATCCAAAATTGTACCCTCAGAATGGACACCCTGAGGCGTAGTTGCGGACAACATTTGAAGGAGATTATATACAAAAAATAAATGGCATAACATTTCCTTCAAATGAATAAAAAAGATTCCACACTTGATTTGAATTTTAGTTTTTTTTTTTTGGGAGATGGCTCACCCTATAATTAATTTGTTAATTATATTGATTTAATAATATTATTAATGTATCTGGCAAATGTCAACCTTCTCTACCCACACACTGCTGCATACGTTTTTTGAAGTTTTCGTGAACTCTTGTATTCTGCCTATTTCAGCCTCAATATTGTTAATTAGGTCTTGGGACGGTTGATATACACCTTCGACTTCAAGTAACCCCAAAGGAAAATAATCGCATGGGACTAAGTCTAGTGAGCGTGCCTTCCAGTTCACATTACCCCGTCCCCCGAAATACGCCGTCCAGGAAACAATTGCCTAAAATAAGTTATGGTAACCCTCGCTGTGTGTGCAGTGGCACCATCCTGTTGGAACCATGTATCCTCTAATTGCTTTGCCTCAAGAGCCTTCTGAGAAAAATCCTGTGTCATAGCCAATCACCGAGTTCACAGTTACGGCAAGACGGTTATCCTGGAAAAAGTAAGGGCCAATGATGCCCACTCGTGATATGACGCACCGCACAGTGACGCGTTACGAATGCAAAGGAGTCTGGTCAAGTTCTCTAGGGTTTGTTTCACTCCACTACCGCATATTTTGTTTGTTTACACGCCCACTGAGGTGAAAATGTGCCTCATCAGAAAAGAACACACTTGCGTTACGGGGTATTGTTGCAAGAATGTCTTCACAAGAGGTCCGCCGTTTCAAAAAGTCCTGTGCTGACAATTGTTGGAGCACGCACACGAAGAATTCGGTTGGGATAACGTCTGAAAATGCCAAGTGCAAGTGATTGCTTTCGAGCAGAGCGTTTCGGAGATTGCAGTACTGCTGCTCTAACTCACTCGATGTTTTGTGGTGTTGTAATCCTTCTCTCATGTACCGTCTGGAAATGCCAAGTACAAGTGATTGCGTTTCGGAGGTTGCAGGACTGCTGCTTTAACTCTCTCGATGTTTTGTGGTGTTGTAATCCTTTTCTCATGTACCGTCTGGAAATGCCAAGTGCAAGTGATTGCTTCCGAGTAGAGCGTTTCGGAGGTTGCAGTACTGCTGCTCTAACTCTCTCGATGTTTTGTGGAGTTGTAATCCTTCTCTCATGTACCGTCTGGAAATGCCAAGTGCAAGTGATTGCTTCCGAGTAGAGCGTTTCGGAGGTTGCAGTACTGCTGCTCTAACTCTCTCGATGTGTAGGGTGTTGTAATCCTTCTCTCAGGTGCCCTTCGTACACATGACACATTCCCTGCTGTTCTTAATGAAGTAACCCAATTTTCAATTGATTGCCATCCATAAACATGTCACGTGTCCAATGCATGATGGCAACTGAAGGCGAATACAAATCTCCCGTCAGCCACTATAAGCCATGCACACTCTCCACTTTATTCAACCAAACAGTACGGCCACAGCCTACAGTGCAAAAAAGCAAATTTTTGCGCTCCACCCTGTAGAAAATATTTTCTTTGTGCCCTTCGTACACATGACACATTCCCTGCTGTTCTTAATGAAGTAACCCAATTTTCAATTGATTGTCATCCATAAACATGTCCGCGTGGGGAAACAGCGAATCGTATACGAAAAGCACGCTGCACTGCAATGATCGAGTGCGCATTTGAAAAATACGCTTCAGCACAAAATGACCTCCTCTCACGTGTCCAATGCATGATGGCAACTAAAGGCGAATACAAATCTTCCGTCAGCCACTATAAGCCATGCACACTCTCCACTTTATTCAACCAAACAGTGCCGCCACAGCCTGCAACAAAGCAAATTTTCGCGCTCCACCCTGTAGAAAATATTTTCGTTGTAATGGAAAAATTTACATATTTACAAAAAAAAGTTGTAAACATATTTTAAAAAGCAGTCGGAACGTTTTTTTTTTGTTACAATCAGGGGTGACTTTAGTTTCAATGAGCGCCACTTCAACATTATTAGCGGACTAAGCTACTTTTTGTTGCAAAAATTTAAAAAGTCTAACGATTTTTGTATCTTATTTTAATTAAACAATCGACTATTACATTCCACTTCATGCGGGTGATCAATCTAGAGGTATTTTTTTCAAAATAAAAATAAATACAAAATTCCAATCAAGCGTGAAATCTTTATTGTTCATTCGAAAGGGCATTTAATACCATTTATTTTATGAATATAATTTCTTTTTAATGTTTGCCGCAACTGCGCGAGTCATCCAAAATTGGACCCTCATAATGGACACCCTGAGCCATTATGAGGGTCCAATTTTGGATGACTCGCTCGAGCATTTCGACCGGTATGGCGTTAATGGCACGCGTATTGTTGGCTTCCAAAACCCGAATCGTTGCTGCTTTATTAGCATAAACTTTGAACTTCACGTAGCCCCAAAGAAAAACGTCTAAAGGTCTAAAAAATCTAGGCGGCCAACTCACCGGTCCAAAACGTGAAATTAGCTGCTCTTCGAAATGACCTCTTAATGGACCCATTGTTTGAGCAGCTGTATGGCAAGTGGCACCGTCCTGTTGAAACCAAATGTCAAGATTACGGGCTTCAGTTTCAGCTAGCAAAAAGTCCGATAGCGAGCACCATTTACAGTTACGTTCCGGCCATCATCATTTTTGAAAAAAATATGGACCGATGATTCCACCAGCCCATAAACCGCACCAAATCCTGGTTTTATCTGGGTATAGTAGTACTTCTTGAACATATTCTGTTTGCTCTTCAGCTCATATGCGGCAATTTTGTATATTGACGTTGCCGTTGAGGCAGAAATGGGCCTCATCACAGCAAAATTTGGGTCGAAAACAGCGGATCTTCTTTGAGCTTTTGAAGAGCCCAAAAGCGACGCGCAGGAACATCGTTAGGCTTCAATTTCTACACGAGCTGTATTTTGTACGCTCTAAAACCAAGATCCTTCCGTAAAATGCTTCAAGATGTTTCATACGACAAGCCAAGTTGTTAAGAACGGTGCTGAATCGAATTCTCGGGGTTTTCACGTACATTTTCAGCTACTGCCGCTCTGTTTTAATTTTTTGTGCTGGATGTGTTCTTTTAGGTCGAGTATTATCCAATACAGAAAATTAGGTTTCAATGTTGACGATGGTTATCCGAATAATTAGTAGATTACGTAGGTCGCCATAAAAAGATCTATGCGCACGAAAAACGTTTTTCACCGAACTTTCATTGCCATAGTACAGCTCCAGAATTTTGAGACGTTGTTGCGGTGTTAATCTTTCCATGATGAAATGGCAAACAATACTGAAAAGAAAAAAAAAAGTTTAACACAACTCACAAGTAATCTGTGGGAAAAAACCGTATTGAAAAAATACCTCTAGATTGATCACCCTTACGAGAGCGACCCCAGTCTCAGCGAAATTATAACCAATATTTAGATTTGTTGTAACATTTGCTTTTATTTAAGAACCTTTAAATATATGTTAACAATCGACCGCTTTTTTTTAACAATTTTTTTTTTTGTTAGAGACCTTTTTGTTGTTTCATTTTAAGAATCATCCAAAAAATTGATGAAATGTATTGGCTACGGTTGCCAGGCAGACTGTACAGCTGTTTCTAAGCCCGCCAAGGTTTTTCTTCAGCAGTCTTTGGCAACGATTACTTCGGCTACAAATCAAATGACTTATACGGGAGTCTCATAATGATTAATGAGAATTACCCTTTGCATATAGTCTTCGAACTGTGCGAAGAGCAATCTTCATAGCGCAAACCGTCCATGAAGCAGACCGTCGTCCCAATTTAATCTAAACAACTAAAAACGTCGTTAAGTTCGTCGAGGCCAAAAGCTTATGTATCCTCCAGCTTTTAGGGTAGTGACGGTGGAAATACTCTATTTTTTGGGCAGTTTGGGTATATGGGTCAATTATTAATCTCAGCTAAAATTACAAAACTATTCTGAAAGTAGATTTGCAGCAAAATTTTCTTTAATTTGAGTACCCATACGAATATCTCCATATTGACTATCGACTACCGATTCAACCATGCGCGACATTCCACAAAATCCTTTTATGTCCCATATATAGGAAAGTGGGAACTTCTCTGCGAGCTGTGTACCATTCGATTCTTATACTCACTGACAAAGACTTACTATTTAACACTGGCTCAGAACTTCTAATGCATTTGTAGAGAAGTATCCCAGTAAACCAAATTTGCCGACAATGTCTGATATCAGATAATTCTGAACTCTATCGAGAATTCTAACCGAAATCGTTACAAATTCTGTTCGATTTGTCTGATGATTTTTTTATTTATTGTGTTAAGAAATATCTGAACGAATTCGGCCCTGTTAGACTCGTCTGTGGGATTTTTATTAATTTTTTGTTCAGACTTCTCTTATCGAACTCTCAACGAACTCTGAACTATTTATCTGAGGTAGTCTATTCGTTTAAAATTTTTGTTATTTGCTTCATATTTTACAGTTGTTGTTCTTGTGTTCAGACATGTCGGAACAAATTCTGAACGAATTCTTAACTGTTTGTCTCAGGTATTTTTATATTTCAAATTTAAATTCTGAACATTTGGTTAGCTTTGCTGTGCGAGGGATTTTTATTGTGTTCGGAGGAAAACTCTAAAACTCCGGCAGTTCTCGTTATATGCAAATTTGGTTGCCCTTAAGTGTATAGCCACTGATCATATTTACAGGTCTACATCACAGACCAATAACAGTGACTGGAACGGGTCTTGTATATATTTAGTCTAAGTGTTATTGTTAAGTAGTGTTTTAAGTGTTAATTTTAAGAACGTTTGAGCAATCCCCTTTTATATACTTTTTGGGGAATTTCTAGTTAATTAAAGTTATTGTAAGAGTGACATGTATGTATACGTACAACATTTTTGAATCGATGTATATGTAGTTCCAGAAAAATACTTAATGTATGCTGGATATAAGATAGTATTACTGATAATTTGTTAGCTATAAGCTTATTTTATTTTGTATTAAGGATAGTAAAATTCAATAAAGGAAAGGAACATATTTACAGCACAATTATTGCTTGCGAAACTGCAGACACCCCTGCTTGTAACTAAAAGTCTTTCCGAACGCTTTTTGAAATTGTTTTACAAATGTACTCGTACTCGTAGAACAAAAATATTTTCTTCTTTTTGATTGTTTACATTCAGAATTTACCATGACATAACCTCAAAATTCGTTCAGAATTCGGTTCCTAATGTCGGTAAAAACATCAGAATTTAATAAGACTTAATGCCAGAATTCTGACCTAAGTCGTTCAGAATTTGATACGACAAATCGAAATTTCCCAAGACTACAGTTCAGAATTCGGTCAGAAATCGGTTCGAAATGTCTGCAAAAACATCAGAATTCTTCCCTCAGAGAAGTAGTTCAGAATTCGTGTCAACCCTCTCATATGTTTTTCGTTACGAACTCGGTAAGAACTCTGATCCGAAATCGGAACATTTTGCCGATTGTCGTACAGAATTCTGACCGAATTCTGAAGGTTTGGTTTGCTGGGTATTTAAATGTCTTAGAGATAAATCTGGCGAGGTGGAAATTAGCCGCTGAAAATAGTTAGATGTTCTTACCCTGGTTGAACCTGGTTTTACTGGCATCATAGTGGTGCACACTTCCAACATACCAGAATTTAAGTGAAGAGTATAAAAAAGAAACAACATACTTTTTATTATAATGTCTTCCCGTTAACCTAATTATTTATTTACTATTAAATATATAATTTGCGTAAATATATAATTAGCGTTTTACTTAATTCTTATTAAATTTATGTCAAAATAATAAATTCGTATTGAATTTTGTTAATATACTTGGGGTCATCTAACACAGATTTTTAAAAAAATCCTTACTCGTTATATTAAAAAGGCACTAAACATAAGATGGACTTCTTGATGAACCATCAATTTTATATGATAATTAAAAAGGCACTTATATAAGATTAGATCCTTTAAGACAAAACGACAATAAGTGCACTTTAAGTATTTTACGATCTGGGCACATTTTCTCAATAATCTTAATTATTTGACACTACATGTTGTTTGTTGTAATACTTAAATTTTTCGCTTAAAATAATTTTTTTATTTTCTTTGCTAAAAATAGGCAACAATATCGAGGGGTGTTTACAGTTGAGAGGGAGGGGTGGAGTGTAGAGTGAGGTTGGCATGGGTGGTTTCTGTGTGTGTGATTTTCCAAACTACTTCTAACGATTTTCATCCTCCTCCTCTTGCAGGCGCAAAATATCGGCTTTGTTCATGAAATAATAACTGGGCTGACGTCCTTTCAAATCTTTGTTCGTTCGCTTGGCTCCGTTTTGTATTAAGACACGGCTGATGCCTTCGACTAGACTGGTACCCATGGCATAATGTAGCGGTGAACGTTCCAACTGGATGGCGGAAAAAGTCATATATGGATGGAAAATGAAGATAAGAACTTTATTGCGATACTTACATTGTCGCCAATTTTTAAAGCTTCAGGGCAGATTTTAACGAAATGATCCACAATTTCCTCGGATTCTTTGAGAATGGCTATATGTAGTGCAGTGCGGCCTGAAAAGGTAAAATATCATATTTTAGTAAAATTTGCAATTGAAACATGTCTGTTCGTACTCACCATAGTAGTTTTTAGCCATTATCAGCCATTTGCCTTCTTCGCCACTGACAATTTCCTTGACTCGATCTACTTTATTATCGCGTACCATTTGGTGCAGCTCTTCTCGCAATTCCTAGATGAAATGAGACAATTATTTTCATGTGTGCATTGATAATTGGTCAAATAAACTTTTGATTGAAACAATTTACTATGGTGCGTTTTTGTAAAGAAAATTTAAATTAAACCGTTTGTAATCTATTTTAATAAATTATTTGATTAATCAATTTATTTATCAGTTTATTAATTAACTTATTAATAATTGTGTCAAATAATCAATTTATAAAATAATTGATTACTAAACTAATCAAATAATTACTTAAATAATCATGCGTTTAACGACTTAGTTAATAAAATAATCTGTAAATCATCTTATTAATGAAATTATCATAGTCGTCAGTAAATTTATTGATCAAATAATTAATCATTGTATAAAATAATCAATCTATAAACTAATTTAGTACTAAACTAGTCAACTATTGCTTGTTTAATCATTTAACGACTTAATTATTTAAATAATCTTTAAATCACCTAATAAAATAAATAATCAATCACGAATAAATCAATTAATCGCTTTATCAATTAATTCAATAAGATAATAATAACAATAATTTTATCATTTAATAAATTAATCAATAAAGCAGTTAATCAGTAAAATCGACTTATCAACTGACTAATTGATTGGTTTAATCAATTAAAAAATAAATTGAATAAACATTTTTTTAATCAATCAATTTATAATTTTTTTATTCAAATCATCAATTGATCAAGTAAACGCCTAATCAATTATTATATCTATTAAATTATAAATAAGTAAAAATTAAGCTAACTTAAATAACATAATCAGATACGAGTGTACAATTAAATAATTATTCCATAAATTTATCAACAAAAGGATTAATTAAAATATTGTAGTATTTAACTTCAGACAATGCTTGGTTTTCGAAGAAAATAAAGCTTTAAATAAAATAAGCAAATAAATTAATGAAATCATCAATTAATCAAGTAATTAATTTACTATCAACTATTGTATTTATCAATCAATAAATTAATTAAACAATTCATTATCTTTAAATTATAAAATAAACAATTAGATAATTATTCAATAAAACGACTTATCAAATTATTATAATAATAAAATTCAGGCAAAGCTTTAATTCGCGGAAAATAATGTTTAACAGTGTGGTCCAAACCCAGTTTTATTTAAAAATTATTAAATCAACATATCAACTTTTAATTTGTTAATTAATCAATTTAACTGTTCTTCAGCCAATTAAATAATTTTTAAAAAATCAATGATAATTATTATAACTCACATAATTAATCAATAAATCAATTATTAATAAAATAATTAATTCACCTATAAATTAATTAATCACTTAGCATTTAAAAATTATTAATTTATCTGAAAACAATTAATCGTATTATGATTATATTTAAGTCAAGACAAAGACTTCAATTTCGAATGATCTAAAGAAAGGCTTTTCGTAGTGGTCCAATCTAAGCTTCTTAAAAATAATCAAAAATCAGCTTGTCAAGTGATAGGAAATTAAAAAAAGCAAAAAAAATTCAACTTTTTAAGTGATTGGAAATTAAAAAAGCAAGCAATATAACAATTTAACGATAAAGCAGGCAATAAACCAAGTTCTTAATCAAATCAGTAAGTGATCAAGTAATTGCTTAATCAATTAATTATTTAAATATTCAAATAATAAAAAACTAATTAATTAATAATGCGATTAATCAGTAAAACATATAATCAAATTTTTCAAATATGTATTTTCAGTCAAAGCCATTAATTGTAGAAAGACAAAAAAGACTTTACAGGGTGGCACAAATCCACTTTTCTTTTTAAAAATACAAAAATCAATTAATAAAGTCCAAGCTTCTTTAAAAAAACAAACAAATATTAGCTTATCAACTGATTGACAATTAAAAAAGCAAGGAATTAAATAATTGAGTATTAAATCAATTTATTACTCAAATAAGTAATTGATCAAGTAATCGCTTAATCAATAAATATATTCATCATTTAATAAAAATATAATTAATCTATAATTTAATTAATCAGTAAAACATATAATCAAATTATTTAAATACTCATTTTCAGTCAAAGTCTTGAATTGTGAATATAAACATAAAGGCTTTACAAGGTGGTACAAATCCACAGCTTAATAATAAAGCAATAATCAATAAACTTAATAACTAATCAGTCAACTAACTTACCCTTTTATCAAATCATCAATTAACAAGTATACATTTAATGAATTAACTTATTTATTACTTGATCCATTAATCAAAAAATTACTTCAATTAAAAAAATTATTCATCTTTAAATCAATTAAACATTTAAGAAAAAATCTAATCATTTAAATGTTTAAATGCAGAATTAGGCTCGAATTTCGGCCGAACTCTTCATGGTGGTCTCAATCCAACTTTCCTTTTTTTTAAATCAACTGATAATTGTTTAGTTAATTTAAAAGTTAATCAGTTAATTATGCCGTGAATCAAATAATCAGTTGATCTTTTATTGAGTAAATCAAATAAAACATTTATAAATAAATTTAAAAAATCAGGAAATTAAACACAATTAGTCATTTCATCTATTTAACAATTAATCAATTTTTTTATCAATATGGAAATTGCCCAATTAACAAACTATTTATTTTCAGACAAGTCATTAAACTTCGGCAGTACTAAAATAAAGCTTTACGTGGTGATAAATTTACTTTTTCTACCCTTCACCGAAGGATATATGTATGTATTCTAGATTTGTCATTCTGTTTACAACTCTTCGAAATAGTAATGGGAGACCCTATGAAGTATATATATATATATATATATATATTTGATCGTCGTAAAATGTCAAGACAATTTAGCTATGTTCGCACATATGCGTGTCCCTGGAAAACATCCACGTTTTTGAAATACTCACCTCCATTGGTCTTATGCCACGCAGATATGCCGCCAGCTCAGCGTGGCCCTTAGTCTCTGCCAAATCTGTAATGGGCACTTCGTTGTCGTCCATAACATCAATGATATGATCATAGCCGGAAATGGAAAAATATTCAAAAGGTTTGACATCACCTACAAGAAGAATTGGATACAGAAAAAATTATACATATAAACAAGGGATTCTCCTACTTACCAACTACAGCCAACGAAATCAAGTAACGATCAATATCTTTAGCATTGACCACTTGATTGGCCTGCAGGGCCACATCTCTGGCCGTGCGATACAACTCATCGCGATACGTTATATCCGCCTTCACCTCTTCGATCAGTTGCAAAAGGCCACCGCGACGATGAGATCTGGCACTGGCAAAGTGCAACATGCTCTGGCCATGCTCGTCGCGTTCATCCAATCTTTTCGAGAGGGCAGCATCCGAGTCATTGTCATCATCTTCGTTGAGATGTTGCAAAGCATCCTCCTCAATGTCATCGGAGTTGTCGTATTTTACATGACCATTCATGCGTGAGGTTGGCGGATATTGTCTGGCTGCTGCTGGAGGCGACGAATTCGAATTGACCAAAGCCGTGGAGTTGGTATGGCTGCTGCCCGAGTGAACGGCGGCCTGGACTGTGGTCCGCCCATTTGTATTGCGTGTCGCTACGAAGCTTTGCAAGTAGCTCGATAAATACTGGAGAGGATCCTGTGGGCGTTTCTGTGCAACTTGTGTCAAAGCTTTGATAAGAGGATCTGCTAAATCTGCACAAGAAAAACAAGGCAAATGTCTTTAATGATTTTGCGAAAAAAAAGTCTAGGCATTTTCTACTTACTGTCTGCTAAATATTTGCCTTGTTCTGTTTTGAATATGGGATTTTCTTGAAAACTGCTGTTTTCAATTTGACCTAGAATTAGAGAATATCGAAAAAATATCAATGCGTGTTGTAGGAGCTTAATTATACCACTAAAGCGTTACGAAGCTCTAAAAAATTGCCATTTAAAGTCTCTAAAGTGAATATCATAATTGTGTTAATGCCCTAAAATATATTCTGCTAATAGTTTTACAATTTTAATTGTTTGTTAGGATATGGTCTTTCCGTTCGTGGCCCTGTTGCAGCGCAATAGCGGTCAAACGTATTAAGCTGGACCCTGAAATTTTGCACGATGATAGCCTAAGCTGCCTGGGGTTGAAAATGAACAAACTCGGCCCAGGAGGGAAACAATTTCGCTTTTAAGGACTAAAAGTAACACAAAAATATAACTAATTCGAGTATTGGCTTTACGGTGGAGGTTTTTGAAGCAGCACCCTGGAATTTTGCACGATGATGGCGTAAGCTGCCTGGGGTTGAAAATGGACAAACTCGACCCTGGAGGGAAAAGATGTCGCTTTAAAGGACTTAAGGTAACTCTTAAACATAACTAATTTGAGTATTTGCTTAACGGTATAGTTTTTTTAAGCAGGACGCTGGACTTTTGCACGATGATGGCTGAAGCTGCCTAGGGTTGAAAATGGACAAACTCGTCCCAGGAAAAAAACAATTTCGCATTAAAGGACTAAAGGTAAGGAGAAAAAATAACCTAATTTTTGTATTTGCCTGTTGGAGGTTATTTAAGAGTTTGCCTGGCCGAACTTAGCACCATCCTTTGGTAGAGGGAATACTGTATATTTCATTCTGCTTGCAGCACCTCAAAACACTGATCGTAGACCCTATAAAGAGTATATTTTTTAAATCTTCTTCAAAAGTTAAGATTTTCTGGGCATTCGTCAGCGTTCGAACAAAATAAGCTAGTATCCCTAACTATTGCATGATGAGGGCTTATTGTATGAAGCTCTTTGGGATAGAAAATGGGCGAAATCGTTCAAGAAGAAAAAGTGTTTCCCTTTGAGGGACTAAAGGTACCTTAAAAAATTAACACTTTTTTAGTATTTGTTCAACAAATAATCACATTTTTGTAAAAGAACAATAGTTAAATGGGGCAATTATACTTGTTACGCACTTAAAAGGGCATAGATTTTGGACGTCTCGTGGCCTCATGTGGCCTAAAAAACGCGGCCTCATGTGGCCGCATGGTCAAAAAGAATCAATGGTCAATATGGACATATGATTACTCAAATTAAAACTAATTTTACTACGAATCCAAATATGGATTTATTTCATAATTTCGGACTAGATTAGGTAGGACACATATGGACCGAAGGGGTCAGAAAAAACTTAACTTATGGTAAAAAAAAACGGAGTAGATATGGTCAAATCAGTAGATATGGTCAAATAGGTACTCAAATTTAAGTTGACTTTACTACAAATCCAAATAAAAATATTTTTTTTGGAATATTTGGCTGAGATTAGTGTAGCACCCAACGTGGCAAAAAATGGGCCACCAATATAGCGAATTCTCAATGGTGGGCAAGCAATGTCTTTTTTTCTTGTTACTTGCCAGTTCTGACAACAGGCATCGAAATTTTTGGTTACAAATTAATTGATATTCGAATCAAAAAATTTAACTGGTCTCTGAATAAAGCAAGCCTCGAACATGACCTATAACCTTAGTTTTTATTTAAGGAATAGGTAACTCATAAAAAGTTTAAGTAAATTCCAAAATTGGAAATTTTTACTCTAGTGTTAATAGGTTTGCCGCTACTTAAAATAACACTGTTCTGTAAAAGTTAACTTTTGAGCCCTGCTTTAGACAAAACCAAATGATCCTGATGTAAAATTATCGCCCGAATCCGAATTGTTTGTGGATTTGCCCCAACACGTATAGTTTTCGAGATATCGTGAACTTGGCATTTTTCTGGCTTTTTCATTAATCTGCCTAAAACATCAGCAATTCGTATTAGATTCTTTTAAAAATAAGTATTTTTAATTGGTAAGAAATGCATCCTTCATGTTTATTACGAGTTTTATTTACAAAAATCGAATACAAACTGTGGAAGTTAAACCAAAAAAAAAATTGTTTTTTATGTTGAAAATTTTTGTTTTCTACCGCCAAGTGTACCTCAATTCTGGAGCTCTCCCAATAAAATTATAAAGAATGCACTGTAACGATTCCAACGTGGTATATTTTATGATAATCCGGCGAAAATTGCCTAAGTTAAAGCAGATTTGTAAAAATGCATAGGATAGTATTTCGACAAATCAATGGAAAAAAGTCAGAAAAATTGTATGTTCATGCTAACTCGAAAATTCAAATTCGGAATCAGGAGATCATTTTACATGAGGATCAGTTGGTTTCGTCCAAAGAAGGATTTTGTTGCAGAACAGTGTAATCCTTGTAGGGCAAAGTAATCGATATGAACTTTTAAAAGAGTTGCTTTGCTTTTGGAGACATTACGTATGGCTGTCTAATTTAGTCATTTTTAAATTGTAAACATTTTATTTGTTTCCCACTATCTTAGGATGGATTGCCACTACTTCTATTAAGTTTGTTATTCCGTTTATAAAACTTTAATATGCTGAGTTGTAAAATATATTAATGTCACGCCTCATTGGCAATCATAAGCTTATACATTCTAGAATAATTTTCGATTTAAAAATGGCATATATATTAAATTTTAGAACTATCAGTCAATTATTTTAACAAATCTAAAAATTGTGTCAAATAAACATTTCCACAAAGGCGATTCTCGCCTCAATTCAACATAATATACCAAATATCATTTTCGGCAGTTGTTCTTGAGATATTTTCTTGCAAATTACTAACTATTCACTTAACGCCAACAACATCCCATTAAGATACAAAGAGTAACTTCTCTCCTATACGCGAGCTGGACACGATTCTTATGCTCACAGACTGTGATCTATTGTTTAATGCCGGCTTTGAGATAAATATCGATATTCATCTTGCGTATTTATGCAAGAATTACAATATTATTTCCTTCAAAAAATGTCCACGATAAAATAGAAAATATTACCAATTATTTTAACACCTATATAGAATTGGTACCATGACAGCTTGAGAAATATTACAGATATTGTGCTTATGCGTACATTTGTTTGTAGTTTTGGGTCTTGAGTCCTTGTCATAAATGGATTTCTAAGGAATATATAATTCTATTACACATTGTCCCCAATTTGTTTTTGGTTCGTGAAATCTTGAAAAAATCAAATCAAATATTTTTCGTGCTTTTCAAATGAATTTTTTAAAAACAATTTTTAAGGAAATATTTCTTTTTAAAAATGTGAAAAACACGACAAGGACTTTTAATTTTGAATATATCCTGATTTTATTTTATACGATCTATACCTTAATGATAATAGTAATACTTAAGTTAAACATTTTGACCCAGAAAATAAAATTTCACCCATATTTACAAAATTTATTTAAAAAAGGACCAAATGGACATGATTAAATTAGAGATATTGATTTTTCCTCTTTAGTTACTACTAAAAAAAATAACTGACCACAATTTTTGTAGAACATATAAGTACGCCGAACTTATGTTAAAAATTAATTTGTTTCCTTTCGCGAAAAAAATACGAAATGGACACGAAAGGAAATGAAAAGAGAGAATGTAAAAATGTTGTACGAAAATATTCTCCATACAATTTTATCACTAAAATTCGCTAAAATAAAAGAATATGCACTATTTTTCAAAGTGTAGCCAGGGGTATTGCATCGCAAAATTAAAACTTCCTCAGTCCATAAGAAATAACTGAAACCAACTAGGTCCCTATCCTTTTGAGAATTTACTTTACCCAATCAGGCGAAATGGATCCATGCTATCCATACTACTTCATGTTATTCATAGCCTTTAGTTCAATCATATAGTAGACCTCGTAGTGGGTGACGTAGGTGATATTCGATACTATCAACGGCCTGATTGGGTTTATCCTGGTGTGTTCAATATAAAAGGTGAAATTTAAAAATTTCTAGAGCTACGTGCATTCGATTAGGGGTTTTAGTTGGTACACTTGTCTCGAACATATGTTCGTAATTGAGTTTAGTTTGTTTGTGAGAGACATAATAACGGTTTATCAATCTAGAGGTATTTTTTTAAAAGATAACGCCTGATTAACCGGCTCAAGACCTCTTGTATCTAACGGGTGATCAATCTTGAGGTATTTTTTTCAATAGCCTTTTTTCACAGATTTCGCGTGAGTTGGGTTCAACTTTATTTTTTTTTTCAGTTTTGTTTCCATTTCATCATGGAAAGACTTACACCGAAACAACGTCTCAAAATTGTGCAACTGTATAATGGAAATGAGCGTTCGGTGAGAAACTATTTTCGACCACAATTTTGGTTTAGTGGTGAGGCACAGTTCTGGCTCAACGACAACGTCAATAAACATTTTGCCTGAAGAGCAACCATAAGAGGTTCAAGAGCTGCCATTATACCCAGAGAAAACCACGGTCTGGTGCGGTTTATGGGCTGGTGGAATAATCGGTCCATATTTTTTTTAAAAAATGATGATGGTCGGAACGTAACCGTGAATGGAATCGCTGTCAAGCCATGATAACGGATTTTTGCTTCCTGAAATTGAAGCTCGTAATCTTGACGACATTTGGCTTCGTAAAGTATAAAATCTATGATCACGAACCTGCTACGATTCAGGTTTTGGATGCCACTATTACGGGTGTCATTAACGCCATAGCGGTCGAAATGCTCGAACGAGTCATCCAAAAGTGGACCCTCAGAATGGACACCCTGAGGCGTAGGTGCGGCTAACATATGTCCTTTGGAATGGACAAGATTCCTGACTTGATTTGAAATTTTGGAATTTTTTTTATTTTGAAAAAAAAAATGCCTGTAGATTGATCACCCGACACTTATCTCATGGCAAATGATCCAATTTCTAAAATCCAATAGCGGCAAAGCGTCCAAAATGATAAAAACAATATGCGCTCGAATTCTAAAGAGATTGGGATATGTTGAGCACGTAAAGCGCTTTGTAGCACAAGTAAGGCTTCATATAATTCGTACCTCCCAATTAATTAAATTGTGACTCTAAATGGGCGAAATATACTCGTTTCTTCCCAGAGAAAAAGTTTTTTACTCTTTAACATATTTAATTGAATTAATATATAAACCAATAACTTTTCAAATTTATTTTTGTATTACAGGACTAGGACATATTAGAACAAAAAAGTGAAAGTGCGGGCACGCCATAGAATAACAATAGGTTGTGTTCCTCCAGATTCAATAAAGCAGTGTCGTTCTTCTGGGCCAGAGCCGAGGCGGTTGTGCCACTGCATATTTTTAAGGATTCTTGGATAACACAAAAGCAAATTTCGTTCGCACATCGCCATCATGCAAGATGCACTGACCGGGAGCTGTGCAAATCATCGGCTACTACGACAATGACAATGCCGAGTTAAAGATACAAGTCATCCTTTAATTGGTCTGACTTACTTAAGCCTTATTGATTGGTTTGGCATTTAATTACCAGCCTTGGTAAGATTAGCGGTTACAAATCTTACTTTTTTTAATAATAATAGACGGAAAGATTGGAGTTTTGGACTTATCTATAAAATGTGTGGAGTTTTTATAAAACGAACGGAAAACTTTATAAAGTATACTCGTTTATTCATTCCTGTGTTCAAGGATTTAAGTACATTTGCTATCAACTCTTGATAATAAAAAATTAAACACTACAAAAATCATACAGGACTCAAACACAACAACAACAAAAAACAGAGTCTATTTGCCAGCAACTAAAGTTTAAAAATTCAGACAAGGTACAAAACTCAAAAAATCACTTCTACGTAACATCAATTAAAAATATTTAAATTAAACTTACGAACCCATAACTTTTTGTTTTTTAGGCGTTTTTTTTACAAAGGCTCAGGAGCAGAAGCGGGGGGAATGACAAGAGAGTGTGTAACGTATTTTTGGTTTTGGGTTGGTTTTTGTATAATACAGTTTCTAGTGGGGTTGACGGACTATAATTCGAGTCTCGGGGGTATGCTTGGGATTTCAATTGTATTTACAACTTCTTCATTCTGGCTTCAAAGGTGGTCTGGTGGGGATATTGATTTTAAAGCTGGCTCGTAGGATTTTGCGGGATTTTGAGTGCGATGATAGCGTTGGCGGTGTTTAAGTCAATTGACCGACATTCAGTTGCGTTCAGCTAAACTATTTTTCTTACGACGAAATATTTTAACCAACATTGTGGCGATATGCTTGGAATTTGTCAGCGACATATCCTTCTCCAGCGACAGAATATTGGTGACGGCCGTACAGTAATCTTGGAAGAGTATGTGTTCCACGGAGCCCATTGACTGCATATTGATCAGGCGCACACTCAGCTTGGACTGGCGATTGGTGGTCAGATGCAGGCCACGCACCGAGCACAGGTGGCGTAAATTGTCCATTTCCTTCATGAGATTTGGCAAGCGTATGATGGTGGTCATTTTTAAGCCGGTGCCCAGGTACGAAGGCCGCGACTGCAGATAACCCAGCAAATAGCTTTCCTTAAAGTGCAGATGTTGTTCAAGAAATGAAATCGCTCGTCCCACACGCGTATAGGCCGAGCCTATGTCGGCCACTTCTTTCGAGCTGGAGGTGGATATAATACGCAAATGTTCCTGGCAATTAAGCCACAAAGCCAAATTATTCGAAGCACTGATATAAACTCCACGGCCATAGGGCCAAAGAGTGCCATTGAAGGCAGCCGACTCGGCCTGTTGAACTTCGTCCTTCATATCCAGCAGCGGTATCAAGAGGCCATATTCGTTAAGCATATCATAAATCTCGGAATTATCCTCCAAAACTTCTGTCAGAGTATAATAACTACCCGGTTCCAATTCATCGATGGCCTCTATAAAGTCCGAGCTAAAGATTTTGGCCATCATCAAACGTTCGGCTTGTTCGATTTGACCGATGGTCAGGTTCAAAGGCAACTCAAATGAATCCAAATTTCGTGAACATTCCACCATACAGCGCACCACCAAATTCGAGTCGTCATCGAATACAAAAAAGGCCGTATTGAGGCGCTCGGCATTTTCCATGGGAAAATAGGCAATGCGTGGATGTGGCTTAAAATCCGCCGTCACGCTCATACAATGCATATCCTTGATGAGGGGCACCAAAAATTCCTGAAACACCACATAAACATCAAAGTCCGGCGCTATGAGACCACTATTGATGTCCTCTTCCAAATGTCGTACTTTCGACGTCTTCCTTAGGGCGGGCCACAGCACATCGAAGAGATTGTGATCCAGACGTGTCTGCCGTCTCTTAATCTTTTCAAATACCGACGCTTTCAGAAAACGGCTCAAATAGCCGGTTACAGCCAGCTGCAATGAACTGGTGCCCGGCAAAGGCTTCTTCTGGGCCAGAGCCGAGGCCGTTGTACCACTCCATATTTTGCTGGACTCTTGGATGACACTAAAGCAACGTTCCAGCGTTCGTTGCACATCGCCATCCTGCAAGATGCGCCGTGAGCTGTGCAAATCATCCGGAACTAAGGCCATGACAATGCCAAGTTGAAGTTGCAGTTGCGATGAATAGAAGACAAGAGAAGAGGAGGAGAATGCAGAGAAGTGCAGAAGAAGGCAGGTTTTTTGGTTAACATTTCTTTTCTTTGACTGATTTGTTTCTATTTTTTATTTCTTTAGGTTAACACAAACAGCGCCATCTATAAGTATATCACATCACACCATTTAAAGTATTTACAAAACAAGGACGACCAACAACAACAAACATTTATTGAATCCCTTTAAAAAGAACACATCGTAAGCATTTCGGAGAAAAAGGAAAAACATTTCAAAAAAGCACATCAACATATATTTTCAAATTAAATCTAGAAAAAAATTGAAAAATCCAAATATTTTGAGGTTAGTCACATTTACACATACTCAAGAGGGTGAAAATTGTGATTGATTTGAAAAAGCATGTGTAGTAAAAACAAAAAGCAAAATTAAAATTTTTGAAAATGAAATTCTGGAGGTTGGATGACCCAGTTTATGTATAAAAGAAATAGTACTTTTTTATATTCTAGATATCGTTTTGTCTCCCATGTTAAAGATCCTACTCGGTATAAAATTTTGACGTGGTTCTCCTTTCCAATAGATATTTGCTTTACTGAATTTAGAAGGAAAACTGCAATTTTTATTTTTTATGGAGAATTACCACTTGAAATTGCAAATTTTCATTTTAAATTCATAATTTCTGTTTGCAATACGGAATTACTATTAGAAATGGAAAATTTTAAATTAAGAAAACTTCAACTGATCTTGAAAATACATTGAACAAGGATTAAACGGCTCGAGACCTCTTGCATCTACATTTAATAGAAGACAAGTTTTTAACAAATTGGCAAAGTGACATGGATTTTCATGGCTGCACACTGCCCTTATCGCGATTCCGGTGACGACCCTCATCAGAAAGCTTCGCAGCAATTGTTGAAAAGAAAACTGAACTCTTTAAGACCTAGTTCTCACCAAACGTATGAGAAATAATGTTGTAAATCACACTTTTCAAGTGGCCACGAAAATACAATTAACCTTTACCACCTCTACAGAGATTACACATTCAGACCCATCTATAGATCCTCTTTTAAACGTGTATTGTTAGAAAAGTTTAGTTTGCTTTTAGTTGGCTTTGCCAACGGTGCATTATTGAGAATTTTTTTTTATATTGAGAATTTGCATGACAGTTTATGATTTTCCTTTCCACTTAAAAATGAAAAAACTCTAATTTAAATTTAAATTTTGTTATTAAAAAAAGTTATCAATCAAAATAAGGAATTTCTGTTTCATATCATATGCCTAACAAACCTTGGCATTCTATTCTAGATACTGACCAGAGGGACATAGCATACGTTTTAAAAAGTATATTAGGAAGCTCCAACAAAGATGCCGGGTAATTTCAGTCACTTCCCAGACATCACCACCGTTTCGCCCGATCTGATAAATGGCAATTTGGCAAACCAGCATTTCTCTAGGATCAGACCACCTCCCCATGGTAAATTTTATATTTTATATTGACTTTACAACATTAACAGCATAACTTTCTCATTTAGATTAAAGGTGACTGGGACGGAATCAATGAGTTCACCAATTGTCTCTTCAGTAAACTACCGATTTCCTGATATGTTCTAGAAGCTGAGAAGAATTTCCGCAGCAGCCACTTGCTTCATCGAAATTGCTTAGCAGGCGCAGAAGGACTCTCAAATAAAAGTGATGAAACTTGTATGGAGAACCCTGCCTATATAACACTAAATATCGAGATTGACTGAATCGGCGTATGTTGAGGGCAACGGTTAAGTCTTTCTCCAATTTTGTAAAGAAGGACGTCAGGACCGCAGTCATACTCGGTGATAAAAGGTGGACCATTTAAAATTTAAATCTACTGTAAAAAAATACTTTTAATTTTTTGAAATTTCTTGTTTTATTGGAAAGGTTAACCTTTGTCATTTAATAATGGAACTGATACGTTTTCGCTTCGCCCAAGATTGTTTAGGAGGAGATGCAGAATTTTACCGAAAAATCATGTTTTTATATGAAGCTCATTTTCATCTCAGTGGCTACGTCAATTTGCAAAATTGCAGCATATGGGGTTTAGAAAACCCACACGTGACTATCGAGAAGCCAATACATCCACAACGAGTTTGGTGTGGATTTTTGGCTGGCGGCATCATTAGGTGTTTTTTTCGAAAATGAGCAAGGAGCCGCCGTAACCGTGAACGGTGAGCGTTATCGCGCCATGCTCAACGAATTTTTGTTTCCAAGAATTCAAGAGAATGTCATGGACGACATTTGGTTTCAAGAATTCGGAGCCACACGTCAAACAGCCAACGCAATCATTAATTTATAACGCACTGTTTTTGAAACTCGAATAATTAGCCGAAACTGTAATGTCAATTGACCGCCTCGGAGCTGTGATATGAGCCATTTGGATAATTTTTCGTGGGGTGCCATTAAGGATAAATGTTACGTAAATGTTAAAGCCTCCAGAGACAATTAAAGCTTTGAAATATGAAATCGAAGTTACCCTTAAAAAGATTCGACCTGAAACAAACGAAAATGTACTTAAAAATTGGGTTGATCGGATGAGGTACTGCCATGCCAGTAGTGGTAGTTGTATAAATAATAATGCGATCCATTATTAAATGGCAAAGCTCAGCCTTTACAATAACTTACAATAAAAAACCGGAAATTTGAACAATGATCAATACTTACAGCCGATTCAAATTTATAATGGCCCAACCTGGCCATCTCCGAAGAGATGCGCGTCTTATTTTAACCAACAGTTCATTGAACACCCCAAAAGTAATAAGGTGCAAAGGATATTGATCTCCGAGCAGGGGCTGACTTTTTCAATGTCATCCAAAGTCATCCAAGGCGCTGGGCTCTACTGATGCAAGAGCAATACGATATACCGGAAGTTGGGTATTTGAGAAGAGTCTTATCTCTAGCAACTTTACAAACAGAGAACTGATTTGTTGCAACAACCCAATGATTTACGTTGCATGCACCCCGAGTGCGCCATCAGTACAACCGGAAAGTACAGAGATGGTGCTCTGTACTTTCCAGTAATTGAAACTAAAGTATCAGTGGAACATGCGAAGAGACAAAAAGCTGTTAACAGACCAAAAGTACTTTAAAACAAAGGGATTGACATATCGAATAAAAAAGGAAAAAGAAGGTGGAAGAAATTTTTCTGAAGTCATTGGATTAATCGAATGGCTTAAGGTCAGTAATAGTCGTATTATTTTATTCGAATTTGTTCATTTTTATTCTATGATGTTCAAATTATTTGAAATGCTGTTTAATTTTTGTCTGTTTTTTGTGCACACAGGGACAAGATTCTTTGCCACGACCGGATTTTTTTCAAACCGAATGATTTACGTTGCAGGCATTTAAATGCTCTATTAGTACAACCGAACGTTAGTTGGTACTCTGTAATTTTCTGTATTTAGAACTAAATGAAGTATCGGTTAACTTACGAAGAGACAAAAAAACTGTTGACGCACCAAAAGTACACCAAAACATAAACAGCTCGAGGAAAAATATGATGAAAGATTTTTACTGAAATCATTGGATTAACCGAATGGCTTAAGGTCAGAAATAATCGAATTAATTTATTCAAATTTGTTAATTTTTATTCATTGCAGTTCTTATTACTTGAAATACTGTATAATTTTCATCTGATTTTTTTATGCCATAACCGGATTTTTTGCCAACCGGATGATTTATTGTCATGCACCTCGAGTACTCCAGTAGTATAACCGAATGTAAGTTGGTTTCAGTAATTGGAATTGATGTAACAGTGGATCATACGAAGAGACAAAAAACTGTTAACAGACCAAAAGTACTCCAAAACATATCGGGAAGAAAGAGAAAAAGATAATAGATTTCTACTGAAATCATTGGATTAATCGCTTGACTTAAGGTCAGTAATAATCGTATTATTTTATTTCGTAAAGTCTATGAAAAAAAATACTATTAAACAACCCGTTTTGGTGATGATAAAATATGTGTTATCACCACTAATAATTGGCGACAACAACAAATTGTTTGCGAAACTATTGGTTGTCACAACCACCAGTAGTGGCAACTAAATACAATTTTCGCGTTTTATTTACGTCAATTATACAATACGATGATCATATTTATTATTTTGCGGTATGTCGAACCAAATATTTATTATTATAAACCTTTTGTGTTTGCAATCGAAATTCTTCTTTTGCAGCGGATTTTTTTTCTCTGTGTGTAGGTAGTACCAGAAATCTGGAAAATGGATAGAGTTTTCCCACTAATTAAACCAGACATAGATGCTAGTAAGTGAGAATCGTAGAGCGAAACCACTTGAAGCTGTTTGGGCACCAGCCAGGTGTAGAATTACACAAGGGGTTCCAAAGCAAGGGGAAATATTTCCGGCACTACTACTCTTTAGCCTTCTGCAATTCTACGTCAGGGCTGGCTTAAAATGTGAGTGTCCATTACACCGCAATTTCTACAACCGACTTCCCCAAAATTCGTAGTCTTACATTCACAGTCTGTTTTCAAGTTGTCAGCGTTTGCGCTGCTATCGATAAGCTAAGAAGTAGAAACAAGATGTTGTTGTAGCGGTACATCGTACCGGGGTGACAACCCTTGGCTTTGCTGCTTCGGGTCGATCCGGTGTATGGAACTGGCTGCCGTAGGATCGGGACAGCCAACAAGGTACTCGAGTCGCTTGCCGGCACAACCTGGGGCATTGCCAAAGAAACCTTGTGGATCTCTTAGAAAGCGATAGGTTGCTCGGTGGCCAACTGTACTGCGGCAGTGTGTACATCGAATGTGAGCGGTACGCACTGGAGAAATATTTAAACTTGCCAGATCGCCGCCCTGCGAACTAAGACAGGGTACATCCTTATGTCTTCGGAAAAGCATCTACATAAGGAGAATACAATCATAGTCATCCCTCACCTTGACAGGCCAAGAATAAGTTTTAGGATCTAAAATGAAAGAGTTCCAACGGTATAAGCAGACACCTTTAGAACAAAGTTTCCATCAGGCAGGTCTTACCGGCATTCACTCCAACCCACTGACAGAAATATCTTCAGAGTAAATGCCGTGGTGGTAGATCATGCGCTAGCTTAAGAGGAGAGTGTGCTACCCAGGCAAATTAGAATGAACTTTGTCTCAATTCGCACTGAGCCCAACAAGAACCACGACATGTTGAACCTGTTCAGATGTCCAACCAAGCTCACTCTGCTTGGTTTGGCAGCTTAAGAGGAAAGTGCGCTACCCACACAAATCAGAATGAACTTTGCCTCAATTCGCAATGAGCCGAACAAAACCCAATGACACGCTGCACCTGTTAAGATCCCCAGCCAAACACACCCAGCAGCTTCCAAGGCCCTTGTGCACTCACACAGTCCAAGTCCGCACCTTTCTGAACTTGTAGACCAACTTTACAAGTCTAGCAGCACTAGACGGCCAAAACAGCAACAAGAGACATAAACACAAAATCAACTATCACATGAATGCCGGTTATATGCACCAGATTGACCCAAAGGAAAAATTCATCGGCCAAGTGCTGTCACCCCGGTACTGTATGCCGCTACAACAACAATAAAATCTAAATTCACTGTCCTTTAAAAAAAGATTAAAGAAAAACAATACATACAGTCTTTGGTAAGATAGGCACCGCGAACAGCGCTTAAGCACCAAAAAAACCACTCAGTCCACAGTACGGTTCAGTCAAACTTATTTAAAATGAGTGCTTAGCAATTTTATTGATAGATCAACAAGACGACGGATGATTGAGAATCTAGCCATGCTGCTTTTAGTATATCTAATGCAAATGACTTACTTTGTTGAGGCAATGTCTCGGAGATGCTTTTGAAATAAGTTATCTATGGGCAAGGGTATATTCTATTCAATTTAAGTGACCGTAAATTACTCACTTGTTTAGAAAGCTCAAGTTGATACTTAAAAAAACGCGTTTGAAACTTTATGAAAAAATTCCGAAGGATTGCCGCTACCCAAACCAAGCAAAATTTAAAGAGCCCATTTTAAATTAGGTTTTCAAATGTTTACAACAAAACACATTCAAAAAAATCAAGCTTAATAACCATTTTAAAATATTTTCTAAAAATTAAGACTGATATTTGTAATCAAATATCTTCACTTACCAAAGACATCATCGATATTGCTAACAATATGATTGAAGAACTGACGATTTTCCATATTGCCTAATGCAATGAATCTATGACACAAATTGCATCAGCGACTGTTATAAATGCATAACGTAAACACGACAGGTCCAATGTAAAATAAATGGAAAATCGATGGCAATGACTACACGTTGCTCCGCTTTAGAAGCAGCCCCACTAACAATGCTTAATGGGAAATGTCATTTAATATCCCAAAAAAAATCAACAAACACTGTTTACTTTGTCTTGCTACCGTTTCGGTTTTCTGTCAGAACAACCGTTTAGAACAACTTTAAAACAGAGACTAAACTAAAGGATATCACAAAGGCAAACCATGACCCACAGCCAACAACAAAGGTGGCATGGAAACGCGGCACCCATACACTGACTTCTTAAACTAACACTCGCTCGCCCCAAGTGTTGACCATCAAGTTTAAGGCTGACCAGACGAGACGATGGCGCGGTCGGGGTAGCAAAATCAAATATAATTTATAATTTAAACCGTAAATGATAGAGCATGTTGAAACGGACAAACGAACGACCAAATTAAATGACCCATATAAAATGTACAACAACGGCAATGGCTACATAAAAATAAAGACGCAAACTCAATGGAATGGGCTGGGAAGGAAACCAAAAAATAGAAACATCGACAGCCAATGAAAAATAAGCAGAATTAACTTAAAACCTGAAAGCCAATTGAATATTTAATTAAATAGGATTCATTTTCTCCAAATAAAACAAGGTTCGAACCCAGCTACATAAAAGCAATTTTGTGACTAACAACATGTAGGCGTGTGGGGGTGAGTGTAAATGGGTTGTTGTTTGAAGCTCATTAAAGTGTGACGATTTTGGCATGATTTAAAGCGAAAAAATACTTTTGTACTTTATACCTTTGTCCTGACATTCCTCACCGACTGGAGACAATTTATATAGTCTCCAAAAACCAAGCTAAATGCTTTTCGAATATAAGAGTGGTATGTGTATCCGGACAAACAGAAGCGAAGCTTAGGGGACCCAAGTTGGGTAACTAGCATAATAATTTTTTTAATCAAAATCCTCTTAAATGTCGCTTCTGACAAAGTTCGTTTTTCTTAGGTTGTATTATGAAATATTGAAGGGTTTAGATTTGTACCCTTTTTATTTTCAAGTGTAGCTTTAATAAACAAGAATTTTTTTAAACCCCTTTTTAATTTATTTGTTATTCTGTTATCGACAGGGTGTATTTTCGAGTGGAAACGTCAGTGATTTGCGAGAGGCTTTTTGTACACAAAATAACCGAAAGTGATTTTTTCTTCTTCCTGTATTAAACAATTTAATTTTTTGAAAAAAATCTAAGCGCTTTTATCGAAAACAAGAAAAAACTCAGATTATATTTTCGAAAGCTTTTTTTTTTTGAAAACCCAATGTTCATCTAATGACACCCTCAACTAAGATACAAAATAGTTTTTCGAAACATAATTCCAAGTTTCAAAACAAATTTTAAATTCAAACGATTACTTTTTACCGTGAGACTTGTTTCATTTTAATTGCTCTTAGGTTTAACATTGAATACGAGGGCTGCTATATATATTTCAGGCCTAATAATGAAAATGCGAATATTTATCATGAAAAATGGTTTTATTGTTTATCGAAGTATCCTCCAGCATGATTTATACACTTTTGCATGCGCTCAAACCAATTGTCGAAGTACTTTCTCCACTCCGATTGACACACCTCCAAAACATGGTTTTTAAACTCTTCAGCAGCATATTCTGGCGACGAAAATCGTTGACCACGCATTTTTTTCTTAATGTGCGGGAATAAAAAGAAGTCATTGGGTGCCAAGTCAGGGCTGTACGGCGAATGACCCATCAACTCGACGTTTTGGCCGATCAAAAAGGTGCTGTTTGAGTCGATGTGTGAGAGCTCGCATTGTCATGGTGCACAATGGTTCGTTTTCTCTTGTTCGTTTAACGAATTTCTCCGAAGGCAACTTGTGGTGTACCACTCAGAATTGACCTCCTACGTTGCTCAAGCGTAACAGTCGCCACATGGCCAGTTTTGCCGAAGAGACTGGCGACCATTTGCTTCAAAGTGTTTCTTTCACGAACAACTTTTGTTGGATTTGGCTCGTCTTGAAAGACCCATACGGTCGATTGCGGTTTTGTTTCAGGTTCATATAAATAGATCCATGATTCGTCACCTGTGACAATGTTATACACAGCCTTTGAGCTACCGCAGTTATACTTTTTCAACATCTCTTTGCACCAATCCATACGAGCCGTTTTTTAAGCATTCGTCAAATTATGCGGGATCCAACAAGAACAAATTTTTGCACGGCCAAATGAACATATAAGTACAATATCTTACTGATGCTTGTCATACTCATGCCCAAGGATGCCTCAATCTCACGGTTATGTCACATGTCGGTCTTGTTTAATCAGTTCACGCACAGCATCGATGGTTTCTGGCAAAGTGACCAAAGTTGGACGTCCTTCACGAAATTCATGCTGGAGCGAACGGAGTCCGAGACTGAACTCTTGGTACCAGCGATTAACATTGGTTTTTCATGGTGCTTCATCGCCAAAAGTTGAAACAAGATGATTTAAACACTCTTGTCTCGATAACCCACGCCGAAAATCGTAAAAAATCATCGCCGGAAAATTTTCACGAGGTAATTCCATTTTTTGACTGAGATGAATTTTTTAACACACTGTATACAAAACAATTCGCCCTCAAACGACAAAACGTTCTGAGTGAAGTTATGCTGGAAAATGTCAAAGTTTCCAATGGAAGTTCCAGTTTGCATCTGGGAACACTAGTATTGTCAGGACCCGAAATATAAATATCAACCCTTATTTTTTTCAAAAATCGAAATTTATATCTAGCAAACATTAAGATTTATTTGTTTATGTAGTTTTTTTGACTGGGCTTCATAAATTAAATAAGACTTTATTGCTTGAAAGAACTGTTTTTAAGAAATACGTTCCAAAATTCCACATTTATTTAACATGGAAGTCATCATATCGCACCTTTTCATCAAGAGATTATTGACTGAAAACTTCTTTTTTTTATTTGTAAAATGAAAAAACATTTTTTGTTTTTAAAAAAAATGTTTGGTTAGTCCAAAACGACAAAGGTTATTAAAATACCCGTTTAGGGAATGATTAAGTAGAAAAAACTTTCTATGATTTGGAGAACCACAAGTGTAAGCAAACAGTTTGTTTGAAATAGAGTATCCAAAACCGAAATTCCAGTTTTTATGTCCAAACCCGAAGTTCCTAAAAATAACTTCAAACCAATATGTCGGTTTATCAGGTTTTTTTCAAAAAGTCATAATTTTCAAGTACGGAATACGTTTCTACTAGAACCACCATCATGTGTACCGATCTACTCAGAATCACCAGTTGATTCGATATATTTCTATCAGTCCCTCCATCTGTCATGTGTACCGATCTACTCAGAATAACCAGTTGATTCGATATATCTCTATCAGTCCCTCCATCTGTCTGCAGTCTATCTTAAGCTTGTTTTTAAACTATATTAAAAATTTGGGAGAAGTAAGTTTTTTTGACAACGGCTGGTGACTTTTATTAAAATTGGGTAAAATTAAGATATACATTTGTTCCCACACATATGTTCAACCGAGTTTATGTCTTTAGCTCTGGAAGTGACAAAGTACAATCAATATTGATGCAATTTAAAACAATTCATAAAGATCGATCAGTAATCAGGTCAGATTTAAATAGGACTTGTCCACGGTTTGATATAGCCCTAGTGCAAATAACACAGCCTACATACGAGTATAACCCTATATTATTTTCTTTAGGTAATATTTTTGTTTCTTTTCCCCATCATGCCAATATCGCCGAAACACTTTCCCTATACGTGCTAACAACCAACAGTATAAACCGGCAGTGACAATAAAAAGCAATTTTGAAATTGTGTAAACAGAAACGTATAAACCGATAAGAGAAAAAAACAAAAGAAAACATACATACTAGTACATACACCAACCGATAGATGACACCCCTTTATTATTCAATTAAAATGTAAATTATACTCAAATAAAAAACCCATCACACACACTCACAATGACAGCGACACACACATACATACAAATCAAAGCTGTTACATACGATATTATCACAAACACCCCCACCAGGCTTTCATAACAAACTTAAAAAAGTTCAACTAAAAAAGGCATAATTTCAAGAAGTTAAGAAATACTTGACACACTTACCCTGATCACTTAACAGTTGAGCTTCCAAATCTTCGGCACCGAAATTTTTCAAAAGTAGGCCATAGTTGAAGGATTTCTTGAGGTCATCGTCAGCCAAATATTGTTCGGGTGTGTTACCCATCTAGATTGTTGGGGAGAGGATAGAAAAAAGGAATTTTTGAAATTTGTGGTCATATAAAAATTAATCTGTGAATGAATATATATAATATATATGTGACGCGCAAATAGGAAAGGGCCCTAAGGGTAAAACCCAGTTTTGTTCAGAAGAACCATTTTAAAGATTTAAATACGTGTATCTTTGGTGTACCATCACTTTCATAAAACGCGCATATCTCTGGGAGGGAACACTTTTGGGGCATGGGATCGGTCTCATTCGATGCTCAGATGTTGTCCACATCAAAAAAAAGTGAAAATTGATTTTTTACCCTTAGGTCCCTTTCTCTATGCGCTGTCACATATATATTTATTGATGGCGGAGATAAATGATGGAAAAAATATTTTGTATGCCCTTCTTTGTCCTCAAATCAATTGAGGTTCATGAGCAATGATTGAGATTCTCATCAAATGTATGGAAAAGGATAGATTTAAATATTTGAATCAATTAAACTTTTTACAGTAACATAGCAGTAACGCTGAATGTTTTTGCATTGTAAAATCTCGTGTGAAATGTCCTTTAAATGTCTGTTTGAATCTTGTTAAAGTATTAACTAGGCCATCACATGACCCCTTAGTTCCTTCGTCGTCTTTTCATCTATCATACATACATATGGAAATTCTCATCGATTGTCGAAGGACTAATTCATTTTACACCTCTTCCGTCAGTAGGAACTAATGACAAACTCTGAGGCAAATAGGAGTATACACACATAGTACTACATTCAAAATAGCTAATTACTTAGGTAGGTTTAATTACAGGTGTCATATTTTTTATAAATTATAGAGAGAGACTTCTCTTGGCTCATTGAAATTTCCGGTGAAGGTAAATATGTTTTAAATACCATTGTTGACACATCAGGCTTTGGCGAAAAGCAAATTATTAAATATTTTACAAACGAAAAATAATTGGAAAAAACCCTGTTGCTGTCCGTATTCTTTCACATCCTCGTTATGTATTTTTAAGTCAGTTTCTTGGCAAATGTTTGCCACTAGCAACAAGTAAAACAAGTAGAGAAGTTTCAGCTGGTTGATTCGTCTTACATGTACCCTCACCCATACATGGATTTTCCGTCATTCAGTCCTGCATTCCATGAATCCTACCGATTTTATTGGAATCTTAAAATGTCGCATGTATGGAAGGAACTAAAATGGAGCAGGCATGCCCAAAGCGAATACCGAAGGGGTCGAATTGGTGCATATGCACTGAAGGTGTCAGAATGGGGCGTTTGAGCCACTTCCTTTGTACGCCATTATAAAAATATTAGTGAGTTCGAAATTTAAACGAATTTCATGCATTTGGAGACAAGTGACATGGATTTTTATCTGCACTGAAACAGGATCATTTGTGTGGAAGGTACCAGAAAGGGGTTTTCATCACAGTTAATTAATGGTCGCTGGTAGTGTACCATGCCAAATTTGGCCGTGATTGGATGTAATTTGTGGCTTTTAGAGCTGCACGACCTCTAATCGGGAGGTATTATTGTGTAGGAGCTATTCAAAAACTTGCACCGAGATGGACAAATTACACAAGAGATGGGTGTCGGTCACTCAAAATGCACTGTGCGAAATTTGGTAGAAATTTAGTTTCTAAATTAAGGAAAAATCTATGTGGGATATCAATAAATGGACCTTTATGGACTAATTTCAAAATGATGACCCAAACTTCAGAAGTTCATAATTGCAACCTGTACTGTGATTACAACGATAGATGAACAGACAGAGGAACATCGCTCAATGATTCTGAGTCGAGTCGGTATACTTAACATAAGATCTAAATAAGTATTTAAAAAAACAGAATTTTTAGAAACCCGGCACTTCAATACATTTAGTCGGGTTTTTTTAAAGTGATTTTCGGTTTTAGCCTCTTGGCTACGAATGGAAATTATTTTCCGAAGAGCTGCCCTGGTACTGATCCTAATTTACCCTGATTTTGAAAAAACGAAAGATAATAAGAGAAGACGGATCAATTTGCATCACGACAATGCGAGCTCTCACACATCAGCTGAAACGATGAGCTATTTGACCACTCAAGATGTCGAATTGATAGGCCATCCACCGTACAGCCCTGATTCGGCACCCGATGACTTCTTATTCCGTAGCATCATGTTTAGGAAGTGTCTCAATCGGAGTGGAAAAAGTGCTTCGAAAATTGGTGTGTGCGCA
Organism: Hydrotaea diabolus; assembly: GCA_963513945.1. Classification (NCBI taxonomy): domain Eukaryota; kingdom Metazoa; phylum Arthropoda; class Insecta; order Diptera; family Muscidae; genus Hydrotaea; species Hydrotaea diabolus. Next base: position 28,889,442 of record OY740720.1, on the reverse strand, counting down.
TGCAAAAGTGTTTTCATCTTAAAGGAGAATATTTTGAAAAAACAAAAGCATTTTCAATGAAAAATTATTGTGTTTATTGCCGGACCCGAAATATAAATAGGAACCTTCGTATTTTAACCAAACAGTAAACATTTTTTTAACTTAGATTGGTATTTGTTTTGACTCTCGATTTGACTTAATTGATACTATTTTAACAAATCTACAAAATCATGTCAATACGAGTATTTTTTTTTTTTTTGGAATATTTTAAAATTTTATATTTAAAACCATTTTAATTTCTTTTGATCTTCCTAATATTTGACTTACCTTATCTGCTGCTTTAGGATTGGCACCCAGTTGCAAGAGAACATTGTAGAAATGTCCATTGTCGTTGATAACGGCGGCATAATGGAGAGCCGTGCGGCCATCACTGTCGGCTACAGTTGTGGTTTCCGGAAAACGTGCAGCCAAATATCGCACGATATCTAAAAACAAAATTAAAAAATATGCAAGTAAAAAAAACGTATAAACGAATATGTACTCCCAACTTCGCACGTGGGAAAGTGTCCGGCTAATATAAACCGTAAAACCTTCATCACGTTTGACCAGGACGAATTTTATATACCCTCCCTTGCTGGCAAATACTCAAAATAGTGTACTTTTTCCCGAGATAAATTTAGTCCCTAAAGGAAAAACTTTTTATTTAGCCCCTAGGCCCTTGTTTCAATTCCAAACAGCCAACACAATTTTCAGGTCCTTGCTTAATTCGTTCGACTGTGTTTGTGCTTTCAACAGACGGATAGATATGGCTAGATCTTCCTAGAATTTCACGTCTATCTAAATTGTTTACTTTATAGTGTGTTCGATCAATATTTGTAGGTGTTGCAAACGGAATGACAATATGTGTTTTTTTAAGGCAGTTAATAAATCGGGAATGACATTTAAATAGGGACTTTGTGGTGGTCTAATTTTACTAGGGTGTCACTAATGACGTACAATGCAATATTAAAGCAAGGTAGGATTAAGAGCTGCAGGGCTTCAATTCCGAAATGAAGCATGCGTCACTTATTTTTTAAAAATTATAAAATGGTTAGCTTTGTTAAAATTAGTGCTGATTTGCGACTTTGACACATGTTTGCTGGAGGTTATCTCAAAGCAGTACGTATGTTGTCGATATGATTTGCGACGATATAATTCCGACCTATAATTAGATTATAACAATAAATGGCCGACTGACGGACATAATTCACAGTTCAAGTTGAATAGAACATGTAAGTCAAATCGGTACAGTAAATCATAAGTTATTGTACGAGGGTTGCTATATATATTTCTGGCCTAGGTAACACTAAGTGTTGTCTGGCGCCATCTGACATTTCCATTGGAAAGTTTGACATTTTTTAGCATAAACAAACTCAGAACGTTTTGACGTACGACCATCATTTGTGCTGTTTACAGTGACTTAGAAAAATCAATTTGGCACAAAAATGGAATTAACTCGTGAACATTTTCGTGCGATCACTTTTCACAACTATCGACGTGGATTACCACGACAGGAGTGCATCGATGAACTTAAATCTTTGTATGACGATGAAGCACCATCCTATAGCACTGTGAAAAACTGGTGTAATGAATTCAATCGTGCCGACGCTCGCTCAAAGACGAAGGTCGTCCAAAGACGGCCGTTGTGCCAGAGAACATTGATGCCGTGAGTGAACTAATACTGCAAGATCGTCATGTGACATACCGTGAGATAGAGGCATACTTAGGCATTTCTTCCACCAGCAAACATTCGATATTGCATGAACACCTGGCGTAAAAAGGTTTGTTCTCGTTGGATCCCGCACAACTTGACAATCGCTCAAAAAAGGCTCGTGTCGATTGGTGCAAACAAATTTTGAAAAATATGATCGCGGTGGTTCTAAAAACTTTTATAAGATCATCACAGGTGAAGAATTATGGATCTATGCATATGAGCCCGAAACAAAACAGCAATCGACCGTGTGGGTCTTCGAAGACGAGCCAAGTCCAACGAAAGTTGTTCGAGGAAGAAGCACTTCGAAGCAAATGGTCGCCTGTTTCTTAACCCACTTGGCGCCACCGCCCTTATAAAAGGTCCCGTTATTTTTCTTCTATTTCTTTGTCATCACTTGATGCATCTTCAATATAAACCAAATATAATTTTTTTTTTTTAATTGCGACCTGTACTTTTATTACAGCGATAGATGGACAGACAGAGGGTCATTGCTCAATGAATCTGAGTCGATCGGTATACTTAACATAAGGTCAAAATAAGTATTTAAAAAACCAGAGTTTTTAGAAAACCGGCATTTCAATACATTAAGTCGGGTTTTTTTTAAAAGGATTTTCGGTTTTAGCCTCTTGGCTTCGAATGGAAATTATTTTCCGAAGAGCTCCCCTGGAACTGATCTTAATTTTAAAAGAAGAAAAGATAATAAGAGAAGACGGATCATTTTGCATCACGACAATGCGAGCTCTCGCACTTCAGCTGAAACGATTAGCTATTTAACCACTCATGATGTCGAATTGATGGGCCATCCACCGTACAGCCCTGATTTGGCACCCAATGACTCCTTTTTCCCTAGCATCAAAAAAAATGCGTGGTCAACGTTTTTTATCGCCCGAAGGAGCAGTTGAAGCATTAAAAAATCAAATCAATCGAAAGTTGTTCGTGGAAGAAGCACTTCGAAGCAAATGGTCGCCGGTTTCTTCGGCAAAATGGTCATGTGGCGACTGTTCCGCTTGAGCAACGTAGGACGGCCAATTCTGAGTGGTACACCACAATATTTTTGCCTGAAGTCTTCGGAGAAATTCGAAAAACGATCAAGAGAAGACGAATCACCATGACAATGCGAGCTCTCACACATCGGCTCAAACTAGCGCATTTTTGACCAGCCGAAACGTCGAATTGATGGATCATCCGCAGTACAGCCCTGACTTGGCATCCAATGACTTCTCACACATCGGCTCAAACCAGCGCCTTTTTGACCGGCCGAAACGTCGAATTGACGGATCATCCGCAGTAAAGCCCTGACTTGGCTCCCAATGACTTCATTTTATTCCCGCACATCAAGAAAAGAATGCGTGGTCAACGATTTTCGTCGCCAGAAGATGCTGTTGAAGCGTTCAAAAACCATGTTTTGAAGGTGTCTCAATCGAAGTGGGAAAAGTGCTTCGGCAATTGGTTTGAGCGCACGCAAAATTGTATAAATCATGCTGGAGAATACTTTGAAAAACAATTTTTGATGATAAATATTCGCATTTTTATATTAGGCCAGACATATATATAGCAGCCCTCGTAGTACAATGTGGCTGCCGTTGCCGAGTGTCTTAGTCCAAGTATAAGTGAGCATTATTTGCCCACAAGGTCCACGTGAATTGGTTATTGAAGTCACACGACGACCACCCATCGCTTCGTTATTGTTGCTCAGTTTTGGCCTTTGGATTGTTTTCTATTACGAAAAAATCCGATAAAAAATATTTTTTCACATTTTTATTTTTAAAAGAAAGCCCTTGGACACCCAGTATATAATCTATCTTTCTTCTTTTTAAGTATTAGTAATATCAGCACACCATCATAGTTCGCTGGGATACAAAAACTTACCACTGTGTCCAAAAAGCACTGCCACATGCAAAGGCGTAGCACCATTCGGCGATACTTCATCTTTGGCAATGGCAAACTTTCGTCGATCCAGAGCCTGCTGCAAATTCAACAAACTGCCACTGCGTGAAGCCTCATGAACGCGGCGAATTTTTTCCTACAACAAAATAAAAAGGTAATCCATTAGTTTATTTCTTTACAGTACATCAAAAGTCCACCTTACACCTTACCATATAATTGGGAATATTTCGCAGAAAGGCTTGTATTTCCGGTTCCGTTGCTTCGACATCCAACAGCTTCTGACCATCACCGTTTAGCACAATTTGAGCCAACTGCTCCATGTCGCCCGAAGCTATGACCCTACTGATACGTGTCTCCTTGTTTTTTTGGAGTATCAAATTAAAGGAATGGAGGAGGAGGATTTTTGCGATGATAAATAATGACCGGATTAAGTATGTTTGTATTGGTATATTTAAAATTGAATTTAAAAAAACTTTTTTTGATTTTCAGACACATAAAATTGAAATGATAGAACCCAAAAAGCTAAGGCACAAAGGGACGGGGAAACTCAAAAAAGTATGGTGCCGGAAATGTGCTCGAGAAAGAAGAAAGAAACAAGGAACGAAAGAAAGAATGTAAGGACACAACAGAAGATAAGGAAGACAAACGATAGCGAGTATCTCGAAATAGAAAGAATCAAATTCGGTAAGAAAGCTACTGGGACTGTGATATATCGGATGTTTGGGGGGCAGGAGGGTGTTACTGATAGTGTAGTGACTGACTGACTGTACAGAGAGTTAGTTAGTTATGGATAGTAGACAGATAGTAGAAGGTAACACAGATATTGTCTCTAAGTTAGAACTCATAAGAAATCAAAATATCGAATATTGTAACAGCAGCGGAATTGTTTGTTTGCTGAGAGGAAAAACAAAATAAACAAACGGGACAACAATAGGAGTTTGGTTTTTTTGAAAAGTTATACTTCATTATCATCATCAACATCAACATAAGCAGCTGTTTGTGACTGAACTGTATTATCTTCAGGATCGCCATGGACAAAACCCTCAATAGCCAGCGAGGAGGTTGGGGACTCAACACCGCCGTCCACATTGTCATCTCCCTCGCCATCAGCCTCAGCGGCCTCATCATCGGCAGCAATTTCGTTATCGGCATCATCTTTCGCCTCGGCATTATCGTTGGTCTCTTCATTCGGCAAGTCTTCATCCTTTGTTTGTTCTTCTTGTTCGTCGTTATCATTTCCTGCTGGCTCAGGCTCCTAGGAATACATACAAGTGGAAAAGATTTTTTGCGAAAACAACATGTCATCGAATTGTTCGCCAATTTGTTTGGGTGAAATGCATCAAATCTACTGAGAAAAAAAATCTACAAAATCATGCACTGCTGTTGTATTTTTTCTACTTTACTACGTCAATTTTATTTCTTTACTACACTACAAAATGGACTGTTTGAAAACTTATACCGTAAAAAAACTTTTGAAAACTCGCCAAATTTTAATATGCATTTGAAAAATTCTACTATTAAAATATATCAAATTTGAGAAACACAATAAGGTTTCAGTAAAAAAAACAGTTCTGTATTAGCGTTGTGTCTTTAAGGGCCATTCTTTTTCTCATTGTATTATAACTTTCCGTCCAAAAAACACTGAGGTAAACACACAGGTTCTTCTGATCCATAACGTGGTCCTTAGGTTATAGAATGATAACCCTGAATTGAAATGATACCTCATAAGTTGGCAAGCATTGTGAGTTCGCAATATTTAGAAATAGATGATGGCCACGCGGTAACAATCAGAGACCGATTCCCTTAAAGTCTACATAACCCATGCCATTCCTCCGTTAAAACTACGATCTGTAAGCTCGGGTCATCGAAATTTTATTTTAATATGACCTACACCTATTGATATTGGCATATCAAATTGAGAAATCCGGTTCTGGCGGTTCTATTAAAAAATCCTTTTTTTTGCTTTTATATGGAAATTTTTAAATTTTGACTAGTGTCCCTGATTTGAGGTTCCAAGTTTCATATGCCCTTCACCTATTGAATCCTAACTAGACATTTGAACGATGTAATCTCCCATGTGAAATTAAATGATAAATCCATAGACATCTCACATTCATTGATTTATGTTACTTATTTAATTTTGAGTTCTGGTGGCCCTATTTGAAATCCTTTATTTTCTTTCGTATGGAAATCTTTAAGTTTTGACTAGCGTTTATACCTCGGTTTTAAACATATAATTTATACTATTTATACATTATTTTTACTGTGAACAATCATTTGTGACATACATACAAATTGTAGTAACAATGTATGGAGAACTCTCTTGGAAACACGTGAAGGCGAAAGTACCCAATAATCTGAATTTTCGATAATCCGAATTATGGTATGCAATCAATTATTTGGATTAACGAGTTCTTACTGTATATTTAAATATATAAAAAATCCATATATAATGGATATCTTCCAAGAAGAAACTTTATATGTTTTCATGATAAAAATTTATTAGTAGGTCTTAATGCGTGATGCGTACTGTGCACTACAACGGCCTTTACCATAAAATACCAAAACACATGTCAAAGTGCCAAGAAAAACCTATATTTGTCTCATTTTTACATTTTTGTAGATCTTAATTAACCCCAATTCAGACCATCTGGCATTTTGCAACAGTGTTATCGTTTTGTTATAGGGTTTACTAGTTCATGCCCCAAATTTAGATAGATCTTCAAAAAAAATGTGTGCTCTAGAATCGCGTTCAAATTTTCTTTCATTTTATTAAGGCACTATGGCTCATGCAGCCGGTAACAAAACTATCCACTACTTAAAAGGGTAATTGGTAGGTATCGGTATTCTATGCAAATGCATCAATCATTTGACAATAAAATGTCATTGATTTAGCACATATTTTGTTTAAATTATAGGATTAAGTTCGTATTATCTTATGCATAATTTTCGGAAATGCAGATTTGTATCCCATTAAAAAAATATTCATCAATAATTATTTAAATCTATAGTTCCTGCAAAAATGTAAACAATTTGCAAGAAAAGTTTATCCATTAGACACGGAAATGGAAATAATTAATGATGTTCAAATTTATGGCATTACAGGCAACAATTTGGGATTCCAGGAGATTATGTTAATTGCAGATGTTCTCGATAGCAGTTTTGGGCATAAAATAGGTAATAAGTACTATCTTCAGTTCGTTTAAAATGTGTGAAATTGTTTGAGAACATATAAATAACAGTTTACTTTTAAAATTTAAAAAAAAAAACAGATTTTTCTTGCTTAAAGTTTTTTCGATCACGAAGTCGATCGTAAACTAATCAATCAACCTGAAATAATCTACATTAAATAGTATTTGGTATTTAAATAAATTTAAATTCAATATTTATTTTAAATTTAATTTTAGAATTATAAGTTTATTTCAAAAAAAGGAATATTTGACCATATATTTTTACTTTTAGTGCATAATTTTTGATTCTTTGCTCATATTTTCTTTCTTAACTGCATATTTATACATTATTTAAATGCATATCTTATGGCATATTTATAGTGCTAATTTAAGAGCCTCAAATATGTTTTCTTAATACTTATAATTCCGATCCCTAGTAATAATAACTTTTCTTTTGAGCGGCCATATTTTTTTAATCCAATAACTTTTTTTTTAACATTTAAGGATTAAACACAATGGTTTTTTTTTAACATTTAAGGATTAAACACAATGGTTTTGTCTAAGATATTAATTTAAAAAGTCAAATTATATATTTATTTTTAGGAAATTTCCATATATTTAAGAAAATTCCAATTCAAGGCTGTATAAAGATTTTGGTTACTATTTCTGTAATGTGCTGTATTTTAAATTAATGTTCTTAAATTATTCAGTAGAAAATGTTTTTTCACTATAGAAATAAATAAACAGAAGTTTTTTTAAATTTCTTAAAATTTAAAGTGGTGTTTTTAATTAGGTGTAGTTTATTAGGTTTTTCAACTAATCGACTTTTGGGTATAAAAAGTCAAAGTCGGTAAAACGACTTTTTCATGTCGACTTTTTATATAAACTTGAAATATTTTAAATTGGCATCCAAACAATATTGCGTATTGCTTTAATTTATGACGCTTTGTTTTATTTTCGTCGATTAGATTTATTTTATTGTAGTGGCAACGTATGCGGAGGTTTGAAATGTATGCCTTCAAAACAGTTCGAGATTCATCCAAAGCAATCAATCAAGTCGTTAAGTATACTATAACTGAAATTATATTCAGCTGTATAAAAAGTTTATTTTTATTATTTTTTAAGGCGAACCGATAAACACCGAAATCAAAAATTCTCAAATACTTATTATTGATACCCATTTACCTGATGTTGACGGGGCCGAAGAGATTGTGTGTTACAAGGCCAACGAGGACGATCCCACGACAGCCGGTTCTATGCACCGGATCGACCCGAAGGAGGAATTCTTCGGCCTAGGGCTGTCACCCCGGCCGCTACAACAACGACAACAACAGCATATGGTACTTCCTTGACAAGAGTGCAAAAAGGCCCATAAGTATGGCTATGGTGTTTCAATACAATTGAAGCATTATCTGAGAAACCACCTGTTTGACGTAAAACAAACCCTACCCTACCTAATACTTATATGGAGAACAATGGAAAGCGAGCAAGTACCCATTTATTGAAAAAGTAGCGAAAAAAACTTTGTCAATCTTTGCAACTTCTGTCCCGCGTGAAAGATTATTTTCGCATGCAGTACTTATTACTGCTCAAGTTCGGAGCCAAATTGTTCCAAAAAAATTAAATATGAATCTCTGTTGTAAATAAAATGATGCGGACATGTGGATCCATGTATTTTAATTGACTGCTTTAAAAATAAACTTTGTTTTTAAAAGTTTTAAAAACCTGAATAAAAATAATGTACAAACTACTTGAATTCCTAATGTTTATTAGTTTTTTGGCCACTCTTATTATTTTAGTTATGTTATACAAACAAAACTTGTTTTTTATTCCAAAGTGTTGCATTCTGATTTTATTAAAGAAAACATGTCAACTTTTTTATACTCAAAAGTCGAAAAGTCTAAGTCGACTGTTAATTTTTTTGTAATAGTCGAAAATTCGACTTTAAGTCTTTAGTATATAACCCTAGTGTAGTTGCGTATAAAAATAATTTTGCTTTTTTAAATAGGTCCTTAATAGCTTACACTTATATTCAAGTACTTAGCAAGTATCAGGATAAAGTCATTAATTATTAAGCAAAAAATAAAAAGGGAATTATAAAAAAGTAAACATGTTTCGCAGAATCCTAATATTATTTTTATTTAAAATTTAACGAGACTCCACCTATACTATATGATTACTTTTGTAAAAGTAATAATAACTTTTTGTCGAAATATGGCTTCAAATTTTAAAATGTCCAAATATGAATTGACTTCGTTTAACGTACTGTATAATTAAATAGAAGTATTAGCTATACAAATGTTATTTTAATAACAATGTTTGAACTTTATTATTTTCAAATAAAAAGAAATTATTTTTTTTTACAAAACTACTTCTACTTCTTATTTGTTTCTCAATAAGTAAACGAGACTCCTTCCTGAAAATTTCTGGGTATTCTGTAAACAGTATAAGTTATCTTTATTTTTTTTTCGAAAAAAATAAAAGATTTTATTCTAAATTTTAGAACAATGGACTGCATTTATTTCTGACATATTTTCTACTGAATAATTTAAGTAAACATTTTTCTGTTGTGATTTATTGAACCCGTCGAAAAATACAAGACTTTTAAAAACGAGACCAACATTAATACATTTTTCTCAAAACTTAAAAAATTGAACGAAATTGACTTCGTGAAACTTACTGGTTAATTTAATACAAGTATAAGCTATAAAAACGTTTTTTTAATAAAAATATTTGAACATAATTATTTTTATTATTTTTTACTACAAAGAAATTTTTAATTAAAAACAAATTATTGTTTTTACTGTTGGAATATTGAACTAATTGGCAACCCTGTACAATGTGAACGTCGTTCTTATCTCTTTTGTTTTCTCATCCTTGTATATTCATTCCCTTTTGTTACTCGCTCAAGTTAAGACGCATCTCATCTAATTATATTAATATTTCTTTTACTTAAATAAAGACTCTGAGTTAAATACAATTTAAACATTTACAAAACTTCTTTCAATTTTTATACATTTCTCAAGAAGTAATCCATCCCGAAAATAACTCCTTCTTCTAACTTCTTTATTTATTTTTTTTAAAAGTTTTATGCTTTTTTAAATAAAATTATAAAAATTTTATTTTTAATATTAAGAAAATACACTGTACTTATTTTCTGACAAATTTTCTACTGAATAATTTAAGTAAACATTTTTTTGTGGTTGACCGAATCCGTCGAAAAATACAATACTTTAAAAAAAACGATTCCAAAATTTGTATACGCTTCAAAACGGAAATTTCCCAAAAGTTTAAAATATCCAAAGTTAAATTGATTTTGTAAAACTTACTGTGTAATTTAATAAAAGTTTAAGCAATATAAATGTTATATTTAAAAAAAAACATGTTTGAACATAAATATTTTTAAATAAAATTTATATTTTAAATACGGCTTCGAATTGGAAATTTCCCCAAGCTCAGCGCTCTTAAATGAACATTTTTAAAAATGTTTCTTAAAATTGGAAAGAACACCCCAAATTGATTTGATTGCTTCATATGGAACGCTATTTTCGCAAAAATGTTAATTTTTTTAATGTGAAAATAGTCGAGTATAAAGTAGATATTTTTCTTTTAAATCGAAACTTGTACCCCCTTTGGTTTAATTTAAAACATTTTAATTGTAACTGATCTACATATATCATTAAAGGAGAATTTTGTCACAATTCGGTGTATTTTCCATATGTCCCGAACTACACCTGTCCAAGTCAAGTACAAATTGACAGATTATGAATTCTACGGAGAGAAGCACTGCAGGCTGTCATCGACCAATTTCTGATATAAAGGGTGAGTCACACCTTTACGTCAAGTTTTTTGCCGAACTTAATTTGACATTTCTATGTTTCAGTGCTTGACAACTTAAACCATGGAGAGGTGCCCAATTGAGCAGCGCGTTAAGATTGTTGAAGCCTTTTACGTAAATGGGCGTTGAAATCCAAATGCATTTCGGCACTTAGTGATTTTTTTGGTCAGCATGATCGACCACAATCTGGATAATTGTGCGTAAATTTCAGCAAACAAATGTCTTAACTTGATTTCATTTTCATACAAATTATAAAGGATATATAGACGAAATAAGTTATTTGAGTTTAATAGGTCAACGTTTAAATGCCTATGACTAGGGATCGAAATTATATGCACTAAAAAAGTGCATCAAAAATTAAAAAAATATACACGAAAATATTTTTTTTAAATCAATTAATAATTTTTAACGCAATGTAATGGGATATCAGTAATTTAAATAACAAGAACTATTAATTACGGAATATTTCAGTCTCATAGATAAATTGATGATTAAATACGTGTTCTAATAAACGCTAATTGGAAACTTTTTTTTGTAATTAGTTTGGCCTTCAAAAACTTTGTTCTATTTACTTAGGAGGTCGCTAACGCTATAACATTACACCATTGTACAAGAATGGGAAGAGAGTTTAAGTGAGCTCAGTTAAACCTTAAACTGATATATTTCTTAAATTAAGTTTTTTTCCACAAATTAAAAATTTTTAATTAAAATGTCCTATGATGTATAGAGCCAGTCAAACATTTTAAAAGTGTCACGTAATATTTTAAAGTTATCGCCTTCGCGACCTCTTACTTGTTTAATAAGCGAGTACCAAAGAAAACACGCCTACTGTAAACAAAAGTTTAGCACGGACGGCAAACTTTAAATTTAAAGGAAGTAAGCTAGTCTTAGTATTTTCATCACTCAAACTAATATAGAGAACATCTGCAATTTGAACAATTTTCTGGATTCCTGTGTTTGCCTGTAAATTTTAATTTCCCTAAATCGTTAGTATTTTGCATTTCCGTGGCAAATGGGATAATATCACTCTTGTTCCTCAATTGATTCTCTTATTAATCGTTCTTTTTATTCAAAATCTATTAGTTTTTAGTAGGGACTTTATTATTATTGACATATTTTTATGATTCATGTTAGCATTTCTGAAAATAGGTGTAAAAGATTTTGAGTATAGTGTGCAAATGAACCTATTATTTGAACAAAATCTATTATTTTTTTACTATTGAAATAGTTTGCTAATTCACCAGCTGGTCGTTTTATCATTTTTTCACTAAACTTTGTGTTTATATTAATTATTTAGTAAAAATATTTACTTTTCACTAATTGGCTAGTTCTTTAGTTTTCTATTTTGTTGTTTTACTAATAACTGTATTTCTTATTGTTTTACTTTTTAACAATTTTTAAATTTAAATAGTTTTATGCTTTAGTAGTTTACTACATTTTTTTCTATAATATTTGTTGTTAATACTATTTACCAAGACAATTTTTATTATTTTTTTTGTTTATATTAGTAAACTATATAACATCTTTGCTATATAATTTGTAGTAGGTTTCTATTACAACTACATAAATCACACATTAACAAAATATACTTACTCCACTCCCTTGGCATTTCTCTCAAATCAGTGAGCTTTGCATGACATAATCTCTATACTACCTGGCTGGGACTAACTGTTTAATGCCGGCTTCGAATGGCTTATTTATTTTATTCACTGAGTGCACAAGACCCAGATAGATATCCTTATAGGAACATCCACTATTTTTCACTGACAAGATTTCACCTTTGTAAATTCCGTCGACTTTACGGTTTATATGGATATATCCCTGAGCCATGTCTATCTCAATAAAATCCATTAGCCGTCCGCAGGCATCCTTGTAAACAGTAGCTTCGGCTCAGAGAGTATAGCAAATATTTTGCACAGCTTACTGTTTTAAGATTCCTTAACTAAGTCTATATAAATAGAACAGACCAAAAATAGTCACTACAGGGGTTGCTATTTATATTTCGGGTCCTGACAATACTAGTGTTCCCAGATGCAAACTTCAACTTCCTTTGGAAACTTTGACATTTTTTAGCATAACTTCACTCAGAACGTTTTGCCATTTGAGGGTGAATTGTTTTGTTTACAGTGGGTTGAAAAATTAATCTCAGTCAAAACATTATCTCGTGCCATATTTTTTTACGATTTTTGGCGTGGGTTATCGAGACAAAAGTGTTTAAATCGACGTTTGGCGATGAAGCACCATCAAAAACCACTGTTAATCGCTGGTGCCAAGAGTTCAGTTGCGGACGCCGTTCGCTCCAGTAAAAATTTCGTGAACGACTTCCAAATTCGGTCAATTTGCCAGAAACCATTTATGCTGTGCGTGAACTTATTAAGCAAGGCCGACATGTGACATAAAGTGAGATTGAGGCATCCTTGGCCATAAGTATGACAAGCATCAATAAGATATTGCATGTTTATTTGGCCGTGAAAAAATTTGTTCTCGTTGGATCCCACATAATTTGACGAATGCTCAAAAAAAGGCTCGTATGGATTGGTGCAAAGAGATGTTGAAAAAGTATAACTGCGTTTGCTTTAAGGCAGTGTATAACATTGTCACAGGTGACGAATCATGGATCTATGCGTATGAACACGAAACAAAACAGCAATCGACCGTATGGGTCTTTCAAAACAGCCAAATCCAACAAAAGTTGTTTGTGGAAGAAGTACATCGTAGCCTCTAGTGGAATGTAGGACGGTCAATTCTGAGTGGTATACAACCAACTGTTTGCTAACAGTATTCGAAAAAGTGAGGAAAGATAATAAGAGAAGACGGATCATTTTGCATCACGACAATGCGAGCTTTCACACAGCAGCTGAAACGATGAGCTATTTGACCACTCAAGATGTCGAATTGATGGGTCATTCACCGTACAGGTTGATTTCGCATTCAATTACATCTTCTTATTCCCTAGCTGTTGTTCCCTAGCGATGAAAAGCGTTGTGTGGTCAACGCTTTTCATCGCCCTAAGCTGCTGTTGAAGCGTTCAAAAATCATATTTTGGAGGTGTCTTAGTCGGAGTGGAAAAAGTGCTTCGAAAATTGGTTTTTGCGCATGCAAAAGTATATTGGTCTTAAAGGAGAAAATTTTGAAAAACAACAAAACCATTTCCAATGATCAATTATTGTGTTTTTATTGCCGGACCCGAAATATAAATAGCAGCCTCGTACGAGTTCACAAATACAGAAAGACTTTGTGATAGGTTTGGATGAAATGAGCCAAATTTTTCCATCCTGTAACACTTCTTTATACGAGTATATGCTAAAAAGCAAGATCCCACTGTGAGTCGTTTCCATTCTGCTCGTACCGTGTAAGCATCTCACAATGTAATTATAAAATCAGCTAAAAACTCTTAAAATAAAATAATCTAATACTGTCTCGCTGTCATGTTTTTATATCGAATAAATGTTACAAAAATCCAAAACTACTGTCAGCTTGTCCTTATTTTTAAAACAGTCACATTTGAAATGCATTTTAATTTCTGTCTATTTCTTTAAACTAAAAATACGAAAATTATTTTCCAATAATTTATTACAAGTCAGTAAAAATCGACTGCATTATTTGTAAACTGCTATGATAGATCTTTGTCAATAATAAAAAAACAAAAAAAACAACTATCAGTTACTGTACCAGGTGTATCTCACACTGTATCGTATGCCACCACCTGTAATATAATATTGGCGGAAATTTGTCAGAGTGGCATATCTAACATTTAAAACCGACGCTCCATGAGCTGCAAAGCAGAATAAAAAAGCTCATACATTTGGCTACACTTGAATTGCATGCTTAGATGCCATTCTAGATTAAACTTCCGGCGAAAGGCGTGTGAGTGAAAAACGATTGTTTGACAGTTATGCCACTATCGAGAACAGAGTTTAAGCTAAACTATTTCAACTATTTCTAGGTTAAAGGGCAAATATATGCACTGGAATGACTAACTTTTAATTTCATTTCGATGGGAAGAGGTATGCAAACAACAAATAGGCTAAAATATGAAAATGGATTTTTTTTTAGCTACGTTACTTTAACTACGAGAACAACAAAAACAAATGCACATGCTGGCGAAAGCCACAAAATTGGTTCAAATAATTGTAAAATAAGAGACTCAGTGATAAGTCTACAGGGATTTCGTACTTACGATCAGTGAGTGGCCCAGAACAAAAAACTGCCAACTAGAACTCAAAAATATTTTTTTTCAACGTCGTCAGTGCTAATGTATCCATAGATTTTTTAACCACACTAGCAGCTTATAGTGCATGATCTCACTGTTTGTCTGTTGAGGGTACATGAGACCAATTTAAGTCCTCTAGTCAAAAAATTAGCATAAGGGCCCATTCAAATGCATTTTAAAAATGCCAGCCACTAACAAAAAAGAATCCTTGCAAATCGTTCAGTAAAATGGTTCTACCAGTTCTGAGTAAGATTTATTTCGTGGAAAGGTTGGGCTTGTAAGCCTGAATAAAGGCCAGCTTTTGGAGTCTATCGTTAAAACTTTGCCAGCCCGATTCTGAATGCCAGTTCCCTGGGAATTTTTTCCCTGTTCCCTTATTCCAAATAACATCTCCCCGGGATTTTTTTTTCTCTTTTTCCCTTCTCCCTTAATTTAAACGAACTTTGAAAATAGGAAACTTTTCCCGGGGGAAAAGTAGGTATTACGAGGGTTGCTATTTATATTTCGGGTCCAACAAAAAAACCAAAATAATTTATCATTGGAAATGGTTTTGTTGTTTTTCATTGTAGTGATGCAAAATGATCCGTCTTCTCTTATTATCTTTCCTCATTTCTTAAAACACTGTTGCCAAACAGATCGGTTATACCGAAAAAAGCAATCATTTGCTTTAATGTACTTCTTCCACGAATAACTTTTGTTTTGCGGGTTCATATGCATAGATTCATGATTCGTCACCTGTGACAATGTTATACACTGCCTTTGAGCTACTGCAGTTATACTTTTTCAACGTCTTTTTGCACCAATCCAAACGAGCCTCTTTTTAAGCATTCTTGACGACGAATGCTTATTATGTGGGATCCAACGAGAAGAAATTTTTTTCACGGACAATGAACATGATCTATCTTATTGATGCTTGTCATACTAATTCCCAAGGATGCTTCAATCTCAGTTCACGCACAGCATCGATGGTTTCTGACAAAGTGCCCGAAGTTGGACGTCCTTCACGAAATTCATCCTAGAGCGAACGGCGTCCGAGACTGAACTCTTGGAACCAGCGATTAACAGTGGTTTTTGATGGTGCTTTATCTCCAAACGTCGAAACAAGTTGATTTAAACACGATAACTAACCCACGCCGAAAATCGTAAAAAATTATCGCACGAAAATGTTCACGGGATAATTCCATTTTTTGACTGAGATGTATTTTTCAACACACTGTCAATAAATTAATTCGCCCTCCAATGACAAAATGTTCTGAGTGAAGTTGTGCTAAAAAATGTCAAAGTTTCCACCCGACCCGAAATATAAGTAGCAACCCTCGTATAAATGTCAATAAAAGGAAAAAATTTGATAACAACTTTTCGGAAAAATTTGCCAAAAATAAAATATTTAATATGTTTTATTAAAAATAGGAAAAATAACATTTATTTTAACTTTCAGGTGAAAAACAACAAACAAAGCAGTTAGACGATCTGCTGAACTCTATGCAATTGCATGCTGAGTGTGGCGCAATTTGGAGGCGGAACTAAATGCAGCTGGGCCACCATCAAAAAGTGTTGACGAGTGGAAGACGGTATGTACGACAAAATTTGATTTAAACAACGCACTAACGATAAAAATGCGAAACCTTTTATTGGTACGGGTCGATCAAAAGAAGTATGTACGGCACAAATTCTCCAGAGGAGCTGGTGGAGGCCCCAATAAGAAGCAGAAGTTTTCTGCAAACGAATAGGCCATATACGATTTAATAGCCATGAAGGAGTTAGGCTCTTCAACTTCCACAAGATACGGGTTGCTATATATATTTCTGGCCTAGGCAACATTACGTTTTGCCTGGCGCCATCTGACATATCCTTTGGAAAGTTTGACTTTTTTACCATAAACGTTTTGACGTACGACCAACATTTGAGTTGTTTACAGTGACTTGAAGAAATCAATTTGGCAAAAATGGAATAAACTCGTGAACATTTTCGTGTGATAATTTTTCACAACTTTCGATTATCACGACAGGAGTGCATCGATGAACTTAAATCTCTGTATGGTAATGAAGCACTATCCTATATCACTGTGAAAAACTGGTTTAATGAATTCAATCGTGGCCGACGCTTGCTCAAAGACGAAGGACGTCCAAAAACGGACGTTGTGCCAGAGAACATTGATGCCGTTCGTGAACTGATAATTCAAGATCGTTATTTGACATACCGTGAGATAGAGGCATCCTTGGGCATTTCTTCCACTAGCCTACATTCGATATTGCATGGCCGTAAAAAAGGTTTGTTCTCGTTGGAGCAAAGAAATTTTGAGAAAATACGATGGCGGTGCTTCAAAAGTCGTATGCGTATAAGCCCGCAAAAAACAGCAAACGACCGTCTGGGTCTTCGAAGACGAGCCAAATCCAACGAAAGTTGTTCGAGGAAGAAGCACTTCGAAGCAAATGGTCGCCTGTTTCTTCGGCAAAACTGGTCATGTGGCGACTGTTCTGCTTGAGCAACGTAGGACGGCCTATTCTGAGTGGTACACCACAATTTGTTTGCATGAAAGTTTTGGAGAAATTCGAAAAACGAACAAGAGAAAACGAATCATTGTGCACTATGACAATGCGAGCTCTCGCACATAGGCTCAAACCAGTGCCTTTTTGACCGGCCACAACGTCGTTGGGTCATCCGCCGTTCAACCCCGACTTGGCACCCAATGACTTCTTTTTATTCCCGCACATTAAGAAAAAAAATGCTTGGTCAATGATTCTCGTCGCCAGAAAATGCTGTTGAAGCGTTAGAAAACCATGTTTTGGAGGTGTCTCAATCGGAGTGGAAAAAGTGCTTCGACAATTGGTTTGAGAGCATACAAAAGTACTATATAAATCATGCTGGAGAATACTTTAAAAAACAATTAAACTATTTTTGATATTTGGCCAAAAATATATATAGCAGCCCTCGTAATTTAAAAAAAACGATTGAGTTTAAGAAAAAACTATTAATTGACGAATTTCAAATTGGCAACAATCAGACGGAAACTAAATGAATGAATAGTCCAAATAGCAGCTAATTTGAAGCTGACTGTTTTATTCCTCTTAAGTTAGTATAGATTTTGTGATTTCTCCGCGAAATGAATAGAGTCGCTTGACATTTCAACGAGTTTCCAAAGTGACTGAGTTGTGTGTACTAAAAATAATGTAAACGAGATGAAAATGAGCTTCATCTGAAAACACTTTTTTCGGTAAAATCCTTTATCCCCTGCCAAACAATCATTAGCCCATTGGGCGAAGCGAAAACCATCGCATGGCTTCCATCATTAAATGACAATGTTCAACCTTTCCAATAAAAGCAGAGATTTGAAACAAATATCAGTGCCACCGTGTATTTACCATATTCTGATATTTCGAACTAAATCTCCATTACGACTATAAAAATTGTGTGATTGCAACCAAAATTCCTCTTTTGCAAATGATATTACTCCACTGCAAACGAACCATTGAAGATCCAACCGATTTTCAACTAATTTATTCCCTGTGTATCCCATTGACCAACCTTTTAAAACCTGTGCTCTGTCAATGCTTTTTCACTTGTACCACTGAGGGCTTTGCCAGCGCTGTTTTGGCAGGGTCCGCAATTTCTCTCTGAGAAGACACACTGAATATTTGGTTTTAAATGCTAACTTTATTTCTTGTCTTTGCTAATTTACTAAGGATACATTTTATAATCTACATATATAATTGCTTGCAAACTCTCTTTACTTAAGCCAATGTCTTACCTGCTCCCAGGTCCCCCAAACTCTCCTAGAGGTTATTTACGCAAAATCTAAGTCGTCGTTCAAATTCTTCGATAAATTGTTTGTATGGCAAGGCTGGCACTCTCCTCTCTTCTTTAAACAGTAACCTTCATAGCCAAAGAACTTGTTTTCCTCTATCCTACGACAGTTCCTCTCAAGTTTTATTTCAAAACTACTGAATTTATTTGAGGCGATATTTTTTGTCTAACCTCCTCTACCTAAGCATTTCTTGATTAAAATTGGAATTACAAACAAAACCAAATTAAAAACATAAATTTTTCAAATAAAATTAATTGGTTTATTTACGTTTTTCAATATAATTTTTCTTTTTTTCGTTTCTGATCATTAGGATTTTACGGACAATTACACAATAGTTTCAAGAAATTATTGTAAACAATTACAAATACATTTTGTTGATTGATAGAATAGTATAATTTGCTATTAAAAATAGTTTTGATTTGGATAATGGACCAAGAAATACTACGGTGCTACTGAAATCACACATACAAAGTTTATGGAACTACTTCGAATAGGAAACGATTTTCAAATAGAATAGAAGTGTTGCTGAGATGTTGTTGTAGCGTACGCTTGGTTCTAAACAAATCCACAGTGCAAAAGGGTGGTTTATTTAGAGAAGAGGGGGGGAAGAGGGTGTGCGATAATTGGGTGAAGAGTGAACATTCCAATTACTTGGTGGTCGATCGCAAACGTATTTAGAGTTTAGAGAGTGCCAAACTGTACCTCATCTTCGTCGTCGTTAGTGTCATCACTACTCTCACCACTGCCAACGTTGTTGGACCGCTTAACGTCTGCTGCTTTGTGACCATTCTCTTTCAGTGCCTTGGACTTGGCCGACGTTGTCTTGGGGCTTGGGGCGTTGTGTAGAATCACATCGTTGGACTCATTTTCATTATCATTGGCATCCACCTTTAAAGCGGTCTCTCCCTTGTCATCCGCTTCCTCGGCATTCTCATTATCATCTGAGGAGGTAAAAACATTTTTGATTTTATTTGACAGAACTTTAACATTTTCGATTAAATTTTCGGAAATTTCTTCGAATTTATCACTGATCTCATGTTGAGCTTCTTGGATGAAACTTTCCGCATTTTCTTGGCTTTCCTCGGATATATTTGAGAGTTTCGTTTTATTCAATTCTCTGGTATCGTTCTCATTTTCTTCTTCGCCCTCATCATTATCTTCATCGTGCGCTGTTGGGTTATTATTATTTTCATCTTCTTCAGTCTTTGCCATTTCGTTTGGCTGAGAATCGGTTTCTTTTTGGTCAGTAGGGGCATCTTCAACGCTATAAGGAGTCTGTGGGCGGACTTTCTCATCTGTTTCCTTTTCATTCTTTTCACTTTCATTATCAGTTAGACTGTCTTCCTCTTTAGTTTTCTCTTTTGGGGTTTCAATTGCCACTACACTTTCTTTTACAATTGTACTTTCTTGAGCTTCATCATTATCGTGTGTGCCCTTTGTTTCCTGTTCAGTGTCTTTGCTATTGTCAGTTTGTTCATTTTGCTTACCTTCTTCCTGGGGAGCCAAGCTTTCATCTTTCTCCTTGATTTCTTCTGTTTCGATTATTTTGTTTTCATCTTCTTTCTTTTCATCGCCATTGTCTTGTTTTTCGTGGGAGACATTATTCTCTTCATGATCATCCTTATTATCCTCATTCGCCTTATCCACCTCTCTCTCCATTTCTTTTTCATTCATTTCTTCTTTAGTTGGAGGCTCAGACTCTTTGTCTTTATCACTTTTGTCTTTATCACCTCCCTCGGTATCACTTTTTTGTAATTCAGTTTCTTTTTCTTCGGATTTATTTTGATTCTCCTCGGATTTATTTTCTTTCTCTTCGGATTCCATTTCTTTTTCTTCGGATTCCATTTCTTTCTTTTCGGATTCAATTTCTTTCTCTTCTGGTTCTTTTTCTTTCTCTTCGGACTCATTTGCATTCTCTTCGGATTCATTTTCTTTCTCTTTCTCTTCTGATTCTAATTCTTTCTCTTCGGACTCAATTTTATTCTCTTCGGATTCCTTTTCTTTCTCTTCCGATTCATTTTCATTCTCTTGATGACTCTCGTCTTCATCTTTATTATCTTTTGCATTTTCATTGTTCGTTTCCTCCCTCTCTTGAACTTTTTCCTCTTCATTACTTTCTTTGGCGCTTTCGTCATTAGCTTCGCTCTCATTGTGCTCTTCGTTGATGGCTTCAGTAGTTGCAGTGGTTACGTTGCCTTCGCTCTCAGCACTCTCTTCGTTGTCATTGTCCTTGCTCTCAGCATCCCGCTCAGCGCTGGCCTCTGTTTCGTTGGTAGTGCTTTCGGTGGCGGCGGCACTGGATTCATTTACAGATTGTGTTTGTTTCTGTAAAAAGTAAACAATTGTCGACTGATTTCTTTCTAATTGGAATTTCTTTGTTTTCTTTCAAGAAATTATTCTTCAATTTTTAGAAAATCTAAATTATCAGAATTTTTAAAAACTTTTTTTTAAGCATATTTTGTAGAACTCAAAAGAAAGAAAGAAAATTGAAAGGGGAAAGAAGTTAAAATAAACTTATAAGTAACATCCATAATACACAGAGGAAATGTACATCATGAGATGAGCGGGAAAACCAAGGATAGAGGGAAATGAAAGTTGAATCAAGGCCGACAATGGCTTACTTTTAACAGATCATTTTTTTGGTTTTTAATTTCTTTATAATTAGGTTCTTATCTCTTGTTTGTCAGTAAAACATTGTTGTCTAATAAAGCATAGATTAGCGCTAAGGGATAGAAAGCTTTAAGCTCTAAGCTTTTTTTGGTTTGGCAAATTTTTGGTTATGTGATCTCGAAAGCTTAATTAAAGTAAAATTTTATATTTATTTACATAATATTCTTATTTTCATTACCAAAATAAAATTAGCTAAATTTTCTTTTATATACAATCCCAATTGATTCTTTCAAAACAAAAAAGAACTAAAAAATCAGAAATTATAAAACTGAAATAAAAAGTGAAAGATTTACTCCCTAGCCGCTTTAATATACAAAGCCAGCTTTCAAAGCTATTGTTTTTTCCTAATGCTTTCCTGTATGGTGCAGCTTAAATTGCAGATTTTTTTTACATTTAAATATTAGTTTTCTATAATACTTACTTCGTCTTGAGGTTCTTCTTCGGCCTCAGCATCTTCATGTGCTGGTTCTTCTTCTGTGTCTTCTTCGTCCTCTTTAGCTTCTTCACTTTCTTCGGTTGGTTGGGGTTCTTCTTCATCGGCTGGCTTTTCGGCCTCCACCTCTTCTTCATCTTGTTCGACAAGGGCATTATCATCAGTATGATCTTCTTCACCTCCGCCACCGGTGTCTTCGTCATCGGCCGCACTAACCCTTAATTGTTAAGAAAAAAACAATTTTTAGTACTTGCTAAAAGCTTCAGCAAAAAGTTTTTTTTTGTAGAACCATTTGAAACTTTAATACAGGGCTAGGTAGTAGAGAAACCCAAAACCGAGAATTTTCTTGAAGAGAATTATGGCTAAGATTTCGCGTGATTATAAATGGTGGCCCAACCATAATGCACGATGTTTATTGTGAGTTAAGCCTTAAAGCCAAGTTTTTGCCCAACTTAATTTTTCATTTCTTTGTTTCTGTGTTTGAAAAATTCACCCATGGAGAGGTACACAATTGAGCTGCGCCCTAAGATTGTGGAAGCCTTTTACGAGAATGGGCTTTCAAATAAAAATGCATATCGTGATTTTTTTTTTTGGTCAGCTTAAACGACCAAAAGTGTCCACAATCGGGAGAATTGTGCAAAACTTTCATCAAACCGGGTCTGACGAAAATGTGGAAACACCTGTGCATGCTCGCCCAGTTTGAGGTCGGCCCAGCAGTAACCATGAATGGTGTTAACTATCTCGAGACAATAACGGACTTCTAATCGCCAAAGTGGATTCGTTAACAATCAGAATTGCCGCATTTGGGCATATGAGTATCCACGAGTAGTGCATCTAATTATATTGACTGTTTATAGCGGTTCATGGACTGGCGGCTTCGTCGGGCCATACTGAACTTCTGTGGCCAGTAATTGAGGATATGTACCTGGACAATATGTGGTTCCAACAGGATGGAGCCACTTGCCACACAGTCAACGAAACAATTAATCTTTTGCGCGAGAAATTCAATGACCGTAAAATCTCACGTCGTGACAATGTTAATTGGCCACCTCGTGGTGATGTGATTCGAAACCGTTGGACTTATTTCATTGGGAATATTTAAAAGAAAAAGTGTACGTCAATAAGGCAAGAATAATTCATGAGCTTAAGAATGAGATAATTCGGCAGACTAACTTCTTTGAACATCCAGTCATAGAAAATAAAGACATCCGATTGAACATTTGGCCGATATTTTGTTTCACGCATAAGGCAAGTTCTATGTGTCCGCTAAAGCGATAATTTTAAAACCGTACGAGAAATTTTTTTAAATTTGTTTCTATACGTCATTTGTAATTTGCTGAAAAAATTCTAAGACGAGTTGAATCATGGATATCTGACTGGAGGATAAAGTTCAACGAGACTTAATGAATACTTTCACACTGAATTTCAGCAACTACATTGAAATTAAACAAAATTCATTTTTCTCAAGCCGATAACGTTACATATTACATGGGGATCCAAAAGGGTCGATAACTAACATAGGAAATCATAAAGAGTACCAGAAGACTCGACTGAAGCTTAAGATGGGCCAACTTCAATGGCGTTTGAACGCAAACTCAAAACAAGATTTGCTATATTATAGTGTAATCAAACCTTTCTGGCTATACGTTTCCCAGCTACGAGTATGGGGAAAAGCAGGTTCAAGCAACCTTGTCAAGATCCATAGAGTTCAATCGAAAACAATGCGATTGATCACCGGCGACCCTTGGTACACGAGGGATTAAACCTTTAACGGATATTGAAAATACCCCTTGCCATAGATGCAATTCAAGATATCTACGTAGATGATGCACAAACAGAAGCTTGAAAGACACGACAACATATTAGCTAGGCTGTTGCTATGTACTCTATGACGCCGAAACCCGTGATTTGCCCCCCAGATCGTGTGGTCACAACTTAAGATAACTTTCGAAGTCTTTGCCTGTTAGCCTGCTACGGTTCAGGACGTGGCTGCTGACGCTACTCGCGTAATTCGCGCTACAGCGATGGTAATACTGGAAAGAATAATTGAGAGTTAAACCTGTCGAAGAGACCACGGCTCACATTTGAATGGCCTCATCTTTTACAAGTACGAACGTCGAGAAGTTTGGCCAGACTGAATCTTATATAGTTTTGGCCATTTCGCCGATCTCCCATTTAAAATCAGCAAACAAACGGGCAAAACTAATAAAAATTTAATAATTTTACGCTACAGGGTTTTCCATTAAGGATATACCAATTTATATATTAATAATAAACAGAATTTTTAAGATATAGAGTTCAAATGTATTCTAGGTGTAGTGCAAATGTTACATTTTAAGAATGAAATTCTATTTCGGTTATAGGTTTACCACGAGCGCGTGTACAGCGAACTATTCTTTGGACACAATATTCCCCCACTGTTGCAAACATTTCGACCAAACCGTTAACAATTTCGCGTTGGATGTTGTCTCGTCTAAAGTTGTTGGCTTGTTGACATAAAAGAAATCCAATGGCGTTAAATAGCATGAACAAGATGGCCATTCGACCGGGCCATTTCTCGAGATACGACGTTCTCCGAATTTGCGTTTTGTAATGGTAATGCGTGCTGTGTGGCTAGTGGCACCGTCTTGTTAAAATCACATATTGGCGATGTCAAGCTCATCCAATTCTGGCCAAAATAATTTTCTAACATGGCACGATAGCGCTTTACATTGACGGTAACATCACGATAGTTTTCATCGACGAAAAGTTATGGCCCAATCACACCTCCGGCTTGAAAACCACACCACACAGTATTTTTTGCGGCTGCAATTTCGAAGCACATGGTCTATTTACGCTTATTTGGTTTATTGACAATACCACTCAGCCAGAAATGAGCTTCATCGCTCATCCTATCGGGTGCAATGCAACCACCGACTCAGAATTTCGGTAGTATTTTTTATGATTTCCAAACGTTGCTCGTAAGTGAACTTTACCATGAGGAAAATTTTAACTTCGACTAACGTTTTGACACTAAAATATCATTAAAAATGTTTGAGGGTGCGTTGAGATAAAGATAAGAAATTGTTATGCCCCTATTGGAAAGCCCTTTATATACTTTATAGGGACTTCGATCAATATTTCGAGATGTTGCAAACGGAACGATATATTTACAATACTCTTTATCCTTCGAAAAGATTCTGACAGTGTTTATCAAAAATATAAGAAAAATCTAAATAAATCACACTTTATTTAGCCTTGGCTGTGCTAGTATTAATCCCGAAGTACTTACTCTGTCATTTCAGCTTCTGAGGTATTTTCGTTGCTCTCCGCATTCGAATGTCTGCCAAAGCCATTCATTTCGGGGATTTTAATGCCAAGTTTCTGAAGCCAAACAAAAATAATTAAAATAAGCAGTTAAAAAAACTGTCATAAAAAGTCAAGGAATAAAGCACGCAGACAAACCTTGCCATCACCACTATCATCGCTAAGCGCCTCCCAATCTGTGGCAATATCCGGTGACACACGCGGTGCTTCCGGTACGTATACGAGAAATGCTCTTTCGATTTCATGCGGTTTGTGGCGATAAAACGAAGGCGTTTTCATCTTCTATAAACCCCACATAGACAATATTTGAAATTAATAAAGAAGAAAATAAATTGAAAAACGTATTGAATTTTCCAAAAATAAAAAGAAAAGTTTAAAGACAATCAAAGCCCAACAACTCACATAATCAACGGCCTCCTCGTCACAGCCGGCTTGCGTGAGCAACGTGTAACAGCGCATATTATTTTTGGCACTGGCAGCCCAATGCAGCGGGGTCTTGCCGGTTATGTCGCACTCGTGCACCCCATCGGGCCAGGTGGTGATCAGATACTCCAGAATGGTGGCATGACCGAGGCCGGCCGCCTTGTGGATAAGATTCAAGCCGTTGGCATCGCGACATGTCACCAAGGCTGGCGGCACCGGCGGCTCGAGGTTCGACTGTAGGTTTTCCAAGCTATTATCGATGACAGCCTGATGAACATCTCGCACTGAGTTCTTAATTGCAAAAAGGAGAAGCTATAAATGAACTTTGCCCTTTTTTGGGAATGCTAAAGATTTGCACTTACCATTACATGAGGCACCGCAGCCAAAAAACGTTTAACTTTGCTGTTGGTGCTGGCCTGTTGGCGTAGGCGATTGCCCTGGCCGGCCCATAGTATGCGGGTCAATTTGCCAATATCCTTTTCGTGCATCCATATGCGTATGGTGGATAATTTAACGGAAAAGTCTTGAGAAGTAGAAGAAGAAAAAGAAAACAAAGTGCAAATTAGTTTCACTTTCCTTTTTGTTGCACCATTCAAGTGTGAAAATTAATTTAAAGTTTTTCTCGCCTCACTTTTCTTTGGCAGTTGTTTTTGCCTGGGAAAAGTTTTCTTTGTTTGCATTTTTTTCAATTATCCTTTATCGCATGTTTGCATGTCAATCATGCCAGTTTTCATGAAGTACATAAACATTTTTTTCTGTTTTTTTCTTCAACGCTTCTAGATGTGTGATTTATTTAAATAAAACGAAAAAAAAAGAGTTCAGTGGAAAAGTTTTTCTCTCTCTTTATTACTTTTTTCATTGAAAGTTTCCAGGGCTTTGTTTTCAAGTGCAATCAATGAAAAGGAGGAACTAAATTGTACTTTAAATTTGAAAAAGAAAAGGGAAACTAAAAATTTTACAAGAGCTCCTAAAGACTAATACAATTCGTGTCAGCCTAGCAAAATATATGAAATATATTCTTAAAAATGTGAACTAATAAATAGAGGGTGATTCATTCACGACTGGAAAAATTTTACCTTTGCTCATTTTATGAAAAAATATCCATCTACGACCATGCCTGAAAATGCAAAGGGGCGAAATGGCAGCGGTTTGAAAATCGGATTGTTGGTCGGAGGGTACTACGGTAAAAGTTCTATGTTCTGAACTAGTGATAGGATTTTGTTGTTTTTTTTTTTCTTAAAAGATATCCCTACCTTTTCCAAAGTTATTTTGTGTTAATAAACAATAAACAATATATGTGACAGCGCATAGAGAAAGGGGCCTAAGGGTAAAAAAAATTAATTTTCACTTTATTTTGATGTGGACAACATCTGAGCATCGAATGAGACCGATCCCATGCCCCAAAAGTGTTCCCTTCCAGAGTTATACGCGTTTTATGAAAGTGATGGTACACCAAAGATACACGTATTTAAATCTTTAAAATGGCTCTCCTGAACAAAACTGTTTTTTACCCTTAGGTCCCTTTCTATTTTGCGCGTCACATAAGTGTGCTGTTATTTCGCATCCAAAAAATAAATTGCATTTTAGTCAATTTGTCATAATATTGAAACGGTATGACCTCTGGGCTTCGTTAAGGTAATTTTGGAAAGGTAAGATGTAGGGTTATCTTTTAAAAGAAAAAACAATCTGACCACTGGTTCCGAACTTAGCAATTTTGCCCTAGTACTCTCCGACCACCAATCCGAAAATTTTCAAATCGCTGCAATTTCACACACTTGCATTTCGGACAAGGTCGAAGATGGACAGATTTTAGTGAAATAAGCCAAGGAATACGCTGGTAAAATTTTTCGAGAATGAATCAGCCTGTATTCTTATATAAAAATGTTTTACCAATGGCGAGTTGGCATAAAATTAAATGTTATTGTTAAGATATATTATATTTAGGACTCTTTGGTACGGGTTATAATTTTGTGGTAATATCTGCAAAACCTGAAAGAAAGAGGGAATATTGGTCCCAATGCGTCGTAAGGGTAACGTTTATTCTTATTAAAAAAACCAATGGCACATCTTAACAAACGAGTGGCCCAACCTTAATGCATGATGTTAAATGTGTGTCATGCCTAAACGTCAAGAGGTAAACATTTAAGCAGTGCATTTAGATTGTTGAAGCCTTTTACAAAAATAGGCGTTTAAATGCAAATGCATTTCGGGCACTGATTTTTTTGAAAACATAATCGACTAAATTGGTTCACAGCGGAATCGTTAACAAGCCAACGTATCCACAAAGAGTGACTGTTTGGTGCGATTTATGGGCTGGCGGTGTAATCGAGCCGTACTTCTTCGATTAGGTCGGCCAAGCAGTTACCGTATGTGTTTCCAACAGGATGGTTCCACTTGCCACACAGCGAACGAAACAATGGCTACATTGCGAAAGAAATTCAAAGGCCTTGTTATCTCACTTCGTGGCAATGTTAACATGCCACCACGATCAGGTGATTTGACACCTTTGGACTTCTTTCTTTGGGGTTATTTGAAAGAAAAACTGTACTTCATTAAGCCAAAAACATTTAAAGAACTTTAGGGTGAGATAATTCGGCACATTAACGACATTGAACCTCCATTATCTCGATCCCACGACAGCCAGTTCTTAGCACCGGATCGATCCGAAGGAGGAATTCTTCTATCAAGAACTGTCACCCCGGTACTATGTGCCGCTACAACAACAACATCCATTATGTCACGGAGACATTGAAAATATTGACCATCGGATAGAGATAGGCCACCGAAGCCGTGGCAAGTATTTGGCCGATATATTGTTTCACACATAATTGTCATAGATCATTCTATCATAATAAACAAATTTTAAGATAATTCTCGGAATTCTAATAATTAATTCAACTTTTTTATTTGGAATTAACATCGTGCGTTTCAGTTGGGTCACCTTTTATATTTCAATTTTTATTTTTCGAAATATTAGCAAAGGAAGCGTGGCAAAAGCTTGGAATTTTCATGCTTAGGAATGTATTAATTTAAAGCATGATTTTTGATTTTGAAAATGTGTACAAGCGGAAAATTAAATAAAGTTATAAAACATTTTTGCGACTAAGAGCAAAGCAGGCTAGAACATGTTTTACATATCACGGGATATATGTGACGCCCAAAATAGAAAGGGACCTAAGGGTAAAAACCAGTTTTGTTCAGGAAAGCCATTTAAAGGATTTAAATACGTGTATCTCTGGTGTACCATCACTTTCATAAAACGCGCATATCTCTGGGAGGGAACACTTTTGTGGCATGGTATCGGTCTCATTCGAAGCTCAGATGTTGTCCACATCAAAAAAATAAAGTGAAAATTGTTTTGTTTTACCTTACCCTAAGGTCCCTTTCTCTATGCGCTGTCACACGTGCTTATAAAGCCAGTGTTTGGATGGCAAAAGGTTTATTAGGCATGAGTAAAAAAATCGTAGTCTAATATTGCATGAAATAAATGTGAATCATAAATTAAATAAAACCTGAATTTCTATCGGAAAGAATTAATTTTTTTAAAACCGTTAAAGAAAATGTTAAGCAATAAACCAAAAAAAGAGTAGGACAATTTTGAAAATAAATATATTTTGTTTGAGATTGCAAAAGGAAAAAAATAGAAAACCCTTACTAGAAATCGGAAATGGGTTGTTGATTTCGTTAGAGGAGTTGTGCTTTATGCTGTTTTTGTAATAGCTACGTTTGATCTCCTACGAAAACAAATTAAAGCATCAATGGAGGGGAACCATGGAGCGTATAAGTAATCAATTTCTACACTTCCTTTATAATATTACACATACGACCCGGGGAACACTTTGACTGATCTGGAATTGTACTCTAAACGTTATGCGGTAAATTAAGAAAGGCGGTTCGTAATAGACTTGCATTCTAGGCGGCGTTTTTATTACGGACCGCTTAGACGGTTTCTTTTTTGATGCAAACCACATTTTAAAATATGCATTCAAAAAGGTTTGCATATTTATATATTTGAGGAGGCACATTTGAAGGCCATTTTTATCGTTCCATACACTTCCAAAGCTTGCAGGCAAGAAACTAAAGGTCAACACGCAAATAAAGGAACACACAATGTATCACGACGCCATCCCAAAAAGGGGGACCTAAGACAATGCGGCAAAATGAGAGGCGTTGCTCTCATGTCCGCTGTTATAAAAATTTTTAATAGGGTCATACTAAACCGCATTCTTAGCAGCTTGATGGAACAGTTGTGTTAAGAACAAGCCTACTTCCGCCGCAACCCCTCATGTGTCGATCAAATTAAAAGTCTTTGGCAGATAACTGAGCAATGCAATGAATTTAACTCAACACTATTCCTTAACTTCATCGACTTTGAGAAAGCATTCGATGTCATCGACCGGAGCACTATAAGGTTCGCTCTTACCAACAAAGGGATCCCCGGCAAAATAAAAGCTCTTATAAAGGAACAATACACAGGCTAAGAAATGCGAGTATCACATTGCGGGCAAATAAGCGATCCTTTCGACACAATATGCGGCGTTAAACCGGGGTGCCTACTGTTGCCTGACGACAGTGGCGGGCGCAAGTAGGGGATTACGGTGGAGGATAAACAAGCAGCTCGGAGACCTTAACTATGCAGACGACCCTGTACTGCTGGCGACAAATACTTCCGATATGCAGAAGCGAATATGAGACATGGTTTTGCCGCCGTCAAAATACGGGAATTCACGGGAATAAAAAAAAAATGTTTGATTATAAACCCGAGCAGATGCCAACTTTTACATAAAATAAGACGACTATACACGACTATTACAATTTCTGCTACTTGGGTAGCATAATAACCCCAGACGGTGGCGCGTAAAGCCATCGAAATATATGGAACTCAAACGCCCTATCCCCTAAAACAAAACTCCACGTTTACAACACCTGCGTAAAAAGCATTCTTTTATATGGTTCCGAAAAATGGCCGGGCAACGAAATCATTTGACAAGAGGAAAAAACATTAACAAACAGATGTCTGCGAAACATTCTAAAACTCTGATGGCCTAGAATTATCACGAATGAGGAACTACAGGAAATCGCCCAGATAAAGAGCTGAAAATATAAATGACTCGGCCACATTTAAAAAAAGCCATACAGCGAAATCTGCCATGAAACACTTGAGTGGAACCCCCAAGGCTGGAGGAAACGAGGTACACGAAGGACAACTTGGAGGCTCACAATTTTAAACGAGACTGGAAAATCGTTCAACGAACTGAGATATACTTGAAAGGCAAACAAAATATGAAGTTTAACTTTATATTTTCTCTATTATCCATTCTTTATTGGGTTGTCTGAGAGATCCTGCTACCTTGGTGATAATTCTTTAGCCAATACCACTTGATATACTTAAAGTCTAAGGTTAATGGTCATCGAGCCAGCAAACTGCATCAATCAATCATTTTGAAATGACATGATTCAATAGGTCACAAAATAATTATGAAGAAACCGCAGTTACCGAAAGAGGCTTATTCATTCAATGTCTGATAGGACTTGATATGAAGCATACCAGAATGAACAGAAGCAACACAAAATTTTTAGTTAAAACAAAAAGGGCATTTAACCAAATGGTCCTTTTTCTGAATATAGATAACCATTCATGATTGGTGCCCTATAGCCTTAGCAGGTATTTTAAATCCCAGTGAACACAGTTTTGTGTTACGACTCTCTTCCTTAGGGTAAATTGGTTTCTGTTGTTTTTCGTTAACCCAAGATAGCCTTTCTTTTTAAAATTCTTATTTCATGTAACACAATTTTAGGAGTGAATCCTTTTTAATGGACTCTCTAAAAACACAAATTCATTCTGAGAATGCCAACACTTGACATACCATAATTGTACTGAAATGCTGGTAACTTTTTAAAAGTGTTCGTGTCCTTTTTTTGGCCTCGACTAAATCGAATTATGTATCTGGTAAAGTATTTTCAGAAAATGAATATTAGCTTTGACATTCGTACAGATAAATACATAAATAAAAGGTATGACCTTTTAACCTCGCCGTACTAATAATAGAATGGCCATGTTCACAAGTTTACTTTTGAAAATATGTTACTTGTCAATCACCTGATAACGCAGCTGAAGGGGTACTGTTAAGTTCGGGAAACTACTCGTATTAACTACATGTGACAAAATTAATTTTTTATAGTAATTTATATTATTAAAAAATAACCTCAGGTGTAGATTTAAGCAGTCCATCGACTAACGAGTTTCACCTTCGCGGTTAGTGCCGCCTCACATGTTCTTATGGAACTTCTTATAAGGACAATTACAGCATGGGCGGCGGTAAAGGACACTTTGTTTTGTACATGTTTTTTTGTTTATCTTTAAATAAGAAATTAAAATCGACCAGGTCGAACCTTATATACCCTCCACCTTTCATACGAAGGCGGTTCTTAGCCTAGCACAAAAAGCGCGGTATAAACAGAAAAAAGTTAAGTGTTTTGGAAACTTTCATCTCTGCTATGAACACATGTTAAATTTTGTTTCGATCTGGCAACTCCTTCATATAGAAACAGGTGTTCACAAAAGACGCATCCGCGATATTTTTACAATGGAAAAATTAGAATATTTACATAAAAAAGGTTTATCCGGACAAGAAATTCATAATGATATGGTGAATGTGTTAGGTGAAAGTGCTCCTTCATATGCAACAGTAAAAAATTGGGTTGCTGAATTTAAACGTGGTCGTATACAAGCATTGAAGATGAACCACGTAGTGGACGTCCAAAAACAGCAACAACAACAGAAATTGTAGCCAAAGTGCATGATATGGTATTAAATGATCGACGAATAAAAGTGCGTGAAATAGCTAATATCATGGGCATCTCAAATGATCGAGTCCATTTAATTTTGCATGAAGAACTACAGATGAAAAAGCTTTCTGCAAGATGGGTGCCGCACTTGTTAACAGTCGACCAAAAACGCATAAGAATGAACATTTCTCAAGCTTGTTTGGATCGTTTTCAGCGAAATAAAATGGATTTTAAGCGTCGTTTCATAACTGTTGGTGAGACATGGATCCACCACTATATTCCAGAGACAAAAGAACAATCCAAACAATGGACTGAAGCTAGAGGAAGTGCCCCAAAGAAGGCAAAAACAATTCAATCGGCTGGTAAGGTTATGGGAACGGTTTTTTGGGACTTCAAAGGTATTTTATTTTTTGACTATCTGCAAAAGGGTAAAACAATAAATTCAGAGTACTATTGCAACCTTTTAGATCAATTAAATGTACAAATTCGAGAAAAACGTCCTGGCTTACAACACAAACAAATAATTTTCCATCAAGACAACGCACCAGTGCACAAGAGTGTTTTAACAATGGCTAAAATCAACGAATTAAAGTACGAGTTGCTTGACCACCCACCTTATTCTCCTGATTTAGCTCCCAGTGACTTTTACCTGTTCCCAAATCTAAAAAAATTCCTTGCTGACAAGCGTTTTACCTCAAATGAAGATGCAATTACAGTTGTAAACCACTATTTTGAAGACCTTGAGGAAAACTATTTTAATCAAGGGATAGAATTGCTAGATAAGCGTTGGACTAAGTGTATTGAAGTTTCAGAAGATTATATTAAAAAAAAATATTTTTAAAAAACTAACTATTCTCTTTCATTGATAGGCTAAGAACTTTCCGAACCGCCCTCGAACAGTGCAAAAAAACAAGATGGTCCGTTTTTGGCCCGTGCGTCCGTCCTTAATCTCAGCCAAAATTTCGAAACTACCTATTTAGATTTGTAGAAAAATTGCTTTTACTTAAGTAACTATGTTGACTATTGGTAGTACGTTTTGGCCATGTGGACGTTTTTTGGCCACATCAGCCTACAAGTCTAGGAACGATGCCCTTGTTTTGAGGTATTTAGTGCGTCCGAACTAATTTACTAACCAAATACATAAAAAACGTGTGCTTTCTACCGAGGTACCTTTAGTCCCAAAAAGGCAAGCACGATAGCTGTCCAACGAAGCAACCTAGGAACCTGAAATTTTGCATGATGATGGCTAATGGCTGTTTTTTATAGACACACGGACGGATATGGCTAGAACGTCTTACAATTTACGACGCTCAATAACCAATGTTGGTGATGCAAGCGGAATGACAAATTTAGTATACCACCTACCCTTCGGCGGAGGGTATAAAAAACAAGGCGTATACTTAATGTGATGAACAAAAGCATTAATCATACGACATTTACTTCATTAAAAAGCTACTAAAAAATATTTGACTTTGGCCGCGTGGCAAAAAAAATAGAGGGGATTCCATCTAGAGGTATTTTTTCAGAACAAAAAAATATACAAATTCAAATCAAGTGTGGAATCTTTATTGGTAATTTGAAAGGACATTTTATGGCATTTATTTTTTGAATTGTAATTGTATTTAAATGTTGGCAACTGTGTTATGGAAATGAGCGTTCGGTGAGAAACGGGAAGATCCGCTGTTTTCGACCAAAATTTTGTTCAGTGATGATCCCATTTCTGACTCAACGGCAAAGTCAATCAACAAAATTGCAAAATTGCTGGTTTTATGGACCGGATTGACCCGAAGAGCAATTCTTTGGCCAAGGGCTGTCAACCCGGCACACAGTTGCCGTTACAACAACAAAATTGCCACATTTGGGTTGAAGAGCAACAAGAAGAGGTTCAAGAGGTGCCACAATACCCAGAGAAAACCACGGTTTGGTGCGGTTTATAAGCTGGTGGAATCATCGGTGCATATTTTTCAAAAATGATGATGGCCGGAACGTAACTCGCTATCGCGCCATGATATCGATATCTTTGCTACCTGAAATTGAATCCCGTAATCTTGACAACACTTGGTTTCAACAGAACGGCGAAACTTGCCATACATCTGCTTAAGCAATGGATCTATTGAGGTCATTTCGAAAAGCAGCTAATTTCACGTATTGGACAGGTGAGTTGGCCGCCTAGATCGAGTGATATCACACCTTTAGACATTTTTCTTTGGGGTTACGTAAAGTCCAAAGTCTATGCTGACAAACCAGCAACAATTTCGGTTTTGGAAGCCAACATTACGCGTGTAATTAAAGCCATTCCGGTCGAAATGCTCCAACGAGTCATCCAAAATTGCACCCTCGGAATGGCCACCAAGGCTTAGTTGGTAGTTTAAAGGAAATTATATTCAAAAAATAAATGTCATAAAATGTCCTTTCAAATTACCAATAAAGATTCCACACTTGATTTGAATTTTTATTTTTTTTCTTTCTGAAAAAATACCTCTAGATGGATCAACCTATATAACCTATTAATAAATACAGAAAGGTTGTTGCCTCTGTACGAAAGAACAGACTTTAAAGCGGCCGGGCCTCTATTCAGAAGAGACCAATTTCAACAGTGCTGGTCATTTATCGATCCTAACGTAATGTGGGACATTCAAGCTTGATTGGATATAATAAGAGTAGCTCCTAGATGAGGGTATATAGAACTCCGCGCAAAGTGGATCAATTTTACTTGTGTTG
The DNA here is from genome assembly GCA_963513945.1 of Hydrotaea diabolus. Taxonomy (NCBI): domain Eukaryota; kingdom Metazoa; phylum Arthropoda; class Insecta; order Diptera; family Muscidae; genus Hydrotaea; species Hydrotaea diabolus. The sequence goes on along the minus strand of OY740720.1, from coordinate 28,854,455 downwards.
TTTTTAAATTTTCGGTAATGAAGAAAAAACTATGGAATCCGCAGTGATCTGATAGTACTCGTAAATGTACTCCCAGGCTCGAATCCAGACAAAAACATCTAAAATTCTGGAGCCGGTTAGTGAGTATACAAATTATATCGAGCACATACATGTGCACACAATGACATGTGAGATTTAAGAAATTTAAATGTAACTCTTAGAACGGCACAGCCTATTATCGGGAGGCACATTTTGTGTAGAGCCCATATCAAAAAATATACTACTATGCAAGAAATAAACCATGGTTCATTCTTGGGCGTCCATAATGTGTTATGCAAAATTTCAACAGGATATAATTTGGCTACTAAAGCGGCTGGGCCTTAATTCGGATAGGGGCTATATGAAAATCGTGATTAGATCAAATATATGTTATTGAGGGCCTAAACTAGTTAGGGACGTTTATGTGGACCGATTTTAATATGGTTTTATATTGACCTGAATCTGCACAAGGTACAAAGTTCTGGCATGGCTTTGAATACGTACAAGATTAAATGGACGATTAAAGCGAAATATAACCAGATATTGATTATGACTCGATATGGAAAGAAGGTATTCGTTTAGATATAACGTACCCAAGTGTGATCAAATGTGTAAATCATTTGTTCACCCTCACTATATCTTACGTTGTTACTAATTTTAATACAACCGGAAGAGTCATTCCCTAGTATTTAACCTGTGGATTCTATAATAAAAATAAAATGAAGGCCTTAAAGTTGTCTTAAATTTGTTTCATCCAAAACGGCCTAGAACTAGGCCTGACAGGTGACGAGAGTATGTGTTATAAAAAAGCCACTTAAGCAAAGAAATGGTGCCACTCAGGAGGATCTACTATAGGGTGATCAATCTAGAGGTATTTTCTTGATAGGGATTTTTTCACAGGTTACGCGAGAGTTGTGTTAAACTTTATTGTTTTTCAGTATTGTTTGCCATTTTATCATAGAAAGACTTACACCGCGAAAACCAGGGTTTGATGCGGTTTATGGGCTTGTGAAATCATCGGTCCCTATTTTTTCAAATTTGTAACGGGTGATCAATCTAGAGGTATTTTTTCAATATGGTTTTTCTTATAGGTTACGCGTGAGCTGTGTTGAACCTAATTTTTTGTCAGTATTGTTTGCCATTTCATCATGGAAAGACTTACAAGGCTAAACCACGGCCATACCGGTCGAAATGCTTGAACGAGTCATCAAAAATTAGACCCTTAGTATGGACACTATTCGAAACAGAAACAGGTTATTCTGTGGAACGTGTTTCGATTCGATATCGATTATGTATTACTCTTATACTAAAGGTAAACCTAATCTTAACATAAATCTGCAATGTTCGGTGTATTTGGTTTAAAACTTGAGAACCGCTTGACCGATAAACACCAAACTTGGACCATATGTTACCATAAGCCTGTCGATAAGCACCAAACTTGGAAATATGAATATGTGTTACCATAAGCCTGTCGAAATGTTTATCTTAAGCTTAGTCCCGATAGGTGGCGCAGCCGTCCAAAACACTAGAATTTTTCGTATTTATGGTACTATTCCATTAAGATTATGATTCAATTCGTTAATGAAATTTTTACCCGCACGGTGCTTCCTACCTCTTTTTTGTGCTTTAGTACCGTAGGATCGGAGGAGGTTATACAAGGTTCGACCTAAACGAAGTTAACGACATTTTTACTTGTTCGTTTTGAGTTGTACGTGCTGCGGATTAAGGTATCCATTAAAGAATGAAATATACCTCGAAAAGGTCATTTTCGGAAATGCAGCACAGCGCGCCTTTACTGATGCTTTGACGGTGCTTAAGCAATGAAGTTGTTGCACATGCTTTATTGCTGCATTTACGAACATGATTGCATTGCACTTAAAACATTTTGAAATCGTAAAATTTAAAAAAAAATGTTTTTGACTTCCTTAGACAATGTTATTGTTATCAAATGTCCTTTTATCCTTTAATCCATTGTTTTGCCTAGACCATACCCCACATAATATATCCAAAAAAATAGGCCTTAATGGACCAAATAGGTCCAGGATTGGTTGGTTTTCTATCGTGATGAAATAAACCAAATTAATTCAAAATCGGAATTAAAATAGGTGCGTACTTATCTATTGCATCATACTTTTTTTACTGCACGTCTACGAGATATTTGCACAGTTAATGCAGAATTGATGCTTTTAAGAACACATGGCTACTGCAATGTTGCCAGACGATGCATGTTCGAACACGCTGCGCAGCATGTGCAGTGCGTTACTGCATTTCCTAAAAGGCCCATATTGATCGGTGAATGCTTATATATTCGATAATTTCATATATTTTCGATATCTGTCTAAACTTTCTTTTCGAACGTGTGTACTGTTTGGGGCTGAAAAATCGGCTAGTAGTCTTAACGAGTGGTCAATAGTAAATATGGACATAAAGGTACTCACTCACTTGGCACTTGGAGCAAATTTGTAGTACGAATCCCAATTAATAATAAAAGTTTGGATGAGATTGCAATTGGACTAATAGACCGAAAGGGCCCAAAAAACATTCCATTTTAATAGCAAATCTACAAATATAAGATATGTCTTGGAAGAACTTAACCACGTTTTTAATTGTTTGAAACTATTACAGTTTAAAAAAATTGCTTGGCTTAATGTTAACATGCTTTCGGCCTTGGAAGCATTACTTTTTCAGTGATAAGGAGGAATGCTGTCTGCTCAAATTTTTTAACCTCCTGCTGTTACCCTGTCTTACGAAATCTTTGCCGCACGACTCCTTTAATTGTTTTCATTACTGCCTATTGCGTTTTGTGCCTTTTTCTACATTTCCCGTGGCATATGGGTAATTGACACCACATGTATTTAGCTACGCTTTTCAGTTTGATCAAGAAATTCGGCCGAGCTGTTTTAGACCTTCGTCGTAGGGTACTTTTGGAACTCAAATACTATTCACGCACCTTCAAACTGCATTACCTGGGTCCCGGAAATATTTTCATATATTGTTTCTCTTGCACAAGAAACATCCAAACCAAAGTCTGCAATAGAATGAACTGAAATTGAGTTTTGCAATACATTTTCCCTTAACGAACTTATCCCAACAAGCCAAAGTTCCATTAGAAAATTACCTTTGCCAAGTGTGTATGTATGCGTTATCCAAAACTTACCATCACTTTCACGCTTCCGGCGGCCGCTTTCATTTGTCAGATGTCCATTCATGGGTAAAACTGCAATTAAGAGATAAAACAAATTTTTTAAAATTAAAATATATTTTGGAACAAAAATGCCTTTTCAAACTGACAAATCCAGTCATGTTTACGCTCGTTTTTTAACATGTAGAAAATTTGTAATGTTGCCAACCATTCAATTGGTATGGGAACACGAGCTAAAAAACAACCAGTGTAAATTTAAAAGTACATCCAACGTGACAGCAAATGACCTTAGCTCTTCAAACACTAAATTATCGAAAAAGTACAAGAACGACGGGTAATCCAAGCTAATCAATATTTTAACAATTATACACTAATACACAAACTCGAATAGTACACCACACAGATACCAATAATAAAATAGGTTAAACATACAAACGAATTTTGGCCACTTTTCTAGAAAAATCTTGGACTAGTTCTGCCACAAAAACACCGGAGAGAAGAACTAAACAAAAACTACACGCCAGAAGGACACGTGTAATGCCCGAGAATGCCGGCTAACAACTAAATCAAAAACCAGGTTCATAGAACCTTTTAACAAACTACAAAAAAATGTCCCCACCACATGCACGTGTGTCCGAGTGTAACGAAGGGAGACAAACTATCGTTCGTCAACTCACACAGGCTTATCCTTTGTTTTTTTGGAATTTTTGGTAGTGGTCAACTGAACACAACACCAATAATAACGTGGACAATATGTAGAACATGGTTAGAACGACAGCGACAACGACGATTCCGACGACACCAACACCGGCCACATTCTCCTGAGTGCACACACACGCACACACTCTTATACGCCGACATTTACAATGGCCACCCGCCATTGCCACGCTTTGTTCTTTTTTATCGGAAACCACCGGACCTATAATCAAATAACCGGTGGTTACCTTATGAAGTTTCACATTAATGAAGACTCATTGGCTGTTTCAACATGTTTGGGCCTCAGCTTAGACTGAGAGGGTGTAGGGATAGTTAGCTGGCTTAAATTCTTGTTAATTTTTGGTGCTAATTCTGGTGTGTTGGTTTTTTTGGCCCGATATTTCCTGGGAGGCACAGTGGTATGAAAATCCCAAAATTGTGCTTATTGACGTTTGAAAAGTATTTGGTGGATTTTTCAGTTTTTCTTCCTGATTAAAGCATTGTTCTTTAATTTAAAGCAGACTTTTACGTCTAACTACATTTTATTTTTTAAATTTCGCTACGCAGAAAAATAAAAGTTTTGCAAATGCAAGTAAAATTTCTAAAGACTTGAGCTACTGTGGTACGAGATATTTAAAAGTATACTTCATAATTGTACCCCTTAAATAAAATTAGATATTATTATAGCTGATTTGAATAAACGAATGACTATTCATCTATCTTGGTAAACAAAGTACAGAATAGTGTGTCCAAAAATCGGGATATTCAGAAAACTGGTATTGTGGGGTTTTTTTCAAAACCTTTTTTTTTTTTAAAAACCGACTTTCGTGTTTTTAAAATTAAAAAACGGCTGTAACTGACAATCCGGTTTTAGCCGGAAATTCTGCTGCTCTACAAGTTAAATTTTAAATCTAATATTGCATGGTGCGATACAAGTACGAGGGTTCCTATATATATTTGTGCCTGGCGCCATCTGACATTTCCATTGGAAAGTTTGACATTTTTTAGCATAAACGTACTCAGAACGTTTTGACCTACGACCATCATTTGTGTTGTTAACAGTGACTTGAAAAAATCAATTTGACAAAAAAATTAAATTAATTCGTGAACATTTTCGTGCGATTAATTTTTACAACTATCGACGTGGATTATCACGACAAGAGTGCATCGATGAACTTAAATCTTTGTATGGCGATGAAGCAACATCCTATAGTACTGTGAAAAACTGGTTTAATGAATTCAATCGTGGCCGACGCTCGCTCAAAGACGAAGGTCGTCCAAAAACGGCCGTTGTGCCAGAGAACATTGATGCCGTGCGTGAGCTAATAATGCAAGATCGTCATGTGACATACCGTGGGATAGAGGCATCCGTGGGCATTTTTTCCACCAGCAGACATTCGATATTGCATGAACACCTGGCCGTAGAAAATGTTTGTTCTCGCACAATTTGACAATCGCTCAACAAAAGGCTCGTGTCGATTGGTGCAAAGAAATTTTGAATAAATACGATCGCGGTGCTTCAAATAACGTTTATAAGAACGTCACAGGTGACGAATCATGGATCTATGCGTATGAGCCCTAAACAAAACAGCAATCGACCGTATGGGTCTTCGAGGACGAGCCAAATCCAAAGAAAGTCGTTCGTGGAAGAAGCACTTCGAATCAAATGGTCGCCTGTTTCTTTGGCAAAACTGGTCATGTGGCGACTGTTCCGCTTGAGCAATGTAGGACGATCAATTCTGAGTGGTACACCACAATTTGTTTGCCTGAAGTCTTCGGAGAAATTCGAAAAACGAACAAGAGAAGACGAATCATTGACAATGCGAGCTCTCACACATAGGCTCAAACCAGCGTCTTTTTGACCGGCCAAAACGTCGAATTGGTGGGTCATCCGCCGTACAGCCCTGACTTGGCGGTGTCTCAATCGGAGTGGAAAAAGTGCTTCGACAATTGGTTTGAGCGCATGCAAAAGTGTATAAATCATGCTGAAGAATACTTTGAAAAACTATAAAACCTCTTTTGATGATAAATATTCGCATTTTCATTATTAGGCCAGAGATATATATAGCAGCCCTCGTATGAGTAATATTGGTAAAAATTTATGTATCGGTCCATATTTTCAAAGATGCCTTTAAAAATGTCTACGATGTGTGAAATTTGGCGCTGGACAAGACACAATTTAGATCCGATATTTCTCAAATTTATCATACCTATGCCTGTTAAAATTGCACCAAATCGGTCCACATTGTCATATGGCCCCAAAAAAAGGTTCCTCTCGAATTGTGGCTATGCCGTTCAAGATACCAAATATACAAATCCGAAATGACTTGTCCATTATGATCGACTTATAACCAATCCTACCGTAGTTAAAGCATATCGGTTCATCCATAGATGTAGCGTTTAATATTTTCTACCGATTTAAAGATCTGCTGTCGTAGGAGACATATTAAAAATCGGAATGACTTCGAATTAATCAGTGAACCTGAGTCTACGCTTCGACGATACTCCGCAGCACTGGGGGTAGGTTCCAAGAAAAGCAATTGTTTCCACAAATAAAAAAGATAAGTTGTAACAATATTCAAATAATGTGAGGTAAATTAAAGTGGTATAATTTTGTTTTATCGTAGAATAAACAACTTTAATCGTAGAATAAACAACTAAACTGTTGCTAAAGAACAACATACGTAGTATTCCCGAAAAATAGTAAGTACTTTTTATTCACTTTCAAAGGATGCGAATGGGTTTTTTAAACCAAAACATTAATTTTAATTATGCGAAAGTTTTTTTATACATTTCTTAAGCATCAGTTTTTGATAGTCGGTGTTAGGTGGGAACGTTTGCGGATTCCATTCAGAAGGTCTCGAGTTCGAGCACAAGAGGTTACATTTTTTTAATTTTTTTTTAAAATATACAATACTTATTAAAAAAAAGTTTTAAAAAAGAATCGTTTCTTATAACCGTTTAAAAAAACGAATTTCCGTGTATTGGATTTAAGTTGCGTTGTGTTGTCGTATCAAAGTTTAGCTGACCATAACTCATAACATAGACAGCTGATTATGACGCTAGAGGTCATAGGTCGCCTCCTGCTTGTTTTCGTGTTTTCTTAAAACTGTGAAAAACTAGTTAAAAATAAGTTTAAGTTTGACTATTATATACCCTGCACTTCTGAATGTTCAGCAAAGCTAACTAAAAATAGTTTTGTGGTCCTCTTTGGATAGGCTCTAATTTTTCTAGATTTTAAAACTATTGTCATATTTGAGTTTGTTGTTTCATTTCATTGTTTTTGGTACAATCGGTTGAACATATGGAAGCTTTCTATAAAACTAAACCGATTTTCTTTAATTTCAATAACTTCCTTTTTTGGCCTCAAAACTTACTCTTGCTAAATTTCATCAGGATTGAGTGTTAGATGTGGCATCTAGAGCTAAAAATATACAAATCAGATGAACATATATGTGGAAGCTATATCTAAATTACTTGTAGAACCGATTTTCCTTAATTTTGATAGCGTATCCTTGGTCCAAAAAACTTGCTTCTGCCAAATTTCATGAAAATCGATCGACAGCAGCAACCTTTAGTTTGATTTCAAGCTTAGGATTGCCAGAGGGACGGACATACAGATTTGCTACTCGAATAAACTGGTGAGTCAGTCGAGCGATATACTGGGTCTAGCTGAAATATTTTGGTAGTAACGTATTCCGTACGTGAAAACTAAGAATTTTCTTAGCTTTTTTATACAACAACCAAAACCCCGAAAACCGAAAAACGGCAACAGAAAACCGGATAAACCGACATGTGGTGTTTTAGCTAATTTTCAGAAACCGACCGTCGGGCTTGGACACAAAAACCAGAATGTCGGGTTTCAATTTTGGCCACTGTAATTCCAAATTTGGAAGAACTTTCGGATCTGTTCCACTTCTTTGGATTATCTGTTTTTGCTAGGATATTCTGCTATGATAGATGGCATAAAACGAGAGACTGTAGTGAAGGTGATGTGGATGAGAACGTAATTCTCTTTAGGATCGCCAAAGAACGACGAATATCGAAATAAACATTTTCGGAAATAGCCATGGAACATACTCGTAGTCCTACAAAATTTGTCCGCGATTCCAAACCTTTAATTATTTGGCAGGTCTATTTTTTTTTTAAAAAAAATTGTAATAAGTTTAACAAATGTTGTTCAGTAAACAAAAATTTCATTTAAGTTTTGAACTATATCGAAAATCGTGAAATCGCTTTGGTCAGTGAGCTGGTTCAATTTAATTTTCCTTTCGAAACTTCATCACACCTAATATTCTTCTATTTTTGTTGTTCCGTTTCGCTTTTTGATTAATATTTGCATACTAAAACCAACTGAAACAGCTCGCCGAAACAATGAAAATGATAAACACATAACCGTAAGGACTTTTTCCACTTAATTCCATTTTGTTAATCGACTAATTAAGTGGCTTTTAATTATGTTGATTTAGGGTTTAATTTATTTATTTGCATTTTTCGTTATTAATGGTCTTATATACGTGGAAACACACGTACATTTCCATACATATTTTCAGGGCCTAAAAAGCAAAGAAGCGTAACAACAACATTTGAAAGAAGTGTTGTTGATTAATTTACCATTGTTTTAATATGAAAATGTGGCAACCTTAAAACCCTCATAATAAATATACGAGTATGCCACGTTTCTACGATTTCGCATAGGCCCAACGGACCGAAAATTAATCTCAATGCTTAATTTCGAGGAAATTTTTTCAAGAATATAATTAGTATTAAAAAACTGCTAATAGACTTTTTTGCATTTTAGCCAACGTTATATGTGTAGACTGAAGTGTGTGTTCAGAAACAATTCTATAACACATATTATATTTTCATTAATAAACCGCCATAAATTGTCCTCTTTCGCTTCTGCGTTGCCTACAACCACCCTCTCGGTCTTCCTATAAATATTTGTTGAAAATTCTTTATCACAGAACTCTCAAGGTTATTTATTTCGTTGTAAAACTCTGTCGTTGGCTTTTACAAATAAATCAATTACAACCAACAGCTAATTATATGGCTACGTGGGGCGTCGAAGGAGTTCCCAAGAACTATAAAAAATATTTTTTTTTACTTGTTTCAAGTTCCAGAGAAGGCAAAGCATTTGTTTAGCAAACCGCAAGGTTAGGACATGTGGATAAATTTTGGTCTACGCACAAATTAGTAACTGGACATGATAAAGAGAAATAGTAAAGGTCCAAACATAATGCTCATTGTTAATTGTGAGTCAAAACTTAACGTTGAAGTTTTTGCACAAATAATTTGACATTTCTTTGCTTTAGTGATTGACAAATTTAACCATGGAGAGGCAAAATGCATTTCGTGGACTTCGTGATTTTTTTGGTCATCACAACCGAGCAAATGTGTCCACAATCGGGAGAATGGTGCGTAAATTTCAGCAATACAGGTAAAAAATGTGGAAACACCTGTGCATGCTCGCCCAGTTCATTCTGCGAAAAACATGGATGATCGCCAACAACATAGTGCGGCAGAAGAGCCGTCAATATCAACTCCTTGTAGTGCCCAACAAGTGAACATCTCACGAACATCACTGATGGGAATTTTGAATAAAGATTTGAATTTACATGCTTATAATGTTCAATTGACCCAAAAGTTTGAAGCCTACTGACAATTTCAAGAGTCGTCAATACGCTGAGCAGAGAGGAGTGAGCAGAGAGAATTGAGCGACGAGGTTCATTTCACCTCAGTGGATTCGTTAACGAGCAGAATTGCCGCATTTGGGCAAATGAGAATCCACGAGTGATTGTTAAAAGTCGATGCATCCACAAAGAGTGACGATTTGGAGCTGTTTACGAGCTGACGACGTCATCGAGCCGTACTTCTTCGAAAATTAGGTCGGCCAAGCAGTTCCGTAAATGGTGTTTATTACCGCGAGATGATTAACGACTTCTTGCGGCTAGAAATTATGAATATGAACCTGGACGATGTGTGGTTTCAACAGGATGGTGCCACTTGCCACACATTCAACGAAACAATTTAACCTTTTCACGAGAAATTCAATATCCGTGTTTTCTCACTTCGTGACGATGTTAATAGGCCGCCCCGATCATGCGATTTTCCACCGTTGGACTTCTTTCTTTGGGGATTTTTAAAAGAAAAACTGTTCCTCAAAAAACCAAGAACAGTTCAAGAGCTTAAGGATGCGACAAATCAAAACATTAACGAAATTGAACTTCTATTATGGCTCAGAGTCATTGAAAATATGTAACATCGGTGCCGTGTCAAGCATTTGACCGATATATTTCTTTTCACATATAATTGACATACTCGTAGATCCTTCTATCGCTGTACAAAATATTAAAATAATTCTCTGAAAACTTTTTGTTTTATTTACCATTAACACCGTGCGTTGGACCACCCTTTTTATTAAGTAATGATCACGGAATAGATATGAAATTTTAATTTTGGGTTTTCAAAATGTTAGCAAAGAAAGCGTGGCAAAAGTAGGATTTTCATGCTTAGAAATAGCTTAATTTAAAGTTTGAAAGTTGTATGAATTTATAAAAAATTTTGGCGACTAATAGGCTGTTTCCACTACGGTCGCGTCCACGTCCTCGTCAACGATTTATCGAAAATTTGAGATGGTGTTTCCATTGTGTTTTGCGTCCACGTTTGCGTTCAAACAGCTGTTTGTGTTTATTTGTTTTTGTTTTTTGCGGTGCGAATATTTTTGTGTTGTGACATTATCATGGAGTTAAATGATTTTATTTTGCTAACCGCAGTGGAAAATGAGGATCAAATGGTATTGCGCCTAATGGAAATGTGCAGTATCAGCAGCGCTTTATGTTTATGCTGATAAACAGCTGTTTTAATAGGGATGTGCAATTTGCGGTGTTGCCATTAATAGGTATGGGTGGGTTTCGATTGCAAAAATAATCGAATTTATAGTAAACGCGACTTATCGAAAAACGCGTCCAATATGAAAGCGACTTTTTCCCATACCTAACTGCCTAACTGCGCTTTAACGCGCGTTCATAGTGGACACCGTCTATAAGAGACGAGCAGGCGAGGCAAAAGAAAATGTTTTACATATCACGGGATAGGTTCTTACAAAGCCTATGTTTGAATGGCAAAAGGTTTTTAGGCCGGAGGTCATTGAAAATCTGGGCCATCGGATAGAGGTACACCACAATTAACATCGTGCGTTTTAGTTGGACCCCCCTTTAGTATAAAAACTTTAGTTTCTGGTTGGTCGTGCAAATAATTTTTCTTTTAAATTATAGCCCTCCAAGAAGAAAGAAACAACAAATACTTGTTGAATTTTGAACAATTTTCTTCGATTAAAGGCTTCCAATATCACCACATTTATGATTTGAGGTCCCCAGGCTTAAATTGACGTTTTAATTTCAGTTTATATGGACTCAGCTACAGCTTGATGAAAGTCAACAAGTAAACATAGCATGTCCAAAAACGTTCTTCTGCGAAATTTCATGAGGATCGGACAATATTTGCGATCTGTAGCATGTCCAAAAAACTTTCTTCTGCCAAATTTCATGTCGATCGGACAATATTTGCGATCTGTAATTTGAAAACAAGCTTAAGATACACAGTTGACGGACGGAGGGACCGACAGAAAGATATCGTTAAATCGAACAACTGGTGATTCTGAGTCGATCGGTAAACTTAAAGGTAGGTCTAGCCTTTTTTGGTAGTTACGAATTCTATACTTCAAAGTTATCATTTTTTCTTCTACATACTTATACAACTTGCCATAAACCGAAACTGTCATGTCGTGCTTTATTTAGCTAATCGACTTTTGGGTTCGGACATAAAACCAGGAATATCGGATTTTGGTTTCGATTGTGGGTACTCTAGTGACGAGGTACATTTTTGGTTTGACACGGCAATACGACCAAGGAAATCCTCGATCTACCGGCACATCCAAAAAATGTCTTCTTTGGTATGGTTAATAGGCGTGCGAAATTATTGGCCCGGTCCGTATTTTATTAAAAATAAAGTCTGAATGAGCCATGCCAGATATTTATGACTAATTTTGGTGCTCGCCTAATACGTGTTTTGAACCCTTTAAAAAGGGCACCTAGATCTTGTGGTATCACATCTCTGGATTATTTCTTGAGATTATGTAAAGTTAAAAGTCTTTGCAGGTAGCCAGATACGGGTGAAAATTATAGCTCTGGAAATTACATTCTAAACCCGACTTTTATCAAATGTCGTATAGACGATGAGTCTTCTGTACACCAGAGTAGTGTAGGATATCACATTGTCGATGCTGTCCGATTTTAAACATTTTATACCCTGCACTACTCTGTGGAATAGGGTATAATAAGTTAGTTTCACGGCATATGTTTGTACGAGCTTGCTATATATGTTTCTGGCCTAGGCAACCCTAAGTGTTGCCTGGAGCCATCTGACTTCTATTGGAAAGTATGACATTTTTTAGCATAAATGTACTCATAACGTTTTGAAGTACGACCATCATTTGTGTTGTATACAGTGACTTGAAAAAAACAATTTGGCAAAAAAAAATGGAGTACACTCGTGAACATTTTTGTGCGATCATTTTTCACAACTTTCGACGTAGACTATCACGACAAGAGTGCATCGATGGACTTAAACCTTTGTATGGCAATGAAGCACCACCCTATAGCACTGTGAAAAACGGGTTTAATGAATTTAATCGTGGCCGACGCTCGCTCAATGACGAAGGTCGTCCAAAAACGGCCCTTGTGCCAGAGAACATTGATGCCGTGCGTGAAATGATAATGCAAGATCGTCATGTGACATACCGTGATATAGAGGCATCATTTGGGCATTTCTTCCCCCGGCATACATTCGATTTTGCATGAACACCTGGCATAAAAAGGTTTGTTCTCGTTGGATCCCGCACAATTTGACAATCGCTCAAAAAAAGGCTCGTGTCGATTGGTGCAAAGAAATTTTAAAAAAAAATACGATCGCGGTGCTTTAAAAGACGTTTATAAGATCGTCACAGGTGACGAATCATGGATCTATTTGTATGAGCTCGAAACAAAACAGCAGTCGACTGTGTGGGTCTTCGAAGACGAGTCAAATCTAACGAAAGTTGTTCGTGGAAGAAACACTTCAAAGCAAACGGTCGCCAGTTTCTTCTTCAAAACTGGTCATGTGGCGACTGTTCCACTTGAGCAACGTAGGACGATCAATTCTTAGTGGTACGACTAACTATCAAAAATATGTTTGTTAAATCAGGGTCTAGATTTAACGATATTTGCCTGTCTGGCCGTCCATCTGAAGCTTGTAATTAATCTATGAAAATTGGCAAAAGAAATTATTTTCGGATCAAAACGAACGCTATAAAATTAAAGAGAATCCGTTTAGAGTTAGATATGCAATGTAACCTGGATAAGTGGAACCAGCATAAGGGTAAATCCTGTAAAAGTGAGACAGTTTTGGCGGTCCACACTTCGAACAAAAAAATAAAAGAAGCATCTTTAAGCAGGAGTTTGCAGCTTTTAAAAGGGTCTTGATTTTTTAGAATTTACCTATTCAAGTGGGAGAGAATTTTAACTTGTTTCCCTCTATAAGTGGAATTTCCCTTTACATACTTTACCGCTAAAAGGTAAGATTTTTGTCTAATTTTCTCTCTTGTTTTTGCTTTTTCCTACGTGAGTTTTTGCACATTGCGACGCAGGGTTGTCAGGTTTGGCGATTTCAAGCAAAATATGGCGAGATCGAAGACTTTTGATAACTTTTATTTTGGTGATTTGGCGATTATCTTGGCGGATTTTATAAAAACTCCCTAACTTTACTTTCAAATGTCGTAATGAAAAGTTGCTTACTCTAAAACGCCGTATTCGACATTTTGGTCGTATTCGACATTTTGGCTTATATCCACTTGAATGACTCCGTTCTACGAGTATGTATTGTTGTACCTTCTATCATAGAATAGAGGGGTAAAGATATTTGCAATGGTATCACCCTAGTGCAGGGATCGGCAAAGAGAGGGCGCGTCGCCCGTTCGTTTTCTCTTTGCTGACGTACATGTGCACACACATTGTAGAGAATAAAACAACATTAATCAGTCTCGCTTGAGCATTCAAGAAGGCAGGTTGTGTAGTCGCATGTTTCTCAAAAACAGTGTTGCCACAAAATTAAAATTTTCCCTATCAGTATGTTCAACGGGGAATATGAATTAAATTTTTTATTTTCAGAAAATTATTTTGGCAAACCAGAATGTTTGGTGTGCCAACGTGCGTTGTCACGTTTAAAAAAATACGATATGCAAGGCATTATAATACATTCCACGAAGAATATGAAATTATTTAACAATTTTTTTCTAATAATTTTTCTTGACATACAATTTTATTTCATCAGAAAAATAAAATAGACTAAAAGTCTATTTTTATTTTCAAAATAAATAAAATAAAACAGTTTTCCCAATAAATTTGGGAAATTTATTTGTGGTATGCAGCTATAATTTCAACAAATTATATCAAAAATGAGTGTTATATTGGAGATTTTTATTTTTAAATTGGGTCTTTCATATGAAATCTTACTGGCAACACCGGTTTATGGTGAGTGCGAGAATTCATATAACGCATACAATCGCAAAGTGCATTAGTATAGGTTGCCGATCCCTGCCCTAGTGCGATGTTGCGAGCGCCCGTTTTTTTAACTTTTTCTTTTTCTGCTTATAAAAGCTTGTTCTTCCGTTTGTAATCTTTTAAATTGAACCAAAGAATTTGAATTTAATGCCAGTAAAAAGAATGTAATAATATATCTCACACAAACTACTTTTTTCTAAAGAAAGTAAAAACATGCCTTACCTCTATAAGTGGCATACAAATCAAATAATCTGGATAAGTAAGTGGGAAACCTCTTTAAGTGGCAATAAACTTGCGATCCCACTTATCAGGGTTCCACTGTAGCTTTCACGTACTTTTCTGTTTTTAGCTGTAGAAACCACATTTTACATCCAATCATGATGGAATTTAGCACGAGTAAGTTTTCTGGGCTAAGAAAGAACGCTATTGACATTGAAATCAAATCGGTTCAGATTAATCTAAACATATTATGTTTATTCGATTTTATGTCTTAAGCTCTAAAAGCCACATCCTACAGATTTGTCAGCATAATATGAGTTTCCACACCATCTAAAATGTTTACCCTTAAGACTGACGATAAAACGTAAACGTGTTAATAAAGTTGGGGCATAAATGGTGACATCTTTCCCCAAACAATTTTATTTGATTGATGTATTCCTATAATTCATGAGACATAGTGTGTGTATGTTCAATGCCCTAATCCACACAGTATAAAACCGAATGATTTACGAGTTAGGAGACGCAAATCACTTGTTGCCACATGTAGCAAGAATAATCACACCCCGTCGGGAATATGTCTCCGACACAAATGAGTGTTAATTCTTTTATATGCGAACAAACGGACATTTAAACGCGATGTATCTGAGATATCCAGCCATTTAGTGTGGTCGATTTGTTCTTTCTATAACGTAACAATGAAACCACAAAAATAAATTCTTCTGTCTGCTCACCATCTGCTCGGCCGGCACGCAATCTACGCATTTCCCTTTGCCGTCGGCGGCTGACTTTGCTCGCTTCGTTCTGTGCGTGATTTCGGTGTCAGTGGGTTAAGCAGCCTACAGGGAATTTCCGTTGGCCGTGTTCCACGTCGCACTTCTTGGCGTTTGCATGTCTGGACGACATAAACATTAACGAAAACACTTTGCAGATTAAATTGGCAATTAAGCAATATTTGCCACACGTACGAGTACACAACAAGTGTGGGTGTACATTCCCGATAATTCACAAGCAATAATTAAGATAATTATGTTTTCCGTTATTGTTATTACCGGCGGCCATATTCTTATGAAAAAGATAAAATTGTGAAATGTTAGCCAGCCAAAGGTAAAGAGTTGCTGTTCCACCAAAACAAAAAAAAACGATCCTACAACACAAGTCGTGTTGTGCTAGGCAAGGCGAAATGAAGGTCGTATAAATGAGTAAAAGGGGTATCATCTATGCACGCAAAAAACAAGTATGGTTGGGGTGACGATATTCGGAGAGCATCATAGTAATGTTGGGTATATGGTTGTATCACAACAACATTATTATGCTCATAACAATAGATTCAATATAATAGATAATAGATTCACACACACTATACTTACTATGATCCCCACAACCAAATTATGATTCCAATTTAACCATACAATGACCCCCACAAACATATGTTACATGCAACCATATGTATGTTTTACATGCAACCATAGTATCATCGCAATGACCATAGTATAATTTAGACGCAACCATGTTATGACCGCTACAACCATAGTATGATCCCACTTAACCATACGATGATCACCAAAATTATTTATTAGGATGGCGTTAAGTTATTCAATAATAGATTTTTGTTAAGAACATTATTTAGAAATACAATAAATTTAAATTAACAGTAGTGATTTATTTAGCAATAAAAAAAATCCGTTCGAAAAAAGAGTTTCATTTATTTAAAACCCGAGGGTTGCTATTTATATTTCGGGTCCGGTAATAAAAACACTATAATTTATCATTGGAAATGATTTTATTGTTTTTCAAAGTTTTCTCCTTTAATGTCAATACACTATTGCATGCGCACAAACCAATTTTCTAAGCACTTTTTCAACTCCGTATGAGACACCTCCAAAACATGATTTTTGAACGCTTCAACAGCTGCTTCGGGCGATGAAAAACGTTGAACACGCATTTTTTTCATGATGCTAGGGAATAAAAAGAAGTCATTGGGAGCCAAATCAGGGCTGTTCGGTGGATGGCCCATCAATTCGACATCTTGAGTGGTCAAATAGCTCATCGTTTCAGCTGATGTGTGAGAGCTCGCATTGTCGTGATGCAAAATGATCCGTCTTCTCTTATTATCATTTCCTCGAACTCTGTTGGACAACAGATGGTTGTATACTACTCAGAATTGACCGTCCTACGTTCCACTAAAGGTACTGTGGCAACATGACCGGTTATACCGAAAAAAACGCAATCATTTGGTTCGATGTACTCCTTCCATGTACAACTTTTGTTGGATTTGGCTCGTCTTGAAAGACCCACACGGTCGATTGCTGTTTTGTTTCGGGTTCATATGCATAGATTCGACACCTGTGACAATGTTATATAAGTACACTGCCTTTAAGCTACCGCAGTTATACTTTTTCAACATCTCTTTGCACTAATCCATACGAGCTTTTTTTGAGTATTCGTCAAATTATGTGGGAGCCAACGAGAACAAAATTTTTTTCACGGCCAATTGAACATGAAATATCTTATTGATACTAATCATACTAATGTCCAAGGATGCCTCAATCTTACGTGTCGGTCTTGCTTAATCAGTTCATGCACAGTAACGATGGTTTCTGGCAAAGCGACCGAAGTTGGACGTCTTTCACGAAATTCATCCTTGAGCGAACGGCGTCCGTGACTGAACTCTAGGTACCTGCGATTAACAGTGGTTTTTGATGGTGCTTCCTCGTCAAAAGTCGAAAGAAGTTGATTTAAACACTCTTTTCTCGATAACCCACGCCGAAAATCGTAAAAAATCATCACACGAAAATGTTCACAGGACAATTCCATTTTTTGACTGAAATGAATTTTTCAACAAACTGTCAACAAAACAATTCGCACATTGAACAGGGATTAACCGGCTCAAGACCTCTTGCTTCTATATTTTAATAGAAGACAAGTTTTTTAAGAAAATGGCAAAGAGACATTGATTTTTGTGGCTGCACACTGCTTTTATCATGATTTCGGGTCCGTGACAACCCTCTTCAGAAAGCTTTGCTGCAATTGTTGAAAGTAAAACCGAACTCTATAAGGCCAGGCTCTCCCCAAACGAATGAGAACTACTGTTGTAAACCTTACTTTTCAAGTTTTCTTCACACAATTGCTCACGAAAATACAACTCACTCTTGCCACCTCTAAAGAGACTCCACATCGAGAGCCGGTTAATCCCTGTTCAATGTGTAAAAGCAACAGACCGAAATAAAACAAACGAGCTAAACAAAAACAATTCGCCCTCAAATGACAAAACGTTTTGAGTGAAGTTATGCTAAAAAATGTCAAAGTTTCCAATGGAAGTTCTAGTTTGCATCTGGAAACACTAGTTTTGTCAGGACCCGAAATATAAATAGCAACCCTTGTATATCTGTTCCACAAATCCAAAGCAGTTTGTTTTGAAAAATTTTAATTTACAGGTAAAAAGAACTATTCTCGTATTGCGTAAGATTCGTTATAACAAAATTGTAACAAAAAACATTCTAAAATGTTTATAAATTAAAATCATACGGTATAATTGTCGTTATCATATTATTGTTAACATAAAACCCTAAAAACAATACCTTTAGCGCACGGACCATATATACTTATATATTGTCTTTACAGCAATATTTTCATTTTTAAATTTGACAATAATATTATTGTTACATTATAACAATAATATTACTATCGCAATCGTACTATTTTCAAAATAAAATTAAAGAAACAATTCTATGGTTGTGACGAACATACTTTTATTGTCGAGAACGTATGGTTATTACCGTGATCATATAGTAACTATGTATTTTCTCTGTGTGAATGGGCCATGAGGATATTAACCTTTCATTTGATTCCACAACTGAAGGGTTATACAAATGGTTTCAATTAAAATGGTAGACTTTATTTGTAAAAAAATACTTTTGGGACAGTAAAAACTTTTAAAAATTGCAAATACAAAATCTTCAACCGTTCGGTACCAAGACTTATTGGGCGCTACCCTTTAGCAACATCGATGTCATTTCCTCGGGCCATGAGGAAATGAACCTTTCATTTGATTCCACAACTGAAGGGTTATACAAATGGTTTCAATTAAAATGGTAGACTTTATTTGTAAAAAAATACTTTTGGGACAGTAAAAACTTTTAAAAATTGCAAATACAAAATCTTCAACCGTTCGGTACCAAGACTTATTGGGCGCTACCCTTTAGCAACATCGATGTAACTTAATTGGTATGCTCCTTTAATATTAACCGTTGCAGAAACTGGGTTCCACCCCTGAAATCTCAAATTTTCGTAGAATTCCTTTTTCACTTTTTTGGGCATTTCATTTGAAACTGTTTCTATTTTAGGGAGCAGTAAATATTTCTGCGTGGAGCATTTTCCTCATGCGGACAACGCGACTGTGCGATTCGTAGGTCATTTAACGACAAACGGTGAGACTTTTGGACAAGCAAATGCTACACAACAATTCTGTTGAAAGACATTTTGCTGCAAATGTAAATAATCTTAATGGAAATCCGGTTGCAGTGGACTACCAAATCCGAGTCGGTTGTACTTATTGAACGAAGTGCATAAAAATTATTTGGCCGAACCGCCTGTAAGGCATCTAACAACTTTTTATTAAATTGATTCTTTTTGATCCAAACTCCATTTAATTTGCAATTTTTAAAGTTTACGAACTTGACTTTAGTTTTTTTGTTTTCAACAGAAATTTGTAGAAATTTTATCTAAAGTAACTAGAGACATAGCGCAATATACTTATAAAATGACAAAACCTATAAAATTACTTCAATCCAATTCATCTTTATTTTGATCTTTTTTAACTTCAGAAAATGGCAAGGCGATTAATTGGTAATAGTAAACGTACACCTGCACGGGACGATAAAAAACGGTGTGAAGTCACTCTGGACTACAGAATTTCCATTGGACAAGAACTTTTTTTCTGTTGCAATCACGAAATATTTGCCAGAAGTAATTCGGTTTGGCAAAAAATACTATGGCAGCTATGATTAAATTATAATTCACATCACAAATAATTTTGTGTACTCATGATATATAAAGGGTGATCCATCTAGAGCTATTTTTTCAGAACAAAAAAAAATAAAAATTAAAATCAAGTGTGGAATCTGTATTGGTAATTTGAAAGGACATTTTATGGCATTTATTTTTTGAATATAATTTCCTTCAAATGTTGGCCGCAACTACACCTCAGGGTTTCCATCCTGAGGGTCCAATTTTAGATGACTCGTTCGAGCATTTCGACAGGTATGGCTTTGACACGCGTAATGTTGGCATCCAAAACCTGAATCGTAGCTGGTTTGTCAGCATAGACTTTGGACTTTACGTAACCCTAAAGAAAAATGTCTACAGGTGTGATATCACACGATCTAGGCGGCCAACTCACCTGTCCAAAACGTGAAATTAGATGCTTTTCGAAATGACCTCTCAATAGATCCATTGTTTGAGCAGCTATATGGCAAGTGGCACCGTCCTGTTGAAACCAAGTGTCGTCAAGATTACGGGCTTCAATATCAATTTCAATTTCATCATTTTTAAAAAATATGCACCGATGATTCCACCAGCTTATAAACCGCTCCAAACCGTGGTTTTCTCTGGATATAATATCACCTCTTGAACCTCTTCTTGTTGCTCTTCAGACCAAATACGGCAAATTTTGTTTATTGACTTTGCCGTTGAGCCAGAAATGGGCCTCATCACTGAACAACATTTTGGTCGAAAACAGCGGATCTTCCCGTTTCTCAGCGAACGCTCATTTCCATAATACAGCTGCCAACATTTGAAGGTAATTATTTTCAATAAATAAATGCCATAAAATGTCCTTTCAATTTACCAATAAAAATTCCACACATAATTTGAATTTTTATATTTTTTTTGTTCTGAAAAAATACCTCTAGATGGCTCACCCTATATTTAGTAGCCGAAACCCGGTGCCCTTCGCTACCCCATAACATGCTTTTAGTGAAATAAATAGAAGAAACATGTTCGGTATAATTTGTATTCTGATAAATTGAATCTTAATGTAGTCAAGGGTTTAAATTTAAAAGTTAAAATTTAAATTTAAAAATTTAAATTTAAAATTTAAATTTAAATTTAAAAGCTTAAATTTAAATCGGCTATAAAAAGAAGTACTGATAACACTGGGCAAGATAATTTGAAAAAAAATATGCGGCAGATAGTTTTAAAAGATATCAAAAGAACTCCAGCTGAGTTATTTGTGAATATTTTTTAAAAAACTTGAGCGCGGGTTGTAATAGAGACATTGACCTTTTAACGCTTTTATTTTGGATAAGAATTTTTGACAAATTTTGAATTTTCGTTACAAAAATTACTTTGAGCTGCCTAAATTTGTTTGATTCTTACCAGTGTCCTATCATATCTTACTCGCAATAACTCCATTATAGCGTATTAAAATCCGCGTCCAACAAGCTAATAAACTATACAAACCGCTTAAATTTGGCTAAGTTATTTAAGATTTTGTACAAAATAAGAACAACTTTCCAATAGGATTACAAAAATCAGTCAGTTATGGGTCCTTTTAATAATATCTCCTTTACTAAAGCGAATCTACGATTGGAGGCCAGATTCATTAAAAAAAATTAAATTTCCCTAGAATCCTCGTTCAATTTTAGTAAACTTTTTGTCTTCTAGTTGTGGTCCCATGCACTTGCCCATGTTAGCTATTGGCCCTGCAATGGCTCCAGTTTTCATATTCGTAGTTTCTACATAATTCTGAAGAGAAAGTCATTTGAGTACAGGTTGGGCGATTTAACCTTTTAAATTTAATTCGGCTGTAAAAAAAAGTATTGATAATTTTTTTAAATTTCTGTTACCGTTTTTACAGCCGATTCAAATTTAAAATGGCCCATCCTTTTAAATTGTAAGTTTTTAAACAATAATGTACCCTTTTGCTTTTTATTCGACTAGATTTTTAAGACACTCAGGATTTGGAATATCGATTGTTTTCCTATTTGGTGTAAATTTTAATAAAAAAAAAATTATTATAAATATTCTTAAATGCTAACAATAAAATAGACTTTCGACTTACATCCGATTTGAGTCGATCTGCGTCTTTACATTCCCCTAGAATTGTCTTATTCGGCATTTTCATATGAACGAACGGTCAGAGAATACGAGGATTGCTATTTATATTTCAGGTCCTGACAATACTAGTGTTCCCAGATGCAAACTGGAACTTACATTGGAAACTTTGACATTTTTTAGCATAACTTTACTCAGAACGTGTTGTCCTTTGAGGGCGAATTGTTTTGTTTACAGTGTGTTGAAATATGCATCTAAGTCAAAAAATGAACAAAAGTGTTTAGATCAACTTGTTTCGACTTTTGGCGATGAAGCACCATCAAAAACCACTATTAATCGCTGGTACCAAGAGTTCAGTCTAGGACGTCGTTCGCACCAGGATGAATTTCGTGAAGGACGTTTAACTTCGGTCACTTTGCCAGAAACCATCGATGCTGTGCGTGAACTGATTAAGCAAGTCCGACATGTGATATAACGTGAGGTTGTGGCATCCTTGGGCATTAGTATGACAAGCATCAAAAATATATTGCATGTTCATTTGGCCGTGAAAAAAAATTTTTCTGGTTGGATACCACATAATTTGAAGAATGATGCAAAGAGATGTTGAAAAACTATAACTCCGGCAGCTCAAAGGCAGTGTATAACATTCTCACAGGTGACGAATCATGGATCTATGCATATGAACCCGAAACAAAACAGCAATCGACTGTATGGGTCTTTCAAGACGAGCCAAATCCAACAAAAGTTATTCGTGGAAGAAGTACATCGAAGCAAATGGTTGCGTTTTTATTTCAGTACTTACTTATATATAGCCGGCCATGTTGCCACAGTGCCTTTAGTGGAACGTAGGACGGTCAATTCTGAGTGGTATACAACCATCTGTTTGCCAACAGTGTTCGAAGAAATGAGGAAAGATAAAAAGAGAAAATGGATCATTTTGCATCACGTCAATGCGAGCTCTCACACATCGGCTCAAACTAGCGCCTTTTTGACCGGCTAAAACGCCATCCACCGTACAGCCCTGAGTGCCAACTCAATGAATTCTTCATATTCCCTAGCATCAAGAAAAAATGCGTGGTCAACGTTTTTTATTGCCCGAATCAGCTGTTGAAGCGTTCAAAAATCATGTTTTTGGAGGTTTCTCAATCGGAGTGGAAAGTGCTTCGAAAATTGGTTTGTGCGCAGGCAAAAGTGTATAAATCATACTGGAGAACACTTTGAAGAACAATAAAACTATTTTTGATAATAAATATTCTCATTTTCATTATTAGGCCAGAAATATATACAGCAGTTCTCGTATTTAAGGTGTTAATGTAGTAGTTTTTATTGTGAACTTAACGGGATAACAATAGTTTGGTTTTATCAACTAATTGTGTATCTCCCTGAAAGACTTCTGCTGCAGGACTGGCGGCGAGATCTGGGTCGACACTTTGCTATGAGGAATCGCTCTTACTAAAGCGTGGACGTTGGACAAGAGATCAGCGTAGATACTACGAGTATTCTAAACACGATAACCTAACATACGGAACATATCGTTGACAACGACTAGAGATCAGGGTGACACTCTAGTTAACGCTGACACTGTACGGCTAAAGATCAAGTTGACACTAGTTTACACGGCACCAGAACGACTAGAGAACGACACTAATTGACGCGGACACTACACGGCTAGAGATCAGGATGACACCCTAGATGACGCGGGCACTATACGGCTTGAGATCGGGACGACACTCTAGTTGACGCGGGCACAATACGGCTAGAGATCAGGGCGCACTCTAGTTGACGCGTCTTTGATCTTACCATATTTGTCGAGAAATTGCCAAACTTGACAACCCGGAAGTTTAAACTTCTGCTAAAAGAGGCTTTTTTTATATTTTTGTTCGAAGGGGACCGGCAAAACTGTCGGTCCCCTTCCACTTATGCAGGTCCCACTTATTCGGGTTCTACTTATAAACGAATGGTCAAAATGGACAAAATATAAAGTCGAAATTATCTGCAAACTATAAAACTATTTCGAAAATTCTTTACTCTAAATGCCTAAAATATTTTAGCACTTTACTAATTTGACCAGGCTGTACTGTTTTGAAATTAAATTTACAATAAAATTTTCTTAACTTACCTTTTGGCGGCGATGAATGGTAATATAAGCCTTGAAAACGACGCCGACGCTTAGGAGGCATTTTCAATATTTAATTGTTGAACAAAACAAATTCTCTTAATTATTTATTCACTTCCAACGAACTCATATGCGTAAATGCACTTAAAACGAACAGTTAGACAATGGGTCGATTTCCGTTGTACAATTCACTTTAAAATATGCCAAATCCAATAAACGGCGGTTATGACAACGACAAAGCCAATCCGAACGTCGATTAACAAATGTTTTATAATAGAGAATTTTCACAACATTTACAAATTGTTTTATTGTAATTTTCACAATATTCGTATGTACTCGTCTGAATATATCTGGATTTATGTGCCGATATGTATGCGAACAGTTCGTTCATTCACTTTATTTTACAATCGTGTATGAAGGCAATTTGTCAGGCCCCTTCGAGGGAAGGACGGACTAGGGTAGAGAGACAGAAGACAACACTGGGCAATTTCTCATGTAAGGTTTTTTTTTTTAATTCCGAACACTGCAGCACTTTATTAGGGCTTTTGAATGAAGCCAACTTGGAAAATTTTAACTTTATTTATTTTGAGTTGTGGGTTTTTCTCCAACCGATTTTCCACTTTTATTTTGTCACTCACCCAACCACTCGCTATGCTGGTGGACACAAGTTAATGATTATTGCTTTTCTAATGATGTTGGGGAAATTGTAACGAAATGCACCACCCTCAATAGGTCACACACTCCCAATCATGGGCCACCATTTGTTCCGTTATCACATGCAACACAAACTCTCTCACACACACACTACAAATAAACGCTTTTGGCCAAAGTTAATGACTCACACCACGATATGCATCGAGCCGTTTGGTCGGTTGGTCACTCACGATATATTGACCACTTGTTTTGCTGAACTATGCATGGGAGTAGGACGCCGTTGCCGGGGGGCCATTAAAAATCACACGTTTTTATGGTGAATATCCTTCCGTTCCACCATGTTTTCTCGACTGCCGGTTGGTTTTGGCTTATATTGCGTTTTTCCTTCAGTCTGGCTGGCCGCTTGAATTGTGTTCCGTAGGCGTTGAAAGTCTATGACGGTATGTCATTTGCATTAAACTTTTTACGTTCCATTTCCGTTTAGTTCGAAAAAAAAGTGGACAATAGACAACGAACGAGGTACACACAACTGGCAGATTCGAAGAACAGTACAAAACGACCAACGTTGATGGGTGGCGGTCGGTGGTCATTTGTTAATGTTCGAATTTCGCCCCGACCATCTCTAGATAAAGGATAATAAAACTTATTGCCGAGCACTCTCGGAGATAGTTAATTTACGCTCTCTCTCCCTCTCTGGCTTTGCATTAGTGTTTTATATTGTCCTTTTTCTGTAGTCTCTTTTGGTGTCGTTTTGAATTTGTTGTTGGGGTTTTTTTCTGGAATCAAAAATGATAGATATGTTCGTGCCTTTTTGTCTTTACCACTATTGAGTTTGCTAGCTTTTTTTGGGTTCGTGCCTTTTTGTCTCCGCTTCAGTCATTATAGCATGTTGCATTTGTAATGAGCCATAATGACATAGCGACCCAATATATTGGAACGACTTGCGAGAATGAGCGGTCAAAACTATGGCACACCTTTGTAATCGGGAAAATCGGTAAACAAACCGAAATACCCAAAGTGGCTTGAATGTCGTACAAAGAATTCTATATTAAGCGTTATAATTAAAGAATAATTCGGAAGGTTTTGCTTACAAATTTTCAAGATATTATGGGATCTTAATTCGGTTGTGGGAATCATAGTATGATTGTGTGTGAAAATAATATATGTTGCGGTAATCTTTTAAGGATTGCATTTTGACTTTCAATATGATCATGAAAGTCATAACATGATTGTGGAAATCAGACAACACATGTGACAATCATAATATTGTTGCGTTAAACGTTATATAATTCTGTGTGAACATACTATGGTTGTGAGAATTATAATATTGTTGTGGAAATAATATGTACTTTACTAATTTCCATAACATCCCATTGAGAAAAAAGTAAAAATAATAATATAGTATAGGGTGATCCATCTAGAGATATATTTTTCAATAGGGTTTTTTCACAGGAATCATAGTATGATTGTGTGTGAAAAAATATATTTTGCGGGACTCCTATTTGGATTACATCAAGTATAATAGGACCATGACAGTCATAACATGATAGTGGAAATCAGACAACGGATGTGAAATTCATAATACTAGTATTCTCGCGAGGAACAGTACTTATATATGATTCTGTGTGAACATCATATGATTGTGAGAATCAAAAAATTTTCTAGAATTAATATATACGAGTACTTAATTAATTCCCATAACATCTTATTTTTAATAGGATAACAAGTAAACATAATAATATTGTATAGGGTGATCAAGAGATATATGTATATTTCAATAGGGGTTTTTTCCCAGATTACTCGTGAGTTGTGTTAAACTTTATTTTTTTCAGTATTGTTTGCCATTTTATCGTGAAAAAACATACACCGCGAAAACCGCGGTTTGGGGCGGTTTATAGGCTGGTGGAATCATCGGTCCATATTTTTTTAAAGTTTTAACGTGTGATCAATCTAGAGATATTTTTCAATAGCGTTTCTTCACAGATTACGCGTGAGTTGTGTTCAACTTTTTTTTTCTTTTCAGTATAGTTTGCCATTTCATCATGGACAGACTTACACCGCAATAAATACGGTTTTCAAGCATTTCGCCATACCGGTCGAAATTCTCGAACGAATCATCCAACATTGGACACTTAGCATGGACGTGGTTGCGCATTTGAAAAAAATTATATTCAAAATATAAATGGGATAAAATGGCCTTTCTAATGATCAATAACGTTTCCACACTTGATTTGATTTTTGGTTTTTGTTTTATTTTGAAAAAAAAATACCTGTAGATTGATGACCCGTTAGAAATAATAATGGGATGGTTTATTTTAATATGGTTGTGAGAATCATAAAATTATTCTAGGAATCATAATATGGCTTTAAAACTAATAATAGTGTTGTTTATTGAAATATGTTGTAAAGGACCATAAACTGGTCATAAAGGTTAAATCTTTCAGATTTTTTTACTACCGAGCATCAAACCAAGGGGCTAAAGGTGAACCCTAACATTACAGAAATCTATCTGTTCACAAGGAAAAAGACATTTCCTTGAAAAGACTATTTCGATAACCGACAATGTTAAATACTTAGGAGTGATCCTGGAGAGGCAACTAAGATTTAAGTGCAACAAATGAACAAGCGGACGTATTCAAACCAGCTCGAAAAAATAACTAAAGACTTTCGTAACACCGTAATACTTTATGCATTTGCATTCTGAGCAGGAGTGATGTCGAGGAGATTAGAAAACCCAACTAAAAGAACAGATATGGTAAAAGCTGAAATAAAACTCTTAAGGGAATGTAGAAAACAAGATGAGAAAGCAGCGCAAATGTCAGATGACTCCGACATGACTATTAGATACCAAGGGGATGTAAAATACTGCCTAACGCAATTTCTTAAAGGTCACCGCGGCTTGAGGAAATGTCTGCACAGATACGACATGACAGCTGTCCTATATGCCCAACTGTATGTAGAAGAAGAAACCCGTAGAAAACATTCTTGTTAGTTGGCCAGATTCAGAGCTTCTTTTATGGATTTGGAGTTTATGGATATGTAGTGTTGGTCGTAATCAGATGTAACCTGTGTCTTCTAAAGCTGCAGATTCTTAAAACGGGAACGGTTTTGTATGGTCCTTACGTAGTAAGTTTAGCTCGTTTGTTTTATTTCGGTCTGATGATTTTACACATTGAACAGGGATTAAACCGGCTCAAGACCTCTTGATATTTAAATAGAAGACAAGTTTTTAACAAAATGGCAAAGTGACATTGATTTTCGTGGCTGCACACTCCTTTTTATCATGATTTCGGGTCCGTGACAACCCTCTTCAGAAAGCCTTGCTGCAATTGTTGAAAGTAAAACCGAACTCTATAAGGCCAGGCTCTCCCCAAACGAATGAGAACTACTGTTGTAAACCTTACTTTTCAAGTTTTCTTCACACAATTGCCCACGAAAATCAATGTCACTTTGCCATTTTGTTAAAAACTTGTCTTCTATTTAAATATAGAAGCAAGAGGTCTTCAGCCGGTTTAATCCCTGTTCAATGTCCTTAGTAACGTGATATGCAAAAATTGGCCTGAATCGGCTAGACATTCGATAATAAATAAGTATTGTGCACACAACCAATAGATCGGCCATGCAATAGAAATGCAAAAAAATATTTAATTGTTGTAACTGGTGGTTGTGACAACCAATAGTTTTCAGACTATTGTTTGTAACAACCATTTATTGGTGATGATAACAAAGAACTTAAAGTAATAGACTTTTTTAAAGAAATTAATATTCATAACTTCAAGCTGACCAGTCCGATTAGCCCTAACTCTGCAGCCTTAATATTTTGTTGAAATTTATTTATTTTATTAATGCACACAGAGAACATAATCGTTGCCACAATCGATTTTTTTGCAACCGAATACAACTCGAGTGTTCCATCAGCATAACCGAATGTTAGTTGGTACTGTGTAATTATCTGTAATTGGAAGTAAAGTATCGGTTAAATATACAAAGTAACCGTAACTCCAGAAAAGAATTTTTGAATATAAAAATCGACATAACGCAATCGTTCAACGAACAATTTTAAAATTTTCCCCTGAGGCAACAAAACTATGTGCCTTCTCACTTGAGTATTCGAAAACATAGGGAAGGACATGCCGAGAAAAAAGTGGAAAAGAAAATGAAAGATTTGAAACGAAAAAACTTAGATTAAACAATAAGCTTAAAGTCAGTGATAGTCGAATTATTTTATTCTAAAGGCGCTTCTTCAAATCAAAAAAAAAATCTATTAAACACCCCATTTTTTGGTTAGTTATCATCACCAATAATTGGTTACAACATTTTTTTTTGCAAAATTATCGGTTAGCACAACTTTCAGTTATGGCAAATAAATAGCTTTTTTGCGTTTTATTGGTATGACCTATCAATTAGTAGTGTACGATGATCATATATATCATATTGTGGTATGCCAAACCGAATATCAATTACGATTATACACTGTTGGTGATTGCAACCGAAATTCTTCGTATCCAACCGATTTTTTAAAGTTCCAACCGATTTCCAAAAATAGTTTTCTATGTGTGTTACAAAAGCCCAATGGGCCCCTCAACCCTATAAGGTTTGCCATCCATTAGCACTCTATAGTGTCTGCTGTTATATAGCTCATTTTGTTATTTATGGTCCTTTATGATTATTTTTTCTTCCAACATTTACGATATACTAATTGTTGGCCGAATGCAACTGACCGCAAGTAATCATTTATTTATGATTTCTATATGGCACACCGAAAACGATAGATGACTGGGCAATCCACCTTACACTCACTTACTCGCAGAAAAATTCAAAATGCAATTTTATGTTCAGGATATATAATCGTATGTCTATTTAATCATAGACAGGGACAAAATAGAAAAAAAAAACAATTCGCTAAACGATGTGTCATTAATATGAGGTGGCAAAAATTCCCAGTGAATTTTTAAAAAAAAAATACCAAAACGCCAACACGGAAGTGGGTATCGTGTGGCCACAGCGCTAGAAATTAGGCTAGAATTTTGTTAAAATACTAAAGACAAGCAGTGTATGAAACATTTAAGAATTAGTCAATATTTTTATATTCCAGAATCTGTGACTTTTTGTGCGATTTATGAATTTAAGCGAATTAAGAAAAATTTGGGATCGTACACTGGTAACACCCTGTATATATTTATACCCGTCAAATAATATCTTCAATGGCAACTTTGATTTCATGTGTTAACGCTTTAATTGTCTCCGAATGCTTTGCGTAACATTTGTGGCTTAATGGCTACCCACAGAAAATAATCCAAAGGTTTTGAATCACAGCTCTCAGACTGTCAATTGACATCAAAATTCTGACTGATTATTTGATTTTTCAAAACATTGCGTTTAATATCACTGGTTGCGTTGGCTGTGTGACATGTAGCCCCGCCTTGTTGTAACTAAATGTCGTTCATGTCATTCTCTTGAATTCTTGAAAACAAAAATTTGTTCACCGATGATGGTAACGGCGGCTCTTTCTTCATTTTTGAAGAAAAATTGCCCAATGATGCCGCCAGCCCAAAATCCACACCATACAGTGACTCGTGGATGCATTGGCTTCTTAATAGTCACGTGTGGATTCTCTGAACCCCGTATGTAGCAATTTTGCTTATTGACATAGCCAACGAGATGAAACCGAGCTCCATCTGAAAACAGGCTTTTCGGTAAAATTCTTTATCTCCTGCCAAACAATCGTCAGCCCATTGGCCAAAGTAAAATCGCATCGGATGGTGTTGATTGACAAAGTTTAACCTCTGCAATAAAACCAGAAATTTTAAATCTTGATTGAGTTGTATTTTCGTGGGCAATTGTGTGAAGAAAACTTGAAAAGTAAGGTTTACAATAGTAGTTCTCATTCGTTTGGGGAGAGCCTGGCCTTATAGTGTTCGGTTTTACTTTCAACAATTGCAGCAAGGCTTTCTGAAGAGGGTTGTCACGGACCCGAAATCATGATAAAAGTAGTGTGCAGCCACGAAAATCAATGTCACTTTGCCATTTTGTTAAAAACTTTTCTTCTATTTAAATATAGAAGCAAGAGGTCTTGAGCCGGTTTAATCCCTGTTCAATGTGTAAAAGCAACAGACCGAAATAAAACAAACGAGCTAATCATCTTTTAGTCACATAATCCTAATTCTGGCTTAGTAAAAAATTCACAACGTCATTATCGTCGTGAGGTCTGTCATCGCCATGGTCTCAGCAGGGTTACCGTTGAAAAATTTCAAGAAGTCGCACAAAACGGGGATTATTTTAAAAAAGTGTCATAAAAAGTGTATTTTAAAAAAAAAGTAGCAAACTTTTCGTAAGTTAATTTTATTAAAACAATACATTTAAATTTAATAAGAAAAGTAACAAACATCATAGTAAAAACTAAGTTCCATGAAATGAGAGGCAAATACACATTTAAACTAAAAAACAATTCAATTTCTGATCCTCCTGGACCCTCCACTATACAATAATAAAGCAAAAAAAAATGTAGCAAAATTTGCTTTAATTTTAGTATTCATATGTCCATATTGACTATTAATCGCCGGTTTTGACCATGCGGGCCACCTGAGCCTAGCGTTTTAGCAGCTTTGCTCTTTTTTGAGGTGTTAAAAAAGGTAAAAACGTTTTCCCCCCGGGGCCGATTTCGCCCAGTTACAATCCCAAACGGTTTGTGACCATAAGCCTGCATCATGCAAAATTTCTAAAAACTGGGTTGATCCGTTTGAACGATATAGTGCTTTCAGAAAACACGCGGACGGACATGGCTAGATCGTCTCAGCATATTACGACAATCTAGATTATATATACTTTATAGGGTCTCCGATCAGTATTTGGTGGTGCTGCAAACGGAATGACAAATTTAATATTCTCTTGCGTGAAGAGTATAAAACAAGTAAAAAATGTTAAGTTTGGCTGTGCCGAACTTTGGATACCCTCCACCAGACTCCCAAATAAAACCAAATTTGGTGCGGAAGTGTGTTATATATAAAAATCTTTATGTAGAAAATTTCGTTTCGATAGGTTAAGCTTGTGGTGAGTTATCGTCATATTATTTCTCAAAGCCCATGGGACCGTTTGTGTGGGAGGTACCAGTAGGGCTTTTCCGATCTCAGCAGAATTTGGCGCAGAGGTTGTTTTATATAAAAATCTTTATGTAGAAAATTTCATCTCGATAGGTCAAGTTTGTAGTGAGTTATTGTCATATTATTTTTCAAGGCCCATGAGACCGTTTGTGTGGGAGGTACCAGTAGGGCCTTTCCAGTAGCGCAAAAGTCTGTTCTATATTACGACTTGAGCAGTTTTTAATTCTGGTTCGAGACCTTTATGTTGTTTCTTTTTCGGAATCAACGTAAAATGAAGAAATTGGTGAAATGTATTTGCTACGGTTGCCAGGCAGACTGTACAGCTGTTTCTAAACCAGCCAAAGTTTTTCTTCAGCTGTCTTTGGCAACGATTACTTCGGCCACAAATCAAATGACTTATACGGGAGACTCTGTTCTATATACTAATCTATATGCCGAAAATTTCGTCTCGATAGGTCAAGTGTGTGGTGAGTTATTGCCATGTTATTTTCAAGGCCCAAGAGACCGTTAGTGTGGAAGGTACCAGTAGGACTTTTCCGATCTCAACCGAATTCAGCGCAGAAGTGTGTTGTATATAGAAATCTTGATGTGTAAAATATCATTTCGATAGGTCAAGATTGTGGTGAGTTATAGTCATATTATTTCTCAAGGCCCATAAGGCCGTTTGTATGGGAGGTACAAGAAATGGTGGCTCAAGCTAAACCATTTTTGCATAGATGATTGCGCCTATATAGAGATTATTATTTGCAAAATTTCAGTGATTTTGCTCAAAAAACTGGACGGATATTTCCAAATAAAAAACTAATTTTTATGAGGTAGTGTCGGTTGAGGGTCTCCAACACCAACTTCCCGTAAAGCTATAAAGCCCATTTTCAATACCAACCATGCTAGGTTAACTACACATGTAGTCAGCTCCCTAGCTGTTTTCATGCAGGCTCTATCTTGTTTTCAACAGACGGACAGCCGGACAACATGGCTAGATCGTTTTAGAACGAGAATCAAGAATATATATACCTTGTTGGGTCTCCGATGATTATTTCAAGGTGTTACAGACAGAATGACAAAACTAATATACCCTCCATTGTATGGTGGAGGGTATAAAAATCCAAACATCAACAGTCGGGCATGGTACACTACATTATATTATACCCTGCTCTACTGGATGCGCAGATGAGCCAACTGAAACTAGGCTTTTGGGCTCCTTGAAATCATGAACCGGATTCTTAATATATCCAGATTTTAAAAATAATTTCATATGGATTCTTTGGGTTTGTTGTAAAAGTTTAAACTTCGGTACCCATATGTCCTTGAATGAATGGGCCGGATTTTCGGCAACCTCAAATTAATGTTGCAAAAAATGATATAATAGAACTTTTTGATACATTTTCGGCATCGAAAGTACCGTTACAACCGCGGCTCTACGGCTTACTTGATACATTTTACCAATGTTCCGAACTGTTGGCATTTTTACCCATAAAACACACTGTTGTGATGGTTATTCTACCAAGCATTTTCAGTTACTGATCAATCCTGATGAAATGTTCCAAATTTCCTTAAGACTGGATGTAATATGTGCGTTTCAGAGATATGCGGCGGGACAGTTTGAAGGTTGTCTTCGCAACCTGTGTGCAATACACATAGGTGACAGCGCATAGAGAAAGGGAACTAAGGGTAAAAAAATAAATTTTCATTTTTTTCTTTTTTTGATGTGGACAACATCTGAGCATCGAATGAGACCGATCCCATGCCCCAAAATTGTTCCCTCCCAGAGATATGCGCGTTTTATGAAAGTGAAGTCGACGATTCTAAGCGCAAATAGAAAGGGACCTAATCTTTAAAATAGCTCTCCTGAACAAAACTGGTTTTTAACCTTAGGTACCTTTCTATTTTGCGCGTCACATATAGATGCTCTGACACACTACTACGAGTATCCATAATGCCTAGCGTAGGCGCCAGGTTGTAACCAAATAAATTATAGTAGTTTTTTCCCCGGAGCAACCCTTAACCCTAGAAATAAGACTACGCGTATATTTTAAAAGCAATACACACATTTTGAGTTGTGAAAAGTAGCAAAAATTTAAAAAAGTGACAAAAAAAGGGGATTTATGAAAAAGGCGCAGCAAAAGTCGCATGGCTTTCAAAAGGGTCAAATTGTCACTTTAGTCGCACAACGGTAACGCTGGGTCTGGGTGCTTGGGTTTGAGCCTGAGTAGACTTCTTTGAACCTAAAGCCTCCAACCAGACAGTAGTTGGCTGAACGTGCATAAAACACTTAAACGTACCTTAAACTGCACATTAACTCTAAAGACATCCCCTATGACTCAGAGAAATAAAATAAGATTGTAGCGCAAAAAAAATCAAATTTATATTTTCGAATATTTTCCTTTTCTTGCCAAATATAAATACAAAGGTAACCTATCTCCAATCGGCTTACTCGACACAGCACAATATCGAGTGCGCACGCAGTTTCTCCAAAAATTTATATAATTACTTTTGTATGAATGGCTGTCATTTACATGATTATTTCCATTGTACGCGTTCAAGGTTAAGTTTAGCCAAAAACAATGGAGACAACATCAGAACTGACAACGCCGCCAGTCATCACAATAATCAGTTGACATACATTTTGGACAATGACCAAATGACCGCATGACCAAATTTTCAATGCTATCTATCAGTAGGCCCATGCCTGACCTACAAGAATTGGGTCAAATTCTTGAAGTAACGACAAGAAGTTTTTTATGGTAATTCCAATGACCACAAGGCTCCTGGAGGGGGTATCTATGAATTAAGTGTGTATAGTATTAATGGTTGACCAAAAAAAACAGAAAGGGTCACTAAACGCACGTTATCCTTAAAGGAGTTTTAATATTCAACGACACAATGGTGACAGTGTTGGGCATATCAACTGAGTCACGGGTAAAGTATGGAAGAGAAATCCCATGGAGATGGAGAAATGGGGAGAATATTCAAGGCAATTCTAAGAAAATAAGAATTTTAAATAAGTGCACATGTTGTGGAAACAACACGGGAACTATAATAATAAACTACAGTGTTCTGCCAAGAAACCGTGAACGATTGTACCTCGCCACAAGTTTGCCCTATTTATTTTTTACGTTCATGAATGGTTTTATTAAATTATATGTTAACGAATAAGATATTCAAAGACAGTTTTCAATTGATATATTTCAGAAGCTGTCAGAGGAACGTCTCTCCTATAAAAGAAGTAAAAACGTCGTTGAGGTCGTCCAGGCCGAACCTTTTATACACCCTTCATTGTCACTAAGCTACTAAAGCCCATAACATAAATAGACCGTTTTTTCGGCCCTACGGCCTATGCATCCGACCCTAAACTCAGCCAAACTATCACCGAACATCAGCTTGCAGCTTCTTTTTCCATTTATACTTATACATAAATTCTGGGACACAGGTCTTCTAGACGCAGCGCTTAAAGAAGGAGTAATTACCGGATAAAGGGCGACCTCACAAAATGAAAGAACTGGAGAGGAATAGCCTTACTAAGTATGCTACACGCAGAGAAATAATATAGTTACTATAATATGTTATCCGCAACAAGAGTATGTTAGTCGCAACCATAGTATTGTTTTTTGAATTTCATGATAACAATAGAATGATTGCCGCAATATTAATATTGCTTTAATGTGACAATAGTATTATTGCCAAATTTAAAAATGAAAATATGATTGAAGCAACATAACAAACATGGTTGGTGCGACAAAAGTATTGTTTTTTTGTGTTTTATGTTAACAATAATATGATTACGGCAATCATATTGTATGATTGTAATGTTTCTTATTTTATGTATGTATGAATGGTTTTTAAAACAATATTATTGTTGCGATACCAAAGCAATAAAATTACTTTTTATATGCAAGCTAAAATTTTTAAAACTTTTTGCTTTCAATTTGTTTAATTGAAATATTTTTAATTAATTAAACGCTTACGTTTTTAAACGTTTTTTCCATTTATAAATAATCACTTATATTATTTTAAATTCAATGTGTTTTTAATCTATTTGCTTTATAAAAATCTTTATTGTTAACCCAATCCTTATAAATAATTTTAAGAATCATAGTATGGTTGAATGGGATCATAATATGGTTGCGTGTTAATCATACTATTGCTGTTAGGATCGTACTATGGTTGTATGTCAAACATACTATTGTTGTGAGTATCGTACTATAGTTGTTGGGATCATAGTATGATTGAGTATGAATCATACTATGGTTGTGGGGATCATAGTATGATTGTGTGTAAATCATAATATTGTTGTGAGGATCATAATATTGTTGTGCCCAACAGTAGTATGATGCTCTTCGAATATTGTCACCCCAACCATACGTTTTTTCTGCGTGTATATAAGGTAATCGCGAGCGTTCTTAACATAAGGCTTTCCACAGCGCTCAACGCCACGCATCGATTACAGCAAGTTGCATTCCGCCCGCAAGATCCTGTGTTGACCACGCTAGCTGTCTTAGGATTATCGTCGAGCAGTCTGTAGAGTGGCGATCGTGTGTCAACCTCATGTTTATCGTTTTTGATACGCTGCAAAGGAGTCCCAGAGAAAAATATATCTCTAACAGCTATTTTTTACTCTGATGTCAATTGCCGGGTACTACACGTGGATCGAACCGAAGAGGTGTAAGACAGGGATGTGTTTTATCGGCTCTTTTATTCAAAATCGTCCTAGATACCACTACAGTAAATGGCACACGCGCCTGCAGAGACATAAGCTGGGGATTGCAGGGCCGCCTGGAAGACCTTGACAATGGGGATGATACGTATCCGCGTCCTTGCGCATAGATATGCAGAAAAACAACAGATCTTGGAAAAAATATGGGCTAAAGAGGGACTGAATATTAATGCAGCGAAGAACCAAATGATGCGCATCAATACATCGAACAACACAGCCATTTCTTCTCCAACACCAGCCCGTGGAAGACGTAAAATCCTTTAGGTAAATAGACTGCACCTTTACAACAACAGGCGGGTCATGCCAAGAAATAAGGATCAGGGTAGATAAGGTGAGACAGGCATTTAGTATGCGTAGCCCTGAATGGCGATCCTCCCAACTGTCGAGCGACACTAAACATAGAATATTTAATTCCAAAGTGAAGTCTATCCTGCTGTATGGCAGCGACTCTTGAAATGCTGTACCCAAAGACATCAACGGCAGCCAAGTATTTGTCAATATCAGCCTTCGTAGAATTTTACACTTATTCTAGATCGCACGTATTACCCACTAAACAGACATCCAAGTCGACATACGTAGCCGGAAGCGTTGGATCGGGTACACACTGGGGAAAGCACCAGATGATATCAGCAGAATGGCCATACATTGGAATCCTCAGGGTCAGAGACATGTCAGAAGACCAGATCACACATAGAGAAGATAGCTGGTCAAATCGGGCAAAAGGAAAAATTTTTTCCTTGCCAGACTTCAACTTCTCCGGAATTAGTGAACTTAATAAAAGTAAATATTTCCGATCTCTTTTTTAATGTTCAAAGATGTTCAAATTCTATAGAATCTGTAAATGTAATGAAATGTAAATATAACTTGCGGACAAAGCTTATCTTTGGATCGTTTAAGGAGGCGCACTTAACATTACGAAAATGGACACTTCAGTTGTGTACAGGGTGGTTCATTCACGACTGGACACATTTCACAAGCGTATTCCTTGGCTCATATCATGAAAATATGTCCATCTTCAACCATGCCCCAAAATGCAAGGGGCGAAATGGCAGCGCTTTGAAAATTTTCGGATTGGTGGTCGGAGGGATATATTTTCATGAAATTAGCCAAGAATTAGGATGGTGAAATTTGTCCAGCCGTGAATGAATTTGCCCTGTACGTGTGGGTCTAAAAACTGTACGTTTTATTGTGTGAAATGTTCACTAATAAACTTGGATATTAGGCCACTGTACTCTAATTAAATTAAATTTTATTTCGAATCGAAATATTTAAGTATTTTAAAAAACTGCCTTTAATTATGTCTATGACGCATAAAAGGCCGAAAATTCGGTTGTTACAACTACTCCGTTCTCTGTTGGTATAAAAAAAGAGATTGTTTACGCGGCACTTCCTGTTCAGAAGATCAAACTTTACTGACATGCTGTCTCAGAAAACAGCACTTAGGGTCCAAACAAATTGGACCCATGTCCATTGGAGCCCACAAATTTGCCCATTTATGGACTCTTCAGTTCTCAAATCAATTGAGATTTGAATACGATATCAAAACCTTTGTAATTAATTGTAGACCACGGTGGTGCGATGGTTAATGTGCTAGACTATTGAAAATGTAAACACAGGTTTAAATCAGAGCACAGAGCCGAGTATCTTTAGTTGGCTTCGAGCCGCCGCCTCCGACTTTTTTTTGCAAGCCGCGGCAAAATTGTAAATGAGCGGCTGATTCGAGAAAAGTTTCTCCTTAAGGAATGTTCAGTGAATTATGTTTGTATTTATTTATTTAAAAATCTGAGTCAAATTAAGGAAAGCAACAGAAACTTTATTTAGCAAAAGAAGCTCACTCAGGACATCTTGGTATATTTTATGTATACAGTTTAAGAAGTTTACCACATTTTTTGACAAATTTTTCCACTGAAAATCGTAGCTAGGATATTCTACCTACTGACTTCGTGGTATGTTTAATGCAAACCCGTCTTTGAGAAACATTGAACTGTCAACCACGTTGAGCTTTGAAACTAAAGCCGAGCATTCGTTTTAGGGCTGTTTTTAAATACTTTGCAATTTCCGTAAAGAAAACTAAAACGATTCAACAAAAAAAATTGTAACAATACGAGAATTGGTATATATTTTTCTGGCCTAGACAACACTAAGTGTTGCCTGGCGCCATCTGTCATTTCCGTTGGAAAGTTTGACATTTTTTAGCATAAACGTACTTAGAACGTTTTGACGTACGACCATCATTTTTGTTGTTTACAGTGACTTGAAAAAATTCATTTGGCAAAAAAATGGAATTAACTCGTGAACATTTTCGTGCGATCAATTTTCCACAACTTTCGATGTGGATTATCGCGACAAGAATGCATCGATGAACTAAAAATCTTTGTATGGCGATGAAGCACCATCCTATAGCACTGTGAAAAACTGGTTTAATGAATTCAATCGTGGTCGACGCTCGCTCAAAGACGAAGGTCGTCAAAAACGGCCGTTGTGCCAAAGAACATTGATGCCGTGCTTGAACTGATAATGCAAGATAGTCTTGTGGCATACCGTGAGATAGAGGCATCCTTGGGCATTTCTTCCACCAGCATACATGCGATATTGCGAACACCTGGCCGTAAAAAAGGTTTGTTCTCGTTGAATCCCGCACAATTTGACAATCGCTCAAAAAAAGGCTCGTGTCGATTGATGCAAAGAAATTTTAAAAAAAAAATACAATCTTGGTGCTTCAAAAGACGTTTATAAGATCGTCACAGGTGACGAATCATGGATCTATGCTTATGAGCCCGAAACAAAACAGTCATCGACCGTGTGGGTCTTCGAAGACGAGCCAAATCCAACGAAAGTTGTTCATGGAAGAAGCACTTCCACAATGGTCTCCTGTTTCTTCGGCATAACTGGTTATGTGGCGACTGTTCCCCTTAAGCAACGTAGGACGGTCAATTTGTTTGCCTGAAATTGTGGCTCAAACCAGCGCCTTTTTGACCGGCCAAAACGTCGAATTGATGGGTCATCCGCCGTACAGCTCTGACTTGGCACCCAAGGACTTCTGTTTATTTCCGCACATCAAGAAAAAAAAACGCGTGGTCAACGACTTTTTTCGCCAGAAGATGCTGTTGAAGCGTTCAAAGCCCATGTTTTGGAGGTGTCTCAATCGGAGTGGAAAAAGTGCTTCGACAATTGGCTTGAGCGCATGCAAAAATGTATAAATCATGCTGGAGAATACTTTGAAAAACAATAAAACCATTTTTGATGATAAATATTCGCATTTTCATTATTAGGCTAGAAATATATATAGCAGCCCTCGTATAATGTCGATTTCTATCCACGGTATGACACATCCTTGGACGAATTATCAATTCTTAAGTGTGGCAAGTAAGTCTCACTGTTGTAGTTAATTAATAGTTCTGAGCAATTATTATACCATATTTTCGATTAAGGACATTTTCGACCAAAGGCTATAAATTAAACTCCATGATGAGGCATTCCCACTAACCAAAATGATTTTCATTATGTTCGTTTAGGTAAAAACACTTCATGCCTCCCTTCCTGTTATTTACAATAAATGTCCTTCCAGCAAAATATGACAGCCAACACACAAAGTTCGAGTGAGTTGGCTGTCATATTTTGCCTTTTATTAGCACAAACTCATAATTAAAGTCAATTTAATTGAATTCCATGGAACTTTTAACCTTGAAGCACAAATATCGTACACTCGTTTCTTTTGTCCGACAATTAATAAGAATGTCATGTGGCATTAATCGAATTGAAATCGAAGGTGATTTTCTTTCGTCGGCACAATTCACCTTCGGATATTTGTACACGCACGAAATGCGGAAATTCTCTATGCTGTTGTAGTGCAAAATAGCCAACACAATAACGGAAACGGAAACAAAAAAAACATATAAATTTTTTATTCGGGTCTTTGAACAATTTCAAAATGTACACCCTCAATGGTACTTTTTTCCCCTATCTTATGGTGAAAATAATTTCGATTAGTTTAAATGCGTTTCCCTACTGCACCAACCTCGTTGCAATGCCGGTGTGATGGGGGTACTTATATAGTTGCCAGCCAATCAATCAATCGATTATACTGTGCAACAACCTTTAGGATTTTCTTCATTGATCTGAGTATGGTGCAAATTGCTTAAATTATTTTCAGTCATAGCTTCCAAAACATTAGAACAATAAGCTGTAAAAGTTTGGGCATTGCTACTCAAACCTCTTTAAGATTATTTGGAAAAGGACTCTACTTTACTCTATAAAATATCTGTTGCACTGTGTAAGAATGTGGTATAGATTTGTAATGATTTCGTTGCCATTGACATTGAATGTGGGAAATGTAATAAATTTCGAAAGTGTTTTCAATTCACAATAAAACAATTTACCTACATCAATCAAAGGATATAATAAGGCTAACTCAATTTATTTTGATTTTATTTGTGTAACAGTGACAAAGTATACGCTTGACGTTTCGCTAAGGAACTCTTGAAAACCTGGTAGAAAGGTTAATACCGGAGCTTAAGTTTTCAATACCTTATTCAGAATACCGATTCAGAATAACTTTCTGATTAACGATGTCCATCCTTTACTCTCTCTATCGATCGTTGAAATCACAGTATAAGTATAAGTCCCAAAAAAAACCTATTTTGACAAAAATTTTCAAATTCTTCAGGTGTGGGCAAAAGTCAACTCTATTTAAATTGGTCCACATCGGACGATAATTTAATATCATAAAGGGTGTTTTTCAGACGTGTGGTTTTTAAGAAGAAAAACGCATAATATTTAATGTTATGGCCAAGAATTTAGCTTTATTATAGACATAAGGACTTGCCATTAAGTTTTAAATTGATTTCGGGTAAGTGGCCGCCGCCGCTGGTTCGAATAAATTTTAGCCGATAGTCCCAATTTTCGACCACTTTTTGCAGCAACACGTCAATCGTGTCGGGCTTTTCTGCGTAGACAAGCGACTGCACAAACCCGACAAAAATTAGTCTAGCGGTGTTAAATTGCAAGATCTTGGAGATAGCGCCGTCGTGTTGGAACCAAAGGTCGTCCACATCAACACCTCTACGAGTAATTCAGGCAGGAAAAAAGCATTAAACTTGGCTCAATAGCATTCCCTATTAACTGTAAAATTATGGCTGGCTTAATTTTTTGTAGAAATAAGCCCAAAGATTCCCTCTGCCCATAAAACAAGCCAAACAGTGACTTTTTGAGCATGTGACGGCGTCTCAACAATCGCTTGTGGATTTCCATTACTCCAAATGCGACAATTTTGATTATCAACGTACCCATTCAACCAAAAGTAAATGAACAAGAGTTTCTTGTAAAAATCAGGATCGGTGCCCATCTCGTTTTGGGTCAATTTACAACGATTTGCAAACGTTGTTCCTTAGTAAGTCTATTCATTATGAAATGGCAAAGCAAACTGAGCATAAATCAAGTTGTCAAAAAGATTAACTCTGAAAAAAGTCTGTCTAGATTGAAAACCCCACGTCTAAAAATACCCTTTCCAATTTTCTAATTTCCGTACCTGCAGCTCTTAATAATGTCGTTGCGAGTGTCCAATAATCAACTCTATTGAAATTGAAGCTAATCGATCTATGTTCTCGAATAGCCCCCACAAGAAGGTTCCTCTCGATTTATGATCATGCCGCTCCTGAAGTCGATCATGCTTAAATTTCGCAAAGTACGTTATTAGGGACCATTAAATAAGTGGAGGAGTTGGAATATATTGGTCTTTGTTTTTCAATAACCCTAATGCCGATGTCCTTTCTGATTGAAGATACCGCCCCTCTACAGGCTACAGTTAGAGGAAAACAGGACCCAATATGATCCAATGGTGAGCTACTTGTCACAAGTAACGCACCATGCGGAACTTAAGCACAATCGGAATTAATTTATGGCTTCTTAACCAGCTGCAGAAGGGTCATTGGTCACAACTAGGAAATAAACCACAAAAACCAATACTGGCTATATGATTTTGTTGTAATACCGTTTCTGTTCTGGAAGGTGATAATGGAAAAAAAAAGCCCCAGAGCTGGTTCGAACGTATAACCGCTACTCTTAGAACGACTCTATCTTAAGCTCTATTTGCTTCCCATAACTATCCGACTTTTTGCCACAAAGCCACTGAAGAACAAGGACTATGATCATGCCAGCATTTGTGAGTGTACTCTATACCTATTTTCGATCCAGGTTTTCAAACGAGAATGCCAGATGAATCGGTCTACATGATTGGCCTACGTTTCACGGAGAATGTAATTCAATTATTAACTGATAGGTCAATGTCACTCAGAGGAGTTGTATGCGGTATCTGCTTGGATCAGCTGCATTTGAAACTGTATCTCAAGCTACCGGACCATTGTAGCATTATTCAAGCCGAAATCATGGCCAGACGAATTGCCATAAGTTCACTGAAGAAAGTCCTTCTGGGGGATTTAGAGAGGCATTCTTCGGCCA
Source organism: Hydrotaea diabolus (assembly GCA_963513945.1). Lineage (NCBI taxonomy): Eukaryota > Metazoa > Arthropoda > Insecta > Diptera > Muscidae > Hydrotaea > Hydrotaea diabolus. The sequence goes on along the minus strand of OY740720.1, from coordinate 28,811,689 downwards.
ACACTCGTAAGGGTTCCTGAGCAAAGGGACATTTAGACACAGCTAATGGCAAAGCTGACAGACTTCCAAAAGCTGGCGACTCCTGGAATTTAAATGAGAGAAGCAGTGATATTGGCATTCCTCTCGCTATGGGTATGCAGTTTATATCACAGAAACTCTACAAGTTGCTATATATATTTCTGGCCTAGGCAATACTAAGTGTTGCCTGGCGCCATCTGACATTTCCATTGGAAAGTTCGACATTTTTTAGCATAAACGTACTTAGACGTACTTTTTTGACGTACGACCATCATTTGTGTTGTTTACAGTGACTTGAAAATCAATCAATTTGGCAAGAAATGTGATTAACTCATGAACATTTTCGTGTGATCATTTTTTACAACTTTCGAGGTGGAAATCATGCATCGATGAACTTAAATCTTTGTATGGCGATGAAGCACCATCCTACTTGTATAGCACTGTGAAAAACTGGTTTAATGAATTCGTCCACAATGGTCGTCCAAAAACGGCCGTTGTGCCAGAGAACATTGATGCCGTGCGTGAACTGATAATACAAGATCGTCATGTGACATACGTGAGATAGAGGCATCCTTGAGCATTTCTTCCACCAGCATACATTTGATATTGCATGAACACCTGGCCGTAAAAAAAGGTTTGTTCTCGTTGGATCCCGCACAATTTGACAATCGCTCAAAAAAACGCTCGTGTCGATTGGTGCAAAGAAATTTTGAAAACATACAATCGCGGTGCTTCAAAAGACGTTTATAAGATCGTCACAGGTGACGAATCATGGATCTATGCGTATGAGCCCGAAACAAAACAGCAATCGACCGTGTGGGTCTTCGAAGACGAGCCAAATCGAAAGTTGTTCGTGAAAGAAGCACTTCGAGGCAAATAGTTTCTGTTTCTTCGGCAAAACTGGTCATGTGGCGACTGTCAATTCTGAGTGGTTCACCACAATTTGTTTGCCTGAAGTCTTCGGAGAAATTCGAAAAACGAACAAGAGAAGACGAATCATTGTGCACGATGACAATGCGAGCTCTCACCCATCGGCTCAAACCAGCGCCTTTTTGACCGGCCAAAACGTTGATGGGTCATCCGCCGTACAGCCCTGACTTGGTACTCAATGACTTCTTTTAATACCAGCACATTAAGAAAAAAATGCGTGGTCAACGATTTTCGTCGCCAGAAGATGCTGTTGAAGCGTCCAAAAACCGTGTTTTGGAGGGTCCAGTCGGAGTGGAAAAAGTGCTTCGACAATTGGTTTGAGCGCGTGCAAAAGTGTATAAATCATGTTGGAGAATACTTCGGAAAACAATAAAACCATTTTTGATGATAAATATTCGCATTTTCATTATAAGGCCAGAAATATATAAAGCAGCCTTCGTACTTACACCCAGGCGGTCATTAGATTACTAAAGAAAGTAGAGAGAATATAGATAAACATTCGTCGGCCAACACTTATATGGGTTCCTGGGCAATGGGACATTTAGGGTAATGGCTCAGCTTACACACTTGCAAAAGCTGGCGACTCCTGAAATTTAAATGAGTGTAGTGGTGATAATGGCATTCCTCTCGCGATGGGTAAGTAGTTTACATCACAGAAACTCTATCTCATTGCTTAATATAGATGGGAAGAGAACCCACCTGCATGGAGACCAGAGGTATCTGGCCTACTTTGAATGAGCAGAGAACGCGGACCACAATTAATATACCAAGAATCTATCTAAGAAACCCCATTGCGGTCATCACCAGCCACTGGCCTTTGTGTGTACACTTTAGGAGACTGGGACTGTCATACAACGACTTCTGGAGAAGTTTCAACAATGAGACAAGGAGGAGACAACTGAATATCTTCTCTGCCACCGCCTTGCTTTTGTGGACTTAAGACGTTAAATGTTTGGTCAACAGATATCTACAGATAAAACCTACCTCTCCAATGGTTATATGGGTAACATCCACACCTTCATCATGTCACAGACTGGTTAAAGGATAATAGAGAATGTGGACAGGTTGCATAGAATAAATTATTCGCGACGAACATGTGATATTACAACGGAACCTACCCTTGCACCCAAGTGAGCTATTCTTCGGGCGGCTGACAATTAAAACTAATCTAGCTAGAAGAAGAAACACAATCCGGAAGCGACTTTTGTGATGGGCTATACGAAAACATGATGGGCTATACGAAAACATGACCCATATGGTCCAATTTCCCCAACATTAGTAATAAGTCGTTTACAACGCAATATGCTTAACTTAAGCTAGATCGAAATAGTTTAGATGGATGGGCATCGTTAAATTAAATCCGATAAGAGATTCTGGGTCGATCAGTACAAAAAATGTTGAATCTATCATATATTAGTTTAGGTGTTACGGGTTGCCGTGGTGTGTTGGAAGTTTGCACGACTATCATGTCAGTAAAACATGGTTCAACTCCGAACATCTAAAAGTTTTTCAGCTGTGTATGTCCACCTCATAAATGCCGGCGACTCAACGAGTAAGAGATTTATCTCTAAGCCATGTCAAAACTTCTCTATAAAATGCATTAGCCCTTTAGTTCTGACTTGGTCCTGGTCCGTGAGTATACGAACTATATCGTGCATAGATCATTGATTTTTTTTTTTTTTTTGGGATGTTGCAGGAGTTAAATAAGTAATTTGTATACGAACAAAAGCCCTAAAGTAAAATATTCTGTAGCAGTTTGTGGTACAGAAGCCTATAATAAAATACCGACTGTTTGGAGACATTGTTTAAAAAGAGCTATACAGTTGGAATGGAAAGACAAAGAAAGTAAAAGTTGGCAAAACAATTTTGAAAAAGGTCCTTTACATATTACCCAACTTAAAAAACCGCGCCCAACCAACTGTCATTACAGTTTCAACATTTAAATTTAGAATCCCATTTCCAAAATAAAATCCCTAAGTTAGAGATGAATTCCCTTTACTGGCAACACTACAGTTTGTGATGCTCTGTGGCATGTTTTAAAAGCACTATTTATGAGACCCATTGTTTTGAAAAAATTGTGTTGATATAACCAAATGTTGGTGATGTGAACTTAAATTTCGTCATAACCAAAACGGTTTATTTAATGGTAATTTTGTTTTGGTTTGACTATTGATTTGAAATCAATCGTTCAAACAAATGTGGAATGTGGATTAATAAATCAAAAAACTCTTTTCTGGAGATTGAAATACTTTGTATGTTCCTTCAATTCCAATTACTGAAAATTACAGAGTACTCACTAACATAAGGTTGTACAGACAAAATACTTGAGGTGCAAGCAAACTCAAACATTCGGTTGGCAAAAAAATGTATAGCAACGAATCTGTTCTCTGAGTGTATTAGATTACACCATAAGTGTTGTTAGAATCCACTCTAAAGTCAAGGAATTCCGAAATTAAATCCAGCAATTCTAGCCTTTTGCTGGAAAACAAAACTCACAGTATTTTAGAAAGTACTTCGTCATACAGGGTGAGCCATTTTAAATTTGATTCGACTGTAAAAAAAAAATACTGATAATTTTTTAAAATTTCTGTTTTTATTGAAAAGGTTGAACTTTGTCATTTAATAATGAAACACAATATGATGCATATGACTACCACAGCTGGTTCGGCAGTTCCTCATCCGATCAACCCAACTTTTCAGTACATTTTCGATTGTTTTGGGTCTAATCTCTTTAATGGCAATTTCGATTTCATATTTCAACGCTTTAACTGTCTCTGGATGCTTTGCGTAACGTTTACCCTTAATGGCTCCCCACAGAAAATCAGCCAAAGGGCTCAAACCACAGCACCGGGCGGCGAATTGACATCACAACTTTGGCTGATTATTCGATTTTCCAAAAACAGTGCGTAAAATATCGATGGTTGCGTTGGCTGTGTGACTTGTGGCAACGCCCCGCCCCGTCTTGTTGAAACAAAATGTCATCCACGTCATTCTCTTGCATTTTTGGAAACAAAAATTCTTTGACGGAGCTTTCGTTCCTTACTCATTTTCGAAGAAAATTGGCCCAATGATGCCACCAGCCCAAAATTCACACCAAACAATGAGTCCTTGTGGTTGCGTTGGCTTCTTAATTGTCACGTGTGGATTCTTTGTGCATATGGACAATTTTGCATATTGACATAGCCACCGAAATGAAAATGATCTTCATCTGAAAACACAACTTTTCTTTAAAATTCTTCATCTCCTGCAAAACAATCTTCAGCCCATTGGGCGAAGCTAATAATGTTCCATTTTTAAATGACAAAGTTAAGCCTTTCCAAAAAAAACAGATATTTAAAAAAACGTACGGTACTTTTGTTTACAGCCGATTCAAATTTTAAATGGTCCACCCTTTATTTCTTCGCCGTCCTTTATTGGAGAGAAGGCATTTTGAGGAACTATAGATAGTAATATTGAGATACATGTCCGCGGTTTTTAGAAAATATGTCGGCTATCCATTGAAGGAAATCGTAAAGGAGCCTAGTGGTCTCCTTGCCGATCGTCATTCAGTGTAGCTGACTTCCTAACCGTATATTTACAATACATACTTATATATCAATACAGTATTAAAACAGAGTTGATACATTGTGTAGTTACTTAATAATAAGTTAATATCATCAATTAAGAAAAAAAATTATCTTCCTGCGTTTCCATTGTTATATGTATTGCATTCGCTTTGTATCTACTTTTATTTGGATGCCTTTGTTGCTTTTCCTTGCGCATTAACTACAATAGTGTTGCAAATGGGAACAAAATGCATTGTCAAAATTTTCAAAGTTGCACTTACGAACACATTGTAATGAAATACTACAAACCAACATGCGTTTAGGAAGACAGCCTGTCATAAAATGTAATATAATAGTATTTCTTATTAACCATTTTATTCCCCCCGTAGTGTAAATTTATTCTAACATTAACCGACACTAGTTTGTCAATAACACTTAAACGAAGAAAAGGTCATTTCACATTTTCAGCTGAAATGCAAAAGGCAAAATGTGATGCAAAATGTATGACCCTGACATGTTAGATATCAGCTGGTCCAACGTTCTACTTAATGTGCGCGAGTGCACAATCACCGACACAGAACGGCAACTGAAAACAATCGTTTTTATATCAGGTCCACCCTAGCGTGTGAGTAACATGTACGGTCATATCAATTAACACTTGTACGCCTTTAATTAAAAGCACTTATACGACAAGAACACTACTTGCAAAGAATTTTCCAAAGTTTCCTTTGTCGTCAGAAATTTCCATGACAAAAAAAACGATAAAATACAAGTATAATCGATCAACTGTAAGGGGTTTAAACAAAAACTAAAGTTTTTCATAAAATTTAATATTATATTTAGGGCTTTATCCTCTATTTTGTTGGTCACTTCTCAGGTAAGCCGATAAGATTTCGTAGAACTTTATCAAATTGAATAAAGGTGAATTAATTTCGACAAAAAACGTACAATCTACGCATCTCTAACTTGAAATGTAAGAAAATAACTTTTTATTTGCTCCAGCTGATTTAACAGGATTCCTTTCAAACCCCCTTAATATTAGTAAATATCATTTCCATGTTTCTTTAAACAAAAAATTAAACTGCAATTCTAAAAAACTCCACAAAAGAAATACAACTTTGGCCAAACACTTTCATGCACAAACACACTCGCATACATACACACTTCGTTTGTTCTTACTACACAAAAAATGTTGCACAATGACCCTGTCTTCCATCGGCCAGTGGTTATGGTCAATGTCCTATTGAACTGCCACAAAAACTCACTCAAAATGTATGCAAATTTATGCAAATTGCATGGAAAAAATAAACGGAATGAACTCTTATAAACTCTTATACACACAAACACTATAAATTATATTTTGCTTTCACACGACACGACAGCACTTGTTTCTGCACGCCTTCAGCCAGCCAGACACTTTATTTTAAAACTTTAAAATTCTTCGCTACATGTGTTCTTCATTTTGTTGTGTTTGCACTTTTAGCAAGTCTCTTTTATTTTTGTAGTCCTACCAAGAAACGTCTTTAAAGTTCGCGTATCCTTCGATGACTGTGTCATATCCGGTTCATGCACAATTGTTTTATCTAATTTTCGTATTCTCCTACAGTTTGTGTACGTTCCGTTTTCTTCTTTGCTACGGTCTTGTCTTTAGAAAGAGAGTGAGTCGTTGAGAGAGCGTGAGAGAATGGCATACACTTGTTGTTAGTACGTTCTTAATTGACAACAATGTGTTGTTGTTGTTTGTATTGTTGTTTTAATTGTTGTTGTTGTTATCATTGCTAGTGTAAAACATTGCATTCCATTGAGCGGTCCTTTCGCAGGTTTGTTGTGAATTTCGTAGCCTTACACAACAGAACATGCACAACCCCATACAAATTTACCCAGCGGATAACATGACAAGGCCTTCTCATAAGAAGACTTTCTAGAAGGCCTCTGTGAAAGATGGACGAAATGAGTATTTATCGAAAAACAAAACAAAAATTTTGCGAATTCTGTTTTGTTATGTTTGAAGTGTGCGGATTTATTTTTTTTTTTTGTGTTTCATTTTTGATTTTTCTAGTGTTCTTGTGATTTTGTACAAACGAATGTGTGTGCGTGTGTTTTTCTCCACTATTGCAAAGAAAATGCACATCGCTGATCTTGTACAATTAATTGTCTTGCTTTTTACATCCAATACACTTTCGAGTATGCCTTCCAAAATTTGTCATTCAAAATGTCTTCTTTGCAAATAAAAAAACGATTCCCTACACATTCTCACGTCGCTTTCTAAAAAACCGAACACAACCACGTCGTTGTCGTACGGCGGACGGCTTTTTGTCATGTATTTCATAGGAGGAGCACATTTGTTAGGCGATAGCTCACGACAAGAAGATAACTTAAATTATCTTTTTATTTTCTTGTCGCCTTTTCAATTATCGTTGCCAGCTTTTATAAAATATAAAAGTGCCGGAAAGTGTGTTTCACTAGTACTTTCCAAACATTAAGTGTTTTTTTCAAACTTATTGACATTTTTTGGCAAATGTCATTGAAAACCTATTTTTTTAATACATTTGAGATTTAAATAGGAAAAAAAATATTTTTTTTCCTATTTTTAATGAGAGAGGTCCAATAAACATTTCTGGTACCCCTTTAGGTTATCATAATCGACCAATGGTGTCCACAATCGGGAGAATTGTGCGCAAATTGAAGCGAATCGGGTCAGTAGGAAATGTGAAAACACCTGTGCGTGCTTACACGGTTCGTTGTGTAATCAGGCCGTACTTCTTTGAAAATTAGCCAATGAAACAATGGCTCTTTTACGCGAGAAATTCAATGGCCGTGTTATCTCACGTCGTGGCGATATTAATTATCCGCCTTTCTTTCTGTGGGAATATTTAAAAGAAAAAGTGTACTTCAATAATCGAAGAACAATTCAAAAGCGAAAGGGTGAACTTATTTGGCTCATTAACGACAATGAACCTCCATTATGTCTCAGAGTCATTCAAGTACGAGTATGGACCAGAGAATATAAAGCCGTGGCGAGCATTTGGTCGATATTTTGATTCACACATAATTGCCATAAATTCTTCTAACATAATAAAAAATAAAAATTCTTCAAAAGCATTTTGTTTTATTTACAATTAACGTAGTGAGTTTTAGTTAGACTTAAACTTCTAATTCCTTCAAAATTTTTTTCAACAGTCTATAACTTTTGAAATGTTCCTTTATACACGTGCGAAATGATCCTCAAATTTACATCATAACAGTTTTAGATGCACAAAATAAGTAACTCAAAATTTTGTTTTATTGCTGCATTATATTTTTGGTTTTGATTGCATAATATGTGACAGCAGATGTACATCAAATATAGAGCAATGATACATTTACTAACTGATCGGATCACTTCAATTTACACATTTTGAGAAAATCACCTTCTGTTGAAAATTTTCGATTTATCATTAATTTAGTGAAAGACCCCACAATTCAAAAAATTGGACCAATTCGGAACAACAAGAGATATACTCGGCGATTTTGAGCTTATTTAAGCTTATTTATCAATAATGTACATTCAACATAAAAGCATTGAATGGGGAAAAATATAAGCGAAACATAATAAATCATTAAAATAATTTGAAAAATGAATTTGAACTATCTGGTTGAGTTTACCTAAATATTAACATATCCCCAACTCGCGCGCTTGAACCCCATCGGATAGAACATCTTTATAAAATTTACACTTTTTGGTTTGTCCTACCAATTCCTAAATCTGTGGTATATTTGTCTTGATGCTATATAACGATATATGATTAACTCAAAGGGAGTTCTCGTTAGACAAAACAAAAATATTGTGCAAAGGCGTATTATATATGCCAATCGGATTAACTTTAAATAAGACCCACGAACCATTTAGAATAATACAACTAACTGTGCGACTTTATTACCCTGTACCACAGTCTGCTCAAAATATACAAATCTGGCTTTGTACAAACAGCTTTCATTATCATCACTCTTACAAGCCTATTTATTTACTCGTATACCTATGTCTAAAATCAAACAATGCTATGGACTCCTACAGGGCTCCTACAGGAGATTTCATGTTGAATGAGTTTATGGACGGAACAGTAATGACGCCACAGGATTCCGTTGGACTACGCCACTATATGGAAGGCATAGACTGTCAATTAGAAAGGAGCCGGATTAGAGCGATAGAAAATAGTTTAAAATACACGACAGCGCCGCAGCTGAGATCTGAATGGTGCAGCCGCCTCAATTCTTACTGGGCACGAATTGATGCTAACGTTCCGGACATCTGCCCGCCTGCCATCAGGGACCACATGATGTGCTGCACCTCTTCAATTGTCCGTCGAAGCCCACTCAGCTGACCCCCAGGTCTCTGTGGACGCATCCAGTTCAAATGGCGCGTTTCCTTCACCTGGATATCGAAGCAGGTCCCCCATAAACGAACAAGACTTTAAAATATATATATATTGTAGAAAAATTTGAAGTACAGGAATACTGTAAGCGCGAAATAACTCGGTGAAAATTTTTTCTAAATAAGTTTTTCCCCAAAAACTTTAAATATTCAGAACAAACGGTTTATAACTAAAATTTGTAATAGTTTTCTGTAGACAAAATTACTCTTATATTTTTGTACAATACTGCAAAGTTATTGCTTAATCGACCTCTTAAGCGTATTGCCAATAAAACGCGGCCATTATTTGGCACATCATTAGGCTTCAATTTACGCTTTAATTGCAGTCAATGGTCTCCTGCAACAGCTTAATGAGCATTCGCTGTTTTTGCTTCAAGTCTTGCTCGTTACGCACGAGGCACATTTCTGTTTCAATGTCATCAAAATTGCGGAATTGGTGTAATTCATATTTTTTATCAAAATGGATAGCAGTTCCGCTCTAAATAATGAAACTTCCTCTGACTGAATTTGAATCCCGCGAAGCCGGCATCATTTGATTTTAACAGTTTTAAAAGAATTACCTTTATTATAACTAGCATTCTTTTCTCAAGGAAATCTAGTGTTACTTATATCTGTAGATAAAATAGTAAATGACATTTTACCTATAACATCGCTGATATTTGTTTATTATAATTAACCAAGAATTTTTGTTTGGTGTACCTCTCGAACATAAAAGTTCTTAGCAAACCCTGACTATTAATAACCCGTACCACCTATCCATTGTAGACACTTGTGTCTCCTTGTATTGTGTTTTTTGCGTTGATGTTTGCATTATTATTTCAACACTAATGGAATAGCGGTGTTAGCATGCAATAGGAAGGCACAGGACAACAAGTCAACACCAAACCACACCTACATCCACAACGGCTAGCATTCCTTTACAACACCTTCAAACAAATCACTTACCAACACTAGCGAACAAGTTAAGGCCAGTAAGAGAGATGCCACCTAATGGGGTAGGTAAATATCATTTAAATTTATTTTTTTGAAACTACAAGTTTTCGAACTTCCATCTTGTTTGAATATGAAATTGTTTTAAAAACTAAAATATCACGACTTAACAGAGATATGCATACGTAAACATACAAAACTTAAAAGATACTATAAAAAATATCAATAAATATTTAAAAAAAATTAAAGTAAAAAAGGGACAGCGGAAAAAAGAGAAATTATGTTGGAAAACATCACTTTTCATGCAGTTCATCCATGGAATAATGTATGGGATTGGTAAATTCGATGTGATCGTTTAAAAAAGAATCATCTGCAAAATAAAGATTTAGTTTACAACTTTCCAACGAGCAACAAACTTCTCTCATACCTTTCAATTGTTTCTCTTCCAGTGTAATGATGCTGTCGACAATATTATTTATGAAATCCTGCGTCAATGTCTCTGTTATATTGACAGGATCGTAATACAAAAAACTTCTCTTCTTCCTTGCATGCTGATTCTCTTCCGCTCGATGTTTTCTGGCCGATCGCCGACTGCGAAACAGAGCCAAACTTATGTGTGACTGCTTTAAGGGTATCTGGTCGGCTCCAAATTCTATACATTTCCCTTGCACACAATAGCGATCTTCGCTATTCGAGCAACGTGTGCCCAGGGGAAAGTGGCCATAGTTGCCATTCACCAAATAGAAACGATGTTGTTTAAACTCGTCCTGACAACCCACGCGGCAGCTGCGATCGGGATCTTCGACGCTGGCCGCTATCTGGGTGCCATGACCGGAGAGTCCGCGAACCTTAAGCTTATAACGGGAGCAGGTATGATCGGCATATTCGGCAGTCGTTTGTAAACGATCACAGGGCTGAAAAAAAAGAAAGTCAACAATTATTCATAGCTTCCTAAAGCCAATGATCTCGACTCTCTCTCTCGCCTACCTTTACTGTATGTGTACATAATTGTATATTTTTCACACCCGTTTTGCGATTCAGCACCACCTGGATACCCTTCGATCTGGCCATGCAACTGGAGTGACAACCCGACTTGACAATCCAATCATTCCCCGTATGAGGCGAAGAAGTTACTGGTGCAGAGGTTTTTGGCGGTGATGTCTCCGATGGTAGGTGATCGTTTACATGATAACTGTGTTTGTTCCAGGAAGGGTAATTGTCCGATTTCCGTTTGTAAGCAGTGGCATCATGGTTAAACTGGCCATGGAAGGGCTTGAGAGCAACTTCTACAATCATCAAAGACAAATATTGCAAATAAAATAACATTTTAATCATCTATAAATAAATTGATTTCAAATAGCAATTTCGCAAGATTAAGCATTACTTTGTCTTTAAACAAATATAGGGTGGTCCATCTTGAGGTATTTTTTCAGAAAAAATATATAAAAATTTAAATCAAGTGTGGAATATTTATTGATAATTTGAAAGGACATTTTATGGCATTTATTTTTTGTATAAAATTTCCTTCAAAACTTCCTTTCAAATTGGCCGCAACTACGCCTCAGGGTTTGCATTCTGAGGGTTCAATTGTGGATGACTCGTTCGAACATTTCGACCGGTATGGCTTTAATGACACGCGTAATGTTGGCTTCCAAAACCTGAACGCTGGTTTGTCCGCATAGACTTTGGACTTAACGTAACTCCAAAGAAAAATGTCTAAATGTGTGATATCACTCGATCTAGGCGGCCAACTCACCTGTCCAAAACGTGAAATTAGCTGTTTTTCGATATGACCTCTCAATAAATCCCTTGTTTGAGCAGCTGTATAGCAAATGGCAACGTCCTGTTGAAACCAAGTGTCGTCAAGATTACAGGCTTTAATTTTAGGTAGCATAAAGATCGATATCATGGCGCTATAGCGAGCACCATTTACGGTTACGTTCCGGCCATCATTTTTGAAAAAATATGCACCTATTGCGGCAATTTTGTTTATTGACTTTGCCGTTGAGCCAGAAATGGGCATCATCACTGAACAAAATTTTGGTCGAAAACAGCGGATCTTCCCGTTTCTCACCGTACGCTCATTTCCGAAATACAGTTGCCAACATTTGAAGGTAATTATTTTCAAAAAATAAATGCCATAGAATGTCCTTTGAAATTACCAATAAAGATTCCACACTTGATTTGAATTCTTATATTTTTTTTTGTTCTGAAAAAATACCTCTAAATGGATTACCCATTAGTACCTACCATTCTCATATTTACTGCGCACTGTCGTTGGACCATATATACGATCCGATCCTGTACCATGATCATAATAATTCTGATTTGAACTACGATATTTATAGCTGTCATAGTTGTTAAACGACGATGACTGCGTTGCTGGCGGCCCTATCGGTATGTGATTGCCGTACGTTTGATGTGATGATGCCGTCGACGATCGTCTTATGGTCTCATTATCCATGGAGTTATCATCTAATTTCTCCTGCTGTTTACAGAATATATTATCGATCTTATAATAGTTAGCCGTGGAATTGTCGCATGAGAATTTCTCACACCGTCCCGATATGCAATACGATGGCTCATTATTGTTGTACAACTTGGAGCGACAGGTCGTGCCATCGGGGAATGTCCAACTGCGTGACTTGGTACCGTTCGCCTTGGTTTTGCAGTAAATCTTGCAGGATTCCTCAATGTTACCCGAAACCTGTGCACCCTCCCCGGTCAAGTCGCTGTCGAATTTTTGCGCCCGCTCACAAACCTGCTTGGCGAATTCGTCGATGGTTATCATGGGCACACTGTAGCATTGTTTGGCCACACATGTTTCGAATTTGCGATCTCTACCCATGCAGCGACGTTTATAGTCGACACATTTGCGTGTTACTGTTCTCAGACCCGTGCTGCCTTCGCGTAAACGTTTCGAGGGGCCATAGAGGCAATTGGAGTCGCAGGCGCTAGGCTCACTCCATTCGCTCCAACTGCTCGAGGGCTGCATAAATGAAAAACAGAAAATATTATTGCAGGAAATAACAACAATCAAATTTCAAAATTTATTCAAATAAACAATTATTAAATTATACATAAAATTAATCAAATAATCAGTAATTTTCTTATATTCTATCTTCTCAATCTTATTTCAGTTGCTACGATGGGCTTTGAAATTGATCTGTTACTGTTGTGAAACTAATTCAAAAATCTGCATTGATTGGAACAGTTTTAAAAAAAACGTCGTGATTTGCGAGAGGTTGCTATATTTAAACAACCGATAGATAGATATTTGGATAAACGGACCGAGTGAACGTTCCGAACTGCAAGCATCAAATGATACATAGAAGTCAACATATGCAACCGTAATAGCAACAACACGTTTAAGCTATTTTTCAATAAGCTACGTTTACAACAGACATTCTAAAACTATTCCACGAAGCTGCTTTACACGAGAGCTTCTTCATATTAATTATGTCACTGCGCATTGGCAAATAATTATTGAATAAATATAAAAGGAAACAATAAATGAAAATGCGGCAAATTAAGTTCTTGGAAGTAGAAATACCGCCAAAAAATTAATCCAATAAATGGCACTAGAGCACAACTTCGTGTAAAGATGAAAATGGAAACCTGGAAACCGGTAGTGGGCGAAGTATCTGGAAACAAAACTACTCAAACTCATTACCAGCCGAAAATACTGCTGAAGTTATTACCGATCAACCATAGACAATGTTCAATATCCTTTTGACAACGTGGTCCTACGGTGTCATAGAATGGCAACCTCATACTCTACAGTGGGCACGAGAAAAACCTCGAGAGCGGGGTGGGCATTATTGTATACAAACCACGATTAGTAAGTGAGATTGGAGTATTGGTACAAAAAAAAGATAAAACAAGTACTTTTTGGGCCGGAAAGATACCAATTAATTTTGTATACTGATTTCATTGTGCGATGTCTTTCTCACCATTGTTCAGTCTTGGACAAAGAAATAACCTTATTGAGAATGGTATATGTCGAGCCACATTTTAATATCTTACAAAGTTTTTTTCGATTTCAGAAAGTCCGAATATCTAAAAGCAACATATTACATACTATTTTGACAAAATTTTGTTTAGAACGTTGAGGTGCAAATAATAAACTTCGTCGTCGTTGTTATCGCTTCAATCGGCGTTATGGTCAGCTAAATCGCATAAAAAATTTTGATATGGCTCGAACTCGAGATCATCCAAATTGAATGAACGAACCTATAGTACATTATGGACCGGTAAAAAAATCGAATTACTTCCCAAGTATTATTGCATCCAAAAGTCACATTAAATGTAATTGTACGGAAGTTAAATTTATATATTTCTTAAAAAGCTCTCTTATTTGGAGGAGGTTAGATGGGAAGGTTGGTCTTTTCAGTTTGGGTGATCTCGAGTTCGAGCCATATCAAAATTCTTTTTGCGATTTAGCTAACCATAATGCCGATTGCTTTTCTTTGAAGTATGGACTAAGCTATGAAAGCTTTTCTTAAAAAGCGATGCCAACATTTTCAAAAAAAAAGATCCGTCTTAAGACAAGCCTAAAAAAACCATGGTTTGGATTGAAATTGGTACGGGGAGGGCGATTTAACATTTTAAATTTGAATCGGCTGTAAAAAAAAGTTTTGATATTTTTCTCAAATTTCTACTTTTTTTTGAAAAGGTTGAACTTTGTCATTTAATAATGTAACACAATATCATTCATATGGCCACCACAACTAGCTCGGCAGCACCTTATCCGATCAACCCAATTTTTCAGTACATTTTCGACTGTTTCGGGTCAAATATCTTTTATAGCAACTTCGATTTTATGTTTCAACGCTTCAATCGTCTCTGAATGCTTTGCGTAACATTTATTATTAAAGGCTCCCCATAGAAAATAATCCAAAGTGCAAAAGTCACAGCTCCGAGGCAGCTAATTGACATCACAATTTCAGTTGATTATTCGATTTTCAAAAGCAGTGCGTAAAATATCGATGGTTGCTTTGGCTGCGTGACATATGGCTTCGTCTTATTGAAACCAAATGTCGTCCATGTCATTTTCTTGAATTTTTGGAAACATAAAATTCGTTGAGCATGACAGTAACGGCTGGTGGCAATGATGCCACCAGCCTAAAATCCACACCAAACAGTGACTCGTTGTGGATGCCTCATTGGCTTCTCAATAGTCACGTATGGGTTCTCTGAATTCCATGTGCAGTAATTTTGCTTATTGGCATAGCCACCGAGATGAAAATGAGCTTCATTAGAAACCCCGATTTTCAGGTTCTTCATCTCCTGCCAAAAAATCTTCAGCCCATTGGGCGAAGCGAAAAGCATTAGATGGTGTTGACAAAGTTCAACCTTTCCAATAAAACCAAAAATTTGAACAAATTACACTGTGCGACAGCCACAATCGGTTTGGGATGAAACCACCGGGGAAAGTTATATCGGTCAAAAAAGGGTCATACGTGTCCCAGCGTTTCGTTGGGTCTCATCTAGAAATCGAGATATATCGATTTGAAGTTAGTAAGTATCGTATAGGGGAATTTGTCACGTTTTTGGCTCTTTTGTTTGACATAACTTGAGAACCACTAGTCCGATTTAGCTGAAATAAATTTTAAAAAACCAAGAATTACAATTCCCTTAATCTGTTCATATATTATTTTCCTTTACAAGTAATAGTTTCCAAGTTAAAAATAAGCGCATGAAGAAAAAAAATTTTTTTTTTTTTATTTTTTTTAAATACATTTATTTATAATTGCGAAACTGTTGCTTAAGTAGGAAAACGGTTTAAGAACAGATTAGTTTCAGCTAAATCGGACGAGTGGTTCTCGAGTTATGTCAAACAAAAGAGCCTAAAACGTGACAAATTCCCCTATACGATACTTACTAACTTCAAATCGATATATCTCGATTCCTAGATGAGACCCAGCGAAACGCTGGAACACGTATGACTTTTTTTACCAATATAACTTTCCCCGGTGGTTTCATTCCAAACCGATCACTGACCCTTACCATTTGTCGCAGAGTGTTATTAGTTCTTTTTTTACAGACGATTTAAATTTAAAATTTTACCCAACCCACCTGTTATGGATGTCCAGTAAAGAAGTCTGAGGAAATTTCACCATGGACACATGGTTTTATAAAATTTAAAGTCCCCATACCTGCCCTGCAGCTTTAGATTCATCTTATTAATTTTGATTTGTATACCAAGTATGCGTAGACTTTGTTTCTTGTGATAATTTTTGCAATCACAGTTGATCATAAATGATATTATAAAGAGTGTTTTTTCAGACGTTTGATTTCAAGAAGAAATAAAACTCATATACAGGCGTGTCACAGAACACAATTCCGATCGATAGTGGTTTCAATTCCGTATTTAGCTTATCCAGAAAACTAATTCCGAAAGGTTTTGTCGGAATGAAACACCACTTTTTATTATGTGATCGGAATTGATATTTTTAGTTCCATAAACACAAAAAACTTTGATAAAAGTACTTTTTCTGAATAAAGATTATTGTAAAATTTAATTACGTTAAATTTTTGCTTAGTTAACATTTATTTTTATAAATCTTTTATATTTTTAATAGTACTAAGACAATAATACAAGCCAAATAATTGCCTTGAACAAAATAAACTAAACCCAAACAAAAACGTTGGAAAATAAATTTGTAATTTGTATTGTTTGTGATCGTCTTTTGTTGTGGCGTGTAATATTCTGGCTGACGAAAATAAAACAAATATAAAATGTGAGTATTTTATAAGTTTGTTCCCAACATTTTCATTCACAAACAAATATTTTAGGGAAAAACATAGAAGCGGCGCTCAAGATAAGCGTTGCTGGCGCCAAAAGATTTGGAGAAGCGGATCTGATGGCGTACATTTGTGAATCTGACAGAGAAAACGACGAAGATCTTGATTAACTCCCTCAACATCTGACAGTGCTAGGGAAAAAGAAACTAATTTGGCAAGAAAGCGAAATGTAACACCATCAGCTTCAAAGAGGCGTCTTTTCCGCACACCATCTCCTACTCCTAACCGCCACAGATCACGTTTTCCACATGTATCCCACTCGGAATTGAGCAGCCTTTTAGTAGAAGAAAATAAACACTGGAAAAATTCCTTATTTGCTGGAAGAGCAACGTGTCAACAAAGTGAAAAATATTGTCCACCTTATGGAAGAACAGCGCGATGATATGCGAAAACAAAATGAAAAATTAGATAGGCTGTGCAATATTTTGGAAGCCCATTATAAAGTAAAGGAACTATTGTTAAACAATTTTTGTAAAACTATTTTTCTTGACTCCGTTTGTCTATTTTTTTTACTTAAAATATATGGTTTTTTCTCATATGCATAGAGTTAGATAACCAGGGTTTTTAAAATTTTCGGAATTACCTAAATCGATCGGAATCTGAAGACGGCCAAGAATTTAGCTTTATTAAAAAGGGTTTGCCATTATGTTTAAAAAAGGATTTCGAGCATGTGGCTGCCTCGGCTGGCTCGAATAAATTCCAGCCGAGAGGACCAATTTTCGACCACTTTTTGCAGCATTTGGGGCCGTAGTCAGCATTAACGCGCTGAATATTCTCTTCCAAGGCGTCAATTGTGTCGGGCTTATCTGCGTAGAAAAGCAACTTCACACAACCCCCCAAATAGTCCAGCGGTGTTAAATCGAACAATCTTAGTGGCCACGCCACAGGCCTACAACGTGAAATAATGCGCTCACCTAAAGTTTCATTCAATAAATTGATTGTTTTGTATGCTGTATGGCATGTAGCGCCGTCTTGTTGGAACTAAAGGTCGTCCACATCAATATCTTTTAATTCAGGCACGAAAAAGTCATTAATCCTGGCTCTATAGCGTTGACTGTAACATTATGGACGGCTTCATTTTTTGTAGAAATCTGGACCGATGATTCCCTCTCCACACCAATCAGTGACTTTTTGAGGATGTAATGGCGTCTTAACAATGGCTTGTGGATTTTCATTACTTTAAATGCGACGTAGCGCCGTCTTGTTGGAACTAAAGGTCGTCCACATCAATATCTTTTAATTCAGGCATGAAAGTCATTAATTCAGGCTCTATAGCGTTCCCCATTGAATGTAACATTATGGCCCGCTTCATTTTTTGAAGAAATCTCGACCAATGATTCCCTCTGCCTATAGAGCACACCAAACAGTGACTTTTTGAAGTTGTAATGGCGTCATAACAATGGCTTGTGGATTTTCATTACTTTAAATGCGACAATTTTGGTTATTAACGTAACCAAAATTGAGCTTCATCGCTGAACAAAATGTTCTTGTAAAAATCAGGATCGTTGTCCATCTCGTTTTGGGCCCATTCACCGCGATTTGCAAACGTTGCTCTGGAGTAAGTCTATTCATTATGAAATGGCAAACCAAACTGAGCACAAATCAAGTGAAAGCTGTCAAACAGAACAACTCCGAATAAGTGTGGCCAGATTGAAAACCACACGTCTTAAAAAAAGCAACCTTTATTTATTATCAAATGAGATATCATGCTGAGTTGATTGAAAACTTTTAGGTTCTTAAAAAATAGCATTATTTTAAAACTTGCAGCTCTTTATATATCTTGGAAGTCGGAGTTTGGGCAATTTAAATAAATAAAAAAAAATTATATACGTTTTAAAAAAATATTTTATGTCGAGCACAAGGTCTTGGTCTCTTTATTAATTTATTAATAAATTGGATGTATTTTTAAAAAGTTGCTAAACACTTTTCGGTACCGCTTTCGCCATTCAGGTTTTAACTCCTCGACAAAGTCATCAGAGACCTTGTAAGAATAATGAACATTCCTAAAAGTTTTCCGATATTTTTTAGATTTCCTAAGATAGAAACTGTTGTCGCTCTATAAACTCTGTGAGCTGCACACGATATAATTCTTTTAGTAACTGACCGGAATCTACTTTTTAAAGCGAAATGCATTCGATGATCATTATATGTGACGCGCAGAATAGAAAGGGACCTAATGGTCCCTTTCTCCATGCGCTGTAACATATGTATTTTGCGAAAAAAAAAAATTACATCGCTTAGAGATTAATAATATTTTCGCATATGCAGAGTAAAATCATCACATTCAGTTTTCAAATTTTTACACGGATATGAACCCTGCATTCTTGTGCAAAAGCCATAGCCTGTTGCTAACGGTCATACTTAAATTGTGTTTTTCACACATATTCTAAAATAGTTATTACCTTTTGATACTCATGCAAGAGATTGCCGGCCTTGGAATTGTCCAAAAAGTTCGACTTGTCATAACTAGACTTGATGAGACCCGATGTCTGTTTTGATGATGAATGCAAATCGTTGCGTTTGATGACACAAAATCCACTACGACACCACTGAAAAAGTAAACACCGAAAATGTTATTAAACAACCATATTTTATATGATGACACCCTGCTTACCAGATTGTCGCCACACGAGGTGCCCTCCAGGGCCGGATGTGAAGTCCACGTATAACGATCCCGCTGGCAATGTAAATCTCTACAAATGTCGGCCAACGGTTGACTGCGAGCTCGTGTAGATTCTTTGCCATATTTTAACAAGCACTGCTGATTGGCATCGAAGCGTTCCCCGGGCAAAATACCCTCAGCCGAATGGTCTAAGTTGTGGTTAAATTCAACGCCTCTGAATAAACAGTCCGCCTGTTTCTTCCTGAAAAAGACAAATTCCAAATTAAATATAAATTAAGTCTCCTTTTGGGGGGCTTACTCTAAAAATGCATTTAAGGATTGCCTCGAACATTCCGACCAGGTGATTTTGCCACTGCCCAGCGTTGGTGACATTATGTGTGAGGAGGGATCACAGCCATTCTCCGCGCTATCGTGACGCATGCCTAAACTGTAAAGTGGATAGAACCAAGATTTACATGTTTTTGTTATTATTGGAAAATATGTATGCATGGAATGCTTGTCATGCAATGATGCATCGCACATTCAATGTTGGTTCAACCTACTTGTGGCCAATTTCATGTGCTACAACAAAAACACTCTCAAAGTGTTTGCCCTCGTTTATGGTGCACGATGATGTTTCTATGCACATGCCGGCCACTGGTGCGAGACCGACCACTTGACTGATCACTTTGCCATTCTTATTGTCCAGCACATACAAGTCGAGACCTTGGAAACGATAAGAAATGAAAACATTGAAAAATCAATTAAAGATATTAAAGAAATCTATAGGCAATAACTAAAACTTATATTAGAGGGTATATTACAGAACTTTAAGAGGTCCAAGAAGAACATTGTTGAGCGAATATGTAATCATAGACGGAAATATATTATCAAACGAAAAAGACATATTAAAGAAACGCGAAAACACGCTTGCGCAAACTGTTTAGTTTAATAAACAAGTAAAAACGTGATGGTTTCATCCTTGAGCAAATACTCAAAAAGGTGTAGTTTTTTGAGGTACCTTTTATAGTTTTCCCCTGGACCGTTTTAGCTCATAGTATACAGCTTATGAATAAGCCTTGATCGTGCAAAATTATTTATTTAACCGCTATGGGACTGGCAAAAGTCACACGGCTATGTCCATCCTCCTAAGAATTTTACGAGATTAATAATATGTGACAGCGCATAGAGAAAGAGACCTAAGGGTAAAAAAATTAATCCCATGCCCCAAAAGTGTTCCCTGCCAGAGATATGCGCGTTTTATGAAAGTGAAATCGACGATTCTAAGCGCAAATAGAAAGGGACCTAATTTTTAAAATCGCTCTCCTCAACAAAACTGGTTTTTAACCTTAGGTCCCTTTCTTTTTTGCGCGTCACATATGTATACTAGTGTGGGTCGATTTAGCAATCGATATTTTGCCATCGATTTTTCGATAGCATTTGGCATTAGGAAACAAAAATTTCCACATATCAAAAAGTTGTTGTAAAGGCACCCAAATTTCATTTTTTGACTTTTTCTCAACTTTTATTTTTAAGGTTTTTTGGTAGGTAATAAAAAGTATTCTTTTCAATATATATTGCCACATACAATGCAATATAACATATGAGCGCATAAAAATATAAAAATCATAAAAATCAAAAATGTTTGTCCTAACAAATCGGCCCTAATGTACACCTTATCGAGTCTCCGGACCATATTTCAGGGTGTTACAAACAGAATGACAAATGAAGTGTACAACAAACAAACGAAACTAAAACATTTCGAATTTTTAAGTGATTTCACTGGGATTTTATTTTCGAGAACCCTTGTTGAACACCCCTTCGTAAAAAACGGGTCATAACAACTAAAGGAAATTAACTCTATCCAGGAATTAGCCGTCGGGCTTACATACAGGTGTCAAAAGTGGTTTTATTGTTTTTCAAAGTATTCTCCAGCTAATTTATACACTTTTGCATGCGCTCAAACCAATCGGAGAACTTTTTCCAAGGCGACCATTTGCTTCGAAGGGCTTCTTCCACGAACAACTTTCGTTGGATTTGGCTCTTCTTCGAAGACCCACACGGTTGAGTGCTGTTTTGTTTGGGACTCATACGCTTAGATCCCTGATTCGTCACCAGTGACGATCTTGTAAACTTCTGTTGAAGCACCGTGATCGTATATTTAAAAATTTCTTTGCGCCAATCGACACGAACCTTTTTTTTGAGCGATTGTCAAATTGTGCGGGATCTAACGAGAACAATCCTTTTTTACGGCCAGTTCATGCATTATCGAATGTATGCTGGTGGAAGAAATGCCAAAGGATGCCTCTATCTCACGGAATGTCACATGACGGTCTTGCATTATCAGTTCACGCACGGTATCAATGTTCACTGGCACAACGGCCGTTTTTGGGCGACCTTCGTCTTTGAGCGAGCGTCGGCGAAAATGTTCACGAGTTAATTCCATTTTTTGCCAAGTCACTGTGAACAACGCAAATGATGGTCGTTCTGAGTACGTTTTTGCTAAAAAAAAAATGATAAACTTTCCAATGGAAATGTCAGAAGCCGCCAGGCAACACTAAGTATTGCCTCGGGCAGAAATATATGATAAGTTATTATTAAAAATATGATAAGTTATTACTAAACATTATTTTAAAAATGTGTGGTAGTTCGAGCGCTGTCTAATTTTGCTAATTTCAAACTTCATTACGCGTTCAATAAAATGATAGATTTTTTTAAGAAGAAACCCTCATCGATTCTCCTGTATTTCTAAAAATCTAAAAATTCTAAAAATCAGTTAAAAATTCTCAATAAACTACAGTTTATTATTGTTTTTATTTTTTGTTAAGGTTCGTTTTTTTAAAAAATAAACATCTTTTTGGTTTTTAAAAATGGGAAATGTTATATCTCGGTTTTAAATATATAATTTATACCATTTAAACATTATTTTTACAGTGAACAATCATTTGTGTCATACATATAATTTGTAGTAACTATGTATAGAGAAACACGTGAACACGAAAGTATGCAATAATTCGAATTATGGTCGGCAATCAATTATTAAGATATACGAGTTCTTACTGTACATTTAATTCCATTTAAAAATAAATAAACTTTGGGTATCTTCGCAAAATGTTTTTGATTGTCGATGTATTAAAAATTCAAGACGAAAAAACGACAACAAGGATAGTACGAATAAGGATTGGTTGGTGTACACATCACGAATGTAAGGATGTGACTGACTATCGAAACATGTGTATAAACTATTTTTAGTGTGCTAATATAGCTGTGTCTCTTCAATTATTCGGATGGATAAGCTTTATTGAAAAGTAAATAATTCTTTTTAGAGACAAATAAAGGGTATTCAAAAGTTAGGACAGTCAAAATAACGAGTGGGCCATTTAAAATTTTAAATATGAATCGTCTGTAAAAAAAAATACTGATAACTTTTTTTTAAATTTCGGGTTTCATTGCAGAGGTTAAACTTTATTATTTTATAACCAAACACAATATAATTCATGTGACTACCACAACTGGCTCAGCAGTACCTCTTCCGATCAACCCAATTGCTCAGTACATTTTCAACTGTTTTGGGTCGAATCTCTTCAATGGCAACTTTGATTTCATATTTTAACGCTTCAATTGTCTATAAATGCTTTGCGTAACATTTATCCTTAATGGCTCCCCACAGAAAATAACCCAGAGGGCTCAAATCAAAGCTCCGAAGGGGCCAATTGACATCACAATTTCTGCTGATTATTCGTTTTTCAAAAACAGTGCGTAAAATATCGATTGTTGTGTTCGTTGCGTGACATGTGGTCACGTCTTGTTGAAACCAAATGCGGTCCATGTCATTATGTTGAATTTTTAGTAATTTAGCTAAATTACGCGATAATGCTGACGGTAATTGCGGCTCCTTGCTCATTTTCGAAGAAAAATGGCCCAATTATGCCGCCAGCCCAGAATCCACACCAATCAGTGACTCGTTGTGGATGCATTGGCTTCTCAATAGTCACGTGTTTGTTCTTTGAATCCCATATGCGGCTGTTTTGCTTATTGACATAGCAACCAAGATGAAATTAAGCTTCAACTGAAAACACGATTACTTGGTGAAATTCTTCATCTCCTGCCAAACAATCTTCAGCCCATTGGATAACGCAAAAAAACACATTATTAAATGAAAAAGTTTAAAAAAATTAGAAGGCTTACCCTTTGTTTATTACGGTATGCCATTAAAATATGTGTCGTTAAACGTGTGAAAACCATTAAAATTTTACCGAAATTCCACTTCGTTGTAAATACGCAACTAGAATTTTGTAGATTTGGACATGGGTCCCCAAATCGTTCTTGATTGTGCTTAGGCAAGAATTCAAAGATGTTCTTAGGGAGACAAATCAAAGCTAATTATCTGGCGACATAAATATCGCTTAGTCGTTTAGATTTGAAAGTCGTGTAGAAACTAAAACAGATGGTACATTTGTACGGGGGATTTATAAAAGCATTAAAATTTAGCGCTCTTATGTCTTTGAGACCTCAATTGCGCGAACATTTCTCAAAAAATAGACCGTTCCGGTAGACTTTCAGTTGGTTTTGTCCTTTGGATTTTGGAGACTGTTTTAAATTTTCCTACATTTTTGACTTAAATCTATTCTTCGATCCTTTCGCTACTTTATAATGTTAATCCTCCCTCCACCCCTCTCACCTGTTAATATTACTGCATGATCATAGTGCAACTTTGAATCGGTTGGTGAATTCCATCTGGTCTGCCATTTACAAAAATTACTCAAATATATATCGATGTTATCATTTCTGCTCAAATCTAAGGGATCCTTCTCCAATATCTCCAGACGCTTCAGAACAAAATTCACTCGACGTCCCAGAGAGGGATGCTGGTACAGTAACTGTACACCATTAATCATGGCCAAGACGAAACGCATCAAGTGGGAACTAGTGTCGTGGGGGAAATTCTTCGCCATATGCTGAAAAAGATCGGTGTCCACAAAGATGGCCGTTTCGATGTGCAGCACCTCTGTTGGTCCGGTTGATATGAAACGTCTGGAACGTTTTGAGCTTTTCTGAGATTCTGAATGCTTGTGGTGGTGCTGGTGATGTTTGTTGTGTTGGTGACGTTTCTGAGAGTATTGGTGGCGCGTTTGCTGATGATGCTGCTGATATTGTAACTGATGGTTATGATGATGTTGTGGCTTATAGCGTAAATTTAAAGGTATACGATGATTGTGATGTGGTTTACTAAGTACTGATTGATGTCCATGATTAGAACTGTGTTGATGATGATGCTTGTCGGTTTCTATGTTACGCGTTGTTCGTATGGTAGTTGAGTTTTCGTGGTCTGCCATAGCGGCTATGTTCAGATCATTAAATTCCTCCAGTTCCGGCTCAAATTGTATATTTCCATCTAATACTGTTGCATTGGGCCAGAGAGTATCGAAGATCTCCCTTTCAGTTTCGAGAATAATGTGACTCCTATTGCCGAACCTTTCGGGCAGTGGATGTATGATGTAGTCGCTTTGATTGTGATGATAAACGCCACGCTACATGGAAAGGAGATTGGGATTTAATGCATATATTACGCGTTGTACTTAAAATTGTTTTTCTCCTTTAACTTACCACATTCTCATCATCACAAAGATCTAGTGCGGAATTTTCATTGTGATAGAAACATTTCTCCAAACGTTCCACTAATGTATGCGAGTTCTCCACCAGTTGCGATGTGTTGGTGAATCGGCGTATAAAAACAAAGGCATCGTCGATTAGCTTTGGCGCTTGTTGCAGCCTCAAATTGACCAAATGATCGTTATCTGCAACAACAATAAAAACAACAGAGAAGAAAACAGAATGGAAATATCATTAGAGTGGAATAGAACTGTAAGAATATCGCATAATAATATTCTAGGGGATATCTGCGAGGGTCGATGAGAGAGTTCGTTTAAATATTGCTTTGGCTTTTCTTTCATTCGCTGTACCCTTCAACCCTGCTAGTGGCGGATGACCTCGCAATAACCGCTCTACAGGAAATAAGATGGAAAGTACTCCAAATATTAATAATTTTGGGAATGATATTGTCGAGGGTTGATGGGGAAGTTTATTAAATATTGCTTTGGCTTTTCATTCATTATAATCTTCAACGTAGGATGGAGTGTATCTGCAACGTAGGATGGAGTGTATCTGCAACGTAATTTGTCTTTGCGCTTGCAACACCTCGAAATATTAATCGCAGAGCTTAAAAAGTCCATATTTACTTAGTAGGGACATAAATACTGTTTCAACATCGAACACACCCATTTCAATAGTAGAACTGAACATACCCCGTTAATGTCATATGGGTTTTGAAAGCTAACCTCAATAGCGCTAGTCTGTAACGGGATTTTAAAATTGTTTCAACTTTTTCATGGAGTGGTCAGATAATGAGAACCGTATCGCTGTAATAGCGCTTTTCAAGTGTGAAATGAAAAAAGCGATATTTTCAAAACGCTCCGGCCACTAGGGATTAGCCGCATGTGCGTCTACCGATGCATACAACTGTTTAAGAAGACTGGAGATGTAAAAGACCGCCACCGGTCGGGCCGCCCACGCTCTGTTCGAACACCGCATGTCACCAAAGCCGTTAAATCAAGAATTCACAGAAATCCGCTCCGAAAACAGAAAATCATAGCCCGTGAGATGAATATCACGCAAAAGTCCATGAGACGAATCATTAAGAAAGACTTGGGACATGGGACTTTCTAACGACGTATCGGACATTTATTGACTGCAGCTTTAAAAAAAATAGAATTGAAAAATGCAAACGTCTTTTGGTGAAGCACGCTAATAACTTGCAAAGAAAAATTTTGTTCACCGATGAAAAAATTTTTACCGTGTAGGAAAAATTAACAAGCATCTGAACTGATCCCAAGGGTGGAAAAGGGTCATCACCCAGCTTCAGTCATGGTTTTGTGGGGTGTCTCTTACGATGGGGTCACTGACCTGCATTTCTGCGAACAAGGTGTCAAAACATCGGCCAAAGTTTACCAAGAAACCGTTTTGGAAGCTGTTGTGAAGCCTCTTAACAATTTTCTGTTCCAAAACCAGCCATGGACTTTCCAGCAGGATTCTGTGCCGGCCCATAAGGCTAAAACGTCCTAGGCCTGGCTTCGAAACATTTTGCCAGTGTTCATTGCCTCTGAAGAATGGCTTTCAGACAGTTCAGATTTGAACCCATTGGATTACAAATTGTGGACGGTTTTAGAGGACAAGGTTTGTCACAAAAGATACCCGAACATTGGATCTCTTAAGACTTCATTGGTTCGAGCTGTGGCCAATTTTCCAATGGACGAGGTGCGTGCAGTTAATGACGATTGGCCAGTGCGACTTAAGGCGTGTGTAAGTGCAAAAGGCGGAAATTTCGAATAAGTAGATTCTTTTTGGATACAATATACATCAATAAATATATTAAAAAATATTTGGTCCAAAAACATTCAGTACTTTTTATTTTACAGCATAAACGTGTGTAACAGTATTTATGTCCTACTAAGTAGTACAGCGTCGTAAAATTCTAAGATAATCCAGCCATGCCCGGCGTAAAGAAGTGAGCATAAGCAATATTTGGTTTACATCTCACTGATTCCAGAGAAGTTTCGCCGTATTTTCCAAAATGTTGATGGATGTTGAGGAAAATATGTATGCATGCAATGACCACTTGGCCAAATGCTGACAATATACTTTTCTAACATCCCTCCTATATTGTAATATGCAAAACATGGAATTGCCACAGTAATTTAAAAGCATTGACCGCAAAAGTTTGTTTCTGTCTTCGTATTTAGGAGAGAAGCAAAGATTTAATGTTATGATTTGTTTTCAAAGTGAAATACTACCGAAATAAACAATGCAGAAGGTCAAGTGGAATATAATTACAATTGTAGCATTCAGTAGTAGTAGGCCTAAATGTTGACGACCACTGCGATCTATTTAACGTCCATGACTAATGAATAAAAAAATGAAAGGCTGGCTAATATCGCAAATGTTAATTTCATCTATGATATGCATTTCGAGGATTATGGCATAAGTCAAATCGCCTTAAAGATATTTGTACCTTTTGGGAATCTCTGTTAAGGCATTTGGTAAAGTAGTTTCAAACTTATATAAGATGAAACGATAAAGCAGGTTAAAGTGATTTTTTGTCTCTCGTTGAAAACTCCTATTACAGTGGACTCCTCTATATGTGACAGCGCAAAGAGAAAGGGACCTAAGGGTAAAAAAAACAATTTTCTTTTTTTTTTCTTTTTTTGATGTGGACAACATCTGAGCATCGAATGAGATCGATCCCATGCCCAAAAAGTGTTCCCTCCCAGAGATATGCGCGCTTTATGAAAGTGAAGTCGACGATTCTACACCAAAGATACACGTATTCTTTAAAATGACTCTCCTGAATAAAACTGGTTTTTACCCTTAGGTCCCTTTCTTTTTTGCGCGTCACATATGTTGATGATCACCGCAAACGTTTAAAAGGCCAAAAGGGCTGATAAGGCCAGGTATCTTAAAGCGGATGACATCGAAGAATACAAGGCTGAGCTAACCGCTCTACAGAAAATAAAATGGAACGGTCTCCGGGTCCTTTTCAACTCAGATGCAGATGTAAATAAGTTGAAAACGTATTGATCTGGTTGCCAGAAGACTACCAGCAGACGAACGACTAACTGCAAGCTGCATAAGATACTAAATATAAGTTAAATAAACAGTCTCAGGCTAAATCATATCTTATCTAATTTCTTAGAGTAATTACAAAAAAAATTGAAAAATAGAAAAAAATCTTTGCGAAATTTAGTGCCCAGCTGCGTAGGCGGGGATTACATGCGCCGGACGAACCTATATCCCGTAATGAATATAGTTCAGCGCATCAAAATTCAACGATTGAGCTGGCTTGGACATGTCGGACAAATGAAAACAAACGCTTCAGCCAGAAAGGCGTTAGGCTATAATCACTACAAAAAGCGCATACAGGAAAGACAGAGATCCCGTTGAAGGTACCAGATGAAGTAAGATGCGAGAAGTGTACACAAAATGATGAGGGGCCAGATTAAGTAAAAAGTAAGTAGCAAGGATAATGCATTTCGACCCACTATAAGCGATCTGTATCAGGTAAATACATTGTATTAAGGAACGTTGAAAAAAACAAGTAAAGCGGATTAAAGGCGGGATAGAGCTGACAGCATACACCAAATTTCTACGAAGGAGACTTGTCACAACTGTATAAAATTTTAGAAAAATTGGGTTCAGTATGTAGCTTTTGTAGCGGCCACAAATCTGGAAGAATAATTGTAGTATGTGGGTTATGGGAAACCATGGACCCATAACGTACAATTTTGTCTAAGAGACATTTCATGTCAAACAGGCCAAAAACTGGACCCATAACGTACAATTTCGTCTAAGAGACATTCCATGTCAAACAGGCCAAAAAAATTTTACATGTCTTCAATTTTTCAAAAAATTTCAGGTATATTTTTCTAAAAATGGTTTAATATATCTGTGAGGAAAAAATATGTTAAAAATTTATTAACCGAGATATGGGCCTATGAATTTCTGCAAATCCTTGAAAAGGCGTATGGGTGTATATTAATATTCTAAGTATGAATGTCATGAACGATTAGATTTTTTTCAAAAATTTTACAATTTTTATTTTGGTATCGATTTTCAAATAACATTACGAGTACGAGGGCTGCTATATATACTTCTGGCCTAATAATAAAAATGCGAATATTTATTATCAAAAATGGTTTAATTGTTTTTCAAAGTATTATCCAGCATGATTTATACACTTTTGCATGTGCTCAAACCAATTGCCGATTGAGACACCTCCAAAACATGGTTTTTGAATGCTTTAACCACTCAGAATTGACCGTCCTACGTTGCTCAAGCGGAACAGTCGCCACATGACCAGTTTTGCCGAAGAAACAGGCGACCATTTGCTTCGAAAAACTTTCGTTGGATTTGGCTCGTCTTCGAAGACCCACACGGTCGATTGCTGTTTGGTTTCGAGCTCATACACATAGACCCATGATTCGTCACCTGTGACGATCTTATAAACGTCTTTTAAGTCACCGCGATCGTTTTTTAAAACTTGCTTTGCTCCAATCGACACGAGCCTTTTTTTTGAGCGATTGTCAAATTTTGCGGGATCCAAAGAGAACAAACCTTTTCTACGGCCAAGTGTTCATGCAGTATCGAATGTATGTTGGTGGAAGAAATGTCCAAGGATGCCTCTATCTTACAGTATGTCACATGACGATCTTGCATTATCAATTCACGCACTGCATCAATTTTCTCTGGTACAACGGCCGTTTTTGGTCGACCTTCACGACCTTCGTCTTGGAGCGAGCGTCGGCCACGATTGAATTCATTAAACCAGTTTTTCACAGTGCTATAGGATGGTGCTTCATCGCCATACAAAGATTTAAGTTCATCGATGCACTCTTGTCGTGATAGATCCATGATTCATCACCTGTGACGATCTTATAAACGTCTTTTGAAGCACCGCGAATCGAATGTATGCTGGTGGAAGAAATGCCCAAGCTCATCGATGCACTCTTGTCGTGATAATCCACGTCGAAAGTTGTGAAAAATGAACGCATGAAAATGTTCACGAGTTAATTCCATTTTTTTCTAAATTGATTTTTTCAAGTCACTGTAAACAACACAAATGATGGTCGTACGCAAAACGCTTTGAGTACGTTTTTTCTCAAAATAAATAAA
Source organism: Hydrotaea diabolus (assembly GCA_963513945.1). NCBI lineage: Eukaryota > Metazoa > Arthropoda > Insecta > Diptera > Muscidae > Hydrotaea > Hydrotaea diabolus. The sequence goes on along the minus strand of OY740720.1, from coordinate 28,781,721 downwards.
AAAAATCATTCTAAATGGGTATGTTCTCTGTGTTTTCTATGATTTTTACATTTTTTCAACATAACCATATAACCAACATACGCAAGACGTTTGTATTGAAGGTACTAGAATGGGGCGTGGCAACTGTTTTTATCTAAAGCCTATAGAATGACGAATTAAACGTATAGTAGAATGCAAAATTTAAGCAAAATTCACGTATTAGGAAAAAGTAATGCTGGTTTCAAGCTGCGCTTGGATAGTGCCAATTGTGTGGGAGGAATAAGAAGGGGCGTGGTAAAAGCTAACATTTTTTTGTCAGCTAGTGCTATTTTTAATCATTTTTCTAAGTACTAATTTTGAGCAAATTTTATGCACAACGGGACATGCTATGTGGAACTGGGTCATTTGTGTGGGAGGTACCAGAAAGGGCGTGGGTTCAAAAGCCGTCTAAGCCTTTCTAGGATATGCAGAAATACAAAGACCCATATCTCTGTTAATAAATTTTAATAATTTTTGTACTTATTTACATATAAAATATTTTTAAAGACTAATATAGCATGGAATTTTCAGAAAAATTGGAGACATGTTAATTTTTTTTTGGTCCGGTTTGATATGGAGTGACAGCTAAGTTCAATATTTTAACCATTAGCAATTTAAATCAAAATCGCAGCCCATTGTGTATTCTAGAGCAGAATTGACTTAAATCAAGTAAAAAAGTAAAATCGAGATATTTGATATTATTTTATTATATAATAATATTATCCAATATCAGCATCGTTATATGCAAAATGCAAGCGACATTTTACGAGTATTTAATATTTACCTTCTAGAATGGCAGTTTTACAATCTGGAAGGGATGCCGTAGCAATAAAGGACCAAAATTAACTGATGTTCCCAGTAATATCCATACGTCCACCATAGTAAACATCTGCAGAATCCTAATAAAATTGGATGTCATATGTGGTTATTGGTTCAGTTGGGAAGCGAGCAAATTGAAAGCGATTTCTGCATGCAAGGTACATAAAAAAATGGACCGACATGAACCACACATTATGATCATTGTGGACCATAATGTGTATTGTTTTGTCTAGATCGGCTTCTATTTGCAATGTGTACGTTAATAACAACAATAGATGTATAGAATGACGGACATAACTAAATTAAATCAGATAGTCATTTTGAATCTTCCTGTAAAAATTGACATTGGATCTGTCAACATCAGCACCAAGTGATATAGTGTATGAAGAGGGAAGAGGAGGAAAGACGTACATTTTAGTAGATTTCGTTTTATGAAAATAGAAATGACGACAGACATTTACAACAAAGCGTGAAACGCCAAACCAATGATTGACATATTCTCTTGAATACATGAAACGAGGGGTTTGGTTACAGATTCGACGAGTGTGCTGTGTTGTCTGCGTACACATTTCTTTCAATATCCCAGTAAAAAACTAGTAAAATTGTCGTTAGGTTCGGCCATGCTGTACCTTATATACCCTTCACCATCACTATACTTATATATATATTTAATATTTTTAGGTTCGTAGCAAAATTTGCTTTAGTTTGAGTACCCGTTATGACCAAGCCGGCCGTTTCTTAGGCCACATGAAGCCCTTTTTTAAGTTATTTAGTTTTTAACGACGATCAACATATAAGGAATGCCAAATTAAGTGTACCATCCACCCTTCGGTCAAGGGTTTAACAATTGGACGATTCGTAGGTATGGCCGGGCAAAAGCTTTGACACTCTCCACCATTCAAGAACAATTATAATTTGTAAAGCAAGTAATTCAAAAGGGTCTAATTTTCCCAGGGGGAAACAATTTTTTATGGCCCATTTACAATCCCTCGCATCTTATGTCCATAACCTATTTTTATGAAAAAATTTTGGATCGAGCTATAGTGCTTTTAACATACACACGGTCGACCGGACGGACAAAAATACTAAAATTCAAATCAAGTATGGAATCTTTTTATTCATTCGAAGGAAATTGTATGCCATTTATTTTTTAAATATACTAAGAAGGGACATAAATACTGTTACACACGTTTTTTGCTGTAAAATAAAAAGTACTGAAGGTTTTGGACCAAATATTTTTTAATATATTTATTGATGTATATTGTATCCAAAAAACATCTACTTATTCGAAATTTCCGCCTTTTGCCTTTACACATGCCTTAAGCCGCACTGGCCAATGGTCAATAGCTATACGAACCTCGCTTATTGGAAAATTGGCCACAGCTCGAACCAAAGCAATCTTAAGAGATCCAATGTTGGGGTATCTTTTGTGACAAACCGTGTACTCTAAAACCGTGTACTCTAAAACCGTCCACAATTTGTAATCTAATGGGTTCAAATCTGGACTGCCTGAGGACCATTCTTCCGAGGAAATAAACGCTGGCAAATTGTTTCGAAGCCAGGCCTGGGACGTTTTAGCCTTATGGGCCGGCGCAGAATCCTGCTGGAAAGTCCATGGCTGGTTTTGGAACAGGGAATTGTTAAGAGGCTTCACAACAGCTTCCAAAACGGTATCTTGGTAAACTTTGGCTGATGTTTTGGCTCCTTGTTCGCAAAGGGTCATTACCTTCAAACCATGACTGAAGGTGATGACCCTTTTCCACCCTTGGGATCAGTTTAGATGACCGCGCATACACTCTATCATTTTGCTTGTTAAATTTATCCTAAACGAAAATTTTTTTCATCGGTGGTCAAAATATTTCTGTGCAAGCGTGCTTCACCAAAAGACGTTTGCATTTTTCAATCCTATTTTTTTTTAAAGCTGCAGTCAATAAATGTCCGGTACGTCGTTTGAAAGCTCCAAGTCTTTTTTAATGATTCGACTCATGGACATTTGCGTGATATTCATCTCACGGGCCATGATTTTCTGTTTTCGGAGCGGATTTCTGTGAATTCTTGATTTAACGGCTTTGATGACATCCGGTGTTCGAACAGAGCGTGGGCGGCCCGACCGATGGCGGTCTTTTACATCTCCAGTCTCCTCAAATAGATTTATGCATCGGTAGACGAACATGCGACTAATCCCTAGTGGCCGGAGCGTTTTGAAAATATCGCTTTTTTTCATTTCACACTTGAAAAGCGCTATTACAGCGATACGGTTCTCATTATCTGACCACTACATGATGAAAGTTGAAACAATTTTAAAATCCCGTTACAGACTAACGCTATTGAGGTAAGCTGTCAAAACCCATATGACATTAACGGGGTATGTTCAGTTCTACTATTGAAATGGGTGTGTTCAATGCTGTAACAGTATTTATGTCCCTACTAAGTAATTACCTTCAAATGTTGGCAACTGTATTATGGAAATGAGCGTTCGGTGAGAAACGGGAAGATTCCGCTGGCTCAACGGCAAAGTTAATAAACAAAATTGTCGCATATGGGCTGAAGAGCAACAAGAAGAGGTTCAAGAGGTGCCATTATACCCAGAAAAAAAACACGGTTTGGTGCTGTTTATAAGCTGGTGAAATCATCGGTGCCTATTTTTCAAAAATGATGATGGCCGGAACGTAACCGTGATTGGTGCTCGCTATCGTGCCATGATATCGATCTTTATGCTACCTGAAATTGAAGCCCGCAATCTAGACGACACTTGGTTTCAACAGGACGGTTCCACTTGCCAGCAGCTGTATGCTCCAACAATGGATCTATTGATCAGGTCATTTCGAAAAGCAGCTAATTTCACGTTTTAAACAGGTGAGTTGGCCGCCTAGATTACGTTACGTAAAGTCCAAAGTCTATGCTGACAAACCAGCTACGATTCAGGTTTTGAAAGCCAACATTACGCGTGTCATTAAAGTCATACCGGTCGAAATGCTCGAATGAGTCATCCAAAATTGGACCCTCAGGATGGAAACCTTGAGGCGTAGCTGCGGCTAACATTTGAAGGAAATTATATTCAAAAATAAATGCCATAAATTGTCCTTTCAAGTAAGAAATAAAGATTCCACAATTTATTTGAATTTATATATTTTTTTTTGTTCTGAAAAAATACCTCTAGATGGATGGATGTGTATAAAAAAGTTCAAAATATTTGTCGAAAGGAAATCTGTCACCTCAATACACCGGTGACTCTTCAACTTAAACTGTTGTCATAAAATCTGTATGTCTTTCAAGACTGTGATACTTTTTTGAAGTTTTTCAAATCTTGAATTGATTTTTGCTCTTTATATGTAAATTAACAAAACCACATGGCACCCGTCGTCGCATCATAGCATAGCTCCATTGGCATTAATTGCCTTTAATACAACAAAAAGGCCGTCCATCACAGATTGCGCTCCCCCTCAATAACAACCGCGGAAAAGGGGTCAACAATAAAGTGCCTTTAAAAATGAAACCATAACATTGGTCTTTGAAAACTTCAGTAGAAATCATACCAAAACGGCAGAGCATCGCATCGAGAGAAGGAAATTATAGGCCATATGCTAAGTTGTATAATTTGCATTTCTACAGCAATTGCAAGCGTACACGTTGGTGTGGGGAAACTTGTGGAGGTTCTCTTGAATGTTTGCAATGGAATGACGTACCTTTGATTTGCACTGATACCATTGGTAAGGCTGCGGTGCCACCTTGACGTTTCGGCAGTGTAGTTGTGGCAGATGATGGTTCATTGTCAGATCTCTTAAAGCGATGAACGACGCCGGCAGTGGCTGTTTCTAAACTGTTATTAGGAATTTGCAACTCCAGTTCCTCCCGCTCTGCAGTGTTATCGTCATAAGTTGCAGCACCAGCAACATCTGTTGGATGTGGCTCAGCAGTGTTTGTTGCTCTGGCAGTTGGGCGATATGTTAAATGTACTAATTTAATGGAACGCTCTGCAAGAAAAATGATATAAAAAAACAAAGAAAATCATTAAGTATACAAAGAATGATGTGGAGGTGAAGAAAGCATTAAACGATCACAACGAATAGGAAATACCCTACACAGAGACAGCTTCAAAGATGGCATATGGGTCAAGGTGTCACCAACTTTCTGCTATAATTCATATATCATCAAACATGTATCAATTATAAAATTAAACAATAAAAACGTCGATAAGTACGAACGGGACGAATCGAGTATACCCTCTGCCGTTGACTAAATACTTAAACAAGTGTATTTTTTTTCTAAATGAATCTTTAGTCACTTAAAGAGAAATCCTTTTCCCACTGAGCCCATTTCGCACATTAACAACCCCAAATAGCTTATGGCTATAATCAATCATTGTGTAAATTTACGAGGGTTGCTATATATATTTCTGGCCTTGGCAACACTAAATGTTGCCTAGCGCCATCTGTCATTTCCATTGGAAAGTTTGACGTTTTTTTAGCATAAACGCACTCAGAACGTTTTGACGTGCGACGAACGTATGTGTTGTTTACAGTGACTTGAAAAAATCAATATGGCAAAAAAATGTATAGGTAATTAACTCGTGAATATTTTCGTGCGTTCATTTTTCACAACTTTCGACGTGGATTATCACGAAAACAGTGCATCGATGAACTTAAATCTTTGTATGGCGATGAAGCACCATCCTATAGCACTGTGAAAAACTGGTTTAATGAATTTAATCGTGGCCGACGCTAGCTCAAAGACGAAGGTCGTGAAGGTCGTATAAAAACTGCCATTGTGCTAGAGAATTTTGATGCTGTGCGTGAACTGATAATGCAAGATCGTCGTGTGACATACCGTACGATAGAAGCATCATTGGGCATTTCTTCCACCAGCATACATTCGATATTGCATGAACACCTGGCCGTATAAAAGGTTTGTTCTCGTTGGATCCCGCACAATTTTACAATCGGCCGTAACACCCGCTTGTCTAGAAGTTCGCATCCATTTGTTATTGATACTGACCTACTGATCGTGCGACGCCTTACAGGGAGAATTCGTTTTTCAGCCGTGTTGTCCTATGTGGAACAGACTTCCCGCAGAGTTGTTTCCTGCCACGTACGATATGAACAGTTTCAAATTAAATGTCCATAAACATTATTTCCTCTTTCCTTCCCTACCCTAACCTATCTTCTCTTGACCGATAAAATGCACTGCATGTATAGAGGACACCCCCTGAGTGTTTGCTATAATATATAGGGTGATCCATCTAGAGGTATTGTTTCAGAACAAAAAAATATATAAAAATTCAAAGCAGGTGTGGAATCTCTATTGGTAATTTAAAAATACATTTTATGGCTTTTATTTTTTGAATATAATTTCCTTCAAATGTTGGCCGCACTTACGCCTCAGGGTTTCCATTCTGAGGGTCCAATTTTGGATGCCTCGTTCGAGCATTTCGACCGGTATGGCTTTAATGACACGCGTAATATTGGCTTCCAAAACCTGAATCGTGGCTGGACTTTAACCCCAAAGAAAAATGTCTTAAGGTGAGATATCACTCGATTTAGGCGGCCAACTCACCTGTTCAGAAAGTGAAATTAACTGCTTTTCGAAATGACCTCTCAATAGATCCATTGTTTGAGCAGCTGTATGGAAAGTGGCACCGTGCTGTTGAAACCATGTGTCGTCAAGATGACGGACTTCTATTTCAGGTACTATAAAGATCGATATTATGACTTGATAGCAAGCACCATTCAGGGTTAAGTTTCGGCCATCATCATTTTTGAAAAAATATGCACCGATGATTCCACAAGCTTAATGGCACCTCTTGAATCTCTTCTTGTTGCCCTACAGCCGGCAATTTTGTTTATTGACTTTGCCGTTGAGCCAGAAATGGGCCTCATCACTGAAAAAAAATTTGGTCGAAAACAGCGGATCTTCCCGTTTCTCACTGAATGCTCATTTCCATACTATAGTTGCTAACATTTGAAGGAAAATATTTCCAAAAAATAAATGCCATAATCAAATTACTAATAAAGATTCCACACTTGATTTGAATTTTTATATTTTTTTGTTCTGAAAAATTACCTCTACATGGATGGATGGAAAAGCGTCCGAGTGTTTTAGATGATTCTCGCTGTGATAGTTTCTAGCGACAGTCAGTGTCCCTTCAGGCAAATCCCGCCAGTTCCAATTCAAAGCGTGCTGCCGTAACAGAAAAGTAGGATATTACAGGAGACAGCCAAAACTCAGTTGCAGACTTAAAACAGGTATTTGTGTGTAGACTATTTATTATAGTGCACGTTGCCAACTTAATGACCAACTGATATCACCTTACACAATGACTGTAGGGAAAACTCATAAAAATCGATACTGAAAGATTGAAAGTACTTTTTTATTTTGTTAAAATTCTTTGTTTTCTTGTGCACTTTTCCTATGCAATTTTCTCCTAGTTCAGTTTATAGTTGCACTCGTTTTCCTCCTTCTTCTGCCTCGGCTACAGTTGGCTCTTTGCGGTGGCAACGGGCCAACCGTACACACTTCACCGTCTGTCGGTGGCTGCAAATAATTGTGTGGTGTGTGATATTCGTTGTGGTTCAATGCCTAGGCATGCATACGTACAGTCATCGCCCATCGAGATGAATTCCACTTTTAAGTGGAAATGAAAATGGCAAAAGGTTCAAGTTTACAAATTTATTGCAATGGTGTTATAGGGGGGATTTTTTTGCTTTTAAACGATTAAGTGGCGGTTTACCTTAATTATGGTTTTTATTGTTGCTGTTTCTGCTGGCTTTCATTAATTGCTCACTTCGTATTGATTGTTCGGTTGTGATTTGTGGATTTGTTTTTTGAAATGCAACACCAATTGATTTATTCAGATTGCAACACATATCGCAAGCAGTGTTGCCAAACCTGAGTACATAGGTAAAAACAGCTAAATGAAGATTAAATGTTTTTTTTTTAATTTATGGTAAAATAAGATACAACAGAATTAAAAAAGCCAATTCAATGTACAAACGCATTTCCACCCGCCAACGCGATTTCGATACTATTATTTATAAGCCATAGAATTAAAAGAAAAATCTAATAATTACGTTTTCGCTATTGTTCTTCGAAGCTTTAAATTTAAAAAGTCAATTTTGATCATATTTCAATCATTGCATGCGATTAATTTTTAAATTTAAGAAGCAGATCCTAATTAGAAATATAAACCTGTAACTTTTATTATTTATGAATTTACATGAAGTAAAAAAATATATGGTGCAGAAACAAACTTCGATCGGAAAATATTGCTGTTTTTCAATACATCTCCAAATCTAAGACTGAAAGGAAAATTCCGTAGGTAAAAAAGCACTTCAAATTTGTTTCATATACTTTATAGTGACTTAGTAGATTTCGCAATTGTTCCACTAAAAGAACAAATTCGTTTTTTCCCCTAACCGAAGATTGTAGTTCGGCGTCCTACACGTATTCATCAGAATTTTCACTACATGGAAATAAAGACAAAAAATGTCATTCAAATAAAATTTGTTTGCACTTAAATCAAGTTATATTCAGCATTTGGTCTACTTTTGCGAATCTGCATCTGCATTGGCATTTACACAAATAAACACAATTTCAAATTTTGTAATTTTGCTGGCTTTCATGTTGAGGTAATTAATAAGAAGTTTATTAGAACGAAATTATTGTTTTTTATTTTAAATTGTAAGTACCAACAAACTTTTACTTACCACAACAAGCTGTTTATTATCTCTAACAGTTTGTTATATTATGGCATTCCGAGCCAAATTTCCTTCATGTTCTTTTACCTTTAGTGAAAGTTTTCTCGTCCAATGGAATATTTTTTTAGTAAAGAGTGGTTAAATTTTAAGAGTCCGGTCAGGCAGTTACTATGAATAATGACCTTTTATGGCCCGAATTGGAAGATATGGATGTGGACGATATGTGGTTTCAACAGGATGGTGCTACTTGCCACCCAGGTAACGAACAATGGCTCTTTTGCGCGACAAATTTAATGGTCAAGATCATGTGATTTGACACCGGTGGACTTCCTTCTTTGGGGTTATTTGAAAGAAAAGGTATACGTCGATAAGCCAGCAACAATTCAAGAGCTAAAGGATGCGATAATTCAGCACATTGACGGCATAGAACCCCAGCGTCATCGAAAATTTGGATCATCGGATGAAGGTGTGCCGCCGAGGTCGCGGCGGCCATTCGGCCGATATTTAGTTCCATGCATAATTGATACATACCAATATTATCATAAAAAAAGAAATGACAATAATTTCCTAAATAATTTGTGTTTTATTCAAAATCAACATCGGCCCTTCAAATTTAACACCCTTTACAAACTAATTACGAAGCTACCAATGCCATCAATATTCAGTAGGGTTTGCCACTTTAACAAAAACATTAAACGCTTTTATCATACAACTTTAAACGCTATTAAAAAAATATTTTATTTTTGTTTTGCTCGCTCTGCGGAAAAGTACCCTCCGTGGACCCAGAAATGTCGATTTTGAACCAATCTCTGTTAAGCATTGCCGGAGTCAAACAAGCTGATTTTGCGATTGGATTGAGGCATACATCGGTATAAAATTGTGTGGACGTGAGAACTGAATCCGCACGGCCACAACGACGTGTTTTTGCCAATTGAGCGCAGACAATCTAATCAAGAGATTTGGAATTTGCACCAAAAAAAAATTGGTGTAGGTATATTTTTAACTCAGCTATATAAAGGGTGTCCCAAGAAGAACGCAATTTTTAAATCTGGCAACATTCGAAGTGTCATTGTTTGACATTTGAACAATTGTTATTGTTTGTTAGTAGAAGGTACGAGGTTAGTAAAAATGGAGCGCTACACGAAAGGGAGTTCGTTAATTGGGTATTGGAGAGACAACATGAAAATGCTAATTTTGCCGATAAAATCATCTTCAGTGACGAGGCCCATTTTCATCTTGATGGCTTCGTCAATAGGCAGAATTGTCGCATTTGGGGTGCGGAAAATCCTCGAGTGATTCGCGAGAAGCAAATGCATCCTCAACGTGTCACTGTGTGGTGTGGTTTTTGGGCTGGAGGAATCATTGGACCTTTTTTTATGAAAATGAGGCAGGTCAAGCGCAAACAGTCAATGGTGTTTGGTATCGTGAAATGATAACCAGTTTTTTCTTGCCTAGAATTGAAGAAATGAATGTGGAGGGCATGTGGTTCCAACAAGACGGCGCCACATGTCATACAGCCAGAGAAACAATTTAATTGCTGCATCAGTCATTTCCCGGTCGTGTTATTTCGCGTTTTGGAGATCAGAATTGGCCGTCTAGATCGTGCGATTTAAAACCATTAGATTTTTTTCTTTGGGGTTTTTTGAAGTCGATGGTTTACGGGAATAAGCCGACGACGACTCAAGCCTTAAAAGACGAAATTGGACGCTGCATTAATGAAATACCGCAGCATTCATGCAGAACGGTCATTGAAAATTTCATTAAAAGATCGCGTGCATGCCAGCAAAGCCGCGGCGGCCATCTGTACGATATATTGTTCCATACATAACCTCATTCTGTCTACTTTACGATATAATAAAGTTTCACGATTTTTTCTTAAATATGTTTTATTTAAAATTTAAAAATTGCGCTCTTCTTAGGACACCCTTTATAGATCAGGTTTTGTTGGTTTGGCACGGCGACATCATCGTACTATATTAGTTTAAAATTAAAAAGGCGCTGATCTGTTGTAGTCAATAGCCCATGGTGATTTACAGCAGGTAAAACTCGACAACATCTATATATTTTACCCATGGCTTTAATCAGACGGCACTACATGCCGTAAAAGCACGCAATGTTAAAGTTGTGTAGGAAAAACTTGGCAACTAGGCAATTTATGGGCAAGATACTGTCAATTAACTGCCGCGAGGGCTAGTTCTTAGTTTAAGTTAACCAGTCACCCTTTTTCGATGAGCTCGAGACCAAAAAACGAAGCAAAGCCGAGGCAGTCAGGTGAATGGCAAAAAACATAATGGTACAAATAATGCTTTAAAATAAAGACAGAATCTAATCGAAACTCACACAGTTCTTAATTAAAGAAAAACTGTTTTCCTGCCGGTCTAATCTGGACACCCAATATACAGAGGGCGACCGCAAAAGTAACTGGCCTAACATTAAAAGAACCGTTTTTTTTTGGAATGATTATTATTTATTTTTCAACATAATCTCCTTCCAACTCAATACACTTCATCAAACGTTTTTCAAGTTTTTTAATTCCATCCGAAAAATAAGATTTTTCAAGACCTTCAAAATATGCCTCAGTTTCAGCAATAACCTCGCTATTGGACGAAAATTTTTTGCCACCGAGAATTTTTTTTTAAATTTGGAAACAAGAAATAATCAGAAGGAGCTAAATCTGGACTATATAGTGGATGCGGGGCAATTTCAAATCGTAATTCAGCCAGTTTTTGTTGAGTTAAAATGCAGTGTGTGTGTGAAGGAGCATTATCTTGATGAAAAAGAACTTTTTTTTTCTAAATGCGGTAGTTTTATCTTGATTTCTTCATTTTTGATTTATCTTGATTTATTCACTATTTATAGTTTTTCCTTTCTCAAGATAATCAATAAATATTATACTTCTTGCATCCCAAAATACTATGGCCATTACTTTTCCTGCTGACTTAACAGTTTTCGCCTTCTTGGGACCACTTTTACCAGCTTCTATCCATTGTTTTGACAGTTCTTTGCATTCTGGGATGTAGTGATGGATCCATGTTTCATCAACAGTTATGAATCGGCGCAAGAACTCTATTGGATTACCCTGATAAATCGCTAAAAGCTCCTCGGAATTGGCCCAACGGACGATTTTTTGGGTCAAAGTCAACAAACGCGGCACCCTTCTTGCGGATGGCTTTTTCATGTGGAGTTCATCATGTAAAATACTCCAAACTTGTTTTTCGTGTATTTTAACAATATCAGCAAGTTCTCTGAGCTTTATTCGTCTATCTTTAGTCACTTCATTAAAAATTTTTCTAATTTTTTCAATAGTAGTAGCAGTTTTCGGTCTTCCAGAGCGTTGTTCATCTTCCGTACATGAACGACCCATTTTAAATTGTTGAACCCAGGATTTCACGGTGGAGTATAATGGTACATTATCACCTTGGACAGAATCCAATTCATCTTTGATTATTTAAGGCGTATAACCTTTCATATAAAAGTGTTTAATTACCGCACGAAACACTTTATTTTCTATTTTTCAAAAACTATAAAACTCTATTCAAAAATTATAAAACTTCAATCACCTGTAATAAAGAAAATAATCATTAAATATTTCGGAAATGTTGACAGATGGCTTATAAAAGATTGCTTTTAAAAAACAAAAAAAAAACAAAAGTTGCTAGTAAAACAGAAAATGTGCCAGGCCAGTTAGTTTTGCGGTCGCCTTCGTAGAAAAAAAACAAAAAAAAAAAACAAAAGTTGCTAGTAAAACAGAAAATGTGCCAGGCCAGTTAGTTTTGCGGTCGCCCTCGTAGAAAACACCTAAAAGTACTTGGTTCTCGAGGAAAAAATTAAAAAAAAAAAATAAATTAAAATTGTTTTAGCCGTTTTAGAACATAACATTAGTAAATCCGACATCTTTGTAGGCTACGTCCTAAATGGCTTCATCAAATTAATTTTTAAATGCTTTTTCGTAGTGTTAAATGCTATTGATTGTTTCAATTTAAACATAGTTTAATAGTTAAAATGAATGGCATAATTAAAAACTTGACGAAACTTAATGGGCACGACTGTCATTCCAGTAAACCCCGGTTTTCCATATTGTAAATACATCCATGACTCTTTAAAACTTCTCTATTAAACGCATTAGTTTCGGCATTAAACAGTAGATCCTCTCAGTGAGTAAAAACATTATATCGTACGCTTTCTTTGATTCGAGAGAAGATCCTTATTTGTTTATTTATGACACATGTTCAACAAAAAGGTATTAACTCAAAATTTCACTTGCACCATCGATATATCTACTCATATCTACTCATTATTCATCATTCATCTCAATGTTTTAGAGTACATACTTCAAATGCTAAAGTCAGTTTATTTGCCTCTGCTGAAAATTCGTTAAATAAGTTCGATATGTGATTACAAACAAAATGAGTTGTTCTTTACAGAAAATAAATCGCTTAAATGGCCACACTGATTGCATTTTGTTCCAAGCATACGAAAAGAGATAGGAGCGTATATGCCTGCTCACAAATGGATACGTGTTATGTTTGTACATATGTTAATTGCAACATTGTTAAAATTTTCACGGTTCACTAATCCGGAATGAGCTTTAGGAACCGCAAAACAGAAAACGATATTTGATCTACATCCACACACTAATCCAACGGCTGGCTATACACCCACAGTAAAATGTATGTTATACGAGTACATAGTCCAAAATACTCCTTTATCATCCTTCCATTATTAATATTATAATTATTATAATTGGAAAACAGCGCATAGAGAAAGGGACCTAAGGGTAAAAAAAATCAATTTTCATTTTTTTTTTCTTTTTTTGATGTGGACAACATTTGAGCATCGAATGAGATTGATCCCATGCCCCAAAAAGTGTTCCCTCCCAGAGATATGCGCGTTTTATGAAAGTGATGGTACACCAAAGATACACGTATTTAAATCTTTAAAATGGCTCTCCTGAACAAAGCTGGTTTATAACCTTAGGTCCCTTTCTATTTTGCGCGTCACATATGCTTAATATAAATGCTTAATTTATTTTAGCATAAAGCTTGGACTTTCTCGAGCAAAACAAGCTACCGTTTATAAAAATTGGGCAACAAATAGTAGAGTAACACGTCCTGGAAATTTTTTTGAGTCTCTGCATTTTAGTTATTACTTTTATTACCTAAGGTTTACCGTAGGGCAGGTGTGCGTACGGCCCATTGTTTTTTGTAAAGCACCCTGAATAGAGTCTGGTATAATCACTGTACCCACTAAACAACGTGCATCTCTACCATTTCGCACCCAATTTATACAAACCATGGCTTGATTTGCTCTTGATTAAATCGGTAAAAGCGTTTGGGTGCTATGGTGAAAAAAACTGAGACATCTCATAATAAAATCGTAAAAAAATTCCAAAAATTCTATTTTTAAAACTTATCAGAGGAAAATTCTAAAAAATTCATTTTCGTGTTTAGGAGGCCAAAATCTATAGGAAAAATATATTTAGAACTCTGGACCAAAGTGGCTGTAAACTAGTGCTTTTAAAGTTTTTTCCAAACATAAAATCGATCCTAAGTGCGTGACAGTATTTGTCCTTGACTACAAATGAAAACAATCGACTCAACATTTACACAGAAACGATTTAAATGACCTATTACGGTTTGGCGGTTTGTGGAATCTTTATTGGTAATTTGAAAGGACATTTTATGGCATTTATTTTTTCAATATAATTTCCTTCAAATGTTGGCCGCAACTACGCATCAGGGTTTCCATTCTGAGGGTCCAATTTTGGATGACTCGTTCGAGCATTTCGACCGGTATGGATTTAATGACACGCGTAATGTTGGCTTCCAAAACCTGAATCATAGCTGGTTTGTCAGCATAGACTTTGGACTTTCCGTAACCCCAAAGAAAAATGTCTAAAGGTGTGATATCATTCGATCTAGGCGGCCAACTCACCTGTCCAAAACGTGAAATTAGCTGCCTTTTGAAATGACCTCAATAGATCCATTGTTTGAGCAGCTGTATGGCAAGTTGCACCGTCCTGTTGAAACCAAGTGTCGTCGGGCTTCAATTAGCATAATTCAATTCAGCAGGTAGCACAAAGATGGCGTGATAGCGAGCACCATTCACGGTTACGTGCCGGCCATCATCATTTTTGAAAAAAATATGCACCGATGATTCCACCAGCTTTAAAACGCACCAAAACGTGTTGAACCTCTTCTTATTGCTCTTTAGCCCAAATGCGGCAATTTTGTTTTTTGACTTTGCCGTTGAGACAGAAATGGACCACAACGCTGAACAAAATTAGGTCGAAAACAGCGAATCCTCCTGTTTCTCGGCGAACGCTCATTTCCATAATACAGTTGCCAACATTTGAAGGTAATTATTTTCAAAAAAGCTTCCACACTTGATTTGAATTTTTATATTTTTTTTTGTTCTGAAAAAATACCTCTAGATGGATCACCCTATTTATACGGGACGATATCGTATAGTTTCACTTTTTCGTAATAGCTAAGAAGTGCCTTGGTTATACTTTTATCATTCGGTTCCTCGTTCACAAGGTAGTATACTTACTTTTTCTTGAATTTCCAAATATCAATTGGCGTTCATGATCTTCCAAATGCTCTATTAAATTAGATTCATCAATCTGTAACGAAACAATAACAAGAAACATGTATTTAAATTAACATTTTCAGTTTTCTTTCTAAAATAACTTTAAAAAAGTATACATTTAATTATTTACAAAGCCATACTTCTACAATAGATCGTCCTACAAGAAAGTAGCAGCAGTAATACTTTCACTTTAAATTTCCATATCAAGAAACGCCACTTCCCCACCCACTTTAAGTAAAAAGAGAGATGCAAGAAAAGAAACAACAACATTAAACGAACGAAACTGAGCATTAGCACTTGAGCTCATTAAAACGTATGGGAATGGGATGGGCGCTCTGCTACTCGAGGTGGAGATTGTCTATGGAAATGACGAAGAAAACACATGTTTTCATTCCATTTTCTGTTTTTCTTTTGAAAAGCGGCAAAACAAAAGCTTCACGTTGTACATGTCAGAAATTTAGTTGATGCAACGGCGAAACAGTTTAAATTTTAATTAATCTCTAAATCCGTTTTAGACAAACAAGTGCGAACGCTCTTTTGAAAACACTTTTGATTTATGAATACTTAATAATAGTCCATGGAGTTTTACACATAATACATGTAGGGTTGAGCTATGAGCAGTCAAATTAGAAAATATTTGGTACTTATTAATTAAATAGGTAAATTATCTAATTATTAAACAGCGGAATTTTACGCAATTGTATTTATTTACTAGATGGTCGGAAGCATTTTTAATGCTACACAATTTGTTTTATCGAAAAAAAACTTTCCTGCATTTAAAATTGTAACGCGTCATCCATTTCGAGGCTCCCTACTTTTTTAAAGAAAAAAACACAGAAAATTCAAATTAAATGGGGAATATTTATTATCCTTTGAAAAAACATTCTTTGGCATTTATTTTTTGAAGATTATGTTTTTCAAATGTTGGCCGCGGCTACATCTCAGATGGTCCGTTGAGTCCAATTTTCGATGACTCGTTTGTGCATTTCGACTGGTAACTGGCGAATGACACGCGTGATGTTTTACTCCAAGGCCTGAATAGGTTTGTAGCATAAACTTTAGTCTTTACATATCCCAACAGGAAAAAGGTCTAACGGTGTGATACCACACAATTTTGGTGGGCAATCTACCAGCCCAAGACTTGAAATTATCTGCTCACCGAAGTGTTCTCTCAATAAATCCATTGATTGATGTGATGTGATGTTTGGGAAGTGGCGAAACCATATGTCGCCGAGATCACGAGATTCAATTTCAGTCATCAAATAGTCGGTTATCATGGCACGATAACGGTCGCCATTGACGGTTACGTTCTCACCGGCATCATTTTTGAAGAAATATGGACCGATGATTTCACCGGCCTACAAACCACACCAAACCGTTGTTTTTTCTGGATGAAGTGGCAGCTCTTGAACCTCTTCTGGTTGTTTTTCGTCCCAAATGCGGCAATTTTGCTTGTTTACATACCCATTGAGCCAGAACAAAATTTGTCTCGAAAACGTCGGATCTTCTTGGAACTTTTCAAGAGCCCATAGAGCGAAGCGATGTCACTTGGGAACGACGGGTGGCTCCAGTTCTAGCACAAGCTGTATTTTGTACGCTTTCAATTTAAGATCTCGACGTAAAATGCACCAACTCGTTCCATACGTCAGTCCGAGTTGCGACGAACGGCGCCGAATCGACTCTCCACGGTCTTGGTGTACACTATTAGCTACGGCCGCTACATTTACTTCACTGCGTACTGGACGTGGTCTATTCGGTCCACTATTATCCAATAATGAATGCTGATTCTCAAGATGGTGATAGTGTTGCGAATAGTACGTTCAGTAGGCCGATTATATTGAACATAACTTGAACGAAGTGCACGAAACACATTCCTCACAGAACGTGAATTCTCGTAAAAAAGTTAAACGATTTGTAAACGTTGTTCAGGCGTAAGTCTTTCCATGAAATAAAATGCCAAACAATACTAAACAAAAATAACATGACAGCATGAGACGACTCACACGTGTTCTGTCTTGAAAATGATTCGGTCCACTTTAAAATAAGTTTGTGTCCATAAACAAAAAGATATTGCTCAAGGATTTTAAAAATTTAAAGAAATATGGACGTGTAACTAGGGCGCCTCAATACCAAAATTAGTAGATTTAGAGCCCTATTATTCCATAAAACAACCACCAACGATACTACGCACATGGTACGGAATTGTATAAAAATTGCAAGCATACGAAATGTCAATTTTACAGCAAATATTCCGTGGAGCACGCCTTTTAGTTGAGCACGCCTTTTAGTTTAAGCAGAAAAATTAAAACCATTTTAAAAAATCTCCAGTCTTCAATTAAAACTCGATAAACATGCAGAGCTGAAAGGGTACTAGAAATTGGTCCTGCCATAATGCGAGTCACATCTTAACGTCAAGTTTTTTTTGCCAAACTTAATTTGACATTTATTTATTCCGTGTTTGATAAATTCAACCACGAAAAGGTACACAATTGAGCAGCGCGTTGAGATTGTTGAAAACACCTGTGCATGCTCACCCAGTACGTTTCCCGGAAAACATTGATGCTGTTCGCGATAGTGTGGCAAAAGAGCCGCAACATCGACTCATGAATGGTGTTCGCTATCGTGAGATGACAACCCACGTCTTGTGACCAGAAATTAAGGATATGGACCTGAACGATATGTGGTTCCAACAGGTTGGTGCCACTTGCCACACAGCCAACGAACCAATGGCTCATTCGCGCAAGAAATTCAATGTCCAAGTTATCTTACGTCGTGGTGATATTATAGCCGCCACGATGATGTGATTTGACACCGTTAGACTTCTTTCTTTGGGGATATTTCGAAAGAAAAAGTATACGTCAACAAGCCAAGAACTAAAGGATGAGATATCTAGGCATATTAACGACATTGAACCTTCATTATGTTTAGTCAATGAAAATATGGACCATCGTATAGAGGTATGCCATCGAAGCCGTGGCGAGCATTTGGCCTATGTTTTGTTTTACACATAATTGTCATAGATCCTTCTATCGTATTACGAGTATAACACAAAAGATTAAGATTAGGATAAGTTTCTAAAAACTTTTTGTTTTATTTACAATTATCATCGTGCGTTTTAGTTGGATCACCCATTACTATTACCTCCACGCTGTTGGCCCTGGGTAAAGCTAACGATACTAGCTTATACGTACGAGGGTTGCTACATATATTTCTGGCTTATGCAACACTAAGTGTTGCCTGGCGCATTCTGACATTTCCATTGGAAAGTTTGACATTTTTTAGCATAAACGTACTCAAAACGTTTTGACGTACGACCATCATTTGTGTTGTTTACAGTGACTTGAAAAAATCAATTTGGAAAAAAAGGAATTAACTCGTGCACATTTTCGTGCGATCATTTTTCACAACTTTCGACGTGGATTATCACGACAAGAGAGTATCGATGAACTTAAATCTTTGTATGGCAATGAAGCACCATCCTATAACACTGTGAAAAACTGGTTTAATGAATTCAATCGTGGCCGACGGTCGCTCAAAGACGAAGGTTGTCCAAACACGGCCGTTGTGCCAGAGAACATTGACGCCGTTCGTGAACTGATAATGCAAGATCGTCATGTGACATACCGTGAGATAGAGGCATCCTTAGGCATTTCTTCCACCAACATACATTTGATATTACATGAACACCTATCCGTAACAAAGGCTTGTTCTCGTTGGATCCCACACAATTTGACAATCGCTCAAAAAAGGCTCGTGTCGATTGGTGCAAATAAATTTTGAAAAAATACGATCGCAGTGTTTTAATAGGCCTTTATATAATTAAGATTGTCACAGGTGAAGAATCATGAGCCCGAAACAAATCAGCAATCAACCGTGTGGGTCTTCGAAGACGAGCCAAATCCAGCGAAAGTTGTTCGTGGAAGAAGCACTTCGAAGCAAATGGTCGCCTGTTTCTTCGGCCGGCCATGTGGCGACTGTTCCGCTTAAGCAACGTAGGACGGTCAATTCTGAGGGGCATAACACAATTTGTTTAGCTGAAGTCTTCGGATAAATTCGAAAAACGAACAAGAGAAGACGAATCATTGTGCACCATGATAATGCGAGCTCTCAAATGACCGGCCAAAACGTCGAATAGATAGATCAACCGCCGTACAGCACTAACTTGGCACCCAATGACTTCTTTTTATTCCCGCACATCTAGAAAAAATGAGTGGTCAACGATTTTCGTCGCCAGAAGATGCTGTTGAAGCGTTTAAAAACCATGTTTTAGAGGTGTCTTAATCGGAGTGGAAGAAGTGCTTCGACAATTGGTTGGAGCGCATTTAAAAGTGTATAAATCATGCTGGAAAATACTTTGAAAAACAATAAAACCATTTTTGATGATAAATATTCGCATTTTCATTATTAGGCCAGAAATATATATAGCAGTCGTCGTAGCCTAACTATTATTAAGGGCTCACTTATTTAGTTCTTGAGAACACCATTGGTCAACGCAATTTTTTTAAACATTTATTTTTGAGAAAAGTTCCTTTCAATTGTACCCAGTACCAAAACAATGTAAGCATATTCACTTTTTGTTTGCGGCATTTGTTTGCTTGTGGTTTCAAAAGGTTCCTTTTTTGTTTTTACCTTTTTAGGACCTGAAGGTCACCTAGGCTCTCGAAAGTATTTTTATTTAATATAAAAATAAATAAATCCTTAAAAATGATTCTTTTGCTTGAATACCCACTTTTACACAGGTTGTCTAAGACCCATTGGTCCGTTTTCTTTAGTTTTTTTTTCGAAATTCCCGCCCCATTCCGGTGAGGTATGGCATATTTTTTTTTAGCTTGTCTCCACTTTTATCAATTATTTAATTTTGAGCTTAATAACTCATATTTCCCTATTTATTCATAATTAAACTACAGATTTTAAAGATTATTTGGAGTATTAAATTAATTTAAATAAGTATTTTAGATTGTCATTATATATTTGTACTTGTACCAATACAAAATTTTTCCAACTTGCTTCAATAATGTCTGTAGGGCACTGAGGCCAAATTTGAAATGATTGTAAATTTAATAAGAACAAATAAATAAAATTAAATAAATCCAATCTGCCATTGATCAGCAGCATTAGTGCTTTTTATATAAGCCCAGCTGTGCTTTTTATGCCTGCCTCTGCTACATCAATAAAATGTAAGGCTCACGCTCATGCGTAAATAATTCAACCAAGCAGAACGATTTCATTATTAGCATTATCTGTCTATTCCGTTGTTAGGTGGAGTTGTGGACTGGCGGTGGTGTTAGCATAACTCCTCTTCTACACGCCATCTGCCGTACAGCACCTTCCCCCCGCCCAGTTGCCAAATTCATAAATAGGAACATTTTAAACAGATTTGAAACTAAAAACGGGCGTTTGTTTGACTAGGCTGAGGTTGGAATTTCTATGTTTTTCCCCCGACACAAGGGCACTGTAACGTAGTACGTATCTTTAAAAAAATAAAATGTAAATACGAGTAACAATAATAATTTGCTGAATACCAGAAGTAAAGTAAGTTGTTAATGAATGCATACACATACGCGCACACACCGCAGAACGTTCATGTGGAGCATTTTGAATTTCTAAGTACCCGGTATGAGTGAGTGCTCGTTCCAATGTTTGTATTTTCCAAATGGCCATTTAGTTATTGTGAATTAGCGCCCATTTCAGATGTGCTGATCATATGCGAGTTGGGCATAATTTCATGCAATTTTATGTTTGTAAATCGTGTGTACATCATGTAAAATATGGAATCACGTGCAGCTGAATACAATGAATTGCCATGAAAATTATTCATGAGTTTATGGCGAAGGAGATAGATATTAATCTGATTTTTTTTCGTTTCTGGCCATCATAAATATGGGTCATTCTATGGCAGATAAGGTGAAATAGCGAAATAGATTATTAGTGTAATTAAATTTTTTTTTTTAATTTACTTATGAAAATTATTTCAAAATATTGATGTCTACGGTTTTTGATATTTTAACTTTGAACTTTACACAATATTTTAGAGTGCCTTGATCATAGTAACATAAAGTGAAGTATTTTTATACCCTCACCCTAATGGGTAACAGAATATATCGTATATCACTTGATACGGACAAAAAGTGTAACGCAGCGAAAAAAGTATTTAAGACCCAACATATGTTTCGAACAAATCCAAGCTCACTGTCTGTGCGACTGGTTCCCACCATAACTCTTGATAGGAGATACCAATCGTTTTTAAAATTTGCATGTGATATAGTTTTTCCTAAACTTCCTATGGGATTGAAAATAAGAAATATTGCCACTCCTGGTACGTCGCACACACTTGATGACAAATAATTAGATTCCTAGCCACGCCCTTCCACAAAAATTACCCTGTTTCGGCGTAGATTAGAAACCACATAACCAGTGAATAAAATTCGCTTATATTACGAATTTCATAATATTTTTATAATCGCTTAATACATACGTACGAAAAAAGTGAATGACCCATTCTGGTACCGCCAGTTTATATAACCATTCCGCCCACTTTTTGTATTTGCATAAAAATCTTAATACTATGCATACGATTTTGCTGAAATTTTGAATTAGATGGAGATGGAACAATAAGAATAATGATATAATAAAGAATTAATAGAGCATGTATTACGCCCCTTCTTGTACTTTCTACACAAACAACCGCCACATAACTTTTTCCCGCTTGAATTTAGTATTATGCAATATGTTTACCAACCTAAGTAAAAAGTGGATGTCACTCCCCAATCTCAAAAAAAAATCGGTACGCTTTAGGTAATGGAGGACGGAATTCATATATGGGTGAGGGCATATGTAAGTCTGATCAACTGACAGATACTTTTTTACTTGTTTTTATGCTACCCAAAATCCTTAAGGTCACATTGGGTAGCCTTTTCCGGGTCTCTG
This sequence comes from Hydrotaea diabolus, assembly GCA_963513945.1. Lineage (NCBI taxonomy): Eukaryota > Metazoa > Arthropoda > Insecta > Diptera > Muscidae > Hydrotaea > Hydrotaea diabolus. Next base: position 28,759,672 of record OY740720.1, on the reverse strand, counting down.
CACACCATTTACTATGAACCGCAGAGGTACGGTTGTCACCTCAAATCCTAGGGGTCACATCGGACAGCCTTTTCCGAGCCTCAGCGCATATTACAGCTATCTGCGATAAGTTAAGAAGTAGGAACGAGGTCCTCAAGTCACTTACCGGCAGTCTTACAAAGTGATATTTCTGTCTGTAGTGAACTACGCAGCGCAGATGTGGTCGGCGAACCTGAGTATGACGCAGTGAAAAAAATCAGACTCATAATTCTTTCAAATTCATAATGCCGCCCTGAGAACATAAAAAACAATTTCCTGTTGTCCAAGCAGTATCTGCTTGGGTGTCTCCGCAGTAGTAATCCCTAACACCATCTTATGGACAGGATGCCTACGTCCAAGCAGATCAGGTACAATTTTTATGAGCGAGGATCAGCGGTACAGGAGTTAACCTTTAGATCATCGAAACTTCAAGGCAGGTCTGAACGATAATCACGCTGATAAAGTCGCAGCAGCAGTTTCCAGCTATAGCATGAATGCAGCGGCAGGGGAAAGTCCCCCAGAGAAGAAGACGTGCGTGGTTCTGGCTCATCTGAGATCTGTATAGAGAAGCCGCCTCAATTCGTACTGGAAGAATTGATGGTAACGTCCCGGACGTATGTCCCACCTGCAATCAGGGACCGCATGACGTGCGGCACCTCTTCAATTGTCCGACCAAGCCCACTGAGGTCTCTTAGGTCCCATCCAGTTCAAATAGTTACAACATCACGCAAAACAGCCGCACCAGGGATCGGAAACCCCAAATATAATCATTGAGAACCCAAGGCATACTCAAAGAGTGACATCAATATACATTTTTTCTTTAAAAATGCGGCTGTTAACTCCATTTCAGTTAACGTTTAGTGCTACAGATGCATGATAAAGCAATTTTTGTTTCCAAAGTTTGAAGATAGATGGTTTTATCAGGATAGCGCGCATTAAACGCTACAATCGATCTTTTGCGCGCCAAGTTCAAAGATATTGTTATCAGCCAGCTCGGCGGTGTCAATTGGCCACCTCATGTTGTTGTTGTTGTAGCGGCACATTGTAGGCAGCCCTTGGCCGAAGAATTCCTCCTCGGAGTCGATCCGGTATATAGAACCGGCTGTCGTGAGATCGCCACCTCATTGCTTCGTTTTGTCGCCGTAAGACTTTTTTGTCAGGTATGTTATGGGAGCAATACAGTAACGATTCATGCCCTAACGGCGAAAATCAAGCAAGTCAATTGATGGAGCTAGACACCGTCTCCAAGGTCCTGGAAAAAATGGGTTGACAGGATGCGCAACTGCGAAACCAGGAAATGTTCACTCCTTCAAGTAAATCAATAAAAAAAAGTCGTTATATTTTTTAGTTTATAAACAAAAACAGGGTGTGTATTGTAATATGAAATGAGAGAACCTTCACCGCTCCATATTCCATAATCTGGGATGCACATGGCAGATTTCTTTGTGATTATTCCCCAAACCGAATATTTTTTCGGTGAAAATGTTTAAAACGCCCGCTAGCGGAAAGTCAATGAGCTCATTCGGCCTGCTTTTGGCTCGTGGCTATCATTCACTATTTACTAAATGAGTTTCTTAAACGAAAGACACATATGGCGTGCAAATGTGACACATATTTTCAAATTCTGCCAGATTTGTGAATAACTGAAAACAAAAGAACATTAAATTATATCTTAACAAAAGTTTTGTAATAACTGAAAGTCATTGGCCTGTATTAGAGAAATAAAAGAATATAAACTAAATGTGATTATAGGGAACAAAGAACTTAATTTTAATTCCGCTTGCAATTTATTTTTATTTTATTTATTATAATGAAGAAAACGACAAAATATCCATTCTTCAAAATACGCATAATCGTGTTGAAAATTATTTCAACAAAATCCAATCCAAAATCAAAATCCTAGGGATACCACAGATAGTAAATATTAAAATATTTCGCTAAATGAAGGACATTTTTGAAATGTCTGCATTTAAAAGTTTTAATCATTTGACCCGTTCGTAATTGCTAATGAAAATTCCAGATAAAAGGAGTTTATTAGTTTTTAAACTGTAGAGTAATTTTTAAACACGTGCGAGTTAATTTAGGAATCAATTGTAAAATCTGTGTTCTAAATAAAGTTAATATCTTTAATAATAATTTAGCTTTGACAGCATTGTACCCGACCGATTTGCAGTTATCGTCCACTGACAAAAAATATACATGTAAAATACATTAAAAATTTGAATCGGCTGTAAAAAAAAGTACTGATATATTTTTCAAATGTCTTTCACAATATACTACGTAGGGACATAAATACTGTTTCACACGTTTTATGCTGTAAAATAAAAAGTACTGAATGTTTTTGGACCAAATAGTTTTAAATATATTTATTGATGTATATTGTATACAAAAAGTATCTACCTATTTCGAAATGTCCGCCTATTGCCTTTACACACGCCTTAAGTCGCACTGGCCAATGGTCAATAGCTACACGAACCTCGCTTATTGGAAAATTGGCCACAGCTCGAACCAAAGCAGTCTTAAGAGATCCAATGTTGAGGTATATTTTGTGACAAACCTTGTCCTCTTAAACCGTCCACAATTTGTAATCCAATGGATTCAAATCTGGACTGCCTGAGAGCCATTCTCAGAGTAAATGAACGCTGGCAAACCATGACTGAAACTGGGTGATGACCCTTTTCCTTGGGATCAGTTCAGATGCTTCCTTAGATGACCGCGCATTCCCTCTATCATTTCGCTTGTTAAATTTTTCCTGAACGGTAAAAATTTTTCATCGGTGAACAAAATTTTTCTGTTCAAGTTATCAGCGTGCTTCACCAAAAGACGTTTGCATTTTTCAATCCTATTTTTTTAAAGCTGCAGTCAATAAATGTCCGGTAAGTCGTTTAAAAGCCCCAAGTCCCAAGTCTTTTTTAATGATTCGAATAATGGACTTTTGAGTGATATTTATCTCACGGGCCATGATTTCCTGTATTCGAAGGGGATTTCTGTGAATTCTTGATTTAACGGCTTTGATAACATGCGGTGTTCGAACAGAATTGTGGACGGTTTTAGAGGACACGGTTTGTCACAAAAGATACCCCAACATTGGATCTCTTAAGATTGCTTTGGTTCGAGCTGTGGCCAATTTTCCAATGGACGAGGTGCGTGCAGTTATTGACGATTGGCCAGTGCGACTTAAGGCGTGTGTAAAGGCAAAAGACGGACATTTTGAATAAGTAGTTTTTTTGGTTACAATATACATCAATAAATAGATTAAAAAATATTTGGTCCAAAAACATTCAGTACTTTTTATTTTACAGCATAAAATGTGTGTAACTGTATTTATGTCCCTACTAAGTACTTATAACGGGTGATCAATCTAGAGGTATTTTTTAATAGGGGTTTTTCACAGATATAGCGTGAGTTGTGTTAACTGTTATTTTCAGTATTGTTTGTCATTTCATCATTAAAACCTTACCCTTCAAAGGCTCGAAGAAGATCCGCTGTTTTCGACCAGTGATGAGGCCCATTTCTGTCTCAACGGCAATAAACAAAATTGCCGCATTTGGGCTGAAGAGCAACAAGAGGTTCAAGAGGTGCCATTATATTCAGAGAAAACCACGGTTTGGTGCGGTTTATAAGCTGGTGGAATCATCGGAGCATATTTTTCAAAAATGATGATGGCCGGAACGTAACCGTGAATGGTGCTCGCTATCGCGCCATGATATCGATCTGTATGATACCTGAAATTGAAGCCCGTAATCTACACGACACTTGGTTTCAACAGGACGGTGCCACTTGCCACAAAGCTGCTCAAACAATTGATCTATTGAGAGGTAATTCTAAAGAGCAGCTAATTTCACGTTTTGGACCGGTGAGTTGGCAGCCTAGATCGTGTGATATCACACCTTTAGACTTTTTTCTTTGGGGCTACGTAAAGTCCAATGTTTATGCTGACATACTTCCTACGATTCGGGTTTAGAAAACCCTTGTTAATTAACGCCATTGCATACAAAATTGGACCCTCAGAATGGACTCTAAGGCGTAGTTGCGGCCAACATTTAAAGGAAATTATATTCAAAAAATAAATGGCATAAAATGTCCTTTCGATTGAACAATAAAGGTTCTACACTTGATATGAATTTTTGTATTTTTTTTCGTGTTTTGAAAAAATACCTCTAGACTGATCACCCGATACTAATCGTCTGTTCTCTCTTAAAGGACCAATGTAGTCCCTAAAGTCTGTGAGTTTTTTTTTCAAATATTAAGAAGTGTTTAGTTAAAAAAAGTTGTTGAACTTGGACTTTTATGTGAGGGTTATAATACGTAACAAATATTAAAAACTCCCTCCAGCTTAGGATGACATACAAAAAAACCTTCTGCAAGGAGAACTCCAATGAACTCCAAAGTTTCTCATGTGGCACATTTACCACAATTAGAAAAATTTCAACTTATTTGTTTATAACATACGTTGTTATAATAAAACTCACATTCGCATATGAAATTAGTAAAAACTAAGAACCCGGCGTTACACATGAAAGGAATTCAAGAGGCAGAAAAGAAGAATGTCTTCACGGAGGGCCACCATAAATGTCAATGATTCCATTCTAACAAGTCTGCCTACTTTAACTTCCGCGTAATGCTCAGTTGTCGTCTATGGTTTTCTGTGCACACAATTGTTGAACATTTGCCATTACCATTTCACGCAATTATGTTGTATCACATAATAATCATATTTTTGTTTGTTTTTTTTTTTCTTTTCGCATTTTTCCTTTTTGTTTTAGATAATTCGAAACCTGGTGGTGCTACCGGCCGACTACCACTACATACAACAATTTTAAATAAAATGGGCAAAAAAAATAAAGGCATGTGATGGTTTATAAGCGGCGTACATATTCAGAAATCAAGTGAAATTATTTAATGTTCATATGTATTTACATTTGGTTAAGGTAAAATGTAAAGTTAGTTTTATTATGTAACCAAAATAATGACGTTTAAACAAAAAAACTAAATTGTATTTGATTATACATAATCATTGACTCAAATTGTCACAACTTAATATTGTAAGTATGTGTAGTAAAATGGTATCAAACCATTGATAATTGCTTTGTTGTTTTCGATTCAAAATAATAGTGAACAAGTTGGTAGGCTGATTTTTCGTTAGCTTTCGTCAAATTGTTGAATGTTAAGGGTCATCGTAATTTTAAAACCATGGGGCTATTTCAACCTCATATTAAAAGTATACTAGCCGACATATGGTTAGCGTTGGCGAATCTCATACAAGAAGCACAGGGTCAAGTCAAGTAGGAATACCTTGGGTGATTAATTAACCGTCCTTTTTTAAAAAAAACAGTTTTCGGTTTAACCGAAACATGGAAATATTTAAGAAACCGATATTTATTTTTGATTTTCCTAAAAATCCGGTTGATACACGGAGCCATGCTGCTATTAGAAAATATAAAAATACTACGAGTATTAATGTATTTACATTTTAAATTATTATTATTATTTTTTTTAATTATTAATTCCAATTTATTTTTAACATGCGTTGGCTTTACTCCTGTTCTTTGAAATGTTGCTACACAAATAAACAAAATATGATGTGTTTATGTAGAAAAAACAATGCAAACATTTTGAAGTTATCTGTCTTGCTGCAGCACATAGAAAAGAAGTATGTATATGGTTCCATTTAAAATCTAAATTTGAATCGGCTGTAAAAAACAAAAGTACTGATATTTTTTTCAAATTTCTGGTTATATTAAATGGTTGAACTTCGTTATTAATATTGACAAACAATATCATCATATGACTTCCACAACTGGCTCGGCAGTACCTCAACAGAGCAACCCAATTGTTCAGTACATTTTAGATTTTTTCTCTTTATTGACAAAATCCCAAAATATTTTGGCTCTAGCTGTCAGCATTCGTGAGCAGGACCAGTTTTAAAACACCATTAGAAATTAGTCAATAACATTCTCGTTTATATAACTTTTGTAAATAAATAATAAAGCGCTGCCGTACTTGGACTTTGCATTCAAATACTGTTAATACTTGTTTTACGTTTGAGAAATTAAGAGTTTGCGATATTAAGATCATTTTAAATATTTCTTATATTTTTCATTTTAGTCCAAAAATACTACTCGTAGTATTGAGTAAGAACTATCCAACGCTTCTCTGAAAATAAAAATACGGAATTTATTTAAATTTTATAAAAATTGTATTGAGTTCGTCTGGCTGTTAGGTCTTAAAAGCCAGACGAACTCAATACAACCCTTCGGGAAATGAAGAGTCAATTACCCTAAATGAACCGAATCGAGGATGGGTAAAAACAGAACCTGTCACAGAACTGGTTTGATATGGATTTAATGGGTCAATTACTTAAAATTTTAGTTATCTTTTGTCTAAGAAACTATTTAAATTTGTATGAAAATTTACATTCAAAACAATATTTTCAAACAATCAGACCAAGCGTTATATTTAACTGATGTGATAAATAGGATGGGTATTTTATGATGGATACAATGACAAGTTCGATACCTGCTCTTCTTGAATCAGTCCCCTGATAAATCACATGGTATTGGAGTAGTGTCAATTGACTCCCTCCAATGACAAAGCCATGTAAAAGTTACCGATTCGCTACTGGGACCAGTCCCCATCCATGAGAGACCTGTCACATCACTGGTTTTGTACCGGTCCAATTTCCCGTAGGGAATTTACAATAATAAGTTATACAATACGCAGAACTCTTGCATAAAAATGTTATTAAAAAAACCTAAAAAAATAACAAAATATAATCCTAATATCTCGAGCAAAAACCAGAAGTTTTAAAAATATTTTAATGCAGAGTCTGCATGCTGGCTTTTACATATTTGACCAAAATTTCAAAATCGAAAATGTTATTAAAAAAAACACTGGTCTAGCTCGCGTATACCGCCAGCTACAGCCAAAGAAATCTACTGATGGACCCATGTAGTCTTTGTAAAAGTGTACATAAGGGTCGGTCGATTTAGCAATCGATATTGTGCCATTGATTTTTCGATAGCTTTTGGCATGAGGAAAAAAAGTTTCACTACTACATATCCAAAAAATCATTTTCGAGGCGCCCTTATTAAAATTGTTTGACTTTTCATCAGCTTTTATTTTTAGGTTTTTTTTTTTAGTAATAAACAGAAATATTTTTTTAAATATAGCGTGATCCATCTAGAGGTATTTTTTCAATAGGGTGTTTTTCACAGATTACGCGTGAGTTGTATTAAACTTTATTTTATATTTGTTTTCAGTACTGTTAGACATTTCATCATGAAAAGACTTACACCGCAACAACGTCTCCTAATTGTGCATCTGTATAATGGAAATGAGCGATCGGTAAGAAACCGGCTTCGGCCAAAATCTGGCTCAACAGCAACGTCAATAAACAAATTGCCACATTTGGGCTGAAGAGCAGCCAGAAGAGGTCCAAGAGGTGTCATTATACCCAGAGAAAACCACGGTTTGGTGCAGTTTATGGCCTAGTATAATCATCGGTCCATATTTTTCCAAAAAGATGATGGCCGTAACGTAACCGTGAATGGTGCCCGCTCTCGCGCCATGATATCGGACTTGTTGCTACCTCAAATTAAAGCCCGTAATCTTGACGAAATTTAATTTCAACATGACAGTGCCACTTGTCATATAGCTGCTCAAACTATGTATCTACGAGTATTGAGAGGTAATTTCGAAGACTAGCTAATATCTCGTTTTGGTCCGGTGAGTTGGCCGCCTTGATCGTGTGATATCACATCTTTAGACTTTTTTCTTTGGGGCTATGTAAAGTCCAAAGTCTATGCTGACAAACCAGCTACGATTCGGGTTTTGGAAGCCAACATTACGCGTGTCATTAACGCCATACCGGTCGAAATGCTCAAATGATTCATTCAAAATTGGACCCTCAGAATAGACACCCTGGGGCGTTGTTGTGGCCGTACTTTGAAGTAAATTATATGCAAAAATAAATGGCATAAAATGTCCTTTCGAATAAACATTAAAAATAAATATGAATAAATGTGAAAAAATATTTTTAGATGTGACATACAATACATACAAATGTAAAGGCTATTTTTGGAACTAAATTATCAATGAGAACGACCCCATTCTCGGTCAATCCTGAAAATGAATTCTTATTTATATTCGTAGTAACATTAGCTTTACCTAATTGATAATATTTACAAATGGTTGCTTGTTTTGACTATAACTGCCGGTTCTTGAGTCCATAAATCAATTTCATTTAAATCAAAAAATATTTGCATACGAGTAAAATTTTCTCTATTTTTGAGTATAACAATAGTTTCTTTGTTGGCACCTTTGGCCTGGTCCGAATTCTAAAGAGATTAGAAATTACAATAATATTTCATATAATAACGGGTTCGGATCCAAATTTCCACGCCGTATCGCATGGAGAGCGCTATCGTGCCATGTTAGAAAATTATTTTTGGCCAGAATTGGATGAGTTTGAAATCGCCGATATGTGCTTTCAACAAGACGGTGCCACTAGCCACACAGCACACCTTACAATCGATTTAATGAAAGACAAATTCGGTGAACGTCATATCTCGAGAAATGATCCTGTCGAATGGTCACCTCGTTCATGCGATTTAACGCCATTGGATTTCTTTTTATGGGACCACATCAAGTCATTGTTCTATGTCAAGAAGCCAACTAATTTAGACTAGTTCAGGGACAACATCCAACGCGATATTGCCAACGTCCCAAAACGCCGATCAAAATTTTGTTTTCATGGTTACTTTTAGTTTAGTTCTTTAAAGGAAAACTTTTTTCCATCTGGGCCGATTTCGCCCATTTACATTCCCAATCAGCTTATGACTTGAAGCCACCATAGTGCAAAACTTCCTGTTTATAGCTTATTTCGTTTAACTGCTTTCGTGCTTTCAACAGACGGAAATGGCAAGAATATTACGAGGTGTTGCAAATCCCCTTCTATGATGGAGGGTATAAAAATGTTCCATAAAAACGAACCATAGTTTCTGTCTTAGCAATTCCATTACTGCAACATCATCCCACGTGTTATTTCATTTTAAGGCCTACTAATAGCATTCGAAGTAGGTATATAACACACCACTTTTTTTAAAACTAAATTATGGCCCAATTATTTTTACGCTTTATTTATATGTTGCGCGTAGACAAATAAAAACACACGATTATTGTAAAAATCTTGACCCACAATAATTGCTAGAATACGCAAAAACCATATTTTATTACTACACGTTTATACGAAACACATCGCAACAGGTGATTATCGTACGATTCCACTTTTTCTTCCATTTATATTGTCAGTTTTAAATTTTATAAAAAAAAATTACATTATATTCGAACAACAGAAAAAAAATGCTGCGTCCACTGAAATTTAGAACATCAGGCAATTGGCTGCACGAAAAAAGCAAACAAACGATTCGAAATGATTTTCATGTCAATGACTCAATATATAAACATTTCGCTACAGGGGAATGACAGACTGTTGATGTCGTCGGTCGTCTATGATTAGCTTGCCTATTCTAAAATATTGCAATTGTCCGTTTGTCTGTCTACACATAGAAGTGACGATTAAGCGGTTTTGTTGCGCCTCGCAGCGAAACAAACCCAAAACCGATTTAAATTAATTTGAGCCATTAAACGAAAGTTAATAGCTTGCTCTGTCGCTTCAAGCGTCAAGACAGACAGTCGAATTATTGTTGCTTAAAATAATGTGCAAACACGAGTGTCTCTAAGCATGAAACGTGCTTCAAAATTGCATGCCACACTTGCAACTTGATCCCTACAATGACAAATACTTTCATTGGAACACTGGTCTCATTTATTCTTAATTTGGAATTGTTTCTATTGCAAAGTGCAGCACTAGCTGGTGAAGTTTCTTCAGAAGAAAATCAGCAATTTCTTGTGGTATTTCAGTGAGTGGGGGTACGTGGAATGTTATTGCAACTGGTAACATGCATAGAAACAAATAAAATATTTTTCCGCCTAAGGAAAGATGATGCCCACGATGATGATTAAAATATTTTCATAAAAATAAATATTGTGTAAAAAATAATGACCACATGGATGCCAAGCAAAGTGTTTTCAATATAAAAAGAATTATATAGGGTGATCCATCTAGAGTTATTTTTCCAGAACAAAAAAAAATATAAATATTCAAATCAAGTGTGGAATCTTTATTGGTAATTTGAAAGGACATTTTATGGCATTTATTTTTTGAATATAATTTCCTTCAAATGTTGGCCGCAACTACGCCCCAGGGTTTCCATTCTGAGGGTCCAATTTTGGATGACTCGTTCGAACATTTTGACTGGTATGGCTTCAATGAAACGCGTAATGTTGGCTTCCAAAAGCTGAATCGTAGCTGATTTGGCAGCATAGACTTTGGACTTTACGTAACCCCATAGAAAAATGTCTAAAGGTGTGATATCACTCGATTAAGGGCGACCATCTCACCTGTCCAAAACGTGAAATTAGCTGCTTTTCGAAATGACCTCTCAATAGATCCATTGCATGAGCAGCTGTATGGCAAGTGGCACCGTCCTGTTGAAACTAAGTCGTAAAGATTATGGGCTTCAACTTCAGATAGCATAAATATCGATATCATGGCGCGATAGCGAGCACCATTCACGGTTACGTTCCGGCCATAATCAGTTTTGAGAAAATATGCACCGATGATTCCACCAGCTTATAAACCGCGCCAAACTGGGGTTTTTTTCTCTGGGTATAAGGGCACCTCTTGAACATCTTCTTGTTGCTCTTCAGCCCAAATGCCGCAATTTTGTTTATTGACTTTGCCTTTGAGCCAGCGGAATCTTCCCGTTTCTCACCGAACGCTTATTTCCATAATACAGTTGCCAACATTTGAAGGTAATTACTTAGTAGGGACATAAATACTGCAACAACATTGAACACACCCATTTCAATAGTAGAACTGAACATACCCCGATAATGTCATATGGGTTTTGAAAGCTAACCTCAATAGCATTAATCTGTAATGGGATTTTAAAATTATTTCAACTTTCATCATGGAGTGATCAGATAATGAGAACCCTATCGCTGTAATAGCGCTTTTCAAGTGTGAAATGAAAAAAAAAACGATATTTTCAAAACGCTTCGGCCACTAGGGATTGGCCGCATGTTCGTCTACCGATGCATAAAACTGTTTGAGGAGACTGGAGATGTAAAAGACCGCCACAGGTCGGGCCGCCCACGCTCTGTTCGAACACCGCATGTCATCAAAGCCGTTAAATCAAGAATTCAAAGAAATCTGCTCCAAAAACAGAAAATCATGGCCCGTGAGATGAATATCACGGAAATGTCCATGAGTCGAATCATTAAAAAAGACTTGGAGCTTTCAAACGACGTAGCGGACATTTATTGACTGCAGCTTAAAAAAATAGGATTGAAAATGCAAACGTCTTTTGGTGAAGCACGCTGATAACTTGCACAGAAAAATTTGGTTCACCGATGAAAAAATTTTTACCGTTCAGGAAAAATTTAACAAGCAAAATGATCGAGTGTATGCGGGTTCATCTTAGGAAGCATCTGAACTGATCCCAAGGGTGGAAAAGGGTCATCACCCAGCTTCAGTCATAGTTTGGTGGGGTGTCTCTTTCGATGGGGTCACTGACCTGCATTTCTGCGAACAAGGAGTCAAAACATCGGCCAAAGTTTACCAATCAACCGTTTTGGAAGATGTTGTGAAGCCTCTTAACAATTCCCTGTTCCAAAACCAGCCATAGACTTTCCAGCAGGATTCTGCGCCGGCCCATAAGGCTAAAACGTCCCAGGCCTGCCTTCGAAACAATTTTCCATTAAAAAATATATGGTCCAAAAACATTTAATACTTTTTATTTTACAGCATAAAACGTGTGTAACAGTATTTATGTCCCTACTAAGTATTTTCAAATAATAAATGTCATAAAATGTCCTATCAAATTACCAATAAAGATTCCACACATGATTTGAATTTTTATATTTTTTTTGTACATTGAGCAGGGATTAAACCGGCTCAAGACCTATTGCTTCTGTATTTAAATAAAAGACATGTTTTTAACAAAATGGCAAAGTGACATTGATTTTCGTGGCTGCACACTACTTTTATCATGATTTCGGGTCCGTGACAACCCTCTTCAGAAAGCCTTGCTGCAATTGTTGAAAGTAAAACCGAACTCTATAAGGCCAGGCTCTCCCCAAACGAATGAGAACTACTGTTGTAAACCTTACTTTTAAAGTTTTCTTCACACAATTGTCCACGAAAATACAACTCACTCTTGCCACCTCTAAAGAAACTCCACATCGAGAGCCATCAATAGATTTCTTTTACAACGTGTGTGTGTTGTAAAAAGAGTTTAGTTGACTATGTCAACATGTGTGCCATGCCGTGCATGTACGCATGTTTAGCTCGTTTGTTTTATTTCGGCCTGTTGCTTTTACACATTGAACTGGGATTAAACCGGCTCAAGACCTCTTGCTTCTATATTTAAATAGAAGACAAGTTTTTAACAAAATGGCAAAGTGACATTGATTTTTTGTTCTTAAAAAAATACCTCTAGATGGATCACCCTATACATATTTCATCTTAATGCAAATTAGTTAGAAGGCCTTGTACCGGTACGGGTACCGTTAAAAAGTTGACTCGTGATACATGTACTCTGTGACCCATAGTCGGTCTAATGTAATTGTCCTTAGTCTATAATAAAAAATAACACCGTAGGAAACCGCAAATGAGCCACGTCAAACCGTTTATTTAAGTCAGCAGATCTACAATCTTGAAGGAGGATAACTCTTCTACTCAGGTAATAACGCCGTCTTTTTTAGAGGGACGGGCATCTTAATAAAAGGGTATGCACTGTCTCAATCTGCTCCTTTACGTTATATATGCGGCAGAAGTCGACTACTCACAGCTGTCATTTACTTGTCTAATCGTACAATAACCCGTCAGGACACCCTCGAGCAGTCTGACATCAGTTTTATTGTTTCGAGCAGGGTTTTGGTTCTGTTCTTGTCTAGTTTAGGCCTCGAGCAGTCTAACATTGCTTTTGTAAATTCAAGCACTGTTTTGGATCTGTTATTGTCTAGTTTATTCCTCAGAGCCCCCAACAACCTTAAATTTGTTGGCCCAATGAATCCATGTTTCTAAGAGTCCGTTAAGGCTACAGACTGGGACTTTAGCAGAATTGTCAACATCTTCAGCATCATAAGACGAGCCAAGAAATGTCTGCTACCTTGTTTCCTCCATTCTTACTATGTCTGGGAACCCAACAGAGTGAAACATCCGCTCGAAGGAATCTCTATTAAATGCAATAACCGTTTGGAGCCGACTTTTAATAGTATTTTATTCCCCGCCAGAGATAGAAATATATCATGCGCAGCAAACTAGATTAACATTAGTTTGCCGTTTGTTTCCTAATGTTAACTGCAGTTGGAGTAACGCTTTTCCCTGTCTTAATTCCATCCACTTTCTGGAGCCAAGTAAGTAGCCCTATGTTTAAAGCTTGAGGATGCCACATTATACTTATAGAATACAATATAAAAACTTGAAAAGGCTATGAAAAAATACAGATAGTTTTTAAACTTCTGGTTTCATTACAGAGGTTGAACTTCGTATTTAATAATGAAATACCATCCGATGCGCTTTCGATTCGCCCAACGGGCTGAACATTGTTTGGCAGGAGATTTAACTGAAAAAATTTTAGGAGAATTTTACAGAAAAATAGTGTTTTCAGATGAAGATCATTTTCATCTCGGTGACTATGCCAATAAGCAAAATTCCCTCATATATGCCCAAAACGAGTCACTGTTTGGTGTGGATTTTGGGCTGGCGGCATCGTTGTGCCATTTTTCTTCGAAAATGAGCAAGGAGCCGCTGTTACCTTCTCTGGTGAGCGTCACCGCGTCAGTCTTAACGAATTTTTGTTTCCAAAAATTCAAGAGAATGCTATGGACGATATTTGCTTTGAACATGACGGGGCCGCATGTCACGTAGCCACGCAACTATCAATATTTTACAAACTGTTTTTGAAAATCGAATAATCACCCAAAATTGTGATGTCAATTGGCTGCTCGGAGCTGTGACTTGACCAATTTGGATTATTTTCTGTGGGGAGCCATTAAGGATTAATCTACCGCAAAGCAAACAGCATCAATTAAAGAGTCAAAACATTAAATCGAAGTTGCCATTGAAGAGATTCGAACCGAAACAATCGAAAATGTACTGAAAAATTATGTTAATCGGATTAGGTACTGTCGAGCCAGTTGTCGTGGTCATATGAATGATTTGTGTTCCATTGTTAACTGGCAAAGTTCAGTCGGCCACCCATGGAATTAACTAAAAAATACGCAAGCAGTTTCTTTAAAAATAATATAAATTAACATAAGACTTGGGGTCGAGGTTACTTTCGTTCTCTAACGTGAATAGGTTTTGATATATTTTTTTTTTGATTTGAAGAAAAATGCACTGACGAAACGAAAAATGTAACAATTGGGATCCTGGTTCTCTATTGTTTGGGTGTTTAGGAAAAAGGTATCCTTAAAGAAATATTGAAATACAATAAATAAAAATTATCATATTTATCGTCGCTCTGGTTTGAATTTCTGATTCCTAATAGAACCTAAATCTTAAATGGTGCTTAAAGTACGATTGGTGTTTTGACCACTTATTTACTTAAACCCCTCAACATTTCATTTAGGATTTGAAGGCAACTTCTCTCAAATCAGTAAGCTGTGTGCGATAGAAATAATTCTTATACTCATGACCGGGACCTTCTGTTTTTAAGTGAAGAGTAAGAGGTTAGAGTTTAAGTTTTAACTAGTAAAATATCAGCCGTTTGCGAGGAGATCACACTCTGCTGAAGAGTTGGTAGCATTCTCCCCGTTAAACCTGGGATTTCAGGTATGATAGTCGTGTACGTATCAAATCACGGCGTCTTAACCGGCCAATATTTTTGGCCCCTAGGATCACAGCCGCGAAGTGGTCCAATTGCACACAGCCCTGCAAATAATACATTTGTCTGAGCCACTATTACATCGAAATTTTCAAATGAATCCATATCCGTATTTGTAGTGGAATTTTAGTACTCATGACCATATTTCTACTAGTAGAGATCAATTATTATAACTATAAGTGTGATTTGTTTTCTCTCCAGCAGCGTGCAAGCCCCATTTTATTAGTAGCGAAATTGTCATTGTTGAGTATCCACGATCATTTGGGTGGATCGATTTAGAAATCGATATTGTTCTATCCGATAGCTTTTGGCATGAGGAAAAAAAAGTTCACCTACGGCATATCAAAAAAATCATTTTCGAGGCGCCAAAATTTTATTTTTTTTTTTACGTTTTTTCATCTTTTATTTTTAAGATTTTTTAGTAGGTAATAAAATAAAATATTTTTAAATATTACCTTTCCAAGTCGACATACAATACATACAAGTATACATTGACACACCTCTCAAAAGATAGTCCTTCCCCTTACCCTAAGCCCAGAAGTCCAACCCTTCCAAAGTTATGACTATTTGACTGGAGAGGTCCTACCCTTCCAAAGTTATGACTATTTTGGAAATGTATGAGGTAGGGCTATCTGCGACCACTTGTTCAAAACTAATTTTACCCTAACACCCTCTGTTGGCATTTCGCCTTCTTGCATTTTCGGGCATGGACATATTTTCATGAAATGAGCCAGCATCATAATTCATAGGTCATAGTTGGACATATTTTCATGAAATGAGCCAAGGAATACGCTGGTGAAATTTGTCCAGTCGTAAATGAATAACCCAGTATACACTCATATTTTATATTGGTAGTTTGTTTTGTTCATATGGCTCTTTATGTGCCTCTACGATACATGCGACCGAGAGCCTATTTTAGGCAATCTTGAAAATACATTTAAATATCGAATAGCAATAGGTAAATTTAATTTTTGTAGTTAAAAATATGTATGTAAACGCTTCTACGGGAACATCTTATTTCGTTTTGCCGATATTGTACTTTCAATAGATACACAGACAGGCGGACGATCAGGCCTAGATGGTTAAGATATATAAAGGGTGGTCCAGCCATAATGCACGATGTTAATTGTGAGTCACATCTTAAGGCCAAGTTTTTGGCCCAACTTAATTTGAAATTTCATTGTTTAAGTGTTTGACAAATTTAACCATGGGGAATTAACCAATTGAGCTGCGCGATAAGATTGTTGCCTTTTACGAAAATTTGCTATGAAATTAAAATTTTAGCAAACCGCGTCTGTAGGAAATTTGAAAACCTGTGCTTTTCGCCCAGTTTGTTCTGTCATCGGGCCGTTCTCCTTCGAAAATGAGTCCGAGCAAGCAGTTACCGTGAATGGAACTAGCTATCGTGAGATGATTACGGACTTCTTGTGTCCAAAAATTGAGGATATGGACCTCAACATGATGGTGCCATTTGCCACACAGCCAAAGAAACAATAACTTTTTAGTGCGAGAAATTCGATGGCCGTGTTAAGTCAAGTCGTGGCGATGTTAATTGGACGCCACGATCATGTGACTTGACACGGGTGAACTTCTTCCTTCTACAAGAAAAAGAGCTAAAGGATGAAATAATTCGGCACATTAACAAAATTAAACCTCTATTATGTCTTAGTTATTGAAAATATGGACCATCAAAAAGAGGTAAGCCACTAAAGCCGTGGCGAGCATTTGGCCGATATTTTGTTTCACACATAATTTCATAGATCCTTCTATCATAGTTAAAAATATTAAGATAATTCTCCGAAATCTTTTTGTTTTATTTACAATTAACATCTTGCGTTTTAGCTGGACCACCCTTTATTACACAGGGACAACAAATATTCTGATGCTTTATCCGTAATTACAACAAATAATCTCTACAGCATCTGTAATTCCCATTGTAAACACAATAAAAGTTAGGTTATGTTACTGACCTTCGGGGAACTTTTCTGCTCATTCACATCTGAACGCTCTTGAGTAAAGAACTTCAGATTTTTTGCTTTCGACAAAATATTCTTTCAAAAGCCTTTTTATATTCTTTATAGTCCTTTTACATTGCCATATTTCTTTCTCTGAAAAAAGTCGAAAAATATAAAAACAAAAAAGGAGGTAAACGTGTTTTCTCACGACTACTGCAGGTGGGGAATCACGACACAATTTTTTTTTGTGTAAACGAAGAAGCCAAATTTTCCTTTACAAGCTTGAAATGACATTCTGAACATTTTAACCATGCTACAAAAACAAATTGCCTGTTGGTCCAATCCTTGTTAATTTAACTTTTCATTTTATTTTTAGCTTTAGATTATTTTCTTATATTTATTATATTTTCTAAACACGTATAATGAATTGCACAATTCAAATGATTTTGCCGCAACAAAACGGATGTTGACAACTCAAAAAAAGAAAATATACAAGAGTTGACAACTCTCTCGCTGGCACCTGTAGGGAAAAGAAATTCTCCAGATGGCTCTGAATGGAATTTATACAACATTCACATAACAAACAAACATGTAATCCGATAAATTTGTTTTTCAAGTCCGGATCGCGGATAACCTGGCGTTTACACAGGACAGTTTTGCGAAGACAATAACAATACATATAAACTTTTTCTACTTATACACCTACACGTCTCTCATTGTCTTTGTCAATGTCTGTGATTTTTTGAAGATAGTAAATTCAGCAAGATATTTGATGTAGGCGGCCTCTTCGATGACGTTTCATAGAAATTTGTGAAAAAACAACAAAACAATCGCAAAAGGCAGGGTAAGGCACTACACAAAATTCTCGAGCGAATAAGAAAAGAAATACACACTTTTGTGCATATGACAAATAGGACAAGTTAGCGTGTGTTCTCTACTTAAAAAAATGTGTCGCATTTGCATGTGAAAACTACAAAAATATACTAAAAAATCTATGAGTGCACTTCAGACTGACGAAAACTGGCAGTTTTCCCACTCAAATATGACAAATGTTTGACAATTAAACATATTTTATTGGCAAAACGAAAACTACGGCCGGATCTATTTACCGGATTGATCCGAAGCACCAACTCTTCGCCCAAGGGCCGTTGCTCTGGCACATAATTGCCGCAACAACATCCAGATTTGTCGGTCTAAAAAGGCTAATTCAGACTAACGGAAATAAGTAGTAAGTTTTTATACAAAGCCAACAAGTGATTGACAACTCTAATTTTTTTTTTGTGAGGAAAACTAGCACGACAATTAGTCGTTTTTAGTCTAAAAGGCTTTAAGGATGATAAAAAAGGGCATATTGACAACTTTTTCACAGTTCAAACTTTAAGTCAAAACAAAGCAAAAACAAATTCACATATACAATTTGATCCTTCATTTGCATAAACAATTGAAAGAGAAATTACTCCACAAGCTAATAAGATCAGATTTGTTGTTGTTTATAATAGAGGGAAGGAAAAGTAAGCCGGCGAAGTAAACCGTCGTTGGTGTGGGCTACTTTTTAATACCATTTATGAGTGCTGCCGACCTGGACTCTATTCGTTTAACGATTTATATGTATATACGAAGCATGTATTTATTTTGCATACGCAAAGTATGTTTGTCGAAGAGGTAGATTCAAGCGACTCACTGAAACAATTCCTACCATACCTCTTTCAAAAGTAACAACAACAAATCAAAAAACTCAAAGTAATTAAAATTTAAATTTTTTGGTTTTTGTGCCGAAAACCTTTAAAGGTTGTGAGAAAATTGTCAGCCGAGACCATGGCATCGTATGTTGACGATTTATCGTCATTTTGAAGACGTTTTTTTAAACAAATCATTTGTTTAAACTAAAATTTAAACTAATGACGATTGTCGACATTTCAGTGTAAAAAAACGGTGAAAACAACGACATTTAGAAACTCACAAGTTATCTAAAATAAAGTGAATAAGTTTAGCCCGATAAGGTTTTGAAATAAATAATTAAGACAAAAATAGTTATAAATAAGGTTTTGAAATAAATTATTAAGACAAAAATAGTTATACTGCATTTTTATTAGGCCATTTATTCTCGTTTTTTTTCATAACGTCTCAACCAATTTTCACACAATTTGTTGTCGTTTTCATTCTCGTTTTGGTTTTCGTTTGACAGTTCATTATTGTTTACAAACAAAGAACAACGTGGTGACTATTAAAATACTGAAATACATACTTTTCTTAAACAAATGGATAACTTAAATCATGTTTTTTTCTTTTAACACGCTTGTTTTTACTTTTACTTCATAAAATATCTATTTCAGCAAATATGTTTGACGATTGGTTAAAAATGTCCGCCTTGAGATGACAAACCAACGATAAAAAAAACGATTATTTTGGAGATGACACACTTTATTTAAGGTGGCATCGCCTGTGCGAAACGTTTTCGTTCCTCTTTCGTACAAAAACAAGTCAAAGTGAGACGTTTTCATCACTTGAATTTGTATGGGAAAACGTCTCATTTGTTTGTTTTGGCCAAACTTTTGAAAACACTTCAAAAGTGCCTAGTAAAAAAAGAGCATTAGACAAAGATTGACATTCCAGCCAGATCAAGAAAAGAACTCTAATCATATAGCTTACGACAGTATTTTCTCGTAAATAAAGTAAACTTCTAAAATGAAAAATGCCTAACTTTTGTCTGACAATTATACGAATTATCATGAAAATTGCCTAACTTGTGTCTGACAATTTTACGAAGATATTGTTTTTAAAAATGACAATTTTAAAGATTTATTTAAGAACGACGATCTATTATTCTTTTTGGTTAGCAGTCCTGCCCGAGTCCCATTGAATTTTGATTGTGTATGCCAATGTCGCTTAGAAAACTATTCAGACAGACGAAAACTTTTTATTTTCAGGTCAGTTTTCCACTGTACTTTTGTACTTTTACAATTATCAGAATTGAGTCCCGAAATCATGTGTTGTACTCTGTAGGTGAAGGTCGCATAAATTACTGTCAGTTTCTTTTCCCTAAACTTTGCGGTGAGAGAATTGTCAACTCTTTAGGTTTTTCTATTACTTGAGTTGTCAAAATCCGTTTTTGTAGCAAAATCATTTAAATTGCAAAAAATCTAATAAATATGAGAAGATTATTAACATTTACAAGGGTGTAGGATGTAAAAGTCGTGAGTAAAGTGGGTTGGTTTCTTTTAAAGTTGATTTTCGATATATGGAACTGCATATCTTATTTTCAGTCGGAAAGAGATTCCAAATGGCGTTGGCATGATTCAGCGCAAAGTCTGTTGAAGAGGTAAATTATCGTGCGAAATGGTGTCGTCAAATTACGCAGGTCCCGCCACATTCCAATAAATAAAATGTGGAAGCTTGTCTGAAATGAGTAAGTAAGCTGCTATTGCACGATATTATTATTATACTCAATGATCTACTGTTTAACGCCGGCTTCGAAGAGCTTATGCTTTCTTTAGACAAGTTTTGACATGGCATAGGAATTAATATCTTACTCGTGAAGTAGCTAGCATTTACGAGTTGGAAAACCGCCGCTGAAAATTTGTTAGTTCTTACCCGGAGTTAAACATGGATCACTTGGCATGCTGCTGTGTACACTTCACTCCCTCGGCCGCCCTTATCCCAATAGTGCCGTGTGCCACTGGAAAACATCGTTGGCCAAGAGTGTTGTATGAAGAGAGAAATTCCTCCTAAGGTTATTACTACAACCTATCTTTTTATGGATTCGCAATTGGAAGCAATTGCAATTGATGTGGGTGAGTATTTATACCCATTAACAGATTATTGTATACATTCCTTCTACCACAGTTTATGGGCGTGACACGAACTAAGAAATGCCACACTCCCCCAAATGGGATGGGTATTTCGGGAAAAATAATGAGCAAAGCCGATCGGTTACAGGGGGTTAAATGACTAACTAAACTTCCGGCTGTATGGCAGGCCTTTGGCCGGTATTAAAGGCTTTCATGCCATTGAACTATAAGTTGAAACATAGATTGGCACCAGGAACACGGCTCTTAAAAACTGTTGGTAATGATCACCGTAACCGATGTTTGGGTACATTTCTTAAAATTAAGGAAACAAATCTTTTTTTTGGTAAACTTTTTTTAAATTTAGAATTCAGAAGGATGGTGGCTCCGCTTACAGGGTGAGCGATTTAACATTTTAAATTTGAATCGGCTGTAAAGTACTAATAATTCAAGTTTCTGGTTTTATTGTAAAGGTTGATCTTGTATTTTATAATGGAACACAATAGCATTCATATGACTGCCACAACTGGCTTTACAGTACTTCATCCGATCAATCCAATTTTTCAGTACATTTTCTATTGTTTCGGGTCGAATCTCTTCAATGGCAACTTCGATTTCATGTTTTAATGCTTCAATTGTCTCTGTATGCTTTGCGTGACATTTGTCCTTCATGACTTCTCAGAGAAAATAATTCAAAGAGCTTAAATCACAGCTCTGAAGCAGCCAATTGACATCACAATTTCGGCTAGTTATTCGATTTTCCAAAACAGTGCGTAAAATATCGATGGTTGCGTTGGCTGTGGGACATGTGGCCCCGCCTTGTTGAAACCAAATGTCGTCCAGTCATTCTCTTGAATTTTTAAAAAAAAAAAAAATTTGTACATGGCGCGGTAACGCTCACCGATGACGGAAACGGTGGCTCCTTGCTCATTTTCGAAGAGAAATGGCCTAATGATGACGCCAGCAGTGACACTTTGTGGACGCATTGGCTTCTCAATAGTCATGTGTTAATTCCCTGAACCCCATATGCGGCAATTTTACTTATTAACATAACCACCGATATGAAAATGAGCTTTTTTTGAAAACGATTTTTCCGTATAATTATTAATCTCCTGCCAAACAATCTTCAGCCCTTTGGGCAAAGCGAAAACACATCGGATGGTATTCCATTATTAAATGAAAAGTTAAAAATTTCCAGAAATTTGAAAAAATTATCAGTAATTTTTTTTACAGCCGATTCAACCTTATAGTAATTGAAGTTCGAGGACTCCAATTAAAATTCAAAAACAATTATTCGAATTTCTTATGAATTTTATCTATTTTAAATTGATATTTTCTAAAATACAATTGAAACACGTGTACAGATTTTGAAATGCTTAAGAGTTTCTTCCCTAATGATTTTTGGAAAATGGATTTGCCAGAACTTTTTGTAGAATAGAAAATATGGGAATTCTGAGCGGCATTGAGACCAAACAAAATTTGCTGGATTTTTGTATCTATCCGATTGCGACTGTCTACGCCCACACAAATTGTAATAGATTTCGATTCGAAAATTCGGTAAATGCGGATTTTACTTGTAACGGGTATTTCTTTGAGAGCTTGAGAACTTGAAATGATAATTCAAGACAGAGAAACATTGTTGGAATGAATCCGATCTGTTTAATAACTTCATTGCAATTATATTTTTAAAAATGTTTTCCGGCATATGCCCGCCGCGGCTACGAGTTACATTGCCCATTCAGTCAGTCCAATTTCTGACCCCTTTTCAAATAAATCCGGCCGTATGGCATCAACGGTGGCTTGAATATTGGCTTGCAATTCTTTTAAAAAATGCTTAGTTGTCGCCATAAACCAATGATTTTACGTATACCCATAAAACAAATCCTGAGGCGTTAAATCGCACGAACGAGGTGGCGGGGCCAGTGAACATCGATTGTTAATGTTAAGCAGATTAATTTCTGTAAATAAAAATAAACTCATGTTTTTAGCTACAATCTGGAAGATATTTGCATGGAATCTATTTTGTAAACATGATTTCCGGCACATGTCCGCCGCGGCTACGAGTAACAGGCTCCATTCTATCAGTTCAATATTTGACTACTTTTTCCAAAAAATCTGGCCGTCTTTTGTGTTATATTAAGAAACTTGTCACTAAATTAATTTTACAATAAATTTTGCGAACAGATTTATTTTTCAAAGTAAATATCCACAATTTGGAAGCTTTATTCTGGCGGTCTATGATTACTTATGATTACTTGCTTAACCTAACTGAAAAGAAATGTTAATATAGTTTGACATTATCAGCTGTCAAACTATAGTCATTTATGGCTATTATTAGTTTTATGCAGCTTGAAAGACCCCCTATAAATGCGAGTAAGGTGTACGAGTAATAACCTATTAATTTTGACAACATGTGTTAAGCTTGGTAGTAAAATCTCCTTTTATGTGAAACCTGTCTCAACTCCATTTAAAAAATATCTGATATTGCAGTAAAAATCAATTTCTGGTATAATGCTTATATTTGTTAAATCATTTTTAATTACCCTGTAAAATAATTTACATGTCTTATATTTCCATTACAAAGTCTTGGCAATAGCGTGTCTTTTGAGTGAAGAGTTTTATGTTTTTCACTAAGCGAACTCAGGCTTCATTAAGAAAATGTAATTTCTGGATATCCATAACTTAAAACCCTTTTAAATGAAAATGAATATCTAAATCAAAACACTTATTTCAAGTTAATGTTTGCCTTTTAAACTCTCACCAGTCATCTCTTATAAAACCACTACTATTATGTACCACTTGAAATGCAATTAAAACGTAATCAATTCTTATCGATTGTCTCACTACTACGACGGCGACACTATTCGCATCAAACAATCTGTAATTGCGTTTGTTGACAGACCCACAGTCACACGCGAAAAGATTAACATTCACAACACGTGTGACTACCACTTATGTAAATATGCAGTTTTTGTTTTCCTATTCATTTTTATATTGTGGCAAAAATAATAATAATGATAACAGCTTTTATTGAACAATTGATTGCACTTCAATTGATTTCTACGATTACGTAGCCGCCATCCTACGTAATCGTCATTATTGACGGACATTCCGATTGCAAGCAATTATTGCAATTGAGATCTGGACTGGTCCACAGGGTGGTGCAGACGAATGATAATGACTGCAGACAGAAAAAACTTTTAAGTAATGTTCATAAAAATGAAAATAACCATCAGCTGTCATGCATATTATTTAATAAATTATTGCTTATTAAAAAGCAAGTATAAGTTTTTTGCTGATGGATTTCAGAAATAAAAGAAATATTCAAAAAGAACATTTTGTACTGGCTTTTATCGCTCTGATAGAGACGTAGCTCGATGGTGTGTACGTTTCTGACAAACCGAGCAGATCCAAGGCAAAGGGGGTTTGTTCGATCCCAGCTCGGACCAGCGTCCGAGTGTTTTTATGTGATAGCTTCAACCATGGTGCCCCATCGCAACTGGAGCCATTACCAAACGACCCTTAAGGTCAATCCCGCCGGTACCAATTCGAAGCGTGCTGTATGGACACAACTTCCCCCTTGGTCAGGGGCCGAGGCCTATCTAACACCCCTGCTGTCAATATCTGGTTCACAGCATTCGGTTGCAATGCAACTCCACATCGAGCCGAAGCTCTCCCCGCGATTTAAGTTAAAACCACAGCCACCACGATACTCCCCGAAGGTTCGCACCTGCTAGCCAGTCCAGAAGAATAGTTCTGGAGGCTCCTGACTCCCCGTGGTACCAGACCTTAGTCTCCGGTCAGGCCTTGTAGCCGAGCCACTACCAGTGTGCGAACCATAAATCGCGGGACTGGCCACCCTCAATTAAAGGCACGGTCATGAGATACGTAGTATATATGCAGACACAAGTGCCCACATATACTTATAGATGTTACGGTCTAAAACCATACTGTACATGGACATGGTTTCCTTACCGGCCAGTGCGAGATACATATATACAGGGTATATAACCTGTTCCGTTCGACGACGGTGAACGGCACCCATGCATTAAGGCTAGGCCCGACTGAACCCCCAACAAGGCCCTAGAAAGCCCCATAAGTTCCAGACACCCGTGGTACTGGTTAACCTCCGGTCAGGTTTCGTAACCAAGGTTACGCCCAGTTTCAGTTCCATGTATCCAGGGGACTGGTAGCCCCCCGTAGCAGCAAGCGTCAGGACAAAAGAAAATGGACGAACAAAAAACATATATTGTTGAGGTGACTGCCCCTGGCCGAAGAGTTTCGGGTCAATCCGGTACATAGAACCGGCAGTCGCGGGATTGTATGTATGTAGAATTTAGAGACAGAAAGTCGAAGCCCCGTAGAGTTAAACAAGGAGTTCCCCAGGGTGGAGTTCTATCTCCGGCTCTGTTTAACCTCTACCTCTCTAAAATTCCTGCACCACCAGACGGCGTTGAAATTGTGTCGTACGCTGACGATTGCACAATTCTGGCGTCAGGACCTAAAGTGGATGACATTTGCGAGAAAATCAACTGTTACCTCACTGACTTAGCACGTTTCTTCACTGCGAAGAATATGAAAATATCCGCCTCCAAATCATCAGCCACACTGTTTACTGCTTGGACCGCAGAGGTGCGGTTGTCACTCAATGTAAAAGTCGATGACGTCAACATCCCGACCACCAACTACCCCAAAATCCTTGGGGTCACATTGGACAGCCTTTTTAGATCCTCTGCACATGCTACAGCTATCTGCGATAAACTGAAAAGTAGGAACAAGGTCCTCAAGTCACTTGCCAGCAGTACTTGGGGAGCCGACAAAGAAACCTTGTTGACCTCTTACAAAGCGATAGGTCGGTTTGTAGCAAACTACGCAGCACCTGTATGGTCGGCGAACGTGAGTACGACGCAGTGGAAGAAAATTCAGACTTGCCAGAATGCCGCCCTTAGAACATCAACAGGGTGTCTTCTTATGTCTTCTGAGGACCATCTACATGAGGAGACGAAGGTCCTTACCGTGCGCAGACACAATTTCCTGTTGTCTAAGCAATACCTGCTAGGGTGTTTTCGCAGCAGTCATCCTAACCACCATCTCTTGAACAGGATGCCTCCACCCAGGCAGATCAGGTGCGATCTTCATGATCTAGAGAGAGAGAGGTTCAGCGGTATAAGAGAGAACCTTTAGATCATCGAAACTATCAGGCAGGTTTGAACAACATTCACGCCGAGGATGTCGCAGCAGCAGTATCCAGCTACCGTGTGAATGCAGTGCTAGGGGAACATCCCCCGGAGATTTCACCTGAGGAGAAGGTACTACCTCGGCAGACGCGCGTGGTTCTGGCGCAGCTGAGATCTGGATGGTGCAGCCGCCTCAATTCTTACTGGGCACGAATTGATGCTAACGTTCCGGACATCTGGCCCGCCTGCCATCAATTGTCCGGCCAAGCCCAACCAGCTGACCCCCAGGTCTCTGTGGACGCATCCAGTTCAAATGGCGCGTTTCCTTCACCTGGATATCGAAGCAGATCCCCCATAGACGAACAAGACTTCAAAATAAATATATTGTTGTTACAACAACAACAACAAAAGAAAACCACCGCCGGTTACAGCGGACAACAGCAACACGACGCCTAGAGAAGGCCGGACAGGCGAACTGACTAATCCTAGATTGATATGCGCTAGTGCAGAGCACCCCACTGACGTCCAGTCGTGGGATTGATCGCTGTGATGATTCAGCCTAGTATACTTTTTAGCCCGCAAATAGTAGAATTTCCTTGATAAAACAAAGGAAATTACTAACCTTTTATTTAATTTGCATACACGAGCAAAATGAAACGAATTTCATTTTCATAGAATTCTGATGATGCAATTTTACACAAATTGTAGACGATTTTACCATGAAGTCCAAAAAAACGAATTTTGTTAAGATATTTTTTTTGATTGCACGGAAATTAGTTAAATACACTCGTTTGTTGTATAAATTAATATAATGCAAAAGAAATTTAATATAATGCCACAAATCTGCAATGAACATGAAATATTTACACGCATCACATCATCAACAACAGATACTTGACAGTTTATAATGAAAATATGATCATTAATCAAAACACCTAAGCCTCTAAGTACGCGAACTCTTTGCAGGGACTCAACAAAGTTTGAATTACACTTGAAATTAAAGCCATCAATGATTAAAATGACTTGCGTTCAGGAAAACGTACGCATTCGCATGATACGTATGCCCTGTATTTTTCTAGCGCTCAATGTTTGTTGTTGGCGCTGTACGTTTTAATTAGAAAATCATGTATGTAAATTAATCACATACTCATATCATTATTCAGCTACAAATCAATCATAGTCTTTGAAATTTGTTGACTGAATGCGAAAAATGATATGCGCATATCGTTTTGCTGCTGCGCCATGCTTTTCCAACACCTTTAAATCACCTCAATCACGGTATTGTCAATGATGCAAATCAGCCAGCTATACCAGCCAAGCCATGCAATCTAATGTTGACTCACGTGCCACCGCAATTTACCACAGATTGAAGGAGGCAAGTAAGTACATGCTGTGCGCCAATCTAACATCGATCGTAATGCTGACAAACAGTACGAAAGCACAACGCTAAACACAAACTGATATTTAGAAATGAAAATGCAAGTGTAAAAAGTAGGTATGTTCAATATTTAATACGAGGGGGGTTTGGCAAGAATAGATACTCGTATATTTTATAAAAGTTTTCTTCACACAATTGCCCACGAAAATACAACTCACTCTTGCCACTTGAAAAGTAAGGTTTACAACAGTAGTTCTCATTAGTTTGGGGAGAGCCTGGCCTTATAGAGTTCGGTTTTACTTTCAACAATTGCAGCAAGGTTTTCTGAAGAGAGTTGTCACGGACCCGAAATCATGATAAAAGTAGTGTGCAGCCACGAAAATCAATGTCACTTTGCCATTTTGTTAAAAACTGGTCTTCTATTTAAATATAGAAGCAAGAGGTCTTGAGCCGGTTTAATCCCTGTTCAATGTGTAAAAGCTACAGACCGAAATAAACCAAACGAGCTAAACAATATATATTTTTGCTATCAATTCTACTCAGTGGTCTTAGGATTAATATATTTTACATTGTTAACTTATAATATTGCAATTATTTCGTTCATGTATTTTAGGAAAGTAAGATCTAGCATATGATTTCCTTTTAATCTTCTAATCTGGTCATCTAATAGGGATATAGGTAGAGCGTTAGAGTAAAAACTAAGTCTATCTAAGTAGTTGATGCTAAACCTAGAGCTATTTTGTCCTTTAAAAACCAAGATCGTTGCCATATAGCGGTTATTCACAAACTATGGTGCATAAGAAATAAATCGGAGAGTCTGAAACCTCTTTAAAATTTCGAAGTTTGAATTGCTGGATGTTCTCCATAATTCAATTATATAACTCCACACAGGCTTCAAAATAGTTTTATGACTTTTGGGTATTAAGAACAATCATAGTGAAACTATTGTTGCAATCATCATTTTGGCTAAATTTAAAAATATCTAATATTTCAAGAAAAATTCTTTCATTTTGCCAATCATCAAACGTTTTTGAGAAAATAGCGCGGAAACATAATAAGCTGGATGTGTATCAGGAACTGGATTCGGACATACGTTATCTTATTGAAAAATGTTTGTCGGTGAAGCTCTCGGAGAGACCATTGCCGGAGGATTTACTAAACAACCCAATATTTGCAAGAAATCTCGAGTTGAATCTGGTAACGCCCCTGGAAAACTCATCAATACTTTTACTTTGTATGCCTTAGGAGCGGATATATAAGTACTATTAATGGCAACTGGCTGGAGGTGATGTTTAAGCTGAACTTAAACAGGAGGGACTTATACGTAGTGAAGCGCCTATTTTGGCTATATCCCAAGTAGTGTGTCTCAATGACAATATTGTGGGGTCGAAGCGTAGTCAGACCTATCTGATGGCCGCGTGGTGGTTCTAAAGTTGCAGAACCTTATCGATTGTGATTTGGGGCCAATTAACCCATACATTTTTTGGGGGTTTATCTCAACTCCCTTTGCTTTTATCCTAATATTTCACGTGATTAGATTTGGGAATCATAACGTCATTTAAATTGAGCAGAGGTCAATTCCTCGAAAGCCGGTTCTAAGGAGAGGATTGGACTAAAGACAATTTCACGGCCAAGGGCCTTTACCCCGGCCCACAGTTGCCGCTATTCGTAGTCGAAGATATTTCACATGATTAAATTTTGAAATCATAACGTCATTTAAAGTAAGTGAAGGGCAATCCCACAACAGCCGGTTCTATTGACCGTATAGACCACAAAAATAAAATTCCTCGACCTCAGACTGTCACCCCGGCACACAGTGCTGCTACAACAGTGAAGGGCAGTCATCTTTTGGCAATGTAAAAGTTACATTGCTAGATATGTGAGTCATTCCATGCCAAACGGTACGATTTTGGGCAAAAATTTAACGCAATGATTCCGATTTTTATGAAAATTTGCAGATTTGGTCCTCTAGCAATTCTATTTAATCCGCGATTAGAAAAAAAAAATATAATTTTTTTTTTCAAAAGTTATGACCAATTGAACTTTGGTAAAATGGAGATTTTATCAAGGAGGTGTGTTCATTCAGTCGCATGTTACTCCGGAAATACTTGACCGATTTTACTCTGCTATACCTTATTTTGAAGGTAATTTTAAGCACTTCTAAAATAACGAAACGGTATGGCATAACGCCATAGAATTTTTTAAGTTTGTATCATTTTAATCCTTTTATTTCGATTTTGAAAATGACTACATCTTTTTTTATTTTTGAAATTTTGCAGGCGTATTCTTACAGGTCTGTTTTACCGACTGTGTAAGTTTTAAAGTGGTGAAATAATGCGTTCTATTTTTAAAAATTTTTTTTTACCTTATACCTTTTTCACTTCCATGAATATAGAAAATATAATATAGAAAAAAAATACTTTTTAATAGTTTATTGACACAAGATATAACAACAACAAAAAAACAAAGAAAAAAAGAAATAAAAAAATGAGTAATGAAATAAATGTTATGCCTTGTATACCATCTTCATACAGTACTGCTCAGAAGATGATGTTGTCTGGACTTTCATTATTTTATCGGGTTGTGGAATGAATGCATGGTAGCCAAGAGTTCCAGAAATTGTTTTCGCTTTTTCAAAACGCTCCTTCAGGTGTTTCGCCCTATCTTGATATTGATAGTTATTGAAGAATTCTGTATGAATATTCTTCACGTTTTTATTCACCCAATCATAAAATTTGACGGCACTATTAATGGGATTTATGAGGCTGGACAAGCTTGCACGTGCTGCTAGTCTTTTGACTGTTCCTCCCAGACCATCGCAGGGCCATTTGCCATGAGACGTTGCAAAAAAATGCCATTCCGCTGGTATTCCAAAATCTTCTACGTGGAACGTCAGATTTAAAAAGTTTTTCTTGTTTTTGTATTGTGCGCTTGCGCCATCAGAAAAGTAAAATATTTTACTTACAGGTCCTAAGGTTTTCTTTAAAAAATTTACAAGCCCCTCCTGGAATACGTGCACGGCTATTGTATCATGTTTTTATTTCTTTTTTTCTTTGTTTTTTTGTTGTTGTTATATCTTGTGTCAATAAACTATTAAAAAATATTTTTTTTCTATATTATATTTTCTATATTCATGGAAGCGAAAAAGGTATAAGGTAAAAAAAAAATTTTAAAAATAGAACGCATTATTTCACCACTTTAAAACTTACACAGTCGGTAAAACAGACCTGTAAGAATACGCCTGCAAAATTTCAAAAATAAAAAAAGATGTAATCATTTTCAAAATCGAAATAAAAGGATTAAAATGATACAAACTTAAAAAATTCTATGGCGTTATGCCATACCGTTTCGTTATTTTAGAAGTGCTTAAAATTACCTTCAAAACAAGGTATAGCAGAGTAAAATAGGTCAAGTATTTCCGGAGTTACATGCGACTGAATGAACACACCTCTTTGATAAAATCTTCATTTCACCAAAGTTCAATTGGTCATAACATTTAAAAAAAAATTTTAAATTTTTTTTCTTGAAACACGTATATAATATTTTTAAGAGAAGAATGCATACACAAACTAGTTAAGCAATCCAAGCTTGTGATGTAAAAAATGCGTACCGTTTGGCATGGAATGACTCATGTCAGGAGTTTATTTAATGCTCCAAGTAACAAATCACATTTTAAGATCATCTAGCTGTCTTTAGATAATGCTTCCGCAAGATACAAACCTGTAGCCAAAATAGCGGTGTCATCAGCGTAACGAACAAAAAATATATAAAAATTCAAATCAAGTGTGGAGTCTTTATTGGTAATTTAAAAGGGCATTTTATGGCATTTTTTTTTTAAAATAATTTCCTTTAAATGTTGGCAAGTGTATTATGGAAATGAGCGTGCGGTGGGAAACGGGAAGATACGCTGTTTTCGACCAAAATTTTGTTCAGTGATGAGGACCATTTCGGGCTCAACGGCAAAGTCAATAAACCAAATTGGCGCATTTGGGCTGAAGAGCAACAAGAAGAGGTTCAGAGGTGCCATTATATCCAGAGAAAACCACGGTTTGGTGCGGTTTATAAGCTGGTGGAATCATCGGTGCATATAACCGTCAATGGTGGTCGCTATCGCGCCATGATATCGATCTCTATACTACGACACTAAGTTTCAACAGGACGGTGCCACTTGCCATACAGCTGCTCAAACAATGGATCTATTGAGAGGTCATTTCGAAAAGCTGCTAATTTCACGTTGTGGGCAGGTGAGTTGGCCGCCTAGATCGAGTCATACCACATCTTTAGAGATTTTTCTTTGGGGTTACGTAAAGTCTAAAGTCAATGCTGACAAACCAGCTACGATTCAGGTTTTGGAAGCCAACATTACGCGTGTCGAAATGCTCAAACGAGTCATCCAAAATTGGACCCTCAGAATGGAAACCCTGAGGTGTAGTTGAGGCCAACATTTGAATGAAATTATATTCAAAATTAAATGCCATAAAATGTCCTTTCAAATTACCAACAGAGATTCCACACTTGATTTGAATTTTTACATATTTTTTTGTTCTGAATAAAATACCTCTAGATCGATCACCCTATAGTTTAAAGCACCGGACTCATAACAATTCTTTGTGGTATTCCAGATAGTATAAAATAAATAATATGGAGCTGGTAACATTTTTTTCAATTTAAAAAGTAACACACTGTGCCATAACCGGTCGCAGGGTTGCTTGATATCCACAAAGATTGATGAACAGTAAAATGTCTTCTCTAGGGCGTTTCTGATAACTTGGATGATCCTGTGACATTGCTCAGGAGTACAATGATTGGGTCTAAACCCAAATTGATAGTCAGGTATAATGGTCATTGCACCCTATAGAGGAAAAAGGTATTTTTTGAAAAGGATTAAAACAAATTTAGAAAAAATTGGGGGCAAGCTTATTTTTCGATATGAACTAAGCACATTTTTGGGCTTATTTGTCTTCTTTACCATGATGATTTTTGCGTGCTTCCTTTGAGATGGAAAGTGTGATAATCTTATGATGGAGTTATATTTTTTTATATATAATGTTTTTTTACAATTGCACCCAAATGTTTGCTAAAGAAAAGAGTACGATTTATAAAATTTATTTTAAACAAGAGGTATTATAGGCAAATTTGTATCGGTTTTATGTGTACGAGATGGGATAAGTAAACATTTAAATCAACTCAAATTGACAAATCAAAACATTTTAAACGCTTTGACCAAGTAAAAGTGGACCATTTGATTCTATATATTTAATTGATTGTGATATTACAATTTATTTTTTTTATTTGCATCTGGCGAATTCGCCAATTAAACCTCTTGTTGTTTGACTCTCTTTTATCTATACAAAGAGAAACAATGTTACCATATTATCGCAAGTTTCTTTAATGTTGCCTGATGATGAAAACTAGGTAGGTAACTTAGCTAGTAAGCCCATGAAACAGGGCTAATGTAAATTAAAATAACTAATTTTTAGCTAAGGACCTATTCGCACAGACGAAATTAGCCGTTTTTCCATACAAATTATATCAATCTGAGAGAGTTACCAATACAAACTATCAAAGTTTACAAAAAGTTCAACATATTACACTGCCGGTCTAGAAAGGTCCTTCTATAAATTTATATACGTCAACGTTTTTTGTAAATTTTAAGTTAAAGAGAACACAAAACTAACAAACAGAAAACTTCAGTTTTTCTTAAAATAA
Organism: Hydrotaea diabolus; assembly: GCA_963513945.1. Lineage (NCBI taxonomy): Eukaryota > Metazoa > Arthropoda > Insecta > Diptera > Muscidae > Hydrotaea > Hydrotaea diabolus. The sequence continues at coordinate 28,726,693 of OY740720.1, read as the reverse complement.
AACATTGCTTTTATCTTCTAAACATTTTTGCACTAATCCTCGTACATCAACAATATAAACATTTTATTACCGACAAATGTCTGTGAAAATCTGAATCAAATTGAAAAACACACACCTTAAAGTGGCCACGACATCAGGGTTAAGCTAAAAGACATGTAAAACATTTCTGAATTTTGATTACTATTTTTTTTATTTGTGCACAAAGTAAAATTTACGTTTCAAATTGTAAAATTATACAATTTTCAATGCTTAATATGACAAATCTCATGAATTTTCATTGTTGTTGGAGATTGTACATAATTGAAATGCATTTTAGTTGTGAATAACTGTGGTGAGAGACACAATGGTTCTTTTTTGTTAGTTATTTAGAAAGACATTACAATTGTTTTCAAATTTTAAAATTAAAATTTGTTTGTTGGAGAAAAAAAGAGAATTTTATAGTAAACTTTCGTTAAAACATTTCTGTGCATACAAAAACGTTTGGTTCTGCTACGAGTATATAAAAAATTCTATTTGAGTAAAGGCTATTATATTTTCGGACCATGTAAGATCACGGTCAGGCTTCTTCATATTTCATAACCTGAATGATGCATATTTCGTCCAAACGTACAACTATCACAGCTGCAATTTGCAGTGGAGACAAGATTACTCTATTTAACAACTTTAGACCTCTATCTTTGGTCTATGTAAGACAGACAGATTCGAACAACTCTCAAAGAAAATATCCGATAACAGTTTAATGGTTTTGACGAAAACTTAAGCAGGTTCCAATTTTTACAACGGGTGAAGTAAGACTTTTTAAATAGTTTTTGGCCGTTTCATGTGGACAAGCATGTGGTAGGATGATAAAGACCTCGTCTCTTGTACAGGGTGGCTGATGAAGCCGCTCCCAAAAAAAAACTTTTTTTTCTATTTAATGAATCTAGTAATTTTTTATTTATTTTGCAGATTGATTTTTAGATTAAACAAAAATGAATAACTGGGACATTGAAACAAGAATTTAGATCGACCGCCGCTATCACGCACTGGAGTCCATAATTTCGGTTCAAAGAAAGTATAGGCGCACGTTTGGAGGCAATTCTCCGAGCAGATGGACCATAATGAGACTTGTTAACAATTTTGCGGAGCACGGAACAGTCAACGAAAGATCTTACCATCAAAACCCATACAAAACAATCAAAGAGTTTCGACAAGAAGCTTATCTACTCAAATGGGTATATGCAGACAGTCATTGCAGTCAATTATGCACAAAGATTTAGACTTATTCCCATTGAAAATTCAAATGGCCAACAAAATGAACGCAGCAGGCTTCCCGATTCGTTTGGAATTTTCCCAGAAGATGCTTCAAATGGTAGAAGAGGACGGAAACATGTTGAACTGTCTTGTCATGTCTAACGAGGACCATTTCGATTAACACAGCATATAAACGAACAAAAATGTCGAATATGAAGTGCTTCCAAACCAACGATTATTCATGTGACGGAACTACATCCACTTCGTGTCACAGTGTGATGTGCAGTTTCATCGCGCTGCATTGTCGGGCCCTACTTCTTCGAAGAAAACGGTCACACCGTTACGTTTACTGGAGACCGTTACTTGAGCATGTTGAGAGAGTTTTTTCTATCCAGAATAACGCCGAATGAGAATTTCTTTCAACTCTGTGTGGTTTCAGCAAGATGTTGCAACTCTTCACGCAGCCTGACCTGTTATGACAAAATTGCGTCGAAAAATTTTCAATGAGTTGATATCCAGAAACTCCACATTATGTTGGCCCTCCAGGTCGCCTGACTACTGCACCTGACTTTCTTGTGGGGTTATTGCAAACAGAAAGTCTACAAAGCAAAACCAACAAATTTAAATGAATTAAAGCAATTCATTCGAGAGACAATTGCGGCTATTCCTGCCTCAACTCTTTAAGCAGTAATGAACAACTTTTTGGTAAGACGTCGCACATGCATTAACGAGCAGGACGGGCATTTAAATTCCATTTTAAAACTAATTAAGCTATATTTAAAAAAATTGAATGAGCTTTAATATGAATAAAAGAAAAATTAATTCCATACACCGAAAGAATAGTTATTGGAATTTCTTAATGTAGCAATATTCATCTGCCACCCTGTATGAGAATGGTTGATGTCAGCTTTACTGCATTTCAATTGTGTAATATCGATTTGTTTATAAATAGGAAGAAATCAAGTCCAAAAATGTTTTTTCTTTACAGATTAAGCTTATAAGAGTCCCACTACAGCTATTTAATTGAAAAACGGAGTGGTTAAGAATGCAGTTTTCTATTTTTATGCACCCATTTTCTATTTTTAATAAATTTCTTTTTTTTTAAGGATGCCGCTTAAAGGATCCAGCTTTTATCAGCAATGACAATGTTTGATGTCAGCTAAGCGGTTTGTTATAATTTTTTTTATTTGTTTATTTTGGTATTTTAAATTTCCTAACGAATCTTAATATAATTTTTCTTTACAGGTCGAGCAAATAAGTGCCCCGTTAGAGTTATTTTAAGGAAAAAGGGAGTGGTTAAGAATGCAATTTTCTATTTTTATGCTCCCACCAAAGGATGCTGCCTTGGTGTGCCGGTAAGTGTGCACGATTATCATACTAGTAAACCCAGTTTCAACTCTGGATAAGAACTTCTAACAATATTTAAGCGGCGGATCACAATTTCATCAATTCCGGTTACTTTCTTTAATTTCCCGAGGTAAATTAATTCCTTCCGCCTGTCTCTGGGCAGACAGATATAACAAAATAGTCGCTCAATTTTGCAGGAGTCTTTCTATCGCCTTAATAGATATAAAATATATTAGCCTTAACTCATAGTATTTGTAAGCGACCATAGTGTTATAGAAATATGAATAAGTATGCCAGTAAAGTCAGGTTTAACCCCGGGTAAGAAAGTCTAGCAAGTTTTCAGTGGCGGGTTTCTACCACCCAATTGCTTGCTACTTTACAATCAATAGATAAGTCTAAATGTTATCTAAAAACTTCTCTATAAAATGCATAGTCGTTAGGAGCCAGCGTAGTAGTTCAGTGAGTATGGGATATTGTGGGATTTAGGAACTTACTTTAACAATATAAATTTGAATTATATATATGTACTTTAATTTGGGTAATCTAATTTCTTAAATTTAATTTACTTTTCTTAATTGCAATTGGATGGAGGTGTAGTTTTTCAGTCTGTTAAAGCCTTTTACTTATTTCAAACTTGTTTGCGGCAAAGAAATGCTTCGCCGGGACAACACTTTATCACTAAATTTTGGATATGTTTTCCAAGGCGGGCCAATTTTTTGCCGACAAAGCGAAGCCCCTCACGCGATTTAGAAACATTTAGGAACTAAGCGTACATATTTGCCTAAGAAACCAGTTGTCTAAAATCATTTTCGAACTTGAAAATTTTGCGAACAAAGTCCTTCCTGTCTATTTGAGAATTAGGGCGAATTAAATATTCAAATTTTTTGGAACTCTTTTGGAAAGGCAAAAAAGTTAAAGGATGGTGCCAATGTTACTTTCATAAAATAAAAAAAATCTACAAATCTATCTTGAACTTCCACAGGACGAAAAGTAGAAAATTGCTTACTTTTTTAATAATTCCCACAAATCTGTTATATGACGGCAGATCCGAACGCCAGATTTAATAATAAAATTTTGTAAAGTGTTCCGGCACGTACTAATGTATTTTCGGGTCATTGGGTGCCAAATTAGGGCTGTATGGTGTATGGCCCATCAATTCGACATCTTGAGTGGTCAAATAGCTCATCGTTTTAGCTGATGTGGGAGAGCTCGCATTGTCGTAATGCAAAACGAGTACCACTCTGAATTGACCGTCCTACGTTCCACTAAAGGCACTGTGGCAACATGGCCGGTTATACGCAATCATTTGCTTCAATGTACTTCAACCTCGAACAACTTTTGTTGGATTTGGCTCGTTTGAAAGGACCCATACGGTCGATTGCTGTTTTGTTTCGGGTTCATATGTATAGATCCATGATTCGTCACCTGTGACAATGTTATACACTGCCTTTGAGCTACCGCAGTTATATTTTTTCAACATCTCTTAGCACCAATCCATACGAGCCTTTTTTTGAGCATTCGTCGCAACAAGTTGATTTAAACACTTTTGTCTCGATAACTCATGCCGAAAATCGTAAAAAATCATCGCACGAAAATGTTCACGGGATAATTTCATTTTTGACTGAGATGAATTTTTCAACACACTGTAAACAAAACAATTCGCCCTCAAATGACAAAACGTTCTGAGTGAAGTTATGCTAAAAAAATGTCAAAGTTTCCAATGGAAGTTCCAGTTTGCATCTGGGACTGCTAGTATTGTCAGGACCCGAAATATAAATAGCAACCATCGTAAAATGTGGCCTTCTGAAATGTATTTAAAACTTAAAAAAAATAATGTTTTTTCTTCAAGTCTTTAAAATTGTTTAAGATACCACATTTCCGGATTTAAATTAGCGTACACCTGCTATTGTTGCTTTGTGTTTCCTTTCAGTTGACAATTTGGATTCGGAAATTTTTAGTTTTATTACTAATTTTCGACTTTTGTTTTAGTTTTTTTTTTGTATGTAACATAAACTTATTCAAACTAATTTTAAAATGATTAATGGTTTTGAATTATAAATTTATGAACGTTTTGTTTTTCTTAAATAACTCTTGCATAAGCAGTTCTTTGAAGATTTAACAGTAAGCTCAAAGCATTTTTAAATTTTCCTCCACAAACACTGTCCAAAAAAATAAGAAAAACTTTAATTTGCTTAATAAAATAAAATTTATGTTCACCGTACCTACGACATAGTAAGACTCATTATTCATTTCTTATAAACTAAGAATGTATGCAGCCCCCCTTTTTATGCATTTCCAAATGATGAGTAGAGAAAAAAAATTAACATAAAACCAAAAGTTATACAAAGCTTAAGCATAAACATTATGAACGGCAAATATCACTTACCACAATTCCATTGTAATGGATTTTATGCTTCCGTGTTATATCAATAAACTGACCACCACCACCGTTGCGAGCAACGTCGTCGGCGGCAGCACTCTCACCCGCTGTTCCATCATCAGCTGTAATATCGTCGCTGTGCTGAACATGATCTGGGCTATGAGCATGTGAAGCGTGCAATAAAACATTTTCAAAATCATCAGCTAGTATTGTATGACCACCTTGTGAGCGGCTATTGCTGTGGCTAGTGCCCCCCAGTAAGGCAGTGTTGAAGGAGGCGGCGGCTGTGTCGGTGGCAATTGTTGTGTTGCTGATGAGCGAATCCACGATATAAACGCAATTGTAAAATAAAGCTGTTAATAAAATCAAAATTAAGCCACCGGGTGAACACATTCTACACAATTTTTTTTTTGATTTCTATTTATTAAGGGGTCGGCGGCAGGTTTAGACGAAACGAAAAGTAAACTTCGGTCGGTGTTTTCTATTTCTATAATTTTTTTGTTGTTGTTGGCGTTTAATGAAGTTTTAATTGGCCTGCATTTCAGTTTTATTGTTCAAACATCATCATCATCGTCGTGATCACTGACGTCGTGGTAGCAGTTGCCTTTTTGGTATTTGTGGTATTATTTATTTTCAAATAATTTGTAAACATTCCAAAACATTTTGCCATATTTTCGCCACTGGAATCTTACAAAGTCTTCAATCGTTTTTTCACTACTTTTTACACAATGTGTTTCACTTTGATTTTGTTTTCACGTTTAGCAATAAAAAAGTGAATGTACGAATTCGATGAAGAGGGAGGGAAAATGTTAAGGAACGAATGAAAGAAAAAACTGTAAGGTGCACATGCGCAAGCGTCAAATTTAACGGCAGTTAATTATTTGTAAGTTTATGCACTAATTAATTGTTATGTTTAGTTAAGTTTACTCCAGTTTAGGTTTTCTTTTAGCTCAGCTCATGTGGTTGTTGCTGTTGCTGTTGTGGTTGGAGTGGTGCTGGTGGTGGTGGAGCTGCTGCTGCTGGTTTTTGGCTGTTTGCATCGCTGGCGTACTTTTTCTGATTGGATATCTTCTTCTATGCCAGAATCACGTTTGTTGCTCAAGTCTTTTGTTTCGTTTCACTTCATGCCACTGTTAGTGTTGTTTAGTTGTTGGTTGGTTGTTTGTCTGATATTGTTGTTGTTTGCGTTTTTGTTTTAAATCTAAAATAAAAAATACTTTTTGTTTAAGCGGCGACTTCACTGCATTTTAAAAAATTTCTTTTATTATTTTTTTACGGTATCCAAATAATCTTTAATTATTTTTACTTTACATTCCTTACTTAGTATTCTTTTTTTCTGTTGCTTCTTTATTGTTTTTTTCGGTTGACAAATCTATACAACAAAAAAACCGTAATACAGCTAGGGAGAATGAGTTGTTGCTATTACATTATTTGTGCTGTCAACATAAATGTTGCATGTTTTCGCGTGATATGTGGTTAACTAATATCGTTTTGATTTGAGGTTTTTTTCAGCTTTTGCCGCATTTTCTTGTGCGTGTGTGTGAGTAAGTGTTACAGTTAAGGATTTTGGGGCATGCACTGCGTAGCCATGCAGCGAATTTACAATGTTTTCCCCGATGAAAACAATTTTTTTGTTTTAATGATACATTTTTCTTTAATATGGCAAAGACATGAAAATGAAATTAAAATTAATTAAAACAGAGTGAAAAAGTTAAGTTGAAAAATATACATATTTAGAATTTTATTTCAAGTTGTTCATATATAGGGTGGGCCATTTAAAATTTGAAACGGCTGTAACAAAAAGTTAATAAATTTTTCAAATTTTTGGAATTATTGGAGAGATTGAACATTGTCATTTAATTACGGAACACCATCCGATGCGTTTTCGCTTCGCCCTATGGACTGCAGATTGTTTGGCTGGAGATGTATAATGTTACCGACAAATCGTGTTATCAGCTGAAGCTCATTTTCATCTCGGTGGCTATGTCAATAAGCAAAATTGCCGCATATGGGGTTCAGAGAACCCACACGTGACTATTGAGAAGCCAATGCATCCACAACGAGCCACTGTTTGGTGTGGATTTTGGACTGGTGGCTATCTTCGAAAATAAGCAAAGCCAACGAATTTTTGTTTTCAAAAATTCAAAAGAATGACATTTGCATTTAACAAGGCGAGTCCACATGACACACAGCCAACGCAACCTTCGATAATTTACGCACTGTTCTTGAAAATCGAATAATCAGCCGAAATTATGATGTCAATTGTGATTTGAGCCTTTTTAGATTATTATCTGTGGGAAGCCATTAGGGAAAAATATCCCGCATAGCATCCAGAGACTATTGAAGCGTTCAAACATGAAATCGAAGTGGCCATTGATGAGTTTCGAACCGAAACTACGAAAATGTACTGAAAATTTGGGTTGATCGGATGAGGTACTGCCGAGCCAGTTGTGGTAGTCATATGAATGCTATTGTGTTCCATTATTTAATGACAAAGTTCAGCCTTTTCATTAAAACCTGAAGTTTTAAAAATTGATAAGTACTTTTCACATTCAACAGCCGGTTTAAATTTAATGGACTTGAGTTATTTCAAAAAACTTTTATCGAATGTTTTTATCGAAAAAATAATGTTTGTTCCATTCTAACAAATTTAATTATAACAGTCAAAGAAAGTTTTTATCTCTATCCTCTACTTAGCTTTTTAGAAATAATTTTGTTTTTTAAAAAAAACAAAGCGTATTTTTTCTAAAAAAAATACTTTGTAGGGAAGGCAAAAACAATTAATAAAAAAAATGAAATTCTTTTAACAAAAAAAGTTATTTTTTTAATAAAAAGTTATTTTTTTAAAAAAAAAGTTATTTTTTTAAAAACAATATTTTTTTTTAAATTCATTTTAAACAAATTTTCTTTAACACAAAGAACGACATTTTTCAAAAAAAAATACCTAATTCAAAAAAAATATTTTTTTTTAACTAAAACAAATAATTTTTTTTTAAAAAAAATATTTTTTATTGGTTTGAAATCACATTCGTTGCTTAGGGTCTGAGGATGGTAGAGTAGTGTTTAGTGAAATTGTAGTCATCCTTGCATGTAGCTTTTCGACGGCCTTTTAAATATTTTTGTGAGTTATAAATAATTATAAAAATGGTGGTTAATTTTTAAGGGCCGATGTTAAATGCGAACCACGCCTGAACGTCAAGTTTTTTCTGCATTTCATTTGATATTTCTCAATTTCAGACTAACTCAATTTCAATCATGGAAAGATACACGAGCGAGCAACGCGTTAAAGTTATTCAGAAAGGTGGCAAGAAATGGCAACAGTAGATGATCAATTTTCGAAAGAAATCATCTTCAGTGATGAGGCACGTTTTCACCTCTGTGGATTCGTCAATAAGCAAAATTGCCGAATTTGGGCGAATGATCATCCAAGAGTGATTGTCGAAAAAACAATGCACCTACAAAGAGTGACTGTTTGGTGCGGTTTATGGGCTGGCTGCATCTTCTGGCCGTTTTTTCCAAAATAAGGCCGATCAGGCAGTTACTGTGAATGGTGTTCGCTATCGTGAGATGATAACGAACTTTTTATGGCCCGAATTGGAAAATATGCATGTGGACGATATGTGGTTTCAACAGAACGGTGCCACTTGCCACACAGCTAACGAAGCAATGGCTCTTTGGCGCGATAAATTCAATGGCTGTGTTATCTCACGTCGTGGCGATGTTGGACTTCTTTCTTTGGGGTTATATTAAAGAAAAGGTGTACGTCGATAATCCAGCAATAGTTCAAGAGCTAAAGGATGAGATAATTCGGCACATTAAACGCATAGAAACTCAATTATGCCTCAGCGACATCGAAAATTTGGACCATCGGATGGAGGTGTGCCGCCGAGGCCGATATTTTGTTCCACACATAATTGAACCCTACCAATATTATCATAATAAAAAGAAATGACAGTAATTTCCTTAAAAATTTGAGTTTTATTCCAAATCAACATCGGCCCTTAAAATTTAACCACCCTTTATAATTATAGAGAACGTTTTGACCACTCGTAGCTCGAAGCGAGCTGTCAGCCATTAGGCCGATATTTTGTTCCATACATAATTGAACCATACCAATATTATCATTATAAAAAGAAATGACAGTAATTTCCTTAAAAATTTGAGTTTTATTCCAAATCAACATCGGCCCTAAAATTTAACCACCCTTTATAATTATTGAGAACGTTTTGACCACTCGTAGCTCGAAGCGAGATGAAGCTGAGAAGGATAATAATTAAAAAATAGTATTCTTCTGCTTTAAAAAAAAACTTTTTTCTGTTTGTTCTATTCTGTTCCGATATTTTTTATTTTCTTTTTTCTACCTAAGAAATAGTGAAATTTCAGTTTTACAATGTAAATATTTGCAATTAAATAGTTTTTGATCATAAATAATTTATTGTTTGGCAAAAACTCTTTTTCTTAAAGTAAAGAACACCACGAAAAATAAATTCGAGGATATGGACCATCAATATCAGTGATAAACATGAGGCCCAATGTAGTCGGTAACCCGAAATGTCGAAATAATAAAAGTTCTGGTATTGACTAGTAGACGAACACCTAGAGATGGCTGCTGCTGACAAGATGTATTACTTTCATCAGTCAGAGATTAAGTACATACAAGAAGTTGTTAAAATTTTGAATTATATATACACCATAAGTGCCTGAATAACGCTTCCTAATTTGGTAGAATATTGCAAAAGTGCGACATACTTGGAGAATTATCGAATTAAATAATTAATCTGTCTGAGATTACGATATGAATTCATACTCGCAGTTAATGCCAAAAAAGACTCGCTCATATTTCAGGTATTTTATCTACCTAAATTCACTTTTTCGGGATTTTGTCTAGAAATCTATCTCAATTTGTAGACTCGTAGACGTTGTCAGCTTAAATGTTGACTTTAACTGTGATAATAGTTCTGTTAAAACCTTTTTAACATATGTTAATTCATTTTTTTGTTATACTCAAACAAAAAGTGCATAACCAAAAAAAAAGCACAGACATCAATCAATTTTATCAACGAAATTTTTTTGCAATTGTCATTTGGTATATATTTTTTGACGCTTTGTGTACTCGTATATATACATCGTTAGGTGCCTTTGTATTATAGCAAAGAATTTTGTCAAAAACTTAAATTTAATTTGTAAACTGACATCGTCTAATCCTCTTATTTGGTGCTTAGTACTTAAGTTAGTTGCCCAATACTACCAAATAATACGAGTATACACTGAGATCATCTTTATTTATTTAAAAGTAATTTAATAGTTGGTCATTATTTAATGATGCAATACATTTTAAATAAGAAACAACAAATATATTTTTTTTAATTTCAGACAATTTTTCAAAAAACTTGTTCTGCTATTAATGTGGGACGAGTTCGACGAATTTTTGATATTATTTCGTTGAAACGATAAATAGGACGCATTTACTACCATCATTTTTAAAGTTGGGATTTGTTTAAATTGGTCACTTATCAATGCATTAAACGACCCCGCATTGGATATTGGATTGAAGCGAAATTTTGTATTATAGCAGGGGATGATAAAGCTTATTTTCGTAAAAAAATGTATTTAAATCATAATGAAAATTGTTTAAAAAAAGACGAAAAAATTGCTTAGAACTCTATATCCTCAGCGTAAAAACAATTTTTAAAATTCATTTAATGCAGAGTTGACGTACTGGCACCGTTTTATTATGATTGGCATTTTTTTGACCAAAAGTAGAAAATCGAAAATGTTATCAAAGAAAAAGGTATTTTTGAACTGGTACAGCTCACGAATGCAGCGAGTTAGAGCCTTTTAAGGAGTTGGGTAATTTATCACCTTTTTTGTCTCTTCATAAGTCTAGAAAATCTAATGTCTAAGTACATATCGATAGCTGAATTAAGAAAGGCGTAACTCGATATTTTTACTTTACACGAGAAGGTAAAAACTTAACAAAAAAAACAAAAGACTTAAAACCAAAAACTTTATTTTACTGTAAGGTTTAATAAAAACGCGAAAACCTTGATTCTACGTTTTTTTTTATTTTATTTTACTCTTAGTAAAGGTATCTAAAATAGGACTTTTCGAAGCTGATAATTTAAGAAAACAATTGACTTTGAGCTTTTTAAAACTGAATTAATATAAATATAAATGCATAATTTAATTCACAAAAACGCAATTTAAGCAATAAAATGAAGCAATTTTAATTTTTTGACCTTCCCCAGTACTTTTCACCTTCCACGTTTATACACAAACACGCAATTTAAGCAATAAAATGAGGCAATTTTAATTTTTTAACCTTCCCGAGTATTTTTCACCTTCCACGTTTATTCTATATTTGGGTTGGAGTCATTTCAGATTTGTACGCATATTCTCGAACATCACCTTTATTTATGTTATTGGAACTTCCTATGAAGGGCTGTCCAACCATAATGCACGAAGTTCATTGTAATTGACACATTAACGAAAATTTTTTTTCCAACTTAATTTTACATTTCATTGTTTCAGTGTTCGACAAATTTAACCATGGAGAGGTACGTACGAGTAGTTGAGTAGCGCGTTACGATTGTTGAAGCCTTTTAGGAAAATGGGCCTTTAAATCAAAATGCACTTTGTGATTTAGTTGGTCAGCATAATCGACGAAATGTGTCTACAGTGGATTCGTTAACAGCAGAATCGCCAAACTCGGTAAAATGAGAATCCACGAGTGATCGTTGAAAAGCAGTGCGGTTTATGAGCTGGCGGCGTCATCGGGCCGAACTTCTTTGAAAACCATTCGGCCAAGCAGTTACCGTGAATGGTGTTCGCTATAGCGAGATGACAAAGGATTTTTTGCGACCAGAAATTTAGGATATGGACTAGACGATATGTGGTTCCAACAGGATGGTTTCGCTTGCCACACACATCTAACGCAACAATGGCTGTTTTGCAAGAGAAATTTAATGGCTGTGTTACTTTAAGTCGTGGCGATTTTAATTGGCATCCACGATTATGTGTTTTGACACCGTTGGACTTCTTTCTTTGAGGATATTTAAAAGAAAAAGTGTACGTCAATAAGTCAAGAACAATTCAAGAGCTAAAGGATGATGTAATTTGGCACATTAACAACATTGAACCTCCATTATGCCTCAGATTCATTAAAAAAATGGACCATCGGATAGAGATGTGCACCCGAAGCCGAGCGTGCATTAAGCCGATATTTTGTTTTACACGTAACTTTCATAGATTATTCTATCATCACAAGAAATATTAAGATAATTCTCTGATTTTGTTTTGTTTTATTTACAATTAATATTGTGCGTTTTAGTTGGGCCACCCATTATAAAGGCTTTTCACAGGTCAGCAATATTTTCCATAAAATAACACTTTAAAAAGATTATGAGCTGGAAGTCTTGTTTTGTATTAGCGCCCTAGGAAAAAAAAATCTATGGCTTTTTGTAAGTCTCATTGGTCTCATTTTAGTTTCTGTTTTTTAGTTGGGCGTTAGAAGACTTGCAGGACATAGATCCTTAAAAATCAATTTTGGGTAATAGGTTTCGCACGTTCTAAGCCAAATACCAAATGCAGAGACGAAATTGGCATGATCATCATAGAAGTTAACCTGGAAGTCATATATTTCCTTTGAACTATTCACCGAGAGTAAGGAAAAGGCTGATAAATTCGCAAGAAGAGAATTAAAGTCAGGCAATAGATGTATATTTGGCACAGTTCACTACAATCAACCAGTAATTAGCTCAGATAAAAATCGGTCATACTGGTCCAGGTTTTGATATAGCCCCTGTCGAGAGATCTCTTCCGATATATAATCGATTTCAACTAAAGTTGGTATGAAACATTTCGATTCACAAACAACCAATCTTGGTCAGATTTCCGTTATATAGGCTTACTTTTGATATTTTCCCCATACAAATTGTCTGGGTTCAAAATTCGGCTTGGCATAAACATGGACATATGGCTTTTAAATATCTATAAAGTATTCCATAAAGCTTAAGCTTTATATAATATTATATTTATAATAATATTTTTTACAATTCGGTTAAATTTTTGTGACAGATCCAAGTCGAAAAATTTGACCCATTTTATCATGTACCCAATTTTTACACACATTCAAATATGAACTTATATTTAGAATCTGGGTAAATTTAAAGCCTGTTCAAGGGCACAATTACTTCACTACTGATTCGAAAAATATTTTTAATTCTTAGCAAATGGCTAAAACCGGAAGGTGGGTTAATTCCGATGTTTTACTATTAAAAAATCCCGTTTTTAAAAACCGGTCTTTAAAAACCGTGATTTCAAAAAACCCCGAAATGTCGGTTTTCTGAAACCCCCGGTTGTTTTCTAAGTAATCAATGAGAAATTAACAAAAAACAATTATTTCAGCCATAACGTATTAGGGCTTTTTTCCCGATTAAAGTTAGGTCCTTTTACCAAAGGGAGATATCTTCCTTTTTTTAATCACAAAGCTCTGAAATTTATATGGGAGAATGGTTAACGTAATTATAAAAAAAAGTCTTGAAAAACCGAGTTACGCTCTTTCTATATAAAGCCAACGATATAAAGATTTAATCAAAATAAAAAAAGGGGTGAGAATACATTTATATAAAAGCAAATCAAAATTTTTTTTACCATTTCCATAGATTTTTACAAATTCTTGTGCAAAATACCATAATTAACGATATTTAACTTCTATTAATTTAATACTATTTTTAACTGATTTCTAGCCAAAATTGCAGCAAAATTTCCACTACTTAATTAAGTCTGGGGGCCAAAACTGCCGATTAGTAAATTTATTACTCGTTAGACTCTTGTGGTTATTTTGTTTTGTTAAGGGTGGTCGAGGTGAATTGGCGGAGCATTTTTTTTTCGATACCACGCCCGTCCGTTAACGTCAGCCCCACAATTTATGTTAATTTTTTTGTTCCCTCGATCATTTTTAAGGGAAGAGATTTTTGTAGGAGGTCCACCATAAACTGAACTTGTGGCTTTACTTTAACTTATTAAATAAAGTTAAAGTAAAGTACTAATAAGTTAAAATCAACTACGAAATTTTTTTGTTGCAGAAAAAATCTGCGATCACTGGACAATGCATGAGTGTATTTAAGTTATTTTAAAAAATTCATTAAAGCAAAGGGAACTATCCTAAAGCGCTATACTTAAATATAATATACAGGTCTTTCACTTATATAATACGCTTCTTATGTTTTCTTTTAATTAATTACTCAAAGAAAAAACTCCAACCAAAAAAAAACATCCGCTATCCAATTTTATCCCAGCAACACATAAAAAATTTGGTATTTAAATTAAGCTCTTCGCGCAATTATGAGCTTGTCTGGAAAATTCAATGATTACGAACCGAATTTTTCAAAAAAAAAATACTCTTTCTCTCTTTTTCTACCACTGAAATGATGAATTGTTATTATGTTTTGGATACAATTTTTTCTTTTGACTTGTCTGGAAACCAACAGCACAAAAAAAACTAAATATGTATGTATTTAAATCTAAAAAATCATGGCAAAAAAATTTAATTTATAATGTTTGTACCTCAACCGTGGCAGAGTTTTTTAATTTTAGTTATCATTTATTTTGTTACCTTTTTTCTATGACAGACAACTAAAAACAGAGCAAAACAAAAACCAAAAGCAAACGCAGAATTGTTAACCAAAAAATAAAAAAAACAATATTTAAATGGAGAAACATTAGAATTAATTTTAATAAAGAAAAAGAGAGTTTGTATTTTTGTAGAGCAAAACTTTTTTTTTTTTAATAAACTCAGAAGAAAAGCAATAATCTATTAACGACAACACTCTCAATGAATAATAATTTAGGGTCAATAGCACATTTTGTTGCAGAATATCCCTTTTTTAGAGATTTATAAATTTTTATTTGTTTTCCTTTACGATTTTTAAGGAAATATTCATTTTATTTTGTAAATTTTTTGTATTGCTTTTTATTCACTTCAAATACCATTAAAAACTGTAGCCCGTATGTATTTTCAATTATTCTTATTCGAATTTAGAATTGTAGCTCTACCGTAGAGCAGCAGCGAGAACTTTCCGCGTTCACCGTTTAACCACAGCGCCGTTTCAAACCCGAATGAACGAAATGTCGATCGCACAAATGGGAAAAACTCTGCATGAAAATTGTGTTCTTGTGTGAACTACACAACATCGGTGGCGACGATGCGACCACGAGAACACTTCGCGAAACGAACACTTCTCACTACTGTTGTTGGCGGTGTTTTACAACAAACAGCAACAAAAATCAGCAAAATAAAACGACACCTCCAACATCAACGACGATCCCCCAACAATCAGTCTCACACAAGCACACTCACACACAGGTTGGTATGCACAGGGCGGCCGACGACAGCGTTTTCCCAACCAACGATTACTTTACATTTGGGGATCGTTGACTTTCGTATGTAGTCGAACACAGCTGCGACGAGCAACATCGTCATTATCAGCAAAAATAAATAAATGAAAAAAATCGTTGATTCACGTAGATACTACTCAGTTTAAGTTACTTTTAGACTAACGGCAACAAATATGCGTTTGCATAGAATTCCGATTCCTAGTTCTAACTTTTAAACTTACATTTATGTTAGTTTAACTTCTACAATCAATTTTGTTCATGACTTGTAGGTCTATGTCGAAGCTCCCATCCAAGCCCCGGGAGTATCAGAGCCTCCTCACTTGGGCAATTTACAAGACCCAGCAGAGAACCTTCCTTTTTCATTGAGATGACAATGTTAGCACTGAAGTCTTATGAAAGAACTGGTCCAACTAAAACGAACGATGGTAATTGTAAATAAAACTTAAAGTTTGCAGAGAATCATCTAAATATTTTTTGTTATGATAAAAGGATCTATTACAATTATGTGTGAAACAAAATATCAAATGCCAAATGCTCGCCACGGCTTCGGTGACATACCTCTATCCATATTTTCAAAGTTCATATTTTCAAAGAAAGTTGCAGAAATATATTTCGTCCCTTACAATTTAAAGGGCCATAACTACGAGGGCATATCAATAATTCCGTGACTTTTCCAATAAAAGAGGTTTTTTTTGGGAAAAAAAAATATTTTTCAACATAGCCTCCTTCTAGCTCAATACACTTAGCTCTCCAATTTTTGTATCCGTTTCAAAAAATTGGATTTTTCGGGGTCTATAAAATAGGCATTTGTTTAATCAGTAATTTGTTCATCAATTGTCAATTGGCCGCCCAGAACGTTTAGCGTCATTTGTACTTGTGCGGCCACAACGAAAGTCAGTAAACCACTTTTTACCATTGAAATCGATGGAGCGGTTTCCCATAGTATTTATCAAGCTTTTTCTTTGTTTGATTTCCGAAAAAAATTATGTTTAATGAGCACTCGAAATTCACTTTTTTCCATTTTCAACAAAATCCACGAAGTTGTACGTTTTTAACAGCTGTTAAACACAAACTAAATGACGGAACTCTCTCAAAATTTGACAGTAGTCTATTAACATATGGTACTTGATAGGAGCAGTGTTGCATTTCATACAACTAAGAGGAAAGTTGGAAAAGTCACGAAATTATTGATAAACCCTCGTTACAAAAAAAATTTAAATCATTTATTTAATCGTTTTTAATAATATAAAATATTAAAAATATAACTTATTTTACAGGGAAAATGTAAAAATGAAAAGTTCTACCTTTTAAAAAAAAGTTATACCTCTTAATTAAACTAACTTTTGCAATCGGACACTTAATAACCAAGTTGTAATATGGGCTTTAGTGTCAGCAACAAGTTGAGAGGTGGCACTTAAAATTGATTAAAAATATAAAAACTGATATGAGACAATGCATTATTAGTGATTTTCAACTGTCGACAAGTAAAACTAAAATAGCAGATCCAAATGTTCAAGGAAAAAAGGGATTTTTGTTATATGTTCATGAAAATAAACAAAAAATGTAAAGCTTAAGTCTCTGCAGAGTTTATTTTTTTTTAATTTTCGTATATTGTAATATCCTGTTTTAAATAAGAAATAAAAAGAAAAACATTAGCTCACTTATAGGGCCTATACACGCTACCAGCATGCTGGCGCAATCAAGTTATTGTGTCAGCCGATTAACCGTGTACGAGTATGTGCTTGCTGTGTGATTGCACCAGCTGCTGGTACACTATTAAAACGAGTTTGATATTTTGAAGATTGTGCCGGCATGCTGGCGTCGTGTATGGCCCTATTAGTAAAATAATATTCGTCTTGAAATTCTTAGGTTTTTATTAAGTCAGTTTGGTAAAGCGTACAAGTACTGAGTTTGAAACGGCTGTAAAAAAAAACTAGCAGTCAGATCGAAGTAATTCTTTTTGATTTGATTATAACATTTAGTCTCACAATTTAAAAATGCCACTGCATATTGCATGAAGAGTATGTGACAATTTGTCACTTTTCCGCGAAATCCCCAGTGTGCGACGTGAGATAACACAGCCATTGAATTTCTCGCGCAAAAAAGCCATTGTTTCGTTGGCTAAGTGCACATCCTGTTGGAAACACATATCGTTCAGGTCCATATTCTCAATTTCTGGCCATAAGAAGACCGTTGTTATCTTGCGATAGCGAACACCATTTTGCGATAAATGCTTGCCCGACCTCATTTTCAAACGCTCCAGCCTATAAACCGCATCAAACAGTCACTTTTTGTGGGTGCATCGGCTTTTCAAAAATCATTTGTGAATTCTCATTTGCTCGATTATGCTGGCCAAAAAACCATAAAAATCACAAAATGCACGAAAAGCATTTGAACGCCCATTTTCGTAAAAGGCTTTAACATTCTTAACGTGCTATTCAATTATGTACCTCTCTATGGTTGAATTTGTCAAACACTGAAACAAAGAAATGTCAGATTAAGTTGGACAAAAAACTTGTCGTAAAAATGTGACTCACAATAAACATCGCGTATTATGGTTGGGCTTCCCTTTAGTTACTTTGGGACGAACGAAGTATGTAATGTTGAGTCCCTCATTGCGTTTCATTGAGAAGGTGCTAAATTCGTGGTCTATGATTCGACATGAAGACGGACTGTCACCCCACATCATGGAAAACCTTATAGGTTCAGTTTTACATATTCCTCAGGACGAAAGGTTTGTATGCCTATTAGTGGACGTATGCAACATTAAAACATCGAATTTCACTCATTTTTTTTTGAACCGCTTCTGGTATAAAGTCAGGATTGAGAAATTCCTCTACGACAATAATGTCATTTAATCAGCCATCCGTTCGGCTAACCGAATGCGATTTAATGTGCTATGTTGCCACTGTTCACTGACCAGTCTCCCAGACCAGTTGCTTTTTATAATCAAAAATTAGAAGAGTACCAAATTACTCAGGGCTGTCATAGAAACCATGTCGGTTTTGCTAATTGTCGTTTTTGCAAACCAATGTTGGTTTTATTTGGTGTCTTGAAACCAAGTTGGTTTTGTCCATTTTGAATGTAAATAAAACCAATGTTCGAATCAGCTCTGATAAAACCGATAACATTGGTTTTCATGACAGCAAAGCATTTTTTCTTATCGTTTTAAAAACCAATAGTGACAACATTGGTTTCTATGACAGCCCTGACTAACTAAAAACTTATTGGTTAATATGTCCGCATCTTCATATTACATCAAAAAACAACAATAATATGCATATATGGGAATCTAGCCATAACTATAAAGACTAAATTGGATAACGCGCTGAATGCAATACCTGATGGTGGCGTGGAAAATTGCATTTTTTCCCTAAATTATAGCAATCCAAGCTTTTTTATCAACTTGGGGTTTTTTTTTTGTCAAATTAGAAAAATACTTAGTAGTTCGTACATGGAGGATCGTTGACTTTCGTTTGTAGTCGAACACACCAGCAACGAGCAACATCGTCATTATCAGCAAAAATAAAAAGTTCTTGCCTTTTTTTTGGGTGGTGTCACCAGAGTCACAACTTAGGATTTTTAAGTAATTCCATATTTTTACAACGTGCATGATCCTGTTTCACTTACTGTCCATATTTTTTTTTTTAAGTTTAAGCATAAAATTTTGGAAATTTTAGAATACGATTATGACAAATTCTTATTTCACGTGATTTGCTGGTGTCGTTGCATTGTTTATTTTGTGCAAGTGTCATTTAACTTAAGGGGTGTGTAATCTAAATGTTGGAGGGTCGATCTATAAGTAAAGTAAAACTTAAATTATGTGCATATAATATTTATTGAATCGAACAGAGTTTTTGCCAGGGAACGTAACAGTTGCAAAGCAATCTGTAACATTTGTGTTGACTTTTCTGCACGGAATTTTACTAAAATATCCTCGCAGAGAGAACTTTTAATTTTACACAAATTATTGTAATTGAAAAAAAATTGCATTACCGAAAAATAGATGCTTACACCTGTCTGCGAAAACTCAACTATGGAGAGGTACACAATAGAACAGCGCGTTAAGATCGTTGAAACCTTTTACGGAAATGGATAAAAAAAATCACTAATTTTTTGGTCAGCATTACCGATCAAATGTGTCCACAATCGGAAGAGTTGTGCGCAAATTTTAGCAAACCGGGTCTGTAGGAAATGTGAAAACATCTGTAATTGTCATAGATCCTGCTATCATAATAAAAAATATAAAAATATTTCTCCGAAAACTTTTCGTTTTATTTACAATTCAGATCGTGCGTTTTTAATGGACCACCCTTTATATGACTCACTGTTATTGCAAACTTTTAAGTGTTTTTCCTGCAAACTCACTTTTTTAAAACAACTGCACAGTTTACGGGGATGCTGAAGTTTTTTTTTATATTTTTATTTTACAATAACAAATTAGCCGATAATAATTGTACGAGAAAATAATAATTGTACAAAAAATCGCGGATGCGTCTTTTGTGAACACCTGTTTCTATATGAAGGAGTTGCCAGATCGAAACAAAATTTAACATGTGTTCATAACAGAGACGGAAGTTTCCAAAACACTTAACTTTTTTCTGTTTAGCCTAGCTTTTTGTGCTAGGCTAAGAAGTTTCCGAACCGCCCTCGTAATCAGCCTTTATTTTAAATTTAAGTAATTAGAAAGAGTTAGCCGATTTTTTCGCAAATATTGCATTTTTGACATGAAAGTTTTCAAAAAAATTTAAATTATGAAAAACCCTGCCGACGTTACCTGGGGAATGAAATTTTCTTACGAAAGAATTTTAATTTTTTGATTTCAATTGATCTAGCACCGAGAAATGAGGGGCACAGCAATTCTTCTTCTTACTAAAACGCTTATTTCTTAGTAGCATTTTACACAAAGTGTCTGTTTTATTTGACAAACTAAAAATTTCACTAAAATATTTTCGTCCTACTTAATTAAGCGTTAATTTGAATAACCGCTTATTTTTGCTGCTGAAAGTGTAAAGTTTTTGAGCTGTCAGAATACAGTGTTGCCAAATCAATATAAATACTGATTTTTGAGGTTTTCTGTGCAGCCTGTGTTTTTGGCATTGCACCATAAGTGTTGCTGACATTCATTTTGAATGTTACTTAAAGAAGAAGCATTTTTGAAACGAACGTATAAACTGAGCTACATTTCTTGTCAAATTTCCACAAATTAAAGACATTTAGAAGATAAAGTAAAAAAACTACAACGTGTAAATTACGGCCCAATTTGTGCATCTCCATTTTATATTTTAAAAGTTCATCTAAATCTCCGAATTATACGAGTGTTTTTTGTACTTTAATATGATTTTTTGATTTTTAACGTTTCGATGTTTTTTTTATTTATAACGCCCCAACTGTCTTGTTAACAATTTAAAATTTGACAGATATGCTTAAGTGAAGCCAAATTAAAAACCCCTAAAATAGCTTTGCTGTAAATGCGTTTTTTTTATCACTAAACGTGCGAAGTCGTTAGTTTCTCAAACACACCACCTATTGCCTAAGCGGCGTTTTAAGCGGATTTTTTCGCTTGCCAAACAAAAGAAACCACTACTATCGCCAAAACGGTGTTTTAAGCGGATTTTTTCGCTCGTCAAATAAAAAACACGCCAAATTTTCTGCTGGTAAATTTCGAGTTACAAAAAAGTGATTACTGGGACATAAATACTGTTGCAACATTGAACACACCCATTTCAATAGTAGAACTGAAGATGCCCCGTTAATGTCATATGGGTTTTGAAAGCTAACCTCAATAGAGATAGTCCGTAACGGGATTTTAAAATTGTTTCAACTTTCATCATGGCGTGGTCAGATAATGAGAACCGTATCGCTGTAATAGCTCTTTTCAAGTGTGAAATAAAAAAAGCGATATTTTCAAAA
The DNA here is from genome assembly GCA_963513945.1 of Hydrotaea diabolus. Classification (NCBI taxonomy): domain Eukaryota; kingdom Metazoa; phylum Arthropoda; class Insecta; order Diptera; family Muscidae; genus Hydrotaea; species Hydrotaea diabolus. The sequence continues at coordinate 28,705,422 of OY740720.1, read as the reverse complement.
CGCTCCGGCCACTAGGGATTAGCCGCATGTTCGTCTACCGATGCATAAACTGTTTGAGGAGACTGGAGATGTAAAAGACCGCCACCGGTCGGGCCGCCTACTGTTCGAACACCGAATGTCACCAAAGGCGTTAAATCAAGAATTCACAGAAATCCGCTCCGAAAACAGAAAATCATGGCCCGTGAGATGAATATCACGCATGAGTCCATGAGACAAATCATTAAGAAATACTTGGGACATGGGGCTTTCAAACGACGTACGGGACATTAATTGACTGCAGCTTTAAAAAAAATAGGATTGAAAAATGCAAACGTCTTTTGGTGAAGCACGCTGATAACTTGCACAGAAAAATTTTTTACCGTTCAGGAAAATTTTAACAAGCAAAATGATAGAGTGTATGCGCGGTCATCTAAGGAAGCATCTAAAGGTGGAAAAGGGTGGAAAGGGTAAAACGTCCCAGGCCTGCCTTGAAACAATTTGCCAGCGTTAATTTCCTCTGAAGAATGGCCCTCAGGCAGTCCAGATTTGAACCCATTGGATTACAAATTGTGGACGTTTTTAAAGGACAAGGTTTGTCACAAAAGATACCCCACCATTGGATCTCTTAAGACTGCTTTGGTTCGAGCTGTGGCCAATTTTCCAATGGACGAGGTTCGTGCAGCTATTGACGATTGGCCAGTGTGACTTAAGGCGAGTGTAAAGGAAAAGGCGGACATTTCGAATAAGTAGATTCTTTTTGGATACAATATACATCAATAAATATATTAAAAAATATTGGGTCCAAAAACATTCAGTACTTTTTATTTTACAGCATGAAACGTGTGTAACAGTATCTATTTCGCAAAGTAAATTCTAGATTTAAACAACCGTATTTCTTTAAATTCGGCTGCGGCTGGACATACCAAATCGCATGCGATCAAATATGTGGATGAATGCGGCATTAAGATAAACATCTATTTACATAATGCAATAATAATCTTCATAAGTAATTAAGAAATTAATTAATTTAAAAAAATACTACTGCCACCTACACCATCTTTGAATTGAATTCAATCTATTTTTTCTCCTTAGAATTCAAAATAGCATTATCATAATACAGGTAATAAAAACCATCATCATTAATCATATGAGGTATTTATCCATATGTAAATCTTTGTATATACATACATACATGCATACATATATCATCTATATACTATGGGTATATGGGTACATACTCGTACATATGTGCATAATCATCATGCATACATCATTAAAAAACACTTTAACATTTCCTTAAACAATTCAACAATTCTTATTTCCAATTCAAAAATGCAAAATTCAACTCTATTGTGGCTGTTTTTGTTCTAAATCTTGTAGCTGCGTCTATTTCATTGTTCTTTGTGGTCAAGTGTTTTTCCTATGTAAATTCGTTAGATTCGTTTTTTTTGTTTTGTTGGATTTCGAATCGAACAATTTTGCCGCCATCAAACATCTCTGAACGATGTGGACAATTCAGCGGATTTTGTTACGATGCTACTTTTGCTCATTGTGCTTTCGGATATGCGCCAAAATCCCATTTGAGCGTTTTTTTGTACATTTTCATAAAAATACTCATGCCTGCATAAACGAACTAGATCCTGGGATTACTTGTATGATACGAGGGTTGCTATTTATATTTCGGGTCCGTCAATAAAAACACAATAATTTATCATTGGAAATGGTTTTATTGTTATTTAAAATATTCTTCTTTAAGATCAATTAACATTTGCATGCGCACCAACCAATTTTCGTAGCACTTATCCCACTCCGATTAAGACACCCCCAAAACATGATTTTTAAACGCTGCAACAGCTCCTTCGGGTGATAAAAAACGTTGACCAAGCATTTTTTCTTGATGCTAGGTAATATAAAGAATGCATTGGGTGTCAAATCAGAGTTTGCGTGGTCGACATCTTGAGTGGTCAAATAGCTCATCGTTTCAGCTGATGTGTGAGAGCTCGCATTGTCGTTATGGAAGATGATCCTTCTTCTCTTATCTTTCCTCATTTTTTCGAACACTATTGGCAAACAGAATTGACTGTCCACTAAAGGCACTGTGGCAACATGGCCGGTTATACCGAAAAAAACGCAATCGTTTGCCTCGATGTATTTCTTCCACGAACAACTTTTGTTGGACTTGAAAGACCCATACGGTCGATTGCAAATATTGCCTTTGAACTACCGCAGTTATACTTTTTCAACATCTCTGCACCAATCCATACGAACCTTTTTTTGAGCATTTGTCAAATGATGTGGGATCCAACGAGAACGAATTTTTTTCACGGCCAAATGAACGTACAATATCTTATTGATGCCTGTCACACTAAAGCCCAAGGATGCCTTAATCTCACGGTATGTCACATGTCGGGCTTGCTTAATCAGTTCACGCACAGCATCGATGGTTTCTGGCAAAGTGACCGAAGTTGGACGTCCTTCACGAAATTCATCCTGGAGCTACCAGCGATTAACAGTGGCTTCATCGCCAAAAGTCGAAACAAGTTGACTTAAACACGAAAATCGTAAAATATCATCGCACGAAAATGTTCACGGGATAATTCCATTTTTTGACTTAGATGAATTTTTCTACACACTGTAAACAAAACAGTTCGGCCTCAAATGACAAAACGTTCTGAGTAAAGGTATGCTAAAAAAATGTCAAAGTTTCCAATGGAAGTTCAGCTTTGAGTCTGGAAACACTAGTATTGTCAGGACCCGAAATATAAATAACAACCCTCGTAGTTATTCACACAAACCATTATACCTCTGCAGTACAGGTACGACATAAGCAGTGATGCTTGACGTGACGAATTTCTTTTTTGGCGATTTTTTGTGAGAAATTACCAAAACAACGATGGGCGATTTTTTGTTAAAATTTTTTATAAACTTTGTGATTTTGTTTAAAACTTCAATTTACTTATTAATTAACAATGCTTTTACTGTATACAAGCTAGACATATGATTCTTATGATTAGTGGCATTTTTAGAAAACGAGTGTTACTCATTAGATTTCTAGAGAAATACGAAAACACTTTAAATGTTGGACTGTATAATTCTTTTTTATACGAACCATGATAGGATGGATTGTATACAGGGTGAATTATTCACGACTGGGCAAATTTCACCAGAGTATTACTTGACTCATTTCATGAAAATATGTCCATCTACTACCATGCCCGAAAATGCAAGGAGGGGAAATGTCAGCGGTTTGAAAATTTTCGGATTGGTGGTCGGAGGGTACTAAAATTGTTAAGTTCTAAACCAGTGGTCGGATATTTTTTTCTCTCTCTAGCCCTACCTCTTACCTTTCCAAAATACCTAAACGAAGCCCATAAGTGCTACCGTTCCAAAGTTATAACTATTTGACTGAAACGCAAAAATTTGTTTGTGTTAAATTACAAAAATAAATAAATATGTGCTGTTATTTCGCATCCAAAAAAAATGTTAGTCAAATAGTCCTAACTTTGAAACACAAGGACCTCCGGGCTAATGGGCGTGATCATTAGGTATATAGGGTGGGCGATTTAAAAATTTAAATTTTACTGGATGATTGAACTTTGTCAATTATTAATGGAACACAATATCATTTATGTGACTATCACAACTGGCTCGGCAGTACCTCATCCGATTAACCCAATTGTTCAGTACATTTTTGATTGTTTCGAGTCAAATCTCTTAGTGGCAACTTCGATTTCATGTTTTACCGCTTCAATTGTTTCTGGATGCTTTGCATAACATTTATCCTTAATGGCTTCCCACAGAAAATAATCCAAAGGGCTCAAATCACAGTCCGAGGCGGCCAATTCGATTTTCAAAAATAGTGCGTAAAATATCGATGGTTGCGTTGGCGTAGTCTTGTTGAAACCAAACAAAAATTTGCGGTAGCGCTTACCGTCGCGGTAAGGCGGCTCCTTGCTCATTTTCGAAGAAAAATGGCTTAATGATGCCGCCAGCCCAAACTGCACACCAAAAAGTGCATCGATGTGGATGAATTGGCTTCGCAGTAGTCACGTGTGGGTTCTCTGAATTCCATATGCGGCAATTTTGAAAACAAAAATTTGCGGTAGCGCTTACCGTCGCGGTAAGGCGGCTCCTTGCTCATTTTCGAAGAAAAATGGCTTAATGATGCCGGCAGCGCAAACTGCACACCAAAAGTGCATCGATGTGGATGAATTGGCTTCGCAGTAGTCACGTGTGGGTTCTCTGAATTCCATATGCGGCAATTTTGCTTATTGCCATAGCCACCGAGATGAAAATGTGCTTCACCTGAAAACACGATTTTTCGGTAAAATTCTTTATCAGCCAAACAATCTACAGCCCATTGAGTGAAGCGAAAACGCATCGGATGGTCATGTGACTTCAGTTCTTGGGCCAATTGAGATTTGTAAACCTTTATACCAAGGTCTTTATGCAATATTCATCTCAAAGAAGTGCGAGAAATGTTCACATCCTGAGAACGATGACGAGTTGATGTTGATGGATGCTCTTGCACATTCTCAACCACAGCAGCGATGTTTTTGATTAAGCGCACTGGACGAGAACGTAGTCGGATGGTTTGTCCAATAACGATCCATTTTCATGAACTCACTTCACAAATTGACGCACAAACTGAACTAAAGGCCGATCTCTTCTCGAATGGTTTCCATGTAAATTTCTTACAGTTTACGTTAAAGACTCACTTTTCGGGAAGTAAGTTTGAAATATTTCCCAATTATGTTCGAGCGTATAGCGTCCTATTTTGCAAATGTCAAACATAAACCTGAACATAAAAAGTAATCGATTGTTCAAACTTTAAATTGCCCTACCTTTATATGTATGGGTGATTCTGAGATTATGGGCCAATTTCGACATCATTTTTGGCATTCGATTTTTTTTGCAGAATTTAATATTTAATTCAGGTAGATGTCTTAGTTCTAAGAAAGACTAGTCATTTTTAAAAGGTACACATCAAAATTTTAATTTTTAACGGAATCATGCAACAATTTAAAAATATGACCTCCAGGGTAATAAGTCATTGAACAAAGAATTGTCGAAGACAATAAAATATATAGTATTTTTTTTTTTAAAATCAACAAATTCATTTTAATTCAGTTCTTTTGTGAAAATAATAAAAGAAAAAATCTGCTAATAGTCATTCCCCTGTGAAAATTTTTGGCAGGGAATAATAAATTTCTACAAAACCCCCTGAAATGTTTATTAAAGTACTTACCCTTACAAAATTGACTTGAGCTGGATGTTTATACTTGCAATAAACACAAAAAACACTTGCAAAATTATAAAAAGTATTACTTATCTTTTTAAAAAACAACACAGGGGAATGACCCACTTAAGTGTGAACGTTCGTAACGAGTGACAAAACACGACTTACTAAATTTGAATAAGACTGTTGACGAAAAAACTATTAGATGTGCACCCACTTCAAGTAATGTTCAATCATATTTGAGTTGCTTGAAATCAGGATTGGATTTGAATTTAAGCGAATATTAGATTTTACAGGGGAATACTGTGTATTTTCAGGGACAGAAAATAAACATCCATAAAAATAAAAATTGAATTAAAAATTATAATCGTTAATAGCAACAAAATTAATTGAATATTATTTTTTACTATGGACTGGTTTTATTAAATAAATAATTAATATTTTTGTAAAAAATTGAGAAAATTTCAATTGAAAGTAGTGCTAGGGACAACCGGGTAATGATAGTTGAACACTTTGGTAGGAATTTTTTTAAAGAACAAATAATTTTTTTAAGAAACAATTTTAAAAACTTTAAAGGTCCTATAAAGATTTATTGTATAGTAAATAATAAAGTATAGTATATTTTATTTTTCCCGCTTGAAACAACCAAACACAACAAAGTAGCCCATAGTCTCAGAATCAACGATTTAATTTTTAGCCGTTTTGTTCGATTCTCTTTGAAAAAAACTCTAAGTATGCAACACTCATACATGTTTGAACCACACCAATTTCCGTGTGTGTATGCAAATATATTTACACACATACGAAACAACACAAGTTGTATGTCAAATCTTGACACTGATCATCACAGTTGAGTTCAAATGGAATTTTTCTATTCAAAAACCAATTCTTGTGTTTTTTTTTCAATCATTCCATAATGCACTCATCTCGGTAGTGCAAGCACTTGCATGTGTACGTTTATATGTATGTACATACATACATACATACTTACATATTTGCATCTTTATTTTTGTACGTTTTGCATGCACTTCCTCTGCGTGCAAGATTTCTTTCAAAAGATATTTTCAGTTAACCAAGTGCTAATATTGCTCCGAGAATGAAAAACAAAAACAACCACATCAAAGTTCTTGTTAGATTTTTGTCTTTTTGGACTTTTTGTTTTGTTGTTAATAACGATGCTAATGGATGCAATGGAAATGCTGTTGAGTTTGTATCATTCTGCATGTTTGCCGGAAATCATAAATTGCTGAAAGATAAGAAGGTGTTTAAAATTCAATCAACGATGTTTATTTTTTGGCGTGTTTTTTCAATATTTTTTTGAAGTATTGTTTTGGTATAGACAAAAATCGCCTAGTCGTTAAAAAGTACACACGCAGAAAAAAAAGTATGGTTGTGGTGACAAAATTCGAACGGGATAATACTATTGTTGGGTGTATGGTTGTGGTAAAACAATATTATGATCCTCACAACTATAGTGTGATTCACACATAACCATACTATGAATCCCACAACCATAGTATAATTCACGCTCAAGCATACTATGATACTCACAACCATAGTATGATCCTCACAACCATAGTATGTATATTCACACGTAACCATGTTGTGATCCCTACAACCATAATATGAACACACACAAATATACTATGATCCACAATATTATAAATTAGAATTGTGTTAAGTTGTCAACAATAGATTTGAATTATGAAAATTATTTAAAAATACACGCAGAAAAAAGTATGGTTGTGGTGACAATATTCGTAGAGGATAATACTATTGTTGGGTATTGGTTGTGGTACAACAATATTATGATCCTCACAACAAAAGTATGATTCAAATACAACCATACTATGATCCTCACAACAACAATATGATTCACACATAACCATACTATTATCCCCACAACTATAGTATGATTCACACTCAACCATAATATGATCTCCACAACCATAGTATGATCCTTACTACCATAGTATGTTTCACATACAACCATAGTATGATCCTCACAACCATAATATGATTCACACGCAACCATGTTATGATCCCTACAACAATAGTATGATCACACACAATTGTACTTTGATCCCCAATATAATTTATTAGAATTTGTTTAAGTTGTCGACAATAGATTTGAATTATAAAAATTATTAAAAAATACATTAAATTCATGTAGAAACCATGTTTTTTCTCTGCGTGTACATTAAATTCAAAATTATAGAAGTTATGTATTTTACAATAGAAAAAATCAGTTAAAAAACGTAAGCGTTTTTATTAAAAATATTTCAGCTTAACAGAGCAAAATCAGTTTGTTTGAACATATCTAATTTCCATATAAAAAGTACTATTATTGCATTAGATCCGTAACAATAACATTGTTCTAAAAATCATTTTTAAATGACGAAAAATTACAATCATACTGTATGATTGCCGATTTCATATTATTGTTACCATAAAACCCAAAAAACAAAACTTTTGTCTCACCAACCATATATGTATTGATGCTACAGCCATATTTTTCATTACTTAATTTTGCTAATAATACCATTGTTACATTTCAACAATATTAATATTGCGGCATCATACTAATGTCAAAACTAAATTCAGTAAACTATGGTTGCTACGAACATACTTTTATTGCGGAGAACATACTATTATTGCCGTGACTATATAATAACCATGTTTTTTCTCTGCGTGCAGGATCGTTTTTTGTTTTATTAAACAAAAAAGTATTTTTCTTTTGCATGTTGCACTTGAAATGAATTTTTGTTTGTTAAGCCTTGTATTCACCTAAAACGGGAATTTCGTATTTATCTCAACACGAAAGATTTGTAGTGTAATTCTACACTACAGCCTTTATTTATTATCAAATAAATTGTTTTAATTATATTCATTTAAATACCCTCAAAAACGACTTCACAACATTTGTAATTTTTTTCTTTTTTTGGCAAATGTCAAAAATTCCTCGACCAAACAATTATCAGAACTTTAATTTTCGTTTGCAGATGGTGAAAAAAGGTCTACACCGCTCTTATAAACATCCCTGTAACAGTTGCGAATTCCGACGACTTTTCGTTTGCGTTGAGTACTACCAAACGAAAATAGCTAAACAGAATTTTTATATAAATATATGAAATATTCAGACGGAAACATGTTCGTGGATTCGCAATTAGCCTTTTTCAAAATTGAACTTTAATGGAACAGATTTTAGAAAACGTATAAAATTCCGCTGTCTAGAAAGTATACAATTCCGATGGATGTGCGAGTATCGAATGTTGCCTTACTCGCATATAGACTTAAGATCCAAATTTATCGGATTTCGTCTTAAAATCTATTACATTTTGTATGAAAATTGGCAGTCTAAATCAGATAAGAATGAAATCTAGAGTGTTTCGTTCGTACGAGAATTCGAATAGATATAATATTGCTTGTCTGCACCCATACATCTATGACCGTTATCGTTTAAGGACTAGAGGCTATATATGCAAAGGGTGGTTAAATTTTAAGGGCCGATAGTGAATTGTCGCCCAAAAGAGCCATTGTTTCGTTAGCTGTATGGCAAGTGGTACCGTCCTGTTGAAACCACATATCGTCCACATCCATATCTTCCAATCCGGGCCATAAAAAGTTACGATAGCGAATACCATTCACAGTAACTGCCTAACCGGCCTCATTTTGGAGAAATACGGCCCGATGATGCGCCAGCCCATAAAAGGCAACAAGCAGTCACTCTTTGTGAGTGCATTGTTTTTTCGACAATCACTCTTGGATTATCATTCGCCCAAATGCGGCATTTCTGCTTATTGACGAATCCACTGAGGTGAAAGGTGCTCATCGCTGAAGATGATTTTCTTCAAAAACTGATTTCCATTTTCATAATAAGCCTGAATAACTTAAACGCGTTGCTCGCTTGTGTATCTTTCCACGGTTCAAATTTAAATAGTCTGAAATTGAGAAATATCAAATGAAATGCAGAAAAAAAACTTGACATTTAGGTGTGGTTCACATTTAACATCGGCACTTAATATTTAACCACCCTTTAGATACTCCGTTTTTTAGATACTAAAAGATTCTAATGAACTTTGTTTAATGGAATCAAGATAGGATGAATGCAATACTCGTATGTGTCTTCTGCAGCTGTAAAAGCAGAACTCGAATAACTTTTGTTTTGGAGCTACATACTCTCGTATCTAAATCTTCTATTCAATAGGGTTCGCCCGTGGACCAAAAAGTACTTCTTCCAAATTTTATTAATTTGTATATGCCTACAAAATTTCAGTTATCGTTATTTTGTCCAAAATCTATTACAATTTGTGTGGAAAATAAAGATCAAATATTTTAGGTATTTACAAGCATTTCTTATGAAACAAATTTGTTTGTATAACCCAGAATGATGCAGGGTCCCCATGTACATGAGACAACTTTATCAGCAACAACTCTCAGTTAGTAGGAGAGAGAGAGGTTAGGGGAATTGAAAGGGGAAAAAACTGGCCCGTACTGTCAATTTCTCTCGTGTACATGAGGCAACTTTATTTGCAACAACTCTCAGTTAGTAGGAGAGAGAGAGAGGTAAGGGGAATGGAAAGGGAAAAAACTGGACCGTACTGTCAATTTCTTTCGTGTTTTTTGTAGTGTGAAGTTGGCTGCAGATTATTTTAGTATTTTTCACAAAAAAATAGAACGAATAAATCACAGAATGTAAGAAAAGGTAATAATGAAAAACAAAATTGTCGTATCCGAATTGTCTTGTAAAAACACAAGAGGCAAGTTCAAAAGGGAATCATAAAAATTGATGCAAGTAGAGCTGTCTCATGTATACAGGGACTAACCAATCACTTGGGATCGGAGTTATATGCACTATTAAATCGAAAAACAAACAATAAAACATGCATAAAATTTATACATATATGTGACAGCGCATAGAGAAAGGGACCTAAGGGTAAAAAAATCAATTTTCATTTTATTTTCTTTTTTGATGTGGACAACATCTGAGCATCGAATGAGACCGATCCCATTCCCCAAAAGTGTTCCCTCCCAGGGATATGCGCGTTTTATTAAAGTGAAGTCGACGATTCTAAGCGCAAATAGAAAGGGACCTAATCTTTAAAATGGCTCTCCTGAACAAAACTTGTTTTTAACCTTAGGTCCCTTTCTAAAACTTAATATTATAAAGGAAGGTTCTTTTTTTATAATTCGAAAAAAGTCATCATATATTAGGTCTCAAAAAAATTTTATATTTAAAGCTAGTCTTAGTATTTTCATTTTTCTGCACCTAACTTATACCGAGAACTTAGCAATTTGCAAAATCTAGAGTCCAGAAATGCCATACACTTTAATTTTATCAATCATCAATTGCATCATCTCCTTGGCTAATATACAAAATTCTATTGTGTATTAAATGACTCTCTTATAAATCCATAATTTGGATATAAAGACGCAAGTTGCAATTCATTTTGTTTAAAATTATTTTAATTTTGTTATGGGACTTAATTTTTCTCATATTTTTTCACTTATTGGCATACTTTTTAAGTATGATACAAATATTTATTTCTGAAAAATATGGATAATAGATGGTATTTTGAGCAGTACATGCATTTAAAGAAAATAATATCTTACCAAAATATGCCAATAAATGCAATTGCGATAAAATATATAACAAAAATGTAGTAACAATTCAATGGCATTTTATTTGAAATATTTAATTTTCAAAGATATTAAGTCAAGTGTCCGATCCATACTTATAACACTGGTTGTAAACAAATATAATGAAATCAGCCTCGACTATGCGAACATAATCCACCTTTTGGTGGATTTTTTGTAAATTTGTCCAGTGTCGATTTTCACACATATCCGAACAGAGAATTACAAATATGTACTTAAAAATTCTATGCCTAAATATCCCTATGAATTGTAATATATTTTTGATAAAAAAAAAGAATTCGTCACCAGAAAAAAATTTCACACGAGTCAATTATAAAATTTGGTAAGCGAACTAGCCATTAATGCCAAATTATCTCATAAAATTGAAATTTAATTTTATAGGATTTGTCTCGTAATTTGAAGACAGCCGAAATACGATGATAATAAATCCTACGGCTTTCGTTCCTATGTGAGAATGTGGTATATAAAATAATTTTGATGTTTTCTTTATACGACGAATATGGCAACACCAAATGCAACCATATGGATTTTTCGTCAAGTTTTTTTTAAAGTTTGAAAAGGACTGCAACATATTTGTAATTTCTTTTCGAATATTTTCTGCTTATTACATAATTCTACATGTAGTACATAATGCGAGAGAGCTGCTATTATTTTATATTACAATGAAATGCCAAACTTGTAGATACATTTTACTTATTTGTGGCTGATTTAACATCAACACAAAACCACCACATTCGACGGAGAGCGCCATTACGAAAACACATCAGCAGTGATACCATACTATTTTGGCGTTTCTCCAAATTATGTTTTATTATTCCCATAAATCACAAATTTTTTATTCCCAAAAACTCTCAAACACTGTTTTCATTACATTGTAAAAAATAATAAGAAAATATAAAACCTATTTCCAAAAAAAAAATCAGATGTATAATATATTTGTAAATAATAAACACTTTTGGTAATATTTTTTTGCCATATCTTTCAATTACTGGAGGAGTTAAATTTCTTGAATTTTTTTCATTGGTACCATTTGAGTCTATTTATCCATATTTTTGAAATAACCTTTTACATGGGACTGCAAAAGATAATGGAAATGGTTTTTCTTCAGCAAAAACTGACAGCTTGGAATATTTAAATTTATTAAGATTAAGTCTCGACAACTATGACTGGATAGCAAAAAATGCAATAATTAAGTACGTGTTTTTTCTTCTTGTCTAAATAAAAAGTCTAAAAAATATAGATTCTACAAAAAAAATTGAAAGGTAAAAAAATTAATTTTTATAGCCATTTTCATACTTAGCATTGATAATTATCGAGTATTCGCCAATATTCAGGAAAAGTAATATTTTTATAAAAAGTTTGTTTAACCCTCGGAGGTATAGGGATTTTTTGGCGCTAAACGGTATAACCAGGTCTGTGTAGACCTACATGGGATTTGTATGGAAACACGTTGCCAGGTGTCCTAAAAGAGTGTGTTTTATGCTACGAAAACACAAAATGAACAATAGAAACACATTTTTATACAACTTAGGTAGTTATTAACGCAATTTTATTAATTATATTATATTAACTTTTTTATTAAATATTATACACGGCATTCAATGCACGAGTACCTGGCATGTGAATGCTGTTGGCACACAGGCTTTTTGCAATACATGCAATGAAACCGTGTTTTTCGCTGCTTTTTGTCCAACTTATAACAAAGCGAGCACGATGGTCTACTCGAAGAGGATGCGGCATGTGCTGGTTGGTCATCTATCGGCGGGCCTGGAGCTACCTGCAAAAGAACAAAGTTAAAAATTTGATTTAGAATTTGAATCCAGTGAATGAATTAATCAAATGCTTACCTCTACACCGAATAACGCCATTGACTGTTTGACGTGTTGCATGCCTCGTACAATTGGGTTCATTGCCCTTTGTTCCATATGAGGGATCACCAGCTGTTCTGCCAATTCCATAAGGAAGACACGTCTTCTATCGTTTCGCTTGAAATGTCCCAATTTGTCATGAATGACAAATGCAGCCAAGCCTGCAACATCCAACATATTAAAAAACATGGCTAACGGCCAACGGTTTGTGGCCCGTTTGCAAGTGTAACCACCAACCATCTGATCCATAGTGTCCACTCCGGATTTATACATATTATAATCTAAAATTTGGTAAGGCTTCTGCGCTGGTTTCGATGAGTCGATGGCGGAATTATAATGCTCCGTCGAGATGAGAACCACAACTTTTTTCTTTTTCGGCACATATGAGCATAGTGCGACATTATTGTCGTAACAGAATAATGTGCTTAATACCTCTCTTTTGGGATCCAACATCTCTTTCGGTATGCAGGCTTTGTTTTTTCGCATGGTTCCTACATACCCCAACCGTTTTGTCATCAAAACCGAGGCCAAATTATACGACGAAAAAAAAAATGTCGGCATATATTGTTCGGCCAGAACCACTATATTTTTCGACCAGTTTCAGAACAACGTTCTCTCCTAAATTTGCCGCACGTGCTTCGTTTGGTTGTTTTCCAACATAAATTATTCCTTTCAATGGGTAATTGGAGTTGGAGTCGCAAACCCACCAAATTTTCATGCCGTATTTAGCTGGCTTTGATGGTATATATTGGGTGAAACGCGTGCGGCCCCGGTATGTAAACAATTGCTCATCAACTGTTATTTGCGCACTCGGAACATATCGACGCTCTAAGTTGTTCATGAGCATATTCCAAACGTCGTCGATGGCTGCCGATTTGCTTTTTATTAGTCGAGCAGATCTCGTGTTGCTCCTATCAAATCGAATGTACTTAAGAATCTGTTTATATCGGATATTAGACATTGTCGCCCTGTAGATAGGGTTTCCATTGTTGCCCCACAACTCATGTGCAGGCTGATCGTTTGACCCGAATATGCCGGCAAACAAAGTAAGGCCAATGAAAGCGTATATTTCGTTTTCCGTCACAGGGTTCGTCCACGTTCGCGGTGCCTGGTCAGGATTCTGCTCAGACCACTGACGGCATATCTCCTGGGCCTTACGGTTCGTTTCACGAACAATTATGTTGACGATCTCGGGTGTTATTAAAGATTTAAATATGGAGATTGGGTTTCTCGTAGTGCCTGGAACCGGTCCTTCACGACCCACAGTGACACAGTTATGTGCACGAGGTCTACTAGTGGCCGGCGGGGCGCTTGACCAAAGCTTACCATCTTTTGACCTGTACGAAATAGTCGAGTTTGAAGAACGTGAATCCTCGTCCATACCAACGGCTGCAAGCCCTTCGGGGACAGCAGCGCCTTCATACAATTCTTCCAAATCCTCATCATCGTCATACAGGCTCTCCGTTTCAATAGCCATGTCTGTTTCAGCATCAGAAGCCACTTCATCTAACAACGGCACATAATCTGGATCCATCTCGTCGTCGCCTTCGAAAGGAGTACTCGTACTTTCCTCGGGGTGTTCCTCATCACCGGCCAACCACAATGCTAACCTTTCTACCATTTGACTTCTCTCTTCATCTGGTAAACTCAAAAATCTTGCAGTGCGGTTCACCACGTCCATCATATCGTCCACAGCAAATGCCGATGCCATTTTTTGCTTCAATAAAAACCCCGTACGTTTAAACTTCACTTGTTGACACTTCAAAAGATGTTGATATACTAATAGTTTGCTTGCGATCTATTCAATATGTGCATTCTATATTCATGTTTCCACAAATCCCACAAAATATCAGTATTTACCGTTGTTTTTGCAGAAAAAAAACAAATAAATTTGCTTCACTAAAGACTCAGTACCGTTACACATCACTTGTTTACATTTCAAAAGATGTTGGTATACTAATATTTTGCCTGCGATCTATTCAATATGGAATTTTCTATTCATGTTCTCCACAAAATTACGCTAAAAACGGTTTTAATCACCTACTCCCAATTAATTCCATACAAATTATGCATAGGTCTGCACAGACCTGGTTATGACGTTTGAACCAAAATATTTGTAAACCCGGATTAACCCGAACTCGGACCCATACCCGGTCCGATTATACGCTCATTGTGTCCGGAGAATGTTGCTCCAGGAAGTCATGGAAGGATTTATTTCTAACACGAAAAACAAAAAAGTTATACACACTTTAATGTGCAAAAAGTCTACACAGACCTGGTTATACCTCCGAGGGTTAAGAATCGAGTACCGCATTACTTTTCCAATAGACCTGATTAAGCTTTTTGCCAACAAATGACAGAACAATTGTGGTTTTGTAATCAAGTCTTGTTTATCGATGTTTAACCTGACATACCACTATTATCTCCCAATAATCCTATGGGTTATGGTAAGCAACATGTGAATTTAAACAATTCCAAAAGGAAAGTTCTTGTAGGCCAAGGATCGAAAAAAATACCGCTACCGCTCTAAATACCGTTCTTTAAAAAAAAAAGTGGTTTGGTAACAACTTAAAATCAATACATGGAAAGGTTTTTTGTCTTTATAAATGTACTTACATTTTTTCAAGTCCATAGGATAATAAAAATAAATTACTTCAAAAAATATTTTTCCTATGAAATTTAAACCATTAAACTGGCCCACGATTCAAGAGAAACTAAAAACTATTTCTAAAGCTGAACCACGGGTTTAGAGACCTGCTCTAAACCACTGAACTAAGTTTAAACAATTCCAAAAGGAAAGTTCTGGTGGACCAAGGATGCAAAAAAAATACCGCAACCTTTATTTTTAAAAAAGAGTGGTTTGGTTACAACTATAAATCAATACTTGGAAAGTTTTTTTTGTCTTTATAAATGTACTTAACATTTTTCAAGTATAAAGGTTTTTAATAAAAATAAATCACTTAAAAAATTTTTTTTCCTATGAGTATTGAACCATTGAGCAGAACCACGATTCAGGAGAAACTAAAAAAGTATTTCTAACGCCGAACCACGGGTTTAGACCTTCTCTAAACCACTGAACCAAACCAACTGGAATTCTGAAATGGTTTGCATTCTTGCTGTAGAGTCAAAAAACGTTTAAAACGATTGTAATTAACAATTTTTTAATGAAAGTATTTTCTCTACTATAGTTGGGTGATTTTCCAATTGAAAATGAAATAAGCTTAAAAAAAGTTAATCTCGGCAAAGTAGATATAAAATATTGTTCAAAACCAGATCTATATATTTTTAATAAATTAATTTGATGCTCTAGTGCATGTGCCTCGAATTTATTGTATACATTTTTGTCAAGCTAAATTATTTTAAGGTTAATACGCCATAAGCCCGTACGGACATTTTTTAAAAACAATGTAATTTTAAAAGATAATACGCCACAAAACTGTGCGAAAATATTTTTTATAGATTTCGCACGTGTCAAATTCGCCTATTTAAGGAAAATAATTTGTAAACCCATTATCAACATTATTGTCCCATCCCCGAATTGGAAATAAACATCGAGTGGGCAACTCTCTGCTGGAGAGCTCTTTTTCGTTCAAATACAAAACACACACACTCTAACAACAACAAACAATAGCGCCACTCGCCACAATTCAGCTGTTGACATTCAGCCGTATTGTGTGCATTCTGAACGAAAGAGTACGCAACTCAACGAACTAAGTGCGGGTCAATTCAAACGCCTTTATTTCAAAAGCAAACTGCAACGGTTCGAGTTCGGATCGTAGGACAGAGAAAAAGATTTCGATTTACAAGTATAGAACATTTATGTCTACAGAAAACTATCGTTTTCATGTTAATTTAACAAAAGAAAATTACAATATTTTCTCAATGTCGTGCAATTACAAATAACAAACAAAAGAAAAAAAACTTGTGTAATATAAAAAAGAAAAAAATCAGTGTCTGATGTCAGTTTGTTTAAAAGTTTAAAAAAAACGTCTTGTGTCGTCTGTCAAATTCAATAAAAAATAAAATTTCGATTTTATCATTTGATTGAAAAAGAATTGGAAGTAAAAACTAGACAAAATGGTTGGAACAACTGTATTAAAACGTGTCGATGAGGTAAGTTTTGAGATTTATTGATTTGCATATCTTTCGCACCCTACAAAACGAAACCGACCTTTAAATTTCAGGAAATTTACCGCTTTGTAGAAATTCCAGAGTAATTGCCTTTCTCTTTTAGCCATTCTTACGGTATTTTTCCTTCATTTTGTATATTTACAAAAACAATTTTCTCGATTTAATGCTGGCTCGTCTTGCATGCCTTCAGATTAAACAACGACAACAACTTCATAACAGAAAACTGGCGGTATTTCTATTTTCTTGTTTGCATTTGTCTTGTCCTTTAGAAAAAACAAAATGGCCTTTCTATTTTCATTTTCGATAAGATTTGTACAATTTGGAAGCATTTTGTCATTAACATTTACTCGTTTCAATTTCAGAACGAGTCTGCTGCTTTTAAGCAAGTCAAGAAGATTGGTGTTTCCACCACAGATGTGACCAAAAGGGCTGCTTTGGGTGATTTGCAGAATCGTGGAGTAGTGCGTACCATCGCTGCTAAGGATGCTGCACAAAAGGAGTAAGTCTAAAATGGTTATCTTGCATATTTTTTCTCGGCACTTAAAAATGTTGTCTACAACAAGCTGGTTTGTTGTTTGTGTTTGGAATTTGCTACAGAACACATTCAACATGAGTTAAGAGCTCGCATTAAGATAAAATATAAGAACCGGAATCTAGAATATTTACACAAAATTGAAATTTATTAGTACAATAATTATTTATACAGTAAAAGGATCATTGTTTGGGTAGCTTGTCTGTAGATTTTTTTCTTTAATTCTCGATTTTTCTGCTTACCACTTTTTTCATAAATTTATCTGTGTTGTTGTTTTTGCTAAGCATAAGAACCCTAATCTTGGTTGGGTTTTTTTTTTCTGTAGTTCCAGTGTATTTTTTGACATTCCATCTGTTTTTCTCTCTTCTCTTTTACCTTGCTTATTTCTACATTGTTTTTGTTTATGTACGAAATGTCTTCTTGTGAGAGCGAAAGAGATGGATTGCTTCGTTCAGTTTAACGGATTTTCTATCGAGAAACTTGTGTTGGTGTTGTTTGTGAGATCTTAACCCATGGGGGATTTTATTTTACTTTTAAATAAACGTGACACAATTTCAGGTAGAAAAAATATTTTATGAAAATTGCACCCATGGAACAATAAATAAGGTAGAGTTATGCTATCAGCTGGTTTAATTTTATTTTCATAGAAATTAATACTTTCAAATTTGACAAAGAAAAATTTTGAAGTTTGTAAAGCTAAATTTCTATATCAAATAATCACAATTATTTAGCATTCACATTTTTTTTATTGGCATTTTCTTTCAAGTGGCTGGCAGTCCAGTTTATTGTTGTTGGTTGGACTATACTTTGTTAATTGTACCATGATTGCACCATATGCCAATTTTGTTTTGCAAGTAGATTCTATCATTTCTAATGGGAAATCAAAAATTAGGTTCAGAGGATAAATTAGCTTGCCCTTTTTAAAGGGTATAGATGAACTGCTGTTCGGAAAAGTCCAAGACTAATGGAAATGTTAAGTTCTAATGATTAAGAGGTGAAAGTGGTTAATTTCAAACTTTTGGCAAGAGCGCAAGAGTTTATGGATCGTTATACGAAAAAAAGAAAAATATGCTGCGGCCACCGAAATGCGGTGGGTATATCGAGAAAATAATGAACTAGGTGTCCCTTGGGGATTTTTTTAGTGATATCTCGGCATGGAATTAATGATACAACCGCGGCATTTGGTGCTATTATTTTTGTACAGGGTGGGCGATTTAACATTTCAAATTTCTGGTTTTATTGGAAAGGTTGAACTTTGGCATTTAATAATGGAACACAATATTAATCATATGACTACCACAACTGGATCGGCAGTACCTCATCCGATTAACCCAATTATTCAGAACATTTAAGAATCTCTTCAATGGCAACTTCAATTTCATGTTTCAACGCTTAAATCAAATCGTCTTTGGATGTTTTGCGTAACATTTATCCTTGATTACAGAAAATAATCCAAAGGGCTCAAATCACAGGTCCGACGGGGCAAATTTACAATTTCGGCTGAATTATTTTGAAAGAAAAATGGTCCAGTGATGCTGCCAGCCCAAAATCCACGCCAAACAGTGACTGGTTGTTGATGCATTGTCTCCTCAATAGTCACGTGTGGGTTCTCTGAACCCCATATGCGGCAATTTTGCTTATTGGAATAGCCACCAAGATGAAAATTAGCTCCATCTGAAAACAGGACTTTTAGGTAATATTCTTCATCTCCTGGAAATCAAATCTTCAGCTCATTGCGCGAAGCGAAAACGCATGGAATGGCAATCCATTATTGCCAGATATTTTTTTTGTCAAAAATCGCGTTTTTTTTACTTTAAATGTTTCCATAAACTTGAATTTAAAAAACTGGTCAAAACTACATGGCATTTAAAAACTGCAATATTTTGATACATTTTTAATTTATCTAAGCACTTAGGATCTTAAGGCCATTTAGTACTTAATATACTTATATTAATAGAGCTACAAAATGCGGACAATTCTAACTCATTATAGAATCCAATACATTAAAAAAAAACTTTTTAAATGCTTAAACTAAATAGTGTGGTCCTTGTGCACAAGTATCATACATGTAATACCGGGTTTAAATCTGTTTAAAAGCATCTAACACAATCTGTACGTCGTTTAAAAGCCCTTAGCATGAATGCATGAACCTGTTCGGACTTGGCTTAAACTGTAGGTCCAGTACAGTGAGTATGAAAAGTGTAATGTCAATGAAGTCAATGTAAAAGTATGAGTAAAGCAAGCCGTTTGTTCCATGCTAGAAAAGTCGTGTTATTTTTGTTGCTCGTATTTTAAGCGAGTTGATGCGTCGTAAATAGGTCGACAATTCACACCATTTTAAAATTTTTTAAAAATGCTTTCGTTAGCACAAAATTATACAAAAACACAAAAAATTAGTTTTGACAATTTTACGTATTCCGAAAAAAAGTTATTAAAGAATGACTAATAACTTTTCCTTTCGAAGCAAATTTTCCGAGATACCGGCCGGGGGAAAATAAGCTAAATTTGCTTGACGTTAAAACACTATTAGAAAAAGTAAAGAATAATATATATATTTTGCAAGTAAACACACTCCGCATTACTATAAGAACTTAATTTGCACAAACTTCTCCGGAAATTTTTGACCCTTATAAATTGCATGTCTTTAGCACAAATTAGTTTTATGATATTTGCAAAGAAATCTAAGTACTTTAGAAGGTATCCAGGTAAATGCCATCGCCGTTAGCGACAAAAAATCAATTTTGGCTTGAAAATTCAGCTTGTAGATTTAAAAATAAATATCGCTTTTTTCCCTTGAAACTTAAATATACCACAAAAAATGTCAATAATCTGCGAACACTTTCGTTCGTATTGCTTTACTTTCCTTTGGACACTACACTATATTTCGACGAATCTTAATAAGAAAATAGTTCCTGGGCCCATTAAGATTTTTTTTATATCAATTATATTATATTTTTAATATATTTTCTTTTCTTCAAAACCTATTTTATCTATATTCCATTGGATCCCATTATAGGGTATAAGATCATGATATCTCTACTAAAACATAAATACAGTGAAATATTTTGAAATTACTCGAAATTCAAATTTCTTTAAATTGGTACGTGGAGGAGAAAATTTGGAAGACAGATTCGATTTCAAAAAAAATTTATTTGATTCTAGCAATTGAATACTTTGTTTCTAAGTTTTATTTTGTAAATGGATATTCCATTAACTTCGCTATATCAAGAAATCTTTGAATTTGAAAAATGTAAATTAAATAATATTATTGAAAGTATAAATTGCATTTAGTTTCCCATCTTTAAATAAATTTCGATTATGACATTGTGGAGTTTTGAACTTCAATTGACAATATATTTAAGTTAAGAACAGATTAATTTACAACTTGTTTAAAAGCTGTCTCATTTATAGAAACCGAATATAAAATTTTCCCATTTATTTTCCCATAATGGAATCAGATGGTGATTTGTATATGAAACATAGGGTCTATCTTTACACTGTGCGCTGCTTCTTTCATCTGATTAATTTTATTTTATTATTTTTTTTTTTTTAAATAAAATAAAAAATTTTAGCTTGAAGGATACAAAACTTCAAAATGCATTACGTGGCACCAAGGCACGCGTTGATACACACTGGAAGAAGGGCACCACCACCTCGAGCACTGTGGGTGGTGCTACACGAACAAATGTTACCACTGGTGAAGTGGTGCCAACGGTAGGCGCAGCACAGCGTAAAGTATTAACCCGATCCAATTCGGTGCGTTTGGGCACCAGCAGCACCACAACCACCAACGGATTGGGTCTGCAACGACATGCATCGGCTACATCGCATTTACTTGTCGGACAAAACAAAGTTAAGACGCTGACCACAAAACTGGTCGAAAATAAAGTGCAACAAGTGAAAAGTAAGTTTCCCCCAGCACACCACTAATTCCTCTTTATAGATTTTTAAACTAATTTCTTGTGCAATTTCTCCCCTGAAGTCATCAATAAAACCAACAAGACTGAAACCACCGATGTCTCTGCCGAGCCCTCATTGCGCCGTGAGGACAGTAATCTCTCGCGCAAATCGTTGACAAAAATAAAGGCAGCCATTACACAAAATGTTGCCACCACCAAGCCCATGTTGGTAAAATCAAATTCGTCTGCTGCGATTTTGAACAGAAAGGAGGTTAAAAGCGATACCGCAACCAACAACAAATTGAAAATTGTCAGTGTCCAATCACATTCCTCCAAACTATTGGACGAAGTCAAAGACATTGATGAGGGCGATGGTGAAAATTTGATCTTAGTTTCTGATTATGTAAACGACATTTACTCGTACCTCTTCGATTTGGAAGCGGAACAGCCGGTCCATGTCAATCATTTGGAGGGCCAGGCTGAGGTATATGCTAAAATGCGCGCCGTTCTAATTGATTGGATCAACGAGGTTCATACACAGTTCCATTTGGTGGCCGAAACATTCCAGTTGGCCGTGGCAATTATTGATCGTTACCTGCAAACGGTGAAAGACACCAAACGTTCACATTTACAATTGGTTGGCGTTACTGCGCTCTTCATTGCAGCCAAGTATGAGGAGCTCTTCCCGCCGGCCATTGCCGACTTTATTTATATCACCGACGATACATACACTGGCAAGCAAATACGCCAAATGGAATTGCAAATATTCAAGGCTTTGGACTGCAATCTGTCGCGACCACTGCCCATACATTTCTTGCGTCGTTTCTCAAAGGCGGCCGATGCTGAGGATAGCCATCATGCCATGTCGAAATACTTTTTGGAATTGGCTATGATCGAGTATGACATGTCGCACTATACACCATCAGAGGTGAGTAACATTTATTTTATTTTTCAAATAAATATATTTTAGAGTAGGCTTGAGTAGATTTTAGTAAAAACAAATATAATGAAATAGAAAATTCGGAACTGGTTGTTAAAGGCTATTTTAGTAAGATTGCTCTACTGCAAATCTAAAACAATTTCTATACTGCGATTCTACAACACTTTTGAAAATGTACATTATATTCTTTTAAATGCGAAATCCCAATTAATCCGAATAACCGAGTAAAAAAGTTTAGATCTGATCGGATGTAATTAAAAAAAATTAGATATAATTGTATCTCATCATATAGTCGCACTCATCTTAGTTTGATCCAAGCGACATTTGATTTGCAATCTTTAAATTTCACGAATTTGACTTAAAAATCTAAAGACTTTGCTCAAGAAAAAATGACAAAAAAAACTATTAAATTACACCAGTCATTTTCAATTTGTTTTTTTCCTGTATCAGAAAATGGCGTTTGGATCAAAATAGCATGAGAGCGACGATATATTGTCCAAGATTTGATCTTATTTATCGAGACCTGTCTATATTTTATCAAATCTCGAGATATAATTATCATATTAATTGTCAGCCTTCTAGCTACTACCTCAAAAAACAGTTTTGTCACGCCTCCTTCGCCCACAGTCCAAAATTACTTTTAAGCGTAGAAGGAAGTATCCAGTTTTAAGTTTTAAGCTGTGTAGCAAACCACATTTCATTTTTATATATGAAGTTATGATTTGCTTAAAACTTGAAACTGGATACTTCCTTCTGTCAAAATTTGGGACGAGGCGTGCCAAAACTGTTTTTTTTTTTAAAGTAGAAGCTAGAAGGCTGACAATTGCTACAAAATTTTAGGGTATGTTGGGGATGGTTTATGTGTAGTTTGCATGAAATCGGCCCAGTGGGCGTGGTACCTCCCATCACATTCACATTAAAAATCTATTATTTTTGCTCCTGTTTACGGTATTTGAACAAAATTTGGTATGATCGTTTGGTGTACATATTTTAAGTTCTGCTGGAAATGTGGGCGGGATTGGACAATGGCGCGTGGTACCTCCCATACAAATCACATAATAAAAATCTATTATTTCTGCCCCTGTTAACGGTATTTGATTGGTATGTCGGTACAGTGCACCTTTTATTCTTCTTCCATCGTAATTATCAATCTACCAGGAGTTTCCAACGTTACCAGACTCAGTGAAAATAAAATTTTTATATGTAATACGGGCGGTCTATCCACCAGTTTGGTGAGAGTAAGGTCGTGGCTCTAGATATCTCCAAGGCCTTTGATAGAGTCTGGCACGGTGCACTCATATCAAAGCTGATCGCTTTTGGTGTCGGTAATACGTTTGCTCGATTTATATCGAGCTTTCTTAGAGATCGCACTATTAGAGTTGTTGTAGATGGGTTTTCATCCAACACACATAGGCTGACCGCAGGTTTACCACAGGGCTCTGTCCTTTCTCCCTCTTTATTTCCATTGACGATCTATTGGGTCAGACCGTGAATCCAATCTACTCTTTCGCAGATGATAGTAACCTCTGTCATTCATATTCATTCGACCGTAGGCCGAGCCTTCAAGATATCGAAGACAAAAGGCGAATTATGGATGAGACACTTGGGCGGAATCTACTGGCCATTTCCGAATGGGGTCGAGTGAATAGAGTAGATTTTAATGCACGTTAGACACAGTGCTGCTTGTTGTCTCACAAGCGATTCGCTGACCCAACAATATCTTCAATTTCTCTCGATGGTACGGATATTGAACAATCAGAAGCTCTCGATGTTCTGGGCATGAAAATACAATGTGACGCTCGTTGGGCAAGATATGTATTCGAACTGTCGAAAGAAGCACTCAAGTGCATAGGCCTTTTAAAGCGGTGCAAGAAATATTTCACTCCTTCTGATCTTTTCAATATCTATACAACTTACATCAGGCCAAAGATGGAATACAACTCCCATATATGGGCAGGTGCTCCAAAATCATACTTGGAGCTACTTGACCGTGTTCAAAGGAGAGCGATGGTGCTGATAGGTGACAGTAGGGTATCCAACTCTATTGTTTCCCTTGAGCATCGTCGGAATGTGGGTTGCGTGCCGCTGTTCTATCGTTACTTTCATGGTGTGTGTTCATCAGACATCCGTCGTCTTATTCCTGACGTGAGGATGTTCGGCAGGGATACGCGACTTTCTAGGAATTCACACCCGTTTGTTATCGATTGGCCAGTTGACCGCACTATACACTACAGATCAAATTCGTTTTTCGCTCGTACAGTAGTCCGTATGTGGAATCGACTTCCGGCAAATGTATTTCCCACTAATTGCGACATCCAGAAGTTCAATGCAAGCGTCAACAAACATTACTCCCTCTTTCCCTCCTCCCACTCGCCAACGCAATGTACCGCATGTATAGGGGGCATCCCCTGAGTGTTGGTTATTTAAAAAAAAATAATTAGAAACTTATTACCCGCTGCATTTAAATAATTCTTTAAGTGTTCATCAATCCATTACGACTTTGCAACGGAACCAGACTTTCAGTGAAAATATTATTTGAAGGCAAAACAACGTTTGCCGTGTCAGCTAGTCTTTAATATATTTGGAATGAACATGTCCCTTCACATTGGGGGAATCTTATAAGACCACAGGACCCACACCCATTTATTGGACGTTGAATGCGTCTTTGTTTTCGTCATGCAGGCAAAGCAAATTTCAGAGTTCTTTAATTATATAAAAAAAATTAATTTCTGTTTTCACGAAAAGTATTTCTAGATGATGCCAACAGACTGAAAAACTTATACTTTAAGTACAATTCATCCTATAGTTATTAACTCTTTGTCTATTTCTTTTGTTGTGAATTTTTAATTTTTTTTAATTTAGTTTAAAATTTAATTTGTTCTATAAAACCTTTTCAGATTGCTGCTGCCTCACTGTTCCTATCCCTAAACCTATTGAAAGATAACACCACAATTGCCACCGGTTTGAATAACAAACATTGGAACTCCACCTTGGAATGGTACTCACGATATACCCCCGAACATTTAAGGCCTATTGCCAAGAAAATTGCCAGTGTGGCCCGCAATGCACCCAATGCCAAACTGAAGGCAGTCTATACAAAATATCAAGCTTCGAAATTTCAAAAAGTCTCCACGCGTTCCGAATTGTATAGTACCCTAATGGATTCAATAATCAGCAGTAAAGATTAGGATAAACAACAAATTAAAAAAGGAAGAACAAAAATGAGGAGTGAGAGATATATTGAACGATACTTTAGCGCTTAGTAGTGTTAATAAAATTTAACAAAACGATGAAAACTTTTATAATTTCATAAACAGAAAAATTATATATATAATGCATTTATTATTATGAATCTTGCATTCGTTGATAATGATGATGATTGTGCAGAAATTTAAAAAATCCGTTTCATAATCTTATTTTTAGATTTTCATGATAACGTCGTTTTCTTCTTTCTCTCTCCCTTCAGTTAGTTAGCATAATTGTTTATAAATCCATTTTATCCCTGATTTAGCAAAAAAAAAAAACGAATGTTGTGTCGAAAGGCATTTTATAACGTTTCGAAATTATTTGTTTTCTTTAACATCACCTCAAGAATTGTGATGTTTTTAGAAATCAATATTTAGTATAGCTTTGGGAAGTACAAATCGTTTCATTTCATTTATTCGTTTGAAAAAGTAGACTATAGGCGCGGCGCGGCTTTTTAGATGCAAAATTATTTTGTTAGGATTTCGATAGGGTCACACACGCACAGCAATTTTGGCTTTATTTGCTTTTTTGGCAAAGATATGACTCAGAAACGGCAGCTGTATTTTATAGTTTTTTTTCTCTCTTCTACTATTAAAACACAATAACTTTAAACAAATCGCATTTGCTGGCTAAATAAATATGCGATACAATTTGAAACTTTTTCTCTAAGCCTTCTTTCCCCTCTCTTAACTTTTGTCTGTTCTTTTTCTTTTTTTTTTTCTTAAAAATTATTAATTTTCCTAATATGTTAACAAATCATACGTGTAATTTGTGTTTAAAACTCTCGAGAAAATATATTGACTGACTGATGATTGCAACAATTCCGATTAATAATTTTAATTTTATGGATATTTTTTGCCCGCTATAAAAGTAATTAATCACACAACTATATCCTGCTTTTATTATTTATATTTTTAAGTTATTTTTTATGTTTTCCTACCCATTTCTCTATACTTTTAAAATGTACTGTTTTCTGCTCATTCGTATGGTCATTGCGTTTTTATTTCAAAGTGATTTTTGATTGATCATTTTTAAACTTAACTCTGTTTATTGCTCTATAAACTGTAACCAAAAGCACGGCAGCATCCAGATGTCCTATTCTGGTTACTGTTCGTTCAATGGAGAAGTAAAAATTGTATGACCGGGCGTTTGCACAGCCCGAAGAGTATTTGGTGTCCCCCCATCAATCAATCATAAGTGTATGTTACACGAGTTTATTTTTATTATTATTATTTTTTTTAAATATTTTTCACACACAATTTGTATGTATTTTTTAAAAATTTTCTCACATATTTTTTCTTTTTTAATTAATTCATAGAAATACACACCCATGATATGTAAAACAAGTTTTAAAAAATGCAAAAAAATAAACGTAAATTATTTTAAATAAGTGTACATAAATGTTTTTCTTTGAATTGTTCTTACTTAATCTGTGGGATAGATAAAAATTGGTGGTGGTTTGGGTTTTTCTTATAAGCGTCAGGTTTCTGCTTCCATAGCACTGGAACGGAAAATTTCGTGTTAAATTTAATAGGCTTATGAAATTGTCCAGGAAATCTTAAGCGTTTATTTAGCAATTAAAGAAGGCATATTTTTCTCCCGATCTAAACGTCTTCTCACAAAAAAAATTAAATGAAACAAGAAAATACAGTTTTGAATCAGGGGTTTAACATGCATCCGCCATTTACCCTTAAATGCATAATGTTGCCATTGGGCAACACACAATTAAGATCAAACAAAAACGATTTTTCGCGTACCCCTAAACCCTCTATTGGTATAATTCCAAGTTTTTTTTTAAATAGATAATAAAAAAATCTTTTTACGGCAATGAAATCCAAGTTTTTAAATACTTTAAAGGTGATTTCACGGGCGACAATAGTTTTGATGATCCTACCTACCGTCGGGCATTGGCGAAATAAATGATTGCGAAGAAAATTATGCTGAACAACGTGGGGTCAAAACTAGAGCTGCGAATGTGCCCACAGTATTATGCTCAGATACAATTTCTACTTCTTCGAAAGCTAGCCTCAAAGAAAAAATACAGTTCAATGGAAATTGTGAAATACGAGGGCGACCGCAAAACTAACTGGCCTGGCACATTTTCTGTTTTACTAGCAACTTTTTTTTTGTTTTTTAAAAGCAATCTTTTATAAGCCATCTGTCAAAATTTCCGAAATATTTATTGATTATTTTCTTTGGTTCAGGGATTGAAGTACACAAGTTTTATAATTTTGAAAAATGGAAAATAAAGAGTTTCGTGCGGTAATTAAACACTTTTATATGAAAGGTTATACACCACAATTAATCAAAGATGAATTGGATTCTTTTCATGGTGATAATACACCATCATACTCCACCGTGAAACCCTGGGTTCAACAATAGGTCGTTCAAGTACGGAAGATGAACAACGCTCTGGAAGACCGAAAACTGCTACTACTATAGAAAGCATTAGAAAAATATTTAATGAAGTGACTAAAGATAAACGAATAAAGCTCAGAGCACTTGCTGATATTGTTAAAATACACGAAAAACAAGTTTGGAGTATTTTACATGATGAACTCCACATGAAAAAGCTATCCGCAAGATGGTTGCCGCGTTTGTTGACTTTACACCAAAAAATCGTCCGTTGGACCAATTCCGAGGAGCTTTTAGCGATTTATCAGCGTAATCCAATAGAGTTCTTGCGCCGATTCATAACTGTTGATGAAACATGGATCCATCACTACATCCCAGAATGCAAAGAACAGTCAAAACAATGGATAGAAGCTGGTAAAAGTGGTCCCAAGAAGGCGAAAACTGTTAAGTCAGCAGGAAAAGTAATGGCCACTGTATTTTGGGATGCAAGGGACGTCCGCATTGAGAAAAAAAGTTCTTTTTTATCAAGATAATGCTCCTTCACACACTGCATTCTTAACTCAACAAAAACTGGCCGAATTACGATTTGCAATTGCTCCGCATCCACCATATAGTCCAGATTTAACTCCTGATTATTTCTTGTTTCGAAATTTAAAAAAATTTCTCGGTGGCAAAAAATTTTCGTCCAATAGCGAGGTTATTGCTGAAACTGAGGCATATTTTGAATTTCTTGAAAAATCTTATTTTTCGGATGGAATTAAAAAACGTTTGATGAAGTGTATTGAGTTGGAAGGAGATTATGTTGAAAAATAAATAATAATGATTCCAAAAAAAACTGTTCTTTTTATGTTAGGCCAGTTACTATTGCGGTCGCCCTCGTACATGGAAATTTAGTTAGACTTGAAACCCCTTACTAATTTTTTACATACTTCTTTTCACCTGATTTGTTCACTAATGGCCAAACAAAGCACTTTATATCTAGAGGTATTTTTCATAACAAAAAAAAATATAAAAATTCAAATCAAATGTGCAATCTTTATTGGTAATTTGAAAGGACATTTTATGACATTTATTTTTTGAATATACTTATAATTTCCTTCAAATGTTGGCCGCAACTACGCCTTAGGGTTTCCATTCTCAGGGTCCATTTTCGGATGAATCGTTAGAGCATTTCGACCGGTATGGCTTTAATGACACGCGTAATGTTGGCTTCCAAAACCTGAATCGTAGCTGGTTTGTCAGCATAGACTTTGGACCATACGTAACCCCAAAGAAAAATGTCTAAAGGTGTGATATTACTCGATCTAGGCGGCCAACTCACATGTACAAAACGTGAAATTAGCTGCTTTTCGAAATGACCTCTCAATAGATCCATTGTTTGAGCAGCTGTATGGCAGTGGCACCGTCCTGTTGAAACCAAGTGTCGTCAAGATTGCGGGCTTCAATTTCAGGTAGCATAAAGATCGATATCACGGCACGATAGCGAGCACCATTCACGGTTACGTTCCGGCCATCATCATTTTTGATAAAATATACACCGATGATACCACCAGCTTATAAACCGCACCAAAACGTGGTTTTCGCTGGGTATAGTGACACCTCTTGAACCTCTTCTTGTTGCTCTTCAGCCCAAATGACCAAATTTTGTTTATTGACTTTGCCGTTGAGCCAAAAATGGGCCTCATCACTGAACAAAATTTTGGTCGAAAACAGCTGATCTTCCCGTTTCTCACCGAACGTACATTTCCATAATACAGTTGCCAACATTTGAAGGAAATTATTTTCAAAAAATAAATGCCATAATATGTCCTTTCAAATTACCAATAAAGATTCCACTCCAAACACGCAGAAAAAAAGTATGGTTGTGGTGACAATATTCGAAAAGGATAATACTATTGTTGGGTATATGGTTGTGGTACAACAATATTATGATCCTTACAACAACAGTATGATTCAAATACAACCATACTATGATCCTCACAACAATAGTATGATTCACACATAACCATACTATGATCCCCACAACCATAGTATGATTCACACTCAACCATACTATGATCTCCACAACCATTATATGTTTCATATACAACCATAGTATGATCCTCACAACCATACTATGATTCACACGCAACCATGTTATAATCCCTACAACCATAGTATGATCACAGCAATATTATTTATTAGAATTTGGTTAAGTTGTCAACAATATATTTGAATTATGAAAATTATTCAAAAATACATTAAATTCAAAATAATAGGGAGTGATTTATTTCACAGTAGAAAAAAATAAGTTTAAATAAACGTTAGCGTTTTTTATTAACAATATTTCCGTTAAACAAAGCCAAAGCAGCTTGTTTAACAAATTTTAATTTCGATAAAATAAGAACTATTATTGCATTAGATCCGTACCAATAACATTTGTTCTAAAAAGCATATTTAAATGAAGAAAAATTACAATCATACAGTATGATTGCCGTAATCATATTATTTTTAACATAAAACGCAAAACACAATACTTTTGTCGCAACAACCATATTTATATTGTTGCTATAACCATATTTTCATTATTAAATTTGGCAATAATACTATTGTTACAGTTCAACAATATTAATATTGCAGCAATTATACTATTGTCAAAAATAAATTCAGTTAACAATGCTATGGTTGCGACGAACATACTTTTATTGGGGAGAACATATTATTATTGCCGTGACCATGTAGTAACCATGTTTTTTTTCTGCGTGCACCTGATTGGAATTTTTATATTTTTTTTTTGTTCTGAAAAAATAGCTCTAGATAGATCACCCTATATTACGTTCACAAAAATCCAAATAGATCAGCTCCGTTTTGTGACTCCCACAAGAGAATATATTGGAATTATATTGTACTTGCACATATGCCGGACATTAGATCATGCTGGAGTGAAGATCTCTGATTTTCTCCTATAAGTAATATTATGTCTTTCAACGATTTCGGAAAAATTCGTCAATATATTAATTTTAATTATAATGACCTATTTGTATGTACCACCAAACGAAACTGGACACGATGGATTTTTTAAATTTGAATTTTTTGTAAAATGTACTACATTCCGAGAGAATCAAAATGTGTGGAAATGTGCGATTTCCAAGATGCAATATTTGTTCTTAGAAAAAATATATGCGTCGCCACTTCCAAGCACAGACATGGCTCAACGATTGAAAGTAATCAATTATTATTGGGTAAAATTTTATTATTTAAAAGCTAATGTGAGCAATTTTTTTTACAAATGTGAACTAACATATTAAATATTAACGTTGCAGTGTTTTATAATGTACAAGTGCTAATAAACGTCAACAATGTGGTCAAATTGAAACCCCAATATTTTTTGGGTATTCGGAAAAGCGGACACCAATTATAGGAAAATGTTTCACATTCGAGCAAGATCAGAATGCAGCACATGGGCTAATATGTGAAACAATATATGCCGATGAAAGTGCACAAATGGGGTTTTAAGTTTTTCTGTTAGCTGTGTTTCTGGAATCGCGTATAATTGTAAAATACATTCAGGTGAAGAAAACGGCAAAGCTCGGCCAGATGGTGAATTGGATCTAGGAGCAACATCAAATATAGTCATACGCTTATCTCGAATTGTATCAAGAAATATAAATTACAAGTTATACGCGAATCATGATAATTATTATACAGCCCTCCACTAATGGTTTACTTGTTGAAAGAAGAAATATTTTCGTTGGGTAATGTTTATAGAAATAGGCTTTCTAATTGTAAGCTTTCTTCGAAAAAAATGATGAAAAAATATGAACTTGGGTGTGGAAAGATAATAAATATGTGAATATTATTTCGTTATTTTCAGGAACTCAGCCAGAAACGGCTATAAAAAGATACGACAGAAATTCCTAAACTGTAAAGGTTTTACACGAATAAAGTGCGAAAATGTGGCGTAGCTTTGCCTTAATAAGAATACAAACTGCTTTAAACTAGTTAAGAAATTCACAATGTAGCCATTTTGCAACAAACATTTTTGTTTTCAAAAAAATATAAAAAAACGTATATTTTTTTCGTAATTAATTGTGTGTCTATAAAAATGAAATGCTAAAAATCGAAGAGATCATGCATTAAACGGTTAAAATGCGAAAATAAAAACTATTGTATTTATAGTCGCTATGACCCGAGGATCTGATCTCCAATTACACTGTGGAACATTTTTGGGGTTATTGTCTGGGGGGTGAGAAACTCCAAGTCAGGGTGATGGTACTTACTAGGTCAGTATATTAAAACCCTCAAAGGGTTTTGCGTTCGTATGTGCCATAAATCCCAAACGGAAAAACGTGTAGAGTCTTATAACTTTCACGTAAAGTCACATAACCTATAAACAAAATGCGACATAGATCTTAGAAATCGATTAACGCGTTCTGCTTTTATTTACAATTAAGTGAAGTTACTTAATTTTGAATAAAAGCAGAACGAGTTAATCGATTTCTATGATCTATGTCGCATTTTGTTTATAGGTAATGTGATTTTACGTGAAAGTTATAAGACTCTACACGTTTTTCCGTTTGGGATTTATATGTTTTAAAAAAAAAAAAAAAAAAAATTTTGCAAAATGTTCTTCATAAATTTATTTCTAATTGCAAAAATGTTGATTTGGTAGAGAAACAGTATATTAATGGATTAAAGAAAATGTAATTATTAATTTTTCTCAATTTATTTCAGCAAAATCGAACTAGTCGTTCTCGAGTTATGTCATAAAAAAACTGGCACATACGAACGCAAAACCCTTTGAGGGTTTTAATATACTGACCTAGTACCATCACCCTGACTTGGAATTCCTCACCCCCCAGATTGGCTGTTGTACTGTGCAATTGGTTTAAACGCATGCAAAAGTGTATAAATCATGCTGGAGAATGCTTTAAAAAACAATAAAACCATTTTTGATGATAAATATTCGCATTTTCATTATTAGGCCAGAATATTTATAGCAGCCCTTGTATACATGGAAGGAAAAAGTAAACAAAACCTATTTGAATCTTTTTTTATGTTAAAAATGTCTAAATGTCTGTACTCGATCAATTCCAGCAAGTATGTGAAGACCTCTAGGGGAGTAGTTGTAGCCTTAGTATCAACTTTAAATTCTTATTCTGTTTTTTATCATGACAATTTGCTGTCGATGACCATACAGGTGCACAGTAATAAATAATAGCTTTTTATTATTCATGTTAAGATGGGATTTATTAGAGGGCGCATAATTCTGGTCACGTTGTTCAGTCTATCCACAAGATATTGTATGTGTCTTTAAAATTTAGCCTGCGATCTAATATGACGCCAAGGCATTTCACATTTATTTCCTAAGGAAGTTCATAATTCAAGAAACGGACCGGTGATTGGGGAATAAATCATAGGTTTCTTTTCCTTGCGAAGTATTCCTTGAAAGTATTTTTCATTATTAAAATAATTGTGTAGGTGCGTTAAGGCAGACGGGAAATTTTGCTGAATAATTTAACTGAAATATTTTTAATAAAAACGCTTATGTTTTTAACCCTTTTTCTGTTAAATAAATCACTCCTATTACTTTGAATTTGTTATATTTTAGAAAAAATTGCATTATTCAAATCCATTGTTGACAACTTAACCCAACTCTAATACATAATAATACTATGGTTGTAGGGATCATAACATGGTTGAGTGTGAATCATACAATGGTTGTGAGAATCAAACTATGGTTGTATGTAAAAACGTATGGTTGTGTGGATCATAATATGGCTGTGGAGAACATAGTATGGTTGAGTGTAAATCATACTATTGCTGTAACAACTATATATTTTATTTTGAAGTGTTGTTCGTCTATGGGGGATCTGGTGAAGGAAAAGCGCCATTTGAACTAGAGGCGTCCACAGAGACCTGGGCTTGGCCGGAAAATTGAAGAGGTGCAGCACGTCATGTGGTCTCTGATGGCAGGCGGGACAGATGTCTGAGGATGCTTCCCTAGCACTACATTCACACGGTAGCTAGATACTGCTGCTACGACTTCATCGGAGTGAATGTTGTTCAGTCTGTCTAATAGTTTCGTTGATCTAAAGGTTCTCTCTTATTCGCTGGATCTCTCTCTAGATCATAGAGATCGTATCTGATCTGCCTGGGCGGAGGCATCCCGACCAAGAGATGGTGGTTAGGATGACTGCTGCGAAAACACCCTAGCAGGTATTGCTTAGACAGCAGCAAATTGTGTCTGAGCACGGTAGGGACCTTCGTCTCCTCATGTAGATGGTACTCAGAAGACACCCTGTTGCTGTTCTGATGGCAGCATTCTGGCAAGTCTGAATTTTTTGCGTCGTACTCACGTTCGCCGACCTGACCGGTGCTGCGTAGCTCGCTACAGTCCGACCTATCGCTATGTAAGAGATCAACCAGGTTTCTTTGCCGGCTCCCTAACTGCCGGCAAGTGACTTGAGGACCTTGTTCCTACTTTTGAGTTTATCGCAGATATCTGTAGCATGTGCAGAGGATCGAAAAAGGCTGTCCAATGTGTCCCCAAGAATTTTGGTGTAGTCGCTAGTCGGGATGTTGACGTCATCGACTTTCACATTGAGTGTGGCTCATGATTTGGAGGCGGATATTTTCATATTCCTCGCAGTGAAAAAACGGGCTAATTCAGTGAGGTAAGAGGTTATTTTCTCGCATATATCATCCACTTTAGGTCCTGCCGTAATTATCAGCATACGACCCAATTTCAACGCCGTCTGGTGGTGCAGGAACTTTAAGAGGTAAAGGTTAAACAGAGCCGGGGATATCACTCCAACCTGGGGAACTCCTTGTTTAAATCTACGGGGCTGCGACTTTCTGTCTCTTAATTCTACATATGACTGGCGCCCACACATATACTTATAGTTTACTATTGTTGTGAGGATCGTAGTATGGTTGTATTTGAATCATACTATTGTTGTGAGGATCATAATATTGTAACTACAGTATGATGCTCTTCGAATATAGTTATCACAACCCTACTTTTTTTCTACGTGTAGTACTTTCAATCTTGATGAAATGTTGCACAAGTTAATTTTTTGGACTGAGGGCGGATATAATTAAAATTTAAGAAAATCGTCCAGATTTAGCTCCTACACATAGTGTTTGTTTTGCTCCATTCAAAATACGAGGGCGACCGCAAAACTAACTGGCCTGCCACATTTTCTGTTTTACTAGGAACTTTGTTTTGTTTTTTAAAAGCAATCTTTTATAAGCCATCTGTCAAAATTTCCGAAATATTTAATGATTAATTTCTTTGTTACAGGTGATTGAAGTAAACAAGTTTTATAATTTTTGAAAAATGGAAAATAAAGAGTTTCGTGTGGTAATTAAACACTTTTATAAGAAAGGTTATACGCCACAATTAATCAAAGATGAATTGGATTCTGTTCATGGTGATAATGCACCATCATACTCCACCGTAAAAACCTGGGTTCAACAATTTAAAATGGGTCGTTCAAGTCTGGAAGACCGAAAACTGCTACTACTATTGAAAACATTAGAAAAATATTTAATGAAGTGACTAAAGATAGACGAATAAAGCTCAGAGTTAAAATACACGAAAAACAAGTTTGGAGTATTTTACATGATAAACTCCACATGAAAAAACTATCCGCGTTTGTAGTGCCGCGTTTGTTGACTTTGCCTTTTAGCGATTTATCAGCGTAATCCAATAGAGTTCTTGCGCCGATTCATAACTGTTGATGAAACATGAATCCATCACTACATCCCAGAATGCAAAGAACAGTCAAAACAATGGATAGAAGCTGGTAAAAGTGGTCCCAAGAAGGCGAAAACTGTTAAGTCAGCAGGAAATGTGATGTCCACAATATTTTGGGATGCAAGGGGTATGATATTTATTGATAATCTTGAGAAAGGAAAAACTATAAATAGTGAATATTATTGTGCATTATTGGATCGGTTGAGTGAAGAAATCAAAATAAAACGACCGCATTTAGAAAAAAAAAGTTCTTTTTCATCAAGATTATGCTCCTTCACACACTGCATTTTTAACTCAACAATAACTGGCCGAATTATGATTTAAAATTGCTCCGCATCCACCATATAGTCCAGATTTAGCTCCTTCTGATTATTTCTTGTTTCCAAATTTAAAAAAATTTCTCGGTGGCAAAAAATTTGCGTCCAATAGCGAGGTTATTGCTGAAACTGAGTCATATTTTGAAGGTCTTGAAAAATCTTATTTTTCGGATGGAATTAAAAAACTTGAAAAACGTTTGATGAAGTGTATTTAGTTGGAAGGAGATTATGTTGAAAAATAAATAATAATAATTCCAAAAAAATGGTTCTTTTTATGTTAGGCCAGTTACTTTTGCGGTCGCCCTCGTAAGTTGCTTCAACATATCCTTATGCAAAAATGTCCATTGTCCAACATGTCGACAACGTGTTGAAATTTTTGCGCCAAAAAAAACGAAAAATCTATTGTAAAGATTTCATTGGGATTAAGAGAATTTCATTTATCAAAGGTCAAACGTAATTATCTCAAAAATCTTACAGACCATCTGCAAATACTTTGGTTAAATTAAACATTGACAGTACGGTAGGTATAGACATTTTGTGAGGAATTCCAGGGTATTTCCTTTATTTTTTTAAACATCCATACAAAAATACTAGCGCCTAAATTGCAAGAGGAAAGAGGTCATCATACAAGTATTTATTTGTGTTTTCTTTTATGACCGTGTTTTAGGTAAGAACTGAACATTTGTCGAGGACAACAAGGAAGTTGTCAACTTCCATAGAAAACAACAACCATTAAGGGCAATAGTGATATGGCATCCATTTGGATTTGGTGCAAAAAGGCAGCCTAACTAACCATACAATTAAGATTACTTTAAGATTTTAAGAGTGTCGCTGTGCTCACCGTCGCTTTTGTTTGCTTAAAATCCATCTGTTTCCTCAACAGCGACACACATTTTCATAGTGGATTTAGCTACACGCAGCAGGCAGTACCACAAAAAAACGCTTTAACTTGACAAGAATATCTTTGAATACAGACCAATGCTAGGAAGGGGATTAGAGAAAAACTACAACAACAAACAAACACCACAATTAGTTAGTGTTGCTGTTACTTTTTTTCTGTCTGTTGCCATTTTTGTCCTTTTCCATAAGGTTTTCCAAAATAGATTTGAAAACGTTAGAGTTCAACCGAAATAAACATTGATTTGTATTTAAAATATGCCCTTATCCGTAGAATCATTTTCAAGACACATAAGAAGGCGCGGTCGGTCGGCAGACATTAGCCGCGTTTTATTTAACATGTGGACAAATCCATTTAAAAACCACTGGGATGATAATCTCAAGTTGTTTATTTTATTTACTAACAATTTCGAGCCCTAACCGCGAAAAAGATGTAAACGCTAAAAAGAAAATTTTACAGGAAAGTGTTTTCTTTTATGGGTTCTGGTTTAATTCATCTGGAGGATTCCGATACAATCGAATTGGCTATATATTTGTAAATATAGGGTGATCCATATAAAGGTATTTTTTACAAAATAAAAATACTAAAATTTAAATCAAGTGTGAAATCTTTATTGTTCACACGAAAGGACATTTTATGTCATTTATTTTTTGAATATAATTTCCTTCAAATGTTGGCAACTGTAATATGGAAATGAGCGTTAGGCGAAAAACCGACTAAAACTGTGTTCAGTGATGAGCCCATTTCTGAAGCAACGGCAACGTCAATAAACAAAATTCCCGCATTTGGGCTGAGGAGGAACCAGAAGAGGTTCAAGAGGTGGCATTATATCCAGAGAAAACCACGGTTTAGTGCGGTTTATGGGCTGGTGGTATTATCGGTCCATATGTCTTCAAAAATGATGATGGTCGAAACGAAACTTTCAATGATGCACGCTATAAACGAAGGGTAAACGAGGGGAAGCCTATGCCTCATTATTTTCTCAAATAAACTATTGTATTGAAGTTGTGTCTGGTACTTCTTCAGGCAATATTGATCAAATTGAGCGTATTCTTAAAACGATTGTTAGGTATGTATATGGACTTCGTCGTTTTGATCAGTTATACAGTTTTTAGGGTCTCCATTTAAAAATTTCATTGATCTTCGCATCATTCAATCTTTTTATAAATTAAGTGTTTCAAATTCACCGCCAGGGTTACGAAATGAGTTTGTATTTAGCAGATCTGTAAGAAATCCGCAACTGTTTATACCGCGCATTGCTACGTTCATGTATAAAAAGTCATTTGTCGTAAGAGTTGCCAGAATTTGGAACCATCTTCCAATGTGTTTGCGAACTTTTTCCTATTCAAACTATGTTTTTCGGCCGAAGTTTTTGGAGTACACGTTATCTATTCTTTCCCAGGACGTTTTTTTTCTTAATTCTTCTTTGTTAGCGGGCCCACTAATTGTTACTAATATTGTTTATATTTACATGTCGGCTGGGGAGCCTTTATTGGGATAAGTTAGTTAATATTAGTATTGTTAAATCGAATTTTATTATATACATATAGATTGTAAAACTGTATAGAATGTAAAAACTGTATTTGAATACACTTGTACTATGTAATATATATTAATTGGCCTTATAGGCTTTGTATATTACAATGAAATAAATAAATAAATATTGCTCTATCATATCGGACTTTTTACTACCTGAAATTTAAGCCCGTATTCTTGACATTTTTTAACAGGACGGTGCCTCTTGCAATGCAGCTGGTCAAACAATGGATCTAGTGAGAGGTAATTCCGAGTAGCAGCTAATTTCACATTTTGGACCGGTGAATTGGCTGCATAGATCGTGTGATATCACACCTTTAGACTTTTTTCTTTGGAGTTACGGAGAGTCCAAAGTCTATGCTGACAAACCAGCTATGATTCAGGTCTTGGAAGCCAACATTACGCGTCTCATTCACGCCATATCGGTCGAAATACTCGAATGAGTCATCCAACATTGCACACTCAGAATGGAAACCCTGAGGCATAGTTGCGGCCAACATTTGAAGGAAATTATATTCAAAAAATAAATGGCATAAAAATTCCTTCGAATGAATAAAAAAGATTTCACCCTTGATTTGAATTTCCGTATTTTGAAAAAAATACCCTTAGGTGGAACACCCTACAATAATATTTATTTTTTGTATATTTAAGCTTAAGATTGAAGTACAATTATCTATTAAATTTTATTAAAAAGCGGGTGGAGCTTATGTCTTTTTTGCGGTAAGGGCTCGATGTATTACGAGTAGATATACCCAGGGTACAATAAACAAGGTACAACTTCTATACAAGTCTAACAATAAATATATATTCCGCTTCACTGTCGAAGTCACTTGAAAGAGAATGCCAAAAATAAAATTTTGTGAATGTTTAATTCTTATTGTGAATTTTCAGTAAAGAATTTTTTCTTCACAAAGTTTAACAATTGTCTTTGTCAAATTTAAATTACTACGAGAAAAAATTGTAAATCAGCTTATTGCATAGCACTACCTTCTTTATTGCACCGTGGATATACAAGTCAAAAAAGTGGAAGTCGGGCGTGGTCGACTATGAGATACCCTGCACCACTGCTATTCAGAGGATTAAGCATCTCTGCCTAGAAATTGAGAAAAATCAGGCTCAATATGTTAGAGTTAATTTTTAGTCGCTCATAACGTACTAACAGAAATTGAGCATGATGAGCTAAAGTTGCAGGACCTCAAACCAAGAGGAACCTTTATAAGGGGCCATTCAAAAACATGGACCGATATGATCCAAAGGACATGGGCATTGGTCGTTCCTAACGCTGCATGCGAAATTTGGTAGAAATCGAATGTAAAATGTGGTTTTTAAAGCTAAAGACTCTAAAATCTGCTGGGACCTTTGTGTGGGAGCTATACAAAAATATAAACCTATGCGGTCCAGTCTTACCACAGTTAATTAGAGGTCGCTTAAAAGGTACCGTGCCAAATTTGGGCGTGATCGGGTGGGATTTGTGGATTCTAAAACTAAATGAGCTGAAATCGAGATGGACCGTTGTGTGGGACCAGTTCGAAAGCATTCACCAGATTTATGTGTTGGTCACTCGTAGTGCTCTGTGCGAAATTTGGTCGGAATCGGGTGTAAAATGTGGCTTTTAGAGCTGTAGGTTCTGAAATCGGAAAGGAACTTTGTATGGGGGCTATACGAAAGCATAGACCTACGTGGTCCAGTTTCACTACAGTTAATACGAAGTCTGTCATAACGAACAATGTAATATGTGTGTGTGATCGGGTGGAACTTGTAGCCCATAGAGCTGCATGACCCTTATTTGGGAGGGAACTTTGTGTGGGGGCTATTCGAAAACATGGATCGATATGATACAACTTCACTTGAGATAGGTGCTGTTCACTCGAAATGCTCTGTGTGAAATTTGGACGAAATCGGATGTAATATGTGTCATTTAGAGCTGTATGTTCTGGAATCGGATAAACCTTTGTATAATATCAATCTATAGGTCTAATGTGGACCAATATTAATAGAGTTCGTCCAAGTTTCATCGAAATCGTTTCATAAGTAAACCTGTACTTTGATTACAACCACATATAGGACGGGCGGACGAACATCGTTCATTCACATAGGAGCTATCTCCATACCTTTAAGGTGTGGCAAACAGTAGCACTAAGTATACCCTATACCACAGTGTGGTGTAGGATATAAAACCATAAAAGTGGTGAGTGATACCTAGTAATTATCTTTTCCAAGGCTTTTTCATATCCCGGCATAGCGGCAAATCCCGGACGAATGAAAAATTAGTTAAGCCAACATTGTTTTTTGCCTTAAATAAATTTTTTGTGAAAATACAAAACCACAATTTGCATTGAAAACTGGACTATAAATAAATTAATTAAATTTTTTTATAAAATATAAAAAGATAAAGGACGAAATCATTCAGTGTTTAATTTAAAATGATTTTAATACTATTCTATTTTTATTTAGGTTACAAAATGTTTTGGGATAGAAAATATCCTTCTAATCTCAACAGACGTAGGTCTCGCTGCACATGTGTATAACATTTAAAGTAAAAAAGGTATGGACAGACCCGTGTTTGAATTCTAAGGGTTAAGGTTTGTTATATAGAACTCTAAGTTCAAGAACCAATAAATACAATCATGGGACAAATAGCGTCATTAAAGCTGTCACATTATAAATTTAAACACATCCGTATCAATAAGTTTGATTAATTTAGATTAATCTAGTCTAGTAACGTAAAATTAATTTTTTTTTTGCCTAAAATTTTCAAAAATATTAATCGTTACAGAAGCTTTACGTAGAGTAAATAACTTAAATAAATAATTTCCCTGACGATATTTAACCGAAAAAGGTACCCATTTAATGGAATCGGTGCGTCGCTTAAAAAGATATATGGCGTAAAGGGACACATTGCACTTGGCCAAAAAATATTGATAGGTCCAGAAGCTTTACGAAAGCAAATAACTTGAAGAAATTCCGGAAAACCCCGAGACAATTCCCGGGAGAAAAACTGTAGTGAAACTCATCATTATAATCCTTGACAAAAAGGGTTAAAATTTGGTTGTCCGTCAATATATCGACTGGAGATCGGTATTCTAAGAACTTTAAAGATTTTCTAGCTGATGTAAAATATTTAATAGGTACATATTTCGAAATTATGTTGCTTGTTAGGATTTAATGAAATGATTTCGTGAAAAACATTTTGTAAAATTGCCCTGTGCTCTTAACGGGTTTCCAATAGGGACAGAACATTTTCGTATCTTTATGTCAACGCACCCTCAAACATTTTTAATGATCTTTCAGTGTGAAAGCGTAAGTCGAAATCGACTTTTTCATCATGGTTAAGTTTACTTACGAGCAACGTTTAGAAATCATTAAAAATTACTAACGAGTCGGTGGCTCTGGCAAAGTTTCACGAAAATCCAGAATTTCATCATAAAATCATCTTTAGCGATGAAGCTTTATTTCTGGCTGACTTGTTTTGTCAATAAACAAAATATGCGTTATTGTACAGCAACAAAACCACATGTGCTTCAAGTGACACAATTGTATCCGCAAACAATTACTGTGTGGTGTGGTTTTGATGCCGGAGGTGTAATTGGCCCGTATATTTTCATAGATGAATGTTACCGTCAATGAAGAGCACTATCGTGCCATGTTAGAAAATTATTTTTGGACAGGATTGGATGAGCTTGTCTCGCCGATATGTGCTTTTAACAAGACGGTGCCACTAGCCACACAGCACGCGGTACAATTTATTTACTAAAAGGCAAATTCGGTGAACTTGTTACGAGTATCTCGAGAAATGGTCTGGCCGAATGGCCCATCGTTCATGCGATTTAACGCCATTGGGTTTCTTTTTAAGAGGTTTCCCAACAAGCCAACAACTTTAGACGAGCTCAAAGACAACGTTCAATGCAAAAATGCCAACGTTCCGGTCAAAATATGTCCAAGAGTGGTAAAAGTTGGGTCCAACGAATAGATCGCTGTACACGGGCCCGTGGTGGTCATATGGCCGAAATCGAATTTCATTTTTAAAATGTAACATTTTCACTACACCTGAAATATAGTATATATGAACTCTTTATCTTTAATATTCCATGTTTTATTAATAAAGGGTGGTTAAATTTTAAGGACCGATGTTGATTTTGAATAAAACACAAATTATTGAGGAATTTGTCATTTCTTTTTATTATGATAATATTGGTATAAAACAAAATATCGGCAAAATGGCCGCCGCGACCTCAGCGGCACACCTTTATGCGATTGTCCAAATTCGTTTTATGCCGTTTATGTGCCGAATTCTCATCCTTTAGCTCTTGAATTGTTGCTGGCTTATCGACGTGCACCTTTTCTTTCAATTAACCGCAAAGAAAGAAGTCCAACGGTGTCAAATCACATGATCTTGGCGGCTAAATAACAACGCCACGACGTGAGATAACACGGCTATTGAATTTGTCGCACAAAAGAGCCATTGTTTCGTTAGCTGTGTGGCAAGTGACACCGTCCTGTTGAAACCACATCCATATCTTCCAATTCAGGCCATAATAAGTTCGTTATCATCTCACGATAGCGAACACCATTCACAATAACTGCCAGACCGGCCTCATATTGGAAAAATACGGCCCGATGATGCCACCAGCCCGTAAACCGCTCCATACAGTCACTCTTTGTGGGTGCATTGTTTTTTTGACAATCACTCTTGGATTATCATTCGCCCAAATGCGGCAATTCTGCTTACTGACGAGTCCACTGAGGTGAAAATGTGCCTCATCACTGAGGATGATTTTCTTCGAAAATTGATCATCCACTGTTGCCATTTCTTGCCACCATTCTGACCATTGCTCACTTGTGTATCTTTCCATGGTTCAAATTGAGAAGTATCAAATAAAATGCAGGAAAAAAACTTGACGTTTAGGTGTGGTTCACATTTAACATCAAGAAAAATGTAACCACCCTTTATATAAAATTGTTATGTCCTTAATGGAAAACCCTGTATATTGCCAACACTGGCTAATTAAGACCTTCTTCGGCGTATTTTTGGTTTTGAATTTTCACTTGCCATATGCTGCATGTCAAAACATTTATCAGTATCGAAAATTTCAGTTTCATAAAATCATCTTCAATGAAAAAGCGACGGATTTTTTCAACTATTACAGTGATAAGTGATACCCATCCGAATAATCCTCATTTTTCCTTTTGACAAACCGCACCCTTACGGCTTCACGTATTGTCTCGTACATTTAACATTTGCTATAATCACCCATAAACATTTTGGCGCTTTAAATATCGGTTTCTCTTCTGTTGTTTTCGTCTTGTGCATTCATTTGCTTACACACACAAACGCATACAACATCCGTAGGTACGCGAAAAGAATTCATGTATTGTGTGTATTGAATGCTGGCAGCTTTGTGGTATTGTTGCTTGCTCTCGTTTGCTGTGAGCCTATTCCAAAAATCGAGTTTGACGGTTTTATGACCGTCATTTATTTTCTTTCCTCAACATGTTGGTTGTTCTCGGGCTTTTTACGGGCTGTTTGTTGCTGGCTGACTGACTGACACACATTAATTAAACGAAGACAACAACAAAACGCAGAAGCGCCACACTGTTGTAGACAAACAGCCGTTGTTATTTTATGCTTACATTTACAGATGACTGGATGTGTATGTGGGTAGGTACGTTTGTTGTCAGTATAAAAAAACAATACATTGTACATACATTTGTACACACATGTGTGTAAAGCCCCCCCAACCTAACATATTTTTACACATTTTTCAACCGTGTTTGGTTTTGCTGTCAGGGTAGCCTTAAGGAATATTTTCATTCACAACTTAATAACAATCTTGTTGGTTGGGGTACTATCATTCTTTTTTATTTACTGTAATTTTCTTTATGTTTTTATCACAACACCACCAGTGACGGCAAACATGGCACAATTAAACGTCCGTGCAATCTGTCAATTGTACAATATACTTTCGGTGAGCAGAATATTATTTTGGCTAAAGTTCAGTATTTGAGTCGAACTGGATTTCGGATTGCCATATCAAGTTGTATTTAAAACAGGTACGCCAGTTTCATCTAGATGATCCGGCTTGCATATATACATACATATGTATACTTCCCACCCCCATTTGAACTTTTCAATTTTCTAGGACGGAACCTCCATTATCTGAAGCGTAGCGATTTTATTGAAATCTCGTTAAGAGTTGTTTGTGTGGAAGGTACTAGAATGGGGCTTGGCATCCTCTTGCTTATGCGCATTTTTAATCGAAATTAATGCATAAGGAAAACAAATTATGTGGGTTTCTATCTAAGCTCGCTTAGATAGAGGGGAAAGAGTGGTCCAACCATAATGCTCGATGTTATTTGTGAGTCACACCTTAACGTCAAGTTTTTTGACCAATATAATCTAACATTTCGTTGTTTCAGTGTTTGACAAATTCAACCATGGAGAGGTATATAATTCAGCATCGCTTAAGATTGTTGAAGCCCTTTACGGGCGTTGAAATTAATAAGCTCTTCGACCAGTTTTTCTTGTGCAAGAACAAAGCCGTTATTAAAATATTACGGTATTCACAATTTAAGCGAATTTTATGCATTGGG
The DNA here is from genome assembly GCA_963513945.1 of Hydrotaea diabolus. NCBI lineage: Eukaryota > Metazoa > Arthropoda > Insecta > Diptera > Muscidae > Hydrotaea > Hydrotaea diabolus. The sequence goes on along the minus strand of OY740720.1, from coordinate 28,660,492 downwards.
TGCCAAGTAATGTGGGTTCTTATCTGTCCAGAAACAGCCTCATTTGTGTGGAAGGTACCAGAGGGTACTTGGATAGGAGTCAAATTATAATTTGACTTATAATTATAAGTCACCTAGTTAGCCTTATAACTCTGTTCTTACGTATTGATTTTTAGCGAGATTTTGCAAATACAGGTGGGCGATTTAACATTTTAATTGGCTGTAAAAAAGTACTAAACATTTTATCAAATTTCTAAAGATTGTAGGAGAAGAACAATTTTACTGGTGGCTATGTCAATAAGCAAAATTGCCGCAAATGGAGTTCAGAAAACACACACGTAACTATTTAGAAGCCAATGTATACACAAAGAGTGTAAATGAGCAAGGAACCGCTGTAACCGTCAAATGCGAGCGTAACCGCGCCAAGCTTAACTAATTTCTGTTTCCAAAAATGCAGTAGATTGGCATGGGTGACATTTCGTTTCAGCAAGACGGGGTCACAGCCAACGCAACCATCGATATTTTATGCACTGTTTTTGAAAATCGAATAACCAGCCGAAATTGTGATGTCAATTGTGCCTTTTGGACTATTTTCTGTGGGGAGGCTAAATGTTACGCATATTTCTTCTTTTACAGACGGTAACGGCTCAAATGACTTAAAAAGTCATAAATCGGATTTGGTCAAACGTTAGTATATATCATAGTATGTAATTGTGTAGGGGCCGCACCCTTTCAACCATTAGGCTGCGGGAATAACAAGCTCTTATAAATATAACAAATTTTTAATGAAATACTTTTGGTACGTATCGATTTGGCCTTGCCAACAGCCCACCTATGAGATCGTGTATTATCACACCCCTAGATTTTTTCTTTGGAGTAATTAGAATGAGTAGCTTCGGTTAAGAACATTCAACAAATTTTCAGCGGCGGGTTCCCACCTCGTAAATGCTGGCGAATTTACTTGTAAGATATTAATCTCTAAGCCATGTGAATCTTCTCTACAAATTGCATTAGCTGTTCGGGGTCACTGAGTATTGGTGCACAGCTCACTGAGAGAGTAGTTATGCCTTGTTCCTTAATGGGAAGTTGTGGGAGTTAAGTAATAAGAATGAGTAATTGGATACGGGTGGCAATGCTGGTTAGTTACCGAAAGATGGATCCTTAGATTAGACCACCCACGGAGTTGTCGCGGCTTACTGTCGTATGTAATAATCTTTAAAAAGTAAATGTAAGAGATGGTTAACAATTTTGACATTCACTTATTTTTTAAGGGCTATGTCAGTCTGTTAAATTCCAAATACATATGTATGTATTTATTCATATCATCTGCTCTTTAACCTGGTTAGTCCCCAAATATTATAGTCCATTTGAAAGCCATATCCGGTGCGGTCGATGTACATTATACAATGATCCTCCAGTATATAAACTTACACTTTAAACGTCATTGCTTAGTTCATAGTCGTATTTGTGGCGATGTTTCTTTTGAACTAGTTATTCAAAACATAGTCGAAAAGATTAGTTGCAAGCAGGGTTGACTGCGGTTTCAGTGAACGCTACTTCACCATTTTCAGACCCCAAACAACAAATGGGTTTTTACAATGATCATTTAAGTGGAGGCAGATTTTTATTCAATGAGAAACTTCCGGCAGTAGAGTATTCCACCATACAAAATAAACACAACCAAAATCCCTCGCACTGCCTCCTGATTCGTAGAGATTTGCATCGCTAGCCATATCCTGTTGTAGTTGTGTTCAAATACAGGATAAGTACCATTAACTGTGTGTCAAAATATTAAATAAAGTAAAACCTAATGGAATTTACACTCTTAACCCCAAATTAGGGGGTTCATTTGTGTGGGGCTGTGAAAATATGGAATGAATTTCCCGAAACTTAAAAGGTACTTGGCCGAAGCCCAAATAATGAGCATTTTTATCGGTTTATAGTTGCATCTCTAATCAAAATGTATTCTGAATCGATCGTTATTATTTTTAATAGTTTATCACACTTTTTTCTAGGTGTTACTAAATATGGCATAACGTTTTTATACCCTTTTAATATTAACAGAGATGCAAAAAGTTTAAATACGATAAAAGAGTATGTATCAAAATTGATGAATGTCATCACTGTCACCAACTAACATCTTGTACTATGTAGTATAATTTGTCTCGTTTTGTTGCTCTACTTCGTTGTATGTAAAATATGTATTTTGTCTTTTCTTTTTGTTGTTGTACTTGCAGTAAATTATCATATCTACGTACAAAGATATGTATGCATGTACGTACGTACGTACACATTTCTTTTCTATCTCTCGGTGGTGCTGTACGCGCGTGTGTACATACAAAAGTCACTGTGTGTTTACATTTTTTTTGAGCCTAACGTTTTGCATATGACTTGTATGTACGCACCGCACCACCTCTACCATGGCCGCTTTGAGTAGTCAGCCGCCATTCTTGTCCGAAGAAAGAAGAGAGTAGGTATTTTTTGTTTCTTCTGTGGCATTCTGAGCTGCTGTTACTCAAATATGCAAAACATAACGTGTAGTTGTGTGTGTATTGCGTTTGTAGCGCAACAGATGAATAAATATGTAAATAATGTTAACTGGGCACCAATTATGTAGTACCCTGTACTACTTTTAACAATTATTCGTACACCTCCAGGTTGTTTTATTCTTTGAAGAGGGTCCAATTGTAAAATATTATTCGACGATGTTGCGTACATATGAATACATTTACAGCATGTAAAGGGTGTTTTTTTCAGACGTGTGGTTCTCGAGAAGACATAAAACGCATATAATTTAATGGTATGGCCAAGAATTTCGCTTTATTATAATGATAAGGGTTTGCCGTTATGTTTTAAAAATGATTTAGAGCAAGTGGCCGCCGCGGCTGACTCTAAAAAATTCCAGCTGATAGGTCCAATTTTTGCTTACTTTTTGCAGCATTTGAGGCCGTATGTCTGCAATTACGCGCCGAATATTCTCTTCTTACCCTCCAAGAAAAATAAACGTAACGCATTTTGCGGAGCGAAAACGAACTGCATACGGACCGCCATATCAATAACACTTGCATAGTTTTTCATATAAAAATACGACGAAATTAATTCTGCGTAAAACTCTTCGTAAACGTGCCGTTTTTTACGGTACGAAATGGAAGTGATTTTGCGTAACGGAAACGAACGTATTTAAACCAAAAAGTACCTAAAACAATCCGTTTACGTGCCGTTTTTGCGATACGAAAACGAACTGTTTTTTCTTAATGGTAACGGCATTAACTGTTTTTTTCTTATTCGGGCAGCCATGTTGACAGAACACTTTAATTGTTTTAGTTGATGTTTGAAGTGTGATGATCTGATTGTTGTTAAACAAAATCAGCTTTTGTAAGTGTTAATATAATAGGTATTTATAAAACGTTTGTAGTATATTTATAACTACATATCTATATTTTGTAATAGCCAAAGAATTCATAATCATTCACAATATATGCAACATTAATTCTTCAGTATAAAAAAGCTTATATTATTTCGATAGAGAAACAAATTCAGTACGGAAACAGAACGTTTTGCAGATACAAAAACGTACCGCTTCAGTGTTACGTAAACGCAACACTCTGGTATTACGAAAACGGACCGCTTTAGTGTTACGTAAAAGTACTACTTTAGCTAAGCCTTGGCGTACTACCAATACATTCAAACTACTACTTTTTTTTCTAATTCTCTTATTCCGAAATTAACGTTTACGGTGCATTTACGTATCGCAAAATCGGTTCGTTTTCGTAGTCTTGTATGAAAAAATGACTTCGCCAACGTTTCGTTTTCGTGCCGGTTTTCTTAGAGGGTAGGCATCAATCGCTTCGGGCTAGTCTGCGTAGATAAGCGACTTCACATAACTCCACAAAAAATAGCCGCACGATCTTGGATGCCCACCACGCTAGATAATGCGCTCACCAAAAGATTCCTTCAATAAATTGATTGTTTTGTTGGCTGTAACATGGTCGTCCACATCAACATCCTCCAATTCAGTCACGAAAAAGTCATTAATCATGGCTCTATAGCTTTAGCTCTTGAATAATTCTTGTCTTATCTCCAAAAAAGAAGTCCAACGCTAACAAACCACATCGTGGCGGCCAATTAACATCGCCACGGCGTGAGATAACACGGCCACATATCGTCCAGATTTATATCCTCAATTTCTGGCCACAAGAAGTCCTTTATGATAAGCAGACCTCATTTTGAAGAAGTACGGCCCGAAGACAGAACCAGCAGGGCGAGCATGCACATGAGTTTTAACAATTCCTACCAACCCGGTTTACTAAATTTCCCCACAATTCTCCCGATTGTGGACGCATTTGGTCGATTAACTGTGCTAAGAAATATCGAAGGAATAACGAAGTTCACAATGAATTTTGATTCGAACGTCCTTTCTCGTAAAAGGCTTCATCAATCTTAACGCGCTGCTCAATTGTCTACCTCTTCATGGTTGAATTTGTCAAACAATGAAACCCAGAAATGTCTAATTAAGTTCTCTAAAAAAAAAAACTAGACGTTAACGTGTGACTTACAAGTAACATCGTGCATTATTGTTGGACCACTTTTAGTTCGCAAATTTTTCCATATTGGGAAAACATTTCTTTCCATTTCAAGGAACATCATTTTTAAATCTTATAAATATAAAAAAATGTTGATTCTTAAATCACTATTCTGAATATAACTTATGTATCTATTATATGTAAAAATGTGACAATAACCAAAACCATTATATACAGGGTGGAGAGCGAAAATTTGCTTATTTGGGAAGGAAATAAAAAAAATTATGAACCTTTGAATTAGTTTTTATATTTTAATTACTTATATATTAAAGAGTAAGGGAATTTTTAAATTACATGGCTTTATATAGTGTATCTGGCAAATGACGACCTTCGCTATCCACACACTGCTGCATACACGCAGAAAAAAAGTATGGTTGTGGTGACAATATTCGAAGAGGATCATACTATTGTTGGCTATATGGTTGTGCCACAACAATATTATGATCCTCACAACAATAGTATTATTCACACATAGCCATACTATGATCCCCACAGCCATAGTATGATTCACACTCAACCATACTATTATCTTCACAACCATATTATGATCCTCACAACCATAGTATGTTTCTCATACAACCATATTATGATCCTCACAACCATAGTATGTTTCTCATACAACCATAGTATGATCCTCACAACCATTGTATGATTCGCACGCAACCATACTATGATCCCCACAACCATAGTATGATTCACACTCAACCATACTATGATCCCCAAAAATATTTATTAGGATTGGGTAATGTTGTTATTCAAAAATAGAGATTTTTATCAAGCAAGTTATTATAAATTGCATTACTATTAGATCATAGCCAATTTTCAGGCCACGTTTTTATTGAACATTTCATTCAAGAAACCAAAATATATATTCCAACGGTCAAAAATACTTTTAGGTGCCAGCAGAGGTGAATGCTACTTCACCATCCGTAGACAACAAGTAACGAATGTGATTAAACCATGATAAATCGCTATATACTTAAGTGCAGGCAGATTTTAAATAAACGAGAACCAGTCGGTATTAGAGTATTTCACCGAACAAAGTAAACACAATAAAAATCCCTCGAACTACCTTACGATTGTTATTTTTTTTTTAATGGACAGCAACCATTCACTGTATCATGTATGTGTTTTTTTTGTATATCAAAAAAACATACGCACACACATACATGTATTCTCTACAAAACCTGTTTTGTTATGTTCATAGTCACAACCATACCGTATGATTGCCGTTATCATATTTTTGTTAACGTAAATTTTAAACAACAATACTTTTGTTGCACTAACCATGTTTATATGGTTGCTACAACCATATTTTCATTTCTAAATTTGGCAATAATACTATTGTTACATTTCAACAATAGCAATATTGTCGCAATCATACTATTGTCAAAATGAAATTCAAAAAAACAATACTATGGTTGCGACGATCATGCTTTTATTGGAGAGAACATATTATTGTTGCGGTGACCATAGTGTAACCATATCTTTTCTCTGTGTGTACGTTTTCTGAAGTTTTCATTAACTCTTACAAGCATGTCAACTGGTATTCGGCCAATTTCAGCCTCAATATTGTTAATTAGGTCTTCCAAGGTGTTGGGATGGTCGACATACACCTTTCACTTCAGGTAACCCAATAGGAAAAAATCGCAAGGGGTTAAATCTGGTGAGCGTGCCGGCCAGTTCACATCACCCCTCAAAAGAGATAAGCCGTCCAAGAAACATTTGCCTCAAACAATTCATGGTAACCCTCGCTGTGTGTGCAGTGACACCATCCTGTTGGAACCATGTAACCTCTAATTACATTGCCTCAAGAGCCGGCTAAAAAAAAGTCTGGAAATGACAAGAGCATGCGATTGCTTTCGAGCAGAGCGTTTCGGAGATTGAAGTAATGCTGCTCTAATTCTCTCGATATTTGTGGTGTTGTAATCCTTCTCTCAGGTCCCCTTCGTACACATGACACATTCCCTGCTGTTCTCAATGAAATTACCAAATTTGAAAAGCACGCTGCACTGCATTGATCGAGTGCGCATTTAAAAATTACGCTTCAACACAAAATAACCTCTCCTCACGTGTCCAATGCATGATGGCAACTGAAAGGCAGAAGAATACAAATCTCCCGCCACGCACACTCTCCACTATTCGACCATCAGTGCCGCCACAGCCACAAATCAAGGGAGGGTTAATGTTGCGGCTATTTGAAAACGAGTACAGATATGGCCCAATTTTACCAGGATTGTAAAATATCTCCCATATTGCGCTATACTCATTTAAGGTAGATTAGATTAAAAAAATATGGTCTTGTATTAACTATAACACAGTACAACAGCCAATCTGGGGGGTGAGAAATTTCAAGTCAGGGTGATGGTACTAGGTCAGTATATTAAAACCCTCAAAGGGTTTTGCGTTCGTATGTGCCAGTTTTTTTTATGACCTTTTACATTTTTTCCTAATCTTGATGTTTTTTCGCTTAGTTGTAAAATGTTGGCAAAAACGTAGTTTGACATAACTGTCGCATTTTGTTTATAGGTTATGTGACTTTAAGTGAAAGTTATAAGACTCTAAACTGGCACATACGAACGCAAAACCCTTTGAGGGTTTTAATATACTGACCTAGTACCATCACCCTGACCTGGAATTTCTCACCCCCCAGACAATAACCCCAAAAATGTTCCACAGTGTTGTCGAAGCACTTTTTCCACTCCGATTGAGACAGCTACAAAACATGGTTTTAAAACGCTTTAACAGCATATTCTGGCGACGAAAATCGTTGAACACGCATTTTTTTTCTTGATGTGCGGTAACAAAAAGAAGTCGTTGGGTGCCAAGACAGGGCAGTACGGCGGATGACCCATCAATTCGATGTTTTGGCCGGTCAAAAAGGCGCTGGTTTCAGACGATGTGTGAGAGCTCGCATTGTCATGATGCACAATGATTCGTCTCCTCTTGTTCTTTTTCGAATTCCTCCGAAGACTCCAATCAAACAAATTGTGGTGTACCACTCAGAATTGACCGTCCTACGTTGCTCAAGCGAAACAGTCGCCACATGACCAGTTTTGCCGAAGAAACAGGCGACCATTTGCTTCGAAGTGCTTCTTCCTCGAACAACTTTCGTTGGAGTTGGCTCGTCTTCGAAGACCCACACGGTCAATTGCTGTTTTGTTTCGGGCTCATATGCATAAATCCATGATTCGTCACCTGCGACGATCTTATAAACGTCTTTTGAAACACCGCGATCGCACATGAGCGATTGTCAAATTGAGCGGGATCCAACGAGAACAAAACTTTTTTACGGCCAGGTGTTGATGCAATATCGAATATATGCTGGTGGAAGAAATGCCCAAGGATGCCTCTATCTCACGGTATGTCTCATGCATTATCAGTTCACGCACGGCATCGATGTTCTCTGGCACAACGGCCTTTTTTGGACGACCTTCGTCTTTGAGCGAGCGTTCGACCACGATTGAATTCATTAAACCAGTTTTCACAGTGCTATAGGATGGCGCTTCATCGCCATACAAAGATTGAAGTTCATCGATGCACTCTTGTCGTGATAATCCACGTCGAAGTTGTGAAAAATGATCACAATGTGATCGAAAATGTTTACGAGTTAATTCCATTTTTTTTGCCAAATTGATTTTTTATACGTTTATGCTACAAATGTCAAACTTTCCAATGGAAGTGTCAGATGGCGCCAGGCAACACTTAGTTTTGCCAAGGCCAGAAATATATATATAAACCCTCGTACTGCCGAGAAAGTTGTGGTAGTCATATGCATTGAAATTCTGTTCCATTATTAAATGTCAAAGTTTAACCTTTCCACTAAATCCAGAAATTGAGAAAGTTATCAGTATTTTTTTTACAGCCGATTTAAATTAAAAATGTTAAATAGCCAACCCTTTATTAAACTGGGTTTCATAAACAATTTTTTTGAATTTTTTAAAAGTTACTTAAACCCTCTAGTATTTTTGCTTTAGATCGTCAAGATCCTGCGATTAATTTTTATTGATTCTACAGCCAATTTTGAACAAATTCCTACACAGATAGACAGAGCCAACATTTTACGAGCTTTATCTGATCAACCATAAATAAAAGACACAATTTGTAGGTAGTGTATTTATGTTTAACTTTTAAGGTCATTCATTATTTATTATCGTTATTAGTATTAAGTATTTATGTTTTATTTAAACATCCACATGCTCCACACATGATGGTAAGTAAATCTCTATAAGTATAATTTTCTTTCATCTTTTTTTAACTTTTGTTTAAATCAAAAAGCAACAATTTTATAGAAATTCGTTCAAAACGGTACTGCCGAAAGTACAACTAAAGAAAAAATAAAACAAAAATCTAAATCGTCAGCAGACAACATCCAGGAGGAACACTTTCTTTATGGGCGCGCTCTCAAAGATGTTATAGTAGAATTGGGAAAGTATTCCACATTGAATGCTGTTCGCCAAATACCTTCGATTTCGCAAAATACCAGTTCGATTTGTCGAGCCCTTTTTTGTAACGCTCTTCGCATTTGACTTTACTCGCTCGGATGGCAATGAGGAAGTGAGTGGGGGATAACAAGGAAAACGTGAACGAAAGTTTTTCATGAAATTTTTAGAATTTTTTTTTTGTTTTGGAAATTTCGATTTTTATAAGTTTTTATATTTTATTGTTATTTTTAAAGGTTCATTTTTTTTGTTTAACTTAACGTTTGTTTAGCAAATGACTATTTTCAATCATTTTTTAAAAGACTGTTGTTGTTGGTTTGTTTATCTTCTTTAACGCATCTTTGTTTTTTCTTTCTTTCTTATTGAAGTGATTTCGTTTAACGATAATTCATAATTGGATTATAAGAATAGCGTGAGACGACACGATGATGGGACACACTGTGTAGGGTGTTGGTTTTTCAGGTGTTGTGTTGTTGTAACTGCTGTATAACTTTAATGACGATGGTAGGTGGTAGTAGTTTGAGAGGTTAGTTTAACCTTGGAAGGTGGACAAGAATTTGGTGACGACATCCTTCAATTTAGCATCGGCAGCTTCAGAGATTTTGCCTTCTTGGGCGATTTGGGCCAAGAGGGCTTGTTCGGAGGTCTTGATGTGTTGCAAGAATTCCTTTTCGAACTTGGTGATCTTGGCGGGATCCATCTTATCCAAATGACCGCGGACACCGCAGTAGATGACAGCAACCTAGGGATAGTAAGGGGAGTGAAGAAACATATAATCAGGCGTCTTTGGTTAGTTTAATAATAGATCATCCACGTACTTGATCTTCAATGGACATGGGCACGTATTGACCTTGTTTCAACAATTCAGTCAAACGAACACCACGGTTCAACAATTGTTGGGTGGCAGCATCCAAATCGGAACCGAACTGGGCGAAGGCAGCGACCTCACGGTATTGGGCCAACTCCAACTTCATGGAACCGGCAACCTGTTTCATGGCCTTGGTCTGGGCAGCGGAACCGACACGGGATACAGACAGACCGACGTTAATGGCGGGACGGATACCCTTGTAGAACAATTCAGTTTCCAAGAAGATCTGGCCGTCAGTGATGGAAATTACATTGGTTGGAATGTAAGCGGATACATCACCGGCTTGGGTCTCAATGACGGGCAAAGCGGTCAAGGAACCACCACCCATGGCGGGCGACATCTTGGCGGCACGTTCCAACAAACGGGAATGCAAGTAGAACACATCACCGGGGTAGGCTTCACGACCTGGGGGACGACGCAACAACAGGGACATTTGACGGTAGGCGACGGCCTGCTTGGACAAATCGTCATAGATGATCAAGGCGTGCTTGCCCTTGTCACGGAAGTATTCACCCATGGCGCAACCGGAATAGGGAGCCAAGTATTGCAAGGGAGCGGCATCGGAAGCGGTGGCAGATACAATGACGGAATAGTCCATGGCACCGGAATCGGTCAAACGCTTGACAATTTGGGCGACGGTGGAACGCTTCTGACCAATGGCAACGTAGATACAGTACAATTTCTTGGATTCATCTTGGCCATCGTTGAAACGCTTCTGGTTGATGATGGTATCAATAGCCAAAGCGGTTTTGCTGTAATTAGAGGCAAAAAATAAATAAACAACGTGAATCAATGTGAAAGCGGCCAAAAAGAAAAATTCGACTAGACCGAATTCTTTACACCCTAATCAGTGTGGACCCTCCCTTTTAGACATTTTCTTATGTGATTATTGCTGGAACGGCAAATGTTGATGGCTAATGAATAGGCATAAATAGAATAAACTGCAATTTTGTAGATGCACACTGACGGGGACGACTGTGGAAATATAAAGTCCTATAGGATCTCGGGAGTTTGGGTTTAGCCAACTGGAGGTCACACGCACAAGATCAAATTGAGAGAATTTCTAGCGGCCAAACTTTTTAAAACGCCACAAAGGTAAGATTTTTTGTAATAAAAGAGAATTTCACCAGGAACATTATTTTTTTGTACTACCCTCTACAGTATGGGACTAAGTTAGCAGGACTGGTGGAAGATCATTAATGGCAATGGCCACGCTCTCTGTAGCAAAACCCCCTTCTTCTGAGAAGTTTAGGGCGGAAGTGTAGAGGTCGCTATATGGAATAGATTAGCATTTCCTTCACTATGCAGCGATCATCTTGAACTTTATGACCACATGCACCGGCTTCAAGAAACCGCCAGTTAAGGAAAGAAAGCCTTCAAAATTGTTGTGGGTTTTAAGGGAAGCATCAGAGAGCTGATTTTGTTTATTAAATTATGCAAATATATGCAAAGTAATTCCCCTAAGAACTTTTTTTTAAATTCTACAGCGCACAATTACCTCAGGATTTGAAAAACTTCCGGTGAATATATACCGGTGTTACAAAGAGGTCAATAAAACCGATTTTTTTTTAAATTCTAAGGGGCAATCGATAAAAACTAATAATATTTGATACGGAAATAAACACCCCAACCACCCTACTGAGAATATTAGCCAGTAGGAAAAATTTCGTTGAAATCTGAGAAAATTTACCGCTCTTACCATGCTCAGACGCAAAATTGTATGGGGGCAGTATCAAGATTTGGACCAATCTGCTTTATATTTAGTAATGTTTATCCTGGGCGAAAAATAACGCCACAAATCAAGTTACGTTGAAATCAGATAAAATTTACTGCTGTTATCTCGGTGAGACCCAAATTCGGAGGTACATTTGTATAGGTAATATATCAAAATTTGGACCGATCTGATTTATTTTTTATCAACATTAATCTTATGTGCAATATAAATTTACAAACCAAATTTCGTTGAACTTATATAAAATTTAACGCTGTTAGGCCGATTAGACCCCAACTAGGGAGGTACATTTGTATGGAGGCAATATCAAGATTTGGACCGGTCTGATCTAATCTCAATGTTTTTCCTGCGTGCAAAATAACTCAACAAACCAAATTTTGTTGAAATCAAATGAAATTCTTTGCTGTAAGGTCGGTTAGACGCATAACCGGGAGGTACATTTGCGATTTATCAAGATTTGGACCGATCTGGTCTATTTGAGCAAAGCTTATTCAGTGTGCAAAATAATGTCACACGCCAAATTTTGTTTGTTGAAATCTGATGTAGTTTACCGCTGATGGTTCGATTAGTCCTCAAATCGGTGGGTACATTTGTATGGGGGCAGCCTCAAGATTTGGACCGATTAGGTCTTTTTTGAGCCAAATTTATTCAGCATGCAAAATAACGCCGCAAACCAAATGTAGTAGAAATCTTATCAACATTTTTGCTGTTAGGTCGGGTAGACGCGTAGCCGGGAGGTACATTTGTACGTGGGGATTATCAAGATTTAGACCGATCTGGATTATTTTCAGCAATGTTTTTCATGTAAGCAAAATAACGCCACAAATCAAATATTGGGTCGGTTTGACCCTTAATCGGTGGGTACATTTTTATGGGGGGCTATATCAAGGTTTAAACAGACCTGGCCTTTTTCAGCAATGTTTTTCCTGAAGGGAAAATAACGTCACAAAACAAATTTTGTTGAAATCTTTTGCTGTTTGGTCGATTAGACCCATAATGGGTACGTATATTTGTATGGGGGCTATAACAAGATTTGGACCAATCGGGTCGAATTTCAGCAATATTGTGATGTATGTATTATAGCGCCATAAAAACTTATTTAAATTTTCCCCTATTAAGTCGTTTAGACCCCAAATAGGGTGTTATCCCACAAGCAATATCTGAACTTTAACCGATTTTTTTCAAATTTCAATACCAACGGTCATTAGCCAAAAACAATATTATCTGAAAAGTTTATCGAGATCGGATAATATTTGCGAAATAGACTTTGATTACATTAATAAATGGACTGACTGGCAGAAGGACAAGTCTAAAGTAATTACCGACTAAGAAGTAAGTAAAGTCAGTCGGTATAATTTTTAATGGTTGTTGATATAGCGGCACATAGTCCGGAGGTGACATCCCTTGGCCAAAGAATAGCTCGATCCAGTGCATAAAACCGCATGTCATGGGATCGTTTAATGGGTCTATATCATTTCTAGGCGCTACAGAACTCAAACCTCTGCACAAACTCAAAATGCCACAGTGTGATGCAGGGTATAAAAATAAAAGAAAATTTGCAATTATTTTTTAAAGGCGTGATTGTACACGAGGACAGTCAAGACATTGATCGCTAAAACTTTAACAAAAAAAAAGAGCTGAAATTTCAGAGTCTTTCTTTGCCACAAAGAGTTCAACAGTTCTTTAGGAGTACTTTAAATATTCAACAAATAAACATAATTAATGAAACTTTATTATATAATTATGTAGACAATATATTCTTACCCAGTTTGACGATCACCAATGATCAACTCACGTTGACCACGACCGATGGGTACCAAGGAATCGACGGCCTTAATACCAGTCTGCATAGGTTCGCGCACAGAGACACGAGGAATGATACCGGGAGCCTTGATGCCGACACGGAAACGATCCTTGGTGTTGATGGCACCCTTGCCGTCAATGGCGTTACCCAAAGCATCGACAACGCGACCCAACAACTCATCACCGACGGGGACGTCGACAATAGCGCCGGTACGTTTGACAATATCACCCTGCTTGATGAGCTTGTCGTTACCGAAGACGACAACACCGACGTTATCGGGTTCCAAATTCAAGGCCATACCCTTCAAACCGGAAGAGAATTCCACCATCTCATCGGCTTGGATGTTGTTCAAACCATAGACACGAGCGATACCATCACCAATGCTCAACACACGGCCAGTCTCTTCCAAATCGGCCTTGGGGGCAACGCCCATGATGCGTTCTTCCAAGATGGAAGAGATTTCAGCGCTACGTTGTGTGCTGGAGACATGGAGTTTGCGGGCAGCTAGAGCGGCAGCTGGGTAGGCTGCTTTGCCAGCGATCTATAAAAAAAGTCACACGTTAAATTTCGTTGTAAAGGTTAATAAATAATAGGCGTGTTCTATTGATACTCGCATATTTAAAATTTTGTAATTTGTAGAAAGAGTTATTCAAGAAATTATATAAGCGAGTAATAACCGAGCTCGCTTAAATTTGCTAAAGGTAATTCTTGAATAACTTTCTTCCCAAAAATTCATTCTTATTTAAACGAAAGGGATTTTTACAAAAATTGTCTATAGTTTTCTGTTAACAAAAAATAATTTTTATATTCTTGTACAATAGTGTAAAGTTGTCGCGTTAGCGATCTTTTAATCTTTGATAGATCACGGTCAATGTGTTTAATTCGCAAAAATTGTGTCATCAATAAATTTTGAATAGAGCGGTTTGTTTGGAATACTGCTCCGGCATAACCTTGTAAATCCATAAGTTTTGAAAAAAATTAAGGTTTATGCCGAATGGGTATTGAAAAGTTTTTCTTTATTTGCAATAAGACGATTTTAGAGAAGATTTTAAATTTTTTTAAGTCAAATGTTAGTTGAGCCCTAGTAGAGTGAGTGAGGACACCCCTAGAGAAAAACACTCAGTTGGCATCCTCTCCATAATATTCTAAGACGAAAATTACATGACTAATTTTTGGACACAAGGGAACTTTTAAAGAAGGAAAAAGTTAGAAAAATATTGTAGAAACATTAAAATTTTATGTTGGGAATGAGGAGGAAGTTTCTTTAAAAACAATGGACACTTTTTGGAGTTAAAATGTTTATTTAACCAGATATAATTTTAATTAAATTTCAGTTGTCAGTTTTCTTACAAATTGTAATAGATTTTTTTTTTTTACAAATTTCAAATCGATGTCTATTGAAATTTGCAAGGAAATTGAAACTAAATTCGATAAAATTTAAATCCGACAGATTTCGTTCGTATTAGAGAAATAAATTTGCGTAATGGTTTTGGTTATCCAAGCATAAGTTAGTAAAAATTTTGACTTCTTTTGGACTCATTGGAACATGCAGCACTGTTAGGTTTATTGCTAGCATTTGTTATTTGGTTGCAAACATTTTTGTGGCAATTCAGATACAATTGACAAAGTCATCGAAGAACCAAATCAATGAATAATTGATTGCCGTATGCATTACTTAATGTTGGCAAAGTCAACCGAGAAATTGTGTCAAATATGGTAGAATTGAATTTGACTCAGAGTGCAGTTGCCTTTTGTGAAAGGGCGTGGTACATGCAGAAACAAAGGGGGATTTTAGTAAGCAACAAGAGCATTGTTAAAGCATTTTTTATGCAGACTTGCTTAAAGACTTTTAATGACAAGTCTGAATAAAATAAAAAAATTAACTTCAGCTTTATAAGGATAATTGAAGTTTTTGAAAAGTGAATTTTTGGCCACAGAACTTTTTAGAGTGTTAAAAGAAACATTAAAGTTCTAATTTCATGATGAACTTTTAATATCATACGTAGAAAAGTATTTGCGTTATTCTGAGATTATCGGCCAATTTCGATATCATTTTTGGCATTCCATTTTTTTTTTGCAGAATTTAATATTTAATTTAATAATAAGACAGTTGACGAAAAAACTATTAGATGTGCACCCACTTCATGTAATGTTCAATGTTTGAAATCCAAATTGGTTTGGAAATTCGAATTTAAGTGAATACTAGATTTTACAGGGGAATACTGTGTATTTTCAGGGACAGAAAATAAACATCCATAAAAATTGAAATTGAGTAAAAAATTATAATCATTAATAGCAACAAATTAATTGAATATTATTTTTTACTATGGACTGGTTTTATTAAATAAATAATTAATATTTTTGTAAAAAATTGAGAAAATTTCAATTGAAAGTAGTTTTAGGGACAACTAGGGTAATGATATTTGAACACTTGGCAGGAAATTTTTTCGAAAAACAAATAAATTTAAAAAAAAAAAAAATTAAAGACTTTGAAGGTCCTACAAAGATTTATTGTATAATAAATAATAAAGTATAATATATTTTATTTTTCCCGCATGAAACAACCAACGACAGCAAAGTGGCCCATAATCTCAGAATCAAACATTTACGCCCCCCTTTTGTATTCGAAATGTTGCCGGCATTACGAGGGTTCTGAACCAGGGTTTCTTGTCAGAAGGTAGCACATATTATTACACTGCAGCATACGCTTATTAAGTATTAAACAAATGCTCAACTATACCAATATTTGAAATATTAATTATTAATATCACAAAATGCTGTTGCTCTTAAGATTTTTGTCATAGAAAGCTATTGGTGGTATGTTTATCCGATGCATCGATAGCAAGGACAAAAGTTTCAAATTTTGTTTATGTCTGGACTCTTCAAATACTCTTGGTTATAATTGTACGAAGATTGTTTTGTCCAATACAATTCATTCAATACCAACTCTTTACTTGCGTGTTTTAATTAACATCTAATAGATAATTGATTTTTATATAATTTTAATATTCAGGGTTTACGGAAAATTTCTTGATAACTAAAAAAAAAACTTCACTTATAGTGCGTCCCTAATCCAACACTGTCTACGAAGCCCGCCCACATGTTCCAATTTGTGACTCTTAAAGTGGCAAAAATTCTTAGTTCAATCCAAGTCCTGGTACACTGAAAGTGTTTCATTTCGAATGCTCGTATCGGACCTGTTCCGTTGAAGGGTTAGGTCTTTTAAAAACAAACAGCCCTGGAATGCTTTTTATCGTTGTCTAATTTTCCACAATTTTTTACACGATCCAAGACCATTACTTTTATTTAGCCGAACTCGCATATTTTCCACTTATTAAAACAAAAAGTTGTAATAACTCTCAAAACCCTATAAAGCGTAGTGTGTTTATTCAGAATACATAGCTAGAACTAGTTAAAGAGATGATTTTTAAACTTGATCAAAGACAGGTTGCCCATTGAGACTATTTCGCATTTATTTTCGTTTCAAAAGCGCTTCATTTTTCGCAATTAAACTACCCAGACTAAAAACAATATCCTATCCTTTCCAGATCACCTTTTTTTATATTGTCAAACGCCTATAATTTGAATTTACGGACCCTTAAGAAGCGTTTGAAATGTGGATATATCGTCGAGTGCTAAAAATGATAAAGTTTCCATGGAATGATAGTTTCAATTGAAGAAGTTCTAAGGACGATGGACCTTACGGGACAATTTTTAAGAGTTATTAAAAATCCAAAAAAAACTCTAATCTTGGACATATAACGACAAATGGAACTCATTTAAAAAATTCAAAAAAAAAAAACGCAACAAACGAGAAACAACCCGGATACAAATGTTCAGAATTGGACTGGGTATAGTGACAAGAGAAGTCTATTAAACGCTGAAAAATTGTACCAATAGTAGAACAATCCTACGACAGCCGGTTCTATGTTCTCATTTATATGAATGCAACTTTACTTACCACAACTCTCACTTTGAAGGAGAGAGTGGTAAGGGGAATGGAAAAGGAAAAAAATTGACGGACATACTGCCAATTCCTATTGTATTTCTCGTAGTGTGAAGTTGGCTGCAGATTATTTTGGTATATTTTTTCTCACAAAAAAATCAGAACGAATAAATCACAGAACGTCAGAAAAGGCAACAATGAAAACAAAAATTGCCGTAACCCGATTGTCTTGTGTAAGAGCAACTTCAAAAGGCAATCATAAAAATTGACGCAAGTCAAGTTGCCTCGTGAACATAGGGACTATGTAACGGATTGAGCAACAATTTTTGGCCAACTGCTGTCACCACGGCACAGCCGCTACAACAACAAACTGTAGTATCTATAAAATAAACGCTGGTTACATTTTAAGAACCGATGTTGAATGTGAACCACACATAAACGTCGTTTTTTTTGCATTTCATTTGATATTTCTTAATTTCAGACTAACTCAATTTGAACCATGGAAAGGTACACAAGCGAGAAACGCGTTAAAGTTATTCAGGCTTATTATAACCAATTTCCGAAGAAAATCATCTTCAGTATTGAGGCACATTTTCACCTCAGTGGATTCGTCAATAAGCTGAATTGCCACATTTGGGCGAATGGAAATACAAGAGTGATTGTCGAAAAAACAATGCACCCGCAATAAGAGTGACTGTTTGGTGCGGTTTATGGGCTGGCGGCATCATCGGGTCGTATTTTTTTCCAAAATGAGGCAGGTCAGGCAGTTACTGTGAACGGTGTTCACTATCGTGAGATGATAACGAACTTTTTATGGCCCGAATTGGAACATATGGACGGTGCCACTTGCCACACAACTAACGAAACAATGGCTCTTTTGCGCGACAAATTCAATGGCCGTGTTATCTCACGCCGTGGCGATGTTAATTGGCCGCCAAGATCATGTGATTTGACACCGTTGGACTTCATCATTGGCGTTATTTGAAAGAAAAGGTGTACGTCGATAAGCCAGCAACAATTTAAGTGCTAAAGGATAAGATAATTCGGCACATTAACGACATAGAACATCGAAAATTTGGACCATCGGATGGAGGTGTGCCGCCGAGATCGCCGCGGCCATTTGGCCGATATTTGGTTCCATACATAATTGAACCATACCAATATTATCATAATAAAAAGAAATGACAATAATTTCCTAAATAATTTGTGTTTTATTTAAAAACAACATCGGCACCAAAAATTTAACCACCCTTTACAAAATAATGTAATGTACTTAGTAGAGACATAAATACTGTTACAACATTGAACACACCCATTTCAATATTAGAACTGAACATATTCCGTTACTGTCACATGGGTTTTGAAAGCTAACTTCAAAAGCGTTGGTCTGTAACGGGATTTTAAAATTGTTTCAACTTTCTTCATGGAGTGGTCAGATAATGAGAACCGTATCGCTGTAATAGCGTTTTTCAAGTGTGAAATGAAAAAGCGATATTTTCAAAACGTTCCGACCACTAGGGATTAGCCGCATGTTTGTCTACCGATGCATAAAACTGTTTGAGGAGACTGGAGATGTAAAAGACCGCCACCAGTCGGGCCGCCTATGCTCTGTTCGAACACCGCATGTCTTCAAAGCCATTAAATCAAGAATTCACAGAAATCCGCTCCGAAAACAGAAAATAATGGCCCGTGAGATGAATATCACGCAAAAGTCCATGAGTCGAATCATTAAAAAAGACTTGGGGCTTTCAAACGACGTATTGGACATTTATTGACAGCAGCTATGAAAAAAATAGGATTGAAAAATGCAAACGTCTTTTGGTGAAACACGCTGATAACTTGCATAGAAAATTTTGTTCACCGATGAAAAAATTTTTACTGCTCAGGAAAAGTTTAACAAGCAAAATTATAGTGTATGCGCGGTCACCTAAGGAAGCATCTGAACTAATCCCAAGGGTGAAAAAGTGTCATCACCCAGCTTCAGTCATGGTTTTGGAGGGGTGTCTCTTACGAAGGGGTCACTGACCTGCATTTCTGTGAACAAGGAGTCAAAACATCGGAAAAGGTTTACCAAAAACCGTTTTGGAAGCTGTTGTGAAGCCTCTTAACAATTCCCTGTTCCAAAACCAGCCATGGACTTTCCAGCAGGATTCTGCGCCGGCCCATAAGGCTAAAACGTCCCAGGCCTGGCTTCGTCGAAACAATTTGCCAGCGTTCATTTCCTCTGAAGAATGGCCCTCAGACAGTCCAGTTTTGAACCCATTGGATTACAAATTGTGGACGGTTTTAGAGGACAAGGTTTGTCACAAAAGATACCCCAATTGGATCTCTGAAGACTGCTTTGGATTGAGCAGTGGACAATTTTCCAATGGACGAGGTTCGTGCAGCTATTGACGATTGACCAGTGCGACTAAAGGCGTGTGTAAAGGCAAAAGGCGGACATTTCGAAGCATATTCGTATATCCTTTTTATTTTTCCGATATTGTTAGGCTTGAGATCGTAAGCAAAAAACAGATGTTGGTATTTTTATAATTTATTTAATTTTGAATAACCCAATATTTCGAATTGACTTTGTCGTTCATCATCAGGGGTAATCAATTTAAATAATTGTTTACTTCTGTCCTGTTGTACTTCTAATATTCAACTAATGTCTTCTTTTTGAATACAATATACATCAATAAATATATTAAAAAATATTTGCACCAAAAACATAGTACTTTTTATTTACAGCATAAAACGTGTGTAACAGTATTTATGTCCCTACAAAGTATACGCAATATATTTATATTCGGAAGTCGGATAAACAAATAAAAGTAGAATGTTGTGATACCTTTTGAGTTCCTCCAATGTTTTGTTTTAAGTTTTTTTTTGAATGTTCATATAAGAATATCCTTTTAAGTTTAGTCAAAGGCCAGTAGCGTAGTCTAGCTTTATTTCTTGAAAAAATAATTAATTAGATTGCTTAATTCATAATATTGTTTATATTTCAAAACATTTCTTTTGCCTAACCTTCATAGGCTACAATACAATTTCTTTTTCACTCAAGGCCAATCATTTCTATATATTATAAAACGGCCGTACTTTTAAATTTGGAACCCCAAATGTTGTGAAACCCCCTTGAGTTTCTCTGAAGCCACGTTACAGCAAACGATTTTATTTGAAATGTCCGGTTTGATGATTCGACCTAATCTAAAGAAGAAATTAATCTTGTTTATTTGAAAGCCGTCTAATTTAGGTTTGATTTCGGGGAAAATAGACCTATGTATGTCCGATTGACAATTTGTTTACGTTCCGAAAACATTGGTTATGTCATGCAGTAGACTTCTCGCCTCAAAAGTAAAGGGTTTGTAGGAAGAAACGACTAATTGGTGAAAAGGGGGTCAATTGTAATCGAAATCGATTTTTCGCATGTGACATAATCCTAAGGCCGGTGAAGTAAGCTGTCGCAAAAATTTGTTTACCTAAAATTCGCTAACAATTTACAGTAATCCAACATTCTTTACTTTGGCGTCAGGGACCAAAATCTCCATATGCAGAATAACATTTGCCTTCAACAGAAGCCGGCAGATAACCTCGATAACTTTAGACTGGATAGCAAAACCGTAATAGTTAAGTTCTTAACAAAAAGTGCCGAAGCATGCCTGAAGGTAAAGCGCTGCTGTACTCGATTATGAAAAAAATATTTTTTTTAGAAAAATAATTTGTTGTAGACTTTCTAGTAGCCCAGGGTAATTACTAAAATAAATAACAAAAAAAGTTATTTATCCTAATTTTTTTTTATGAGTCGAGTACTTCTCGTTTTTATCTTCAGATACGAACAAAACTGGAATTTCTGTTAACAAATGACTTTAGCGGCTTTGCTATCCTGTCTAATTTATCTAGGCTTAACCAAAAACTTCTCTTATGATATCTTCAAAAAAGAAAAATGATGATTTTATATGGAAATGTGGATTTTTATGTAAAAAAAAATATTTTTTCCATATTAAACTTACATTTTTTGGACTTATGTAAGAATATGTCTAATCTGACAGTTGAATAACCAGCAGAAACATATGGCAGCACATGCAGTTCTTTTCAGCACAGAGGCCAACAAATACACACAACATATAGCCATCTCTTTCAAACTTATTAAAAAAAACCTAATACGAAAAGTTCTCTTACAAAACGAGGAAAAAAATTATAAACTAATAAAACAAAATCCAAGAAAAATAATAAACTGTAATGGACTACATATTAGAACCGATCTTTTTATCTTTGCTTTGCTTCATGTTGTATGAACAAAACCTAACCTCAAAATGTAGACGGTTTCTTTTCTTTCTCTGCAATTATGTGATTTTGACAGCTGAGACACCGACCGACGACCGTGGCCAGTGAGAGAAAGAGAACGAGTTGGTAGAATGGATAAAAAGTGCCGCAAACTTGGTGGTCGGTCGCCTTATTATGCAATTTGGGAAAATTCTTAAATTGTTTACAATTATCCGATGAAATCCCCTTTTGCACAGGTCAATGACAACAATTACATAATAATTTGTAATTTTCTTCAGCAAGCGGCACTTTTACACTTGACCTCCCTTCTCCGGCTCTCACAGAGCGCAGCCACACATACACGTTATGATCCTATACGAAAGAAAATGAAACCTAACCAAAGGTGGTTGCGTAACATTTTCGACAATTTGTTATAAAATCGTGAAAAACTACAACTTGCACTAATAATTATATAGAACTTTTTAAACACCGACAATCCAACATTCTCCACACTTGCTACTATTCAAAATCATGTTTTAGATTGCACAAACTTGCGTTTTTCCAATTGATTTTTTTGCTTCACTTTTTTCACTCAACTTTTGCACATTTTAACATTTTTCGTATCGTTTTGTCTACATTTTTTTCTTTAATTTAATACCTGTTGGGCAGCCTTTGGCAAGCTACGGGCCACAGATGAAGCCAAACGAGCAGAAATCATCGACATTTTGGCTTAAATTAATTTATTATTCCTTGTCGCTTGCAGCAAAAAATCTTTTGATTTTACTTCTAATACACCCAACTCCTCTCTAGGCTTTCAAAGATAGATGGTCGACAAAATTCGTTCACGTTCGCTCAACTCGACAAGAATGGTGCCCGATTCGTTAAATATTCACGTTGACGTTAAGTTTCTGAGCTCAGCAATTCAGCCATTGCGTTAACTTGTTTATAGTTGCCAGATATTGATTATTATGACGTTGAAGTGTATTTAACTAGGTGTTCTGATATGAATACGCATTTCTAAGTGTACCAAAGAAATTTTTATTTTTCTAATATGACAAAATTCAGTACAAATCGTATTAGATTGGGTAACATTTCGACGAATGTCATTTCATTGGCATGCGAATTTCGTACAAAGAACTTTCGAAATTTGTTATTTTTCTAATTCGACAGTCGCATATGCCTATGAAATTTTACTTAACGACTTTCCACACTGTGTGATCGATCAGTCATGACTTTTGTCTCCTCACCGAAGTCAAAAAGCAAGAGGGGTAGACAAAAAGTCACGAAACTTAGATTTGAAGGAGATTTTTGACATTGTTGCGAAAACTGAAAAAACAAGAATAAGGAATAAGTCTAGCAAAATGTCAGAAACAGTCACGTTTGCTTGTTTTCACAAAGTCATAATGTTCATGGCTTTACTAAGGATTTTTGAAAGAAAACGTCAAAAAACACCCTGTGTGGAAAGTCATAGTTTTAAACGGGTCTATAAAAGTACAAGTTTCGTAATGGTGTTCAAAAATCTGTTACATTTTGTATGGAAATTGACAGTTTAAATATCTACAAAGAAAAATTGTAAATCAGCTGATAGCATAACTCTACCTCGTTTATTGTATCATGAATCAAGTGTGCGGATTGATTAAGACAACGCTAAATTGTTTGAATATATTTTGTCAATTCCACAAGAGCCGGTTCTTTGGGTCGGATTGACCCGAGAAAAATTCTTCGGCCAAGGGCTGTCACCTCGGCAATATATTTTTGTGTCGTATATTATATTTTTCTCTTTGCTGCGCGGATTCTTATGATGAAAATTTGCATCCATGCTATGGATGTAACGAACGTGGTGTTATCGTCAGTAAATATTTAAGTATATTCGTTGTAAATGAGAAAAAAAATTAAGAACATTGAAATATGTACATATAAATATTTTTATTAAAAAGCGAATATTATATTTTGGTGGTTTTTTATGCACTCACCAGAAACTAAGAATTATTTTCTGAGCCAAGTTATACATGTTTGCCTGATCGCCGTCCCATCTATTCTTGCAACCAATTGAGGTCGCAACGAAAGTGGTTTTTATCGAAACAAATATTGAAATGAGAAATATTGCAAATGAGAAAATTTTTTTACGAATATTGAAATACTTATAAATTTTTTTATGAGAAAGCATATAATAATTTTTGGTTGTTTTTATACACTAACCAGAAACTCAGAATTATTTTTTTTAGCTAATTTAGACATGTTCGCCTGATCGTCGGCCCATCTATTCTTGCAACCGATTGAGGTCGAAAAAATGAACCAGTTGATAAAACTTATCACATTATTTTGTTTTCTGCTTATGGCGGTATCATTCCAAGTTCTGAAATAGCCTTAAAAGAAATGTACCTCTAGATTTTGATTCTAACCGACCTAGCAGCGGTAAATTTCATCAGATTTAATAAATTTAGTTTGCGGCAATTTTTTTCACACAGAACAAAAGTTTTTGGTGGTAGACTATACCATATCTTGATTAAGTCACCAAACAAATGTTCCTCCCGATTTTGTTCAAATCGACTAACAACTGCATTTTATTCGATTTCAATGCAATTTGGTTTTTAACGTTGTTTTGCATACAGAAGAAGATTAATCGAACACGATCCAAACAAATAAAACTATTTTTTGTGGTCGATTTTAATAATATTTGATGTGTGGACTAAGAGCGCTCGTTTCTTACTACTTTAGATTAAATAAAGTAGTAAGAATTTAAAGCGTATCGCAGTTAAATAATTAAACATAAACTCTCTCATTCATAAAAACTTACACTCGGCAAAAAAAGAAATTAAGAAAATTAAAAAATGTAAAAATAGTAGTATATATATTTATACAGCTTACAAAATTATATATTAAAATATAATTCGCAGAAATGCAGTTCTAACGGCAGACTCTTCGTTCATGTGAAAAACATTAATCACCTGAAAAGTGAGTCATAAATGATGTTTTGCCAAAAAAAATTACTACCCAGGCAAATCAAAAACTTTGTACAATTGCGTGCCAAATTGGCAACTCGATAACGAGGAAGCTAATGCGATAACTCACAGCAGTGTTCAAAAATATAAAAATATTTAAAGTTTTTGGGAAAAAAAATTATTCTAGAATCATCTTAAGAGAGTTAAAGCGAGCTCGATTTTTACTTGAATAACTTTTATTTCCAAATTCAGCGAACTCGATTTCTACTTGAATAACTTTTATTTACAAATCCCAAATTTTCAAATCAAATATGTATGATGCATAAAGTCTATCAGTTCTTTTGTACTAAGGAATTTCTGGCAAGTTTCTGAAGTTATTGTCTAAGCGACTACTTACTCGTTCAATAACCGATTACCACGCCTATTGCTTAAAAACAATTTTTATACAAATTTCTGAAAGAGAATTTTTTTTCACTTAAAACGAAAAAATCTAAAACTATGGAATTATAAGGGCCTGCATTTTAAGCAGATGACACCTTATCCATTTATTGCTCACACAGAACCAAATAATTATGTTAAAATTTCGTCCAAACTCGATGCTGTTTTAAAAACAAGTCTGGAGACAATGAAACTGAAATAAAGTTTATTTTATGGTTTTTGTTGATTAAAAAACAGAAAACCCTTTACGTCATTTTAGAGTTATTAATATACAAATGTAATTTTTATTTATTTTTTATTATTCATGCTTATTTTTCCTTTATTAAAAAGCGGGCAGCGCTTACGTCTTTTTCGATACGTTTGAATACAAATTTCGCTCCGGCAGTCTAAGAACCATTGAAATAAACATCCAAAACGTAAAAGAATGCATTGATGGGTTTTTCTTTGTCGACACTGCAATATCATTTACTTTTTATTTTTTTTCAGTGGTTTTTTGACTACTGGAAGTAAAGAAAAATGCAGCGTAAGGAAAAAAGCTTTAGTGTGCCCGGGCCTTCCAAAACCTGAATCGTTGCTGGTTTGTCAGCATAGACTTTGGACTTTACGTAACCCCAAAGAAAAAAGTCTATAGCTGTGATATTACACGATCTAGGCGGCCAACTTACCGGTCCAAAACGTGAAATTGGCTGCTCTTCGTAATGATGTATGGCAATGTATGGCAAGTGGTCGTCCTGTTAAATCTAAATGTCGTCAAGAATACGGGCTTCAATTTCAGGAAGCAAAAGGCCGATATCAAGGCACGACAGCGAGCTCTATTCACGGTTACGTTCCGACCATCATCATTTTTGAAAAAATATGGACCGAGTATTCCACCAGCTCATAAACCGCACCAGACCGTGGTTTTCTCTGGGTATAATAGCACCTCTTGAGCCGCTTATGGTTGCTCTTGAGCCAAAATGCGGCCATTATATTAATTGAGCCAGAAATGTGCCTTATCACTGACATAATTGTGGTCGAAAACAGTTTCTCATTTCCATTATACAGTTGCACAATTTTGAGACGTTGTTTCGATGTAAGTCTTTCCATGAAATGGCACTTTTTATTTTTGTAATGGACATTTTATGTAATATAATTATAATTACTTGTCAAAAATTTCAAAACATTCAATGGGAAAGATAAATGCCAAAATTCTTCGATTTCATGCCTGCTCCTGAAAAATATGGAACGTGGTGAATTGAATGTGCAACATAGTGAGTTAAAATGAAACATTTCCTATAATTGCGTAAGAAACTAAACGTTTGTCAGTACCGGATGTTTTTTGTTTATTTGTCAAAGCATGACTTCAATGGGTAAGATAAATGTGAAAATTCTTCGATTTCATGCCTACCTCTGAAGAATAGAACTCATTAAGTAAACTAAGTACGCAACGTAGTGAATTAACATAAGAGACATTTTGCTTAAAACATAATTGCGTAAGAAACTACAAGTTTGTCAGTGCCGGATGTTTTTTTGTCTCCACTCAATCTCAGTGTAATTATCTTATTGCGTAGGGTGGCAACTATCAAATACAACCCTGTTATTATTCAGCAGTTTTCGTTGACACCTTTTTAGGTGCTGCCAAACTATCAGCTGTCAGCTGTATGTACAGTAATAAACCGTCAACTTGGCATCTCTTTTTTTCGTTAAATTTAAAAGGCGCGCAAATGCATCAGTTGATTTTTTTTTCTTATTGGAAGAAGTTGTGAAAGTTGATTGAAATACAATTTAAAGTATTAAAAAAGTGCTATGGGCAATCGTTTTATTTACTAAAGTTAATGATAAATATTAACATCGTTTTGTTGCGGATTCGACAAGAATATTTGGTAAGTTTTTTAATGTATTTTAATTAATATGTTGAGCACCGCTATGGAATGTTGTGTGCATGTATATTTGTGTTTCCCTTCTTTTGCTTATTCGAATGAATACAATTAAGGAACTGGTAGCAATTTTATAATTTAACGTATACTGATCAAGACGTTGAAAAAGTTAATCATCTTGCATTTGAAGCCAAATCTTAACAACGAAATTATCGTCATACTGTGTTTCCCTATAAAATCTTGGCCAGAAAGTCGTATCATTTCCCAAAACATAAAGTGGGTTTTGTTAATTTTTGTGTGGTGTTTATAGATTAAAGAAATACTAGTTCAGTTATGAGATGCTTCCACCAGCCGCTTAAAATATAGGGTAGTCCATCGAGAGGTATTTTTTCAGAACAAAAAAAAGAAATATAAAAATACAAATCAAGTGTGGTATCTTTATTGGTAATTTGAAAGGACGTTTTATGGCATTAATTTTTTGGAAATGAGCGTTCGGTGAGAAACGGGAAGATCCGCTGTTTTCGACCAAAATTTTGTTAAGTGATGATTTTGTTCAGTGATTTCAGACTCAACGGCAAAGTCAATAAATAAATTGGCGCATTTGTTCTGAAGAGCAACAAGAAGAGGTTCAAGAGGTTCTATTATACCTAGAGAAAATCACGGTTTGGTTCGGTTTATAAGCTGGAGGAATCATCGGTGCATATTTTTTCAAAAATGATGGACGAAACGTAACCGATAAATGTGCTCGCTATCGCGCCATGATATCGATCTTTATGCTACCTGCAATTGAAGCCTGTAATCCTGACGACACTTGTTTCAACAGGACGGTGCCACTTGCCAGCTGCCACTTTGAGCAGCTGTTCAAACAATGGATCTACTAAAAGGTCATTTCAAAAAGCAGCTAATTTCACGTTTTGGACAGGTGAGTTCGCAGCCTAGATCGAGTGATATTACACCATTAGACATTTTTCTTTGGGGTTATGTAAGGTCCAAAGTCTATGCTGACAAACCAGCTACGATTCAGGTTTTGGAAGCCAACATTACGAGTGTCATTAAAGCCATACCGGTCGAAATGCTCGAACAAGTCATCCAAAATTGAACCCTCAGAATGGAAACCCTGAGGCGTAGTTGCGGCGAAAATTTGAAGGAAATTATATTAGAAAAATAAATGCCATAAAATGACCTTTCAAATTACCAATAAAGATTCCACACTTGATTCGAATTTTTATATTGTTTTTTCTCTGAAAAAATGCCTCTAGATGGATCGCCCTATATTACCGTGAGCCTCCGCGGCATTAAGGTTGCCTTACCAGGAGTGATAGACACCCGTTGTTTCACGCCAGTACTTATTATTGGCAAATAAAGTGATTTTAAATAAAATGTAGCCAAGGTCATTCCCATGTTTTGAACTGATTTTTTGCTCTATACGCGATTTGCCAGAAGAACAACAAAATGTTAATTATTCCGGAAAATTAAAAGCAAAATTCAACAACAATGAGCGTAGCGTCGAAAACAGAAAGAAACGTCAAAAAAAAGTATGCAATTGACGTACATGTAAACAAAACATAAATAAAGAAGAACAAGAAAGTGAAATAGTTGAAAACATTGCATTTTGGCTTTAGGCGTAAAGGTTGTCTCACTAAAAATGCTGTGTCTCAGAAACTACTCAAGAATAATTTTTTGTTTCTATTTCTGAAAGACAATTTAATGTCCTAAATAATTATAAATGATTGATTATTTTTCTTGTTGTTGATCTTTATTTAAAATGCGATTTTTTATTTAAACTACATTTCCGAAATTATTTTTTCAATGTACGTTTTATTCTGCCTTTTAATTTTTTCCCTTAAATTTTCTTCAAAACTAACAAGAAAATTCGAATATATCAAGTCGTTTTCGAGATATACAATTTTTAATAATTCAGAAAAACACAACTTAGTAGGGACATAAATACTGTTACAACATTGAACATACCCATTTCAATAGTAGAACTGAACAGACCCCGTTAATGTCATATGGGTTCTGAAAGCTAATCTCAATAGCGTTAGTCTGTAACGGGATTTTTAAATTGTTTTAACTTTCATCATGGAGTGGTCAGATAATCAGAACCGTATCGCTGTGAAATGAAAAAAAACAATATTTTTAAAACGCTCCGGCCACTAGGGATTAGCCGCATGTTCGTCTACCGATGCATAAAACTGTTTGAAGAGACTGGAGATGTAAAAGACCGCCGGTCGGGCCGCCAACGCTCTGTTCTAAGACCGCATGTCATCAAAGCCGTTAAATCAAGAAGTCACAGAAATCCGTTCCAGAAAAACAGAAAATCATGGCCCGTGAGATGAATATCACGCAAAAGTCCATGAGTCGAATCATTTAAAAAGACTTGGGACTTGGGGCTTTCAAACGACGTACCGGACATTTATTGACTGCAGCTTTAAAAAAAATAGGATTGAAAAGTGCAAACGTCTTTTGGTGAAGCACGCTGATAACTTGCACAGAAAAATTTGGTTAACCGATGAAAATTTTTTTAACGTTCAGGAAATATTTAACACGCAAAATGATAGAGTGTATGCGCGGTCATCTAAGGAAGCATCTGAACTGATCCCAGGGGTGGAAAAGGGTCATCACCCAGCTTCAGTCATGGTTTGGTGGGGTGTCTCTTACGATGGGGTAACTGACCTGCATTTCTGCCTCTTAACAATTCTCTGTTCCAAAACCAGCCATGGACTTTCCAGCAGGATTCTGCGCCGGCCCATAAGGCTAAAACGTCCCAGGCCTGGCTTCGGAACAATTTGCCAGCGTTTATTTCCTCTGAAGAATGGCCCTCAGTCAGTCCAGATTTGATGGGGTCACTGACCTGCATTTCTGCGAACAAGGAGTAAAAACATCGGCCAAAGTTTACCAAGTAACCGTTTTCGAAGCTGTTGTGAAGCCTCTTAACAATTCCCTGTTCCAAAACCAGCCATGGACTTTCCAGCAGGACATCGGCCCATAAGGCTAAAACGTCCCAGGCCTGGCTTCGAAACAATTTGCCAGCGTTCATTTCCTCTGAAGAATGGCCCTCAGGCAGTCCAGATTTGAACCCATTGGATTACAAATTGTGGACGGTTTTAGACGACAAGGTTTGTCACAAAAGATACCCCAACATTGGATCTCTTAAGACTGCTTTGGTTCGAGCTGTGGCCAATTTTCCAATGGACGAGGTTCGTGCAGCTTTTGACGATTGGCCAGTGCGACTAAGGGGGTGTGTAAAGGCAAAAGGCGGACATTTGGAATTAGTAAATTCTTTTTGGATACAATAACATCAATAAATATATTAAAACGTATTTGGTCCAAAAACATTCAGTACTTTTTATTTTACAGCATAAAGCGTGTGTAACAGTATTAATGTTCATACGTAGTAAAGAGTGATCCATCTAGAGGTATTTATTTTTTGCCTCAGGGTTTCCTTTCTGAGAGTCCAATTTTGGATGACTCGTTCGAGCATTTCGACTGGTATGGCTTTTATGAAACGCGTAATGTTGGCTTCCAAAACCTGAATCGTAGCTGGTTTGTCCGCATAGACTTTGGACTTTACGTAACGCCAAAGAAAAATGTCTAAAGGTGGGATATCACTCGATCTAAGCGGCCAACTCACCTATCCAAAACGTGAAATTAGCTGCTTTTCGAAATGATTTCTCAATAGATCCATTGTTTCAGCAGCTGTATGGCAAGTGGCACCGTCCTGTTGAAACCAAGTGTCGTCAAGATTACGGGCTTCAATTTCAGGTGGCATAAAGATCGATATCATGGCGCGATAGTGAGCACCATTCTCGGTTACGTTCCGGCCATCATCATTTTTGAAAAAATATGCACCGATGATTTACCAGCTTATAAACCGCACCAAGCCGTGGTTTTCTCTGGGTATAATAGCACCTCTTAAACCTCTTCTTGTTGCTCTTCAGCCCAAATGCGCCCAATTTAGCCCAAAACTTGTTTATTGACTGTGCCGTTGAGCCAGAAATGAACAAAATTTCGGTCGAAAACAGCGGACCTTCGCGTTTCTCACCGAGCGCTGATTTTCATAATACAGTTACCAACATTTGAAGGAGATTATTTTCAAAAAATAAATGCCATAAAATGTCCCTTCACATTACCAAACAAGATTCCCCACTTGAATTATATTTTATATATATTTTTTGTTCTGAAAAAATACCTCTAGGTGGATCACCCTATATATACATTGGCATACCCTTTCGATAGTTAGACCAAAGGTCAAAATCCATGACCATCCATTTAACACTTCTTGTGACTTGGCCCAATTGCTTGTTATGCTTTTCCATGAATTGACCGATACGCTATCTTAACTTAAGGGTGGTCCAAAACGCACGATGTGAATTGTAAATAAAACAAAATGCTTTCAAAGAATTGTCTTAATATTTTTTATTATGATAGAAGGGTCCAGGACAATTATGTGTGAACAAAATATCGGCCAAATGTTCGCCACGGCTTCGGTGGCATACCTCTATCCGATGGTCCATATTTTCAATGACTCTGAGGCATAACTGAGGTTCAAAAGTCGTGCCGTATAATCAAATCCTTTTAGCTCTTGAATTGTTCTCGGCTTATTGAAGTACACTTTTTCTTTTAAACATCAGTAGTAGGGAAATGGGGGACCAAAAAGACCAGTGTTGCCAGATCGGAGCAAATGCGTGAAATGAAATGGGGACCAAAAAGACCAGTGTTGCCATAT
The DNA here is from genome assembly GCA_963513945.1 of Hydrotaea diabolus. Lineage (NCBI taxonomy): Eukaryota > Metazoa > Arthropoda > Insecta > Diptera > Muscidae > Hydrotaea > Hydrotaea diabolus. Next base: position 28,628,928 of record OY740720.1, on the reverse strand, counting down.
CAGAAAATCACGTAAAACCGCAATTGGTTTGTGTCTATGCTAGGTAGGATGGTTGCGCCATCTTACGGTGATTAGTGGCAGCGCCGACTCTGGGTCAGATCCAATAACGATGATCGGGGGCAACTCTGCCTCTGTGGCAGATCCAATTATGTCGGGTGGTGTCAGCGCCGACTCTGGACTCTAGTTGTGTGTGGTGGGTATATTAATTTCAAATTGATAAGACCGTTATTTGATATTTAAAAACGCCTAAAAGATGCAACAAAATAATTTTATATTTTTCCTCCTCACTTACACTTTTTCCCACCACCCCCCTCTTTTACCCTTTCCCACCACCCCCAATTCAATTCAAATCTCCTCTACTCTCCTCTCTACTCTACTCTACTCTACTCAACTCTACTCTACTCTACTCTACTCTACTCTACTCTACTCTACTCTACTCTACTCTACTCTACTCTACTCTACTCTACTCTACTCTACTCTACTCTACTCTACTCTACTCTACTCTACTCTACTCTACTCTACTCTACTCTACTCTACTCTACTCTACTCTACTCTACTCTACTCTACTCTACTCTACTCTACTCTACTCTACTCTACTCTACTCTACTCTACTCTACTCTACTCTACTCTACTCTACTCTACTCTACTCTACTCTACTCTACTCTACTCTACTCTACTCTACTCTACTCTACTCTACTCTACTCTACTCTACTCTACTCTACTCTACTCTACTCTACTCTACTCTACTCTACTCTACTCTACTCTACTCTACTCTACTCTACTCTACTCTACTCTACTCTACTCTACTCTACTCTACTCTACTCTACTCTACTCTACTCTACTCTACTCTACTCTACTCTACTCTACTCTACTCTACTCTACTCTACTCTACTCTACTCTACTCAACTCTACTCTACTCTACTCTACTCTACTCTACTCTACTCTACTCTACTCTACTCTACTCTACTCTACTCTACTCTACTCTACTCTACTCTACTCTACTCTCCTCTCCTAGTTACGGGGGTCTTAAAAGGAATCTCATAGACATTGAACACTTTCGTTGTGTGACCAATTTTTTGAGAATTTTAGACTTCAAATTTGAGGCGAGAGAACACGTAAAAATTTAAGTATGTGGTGGTGGTTACATCACTCTCCTTGGAGAATCGTATAATGGGGGAATTTATAACAATATTCAATCAACTTGCCCGTTTAACAATTTGATGGCAACTCCGACTCTGGACTCTAATTTATTTTTTGTCTGCGTATATTAATTTCAAATTGATAACACCGTTATTTTATATTTAAAAACGCCTAAAAGCTGCAACAAAATAATTTTATATTTTTTCCATAATATTTTGTTCTGTTGATTAATCATTTCATAATCTAGAACTTTCTATATTATTCTAGAATTTTCAAAATATTTTTGTTTTGTGGTTAAACAATTGCTACTTACGTAAAAATATTATTGTGGTTTTATGTTTACAAAAAACTAATGTTATGGTTTCCAAAAATTTTGTCTTGTTGAGTAATCATTTCATTCAAAAATATATTAATCTAGAACTTTCTGGAATAATCTAGAATTTTCTGACGCATATATCAGAATATATCAGAATTTTTATTACTATAACTATTTCTATTACTATTACTCTTACTATTCCTATTACTATAAATATTACTAAACTTGCCCGTTTATCAGAATCATTTAAACTTAAATTAGAGTTATTACAATCATTAGCAAAATTAGAATCAACAACATTATTCACATCATTTTCATTATTAGAATTATTATTATTATTGGTAGTGTTACATAATATTGTGATGAAAAAACATTTTATCATCATCGAGGCTATACAAATTATCATATCAAGTTTGTAATGACCCCATGAACGCACGCCTTTTTACATCTTTAGATTTTTTAAATTCCTTGCAGTTTTCAGTATTAATTGAATACATTTTGGATCGAAGGCCTACAAATTCTTTCATAATATTTAAATTTTTTTTATTTAAGGAGGGAAATTTAAAAACATTATCTTGGGGATATTCCGATGTATCAAACTCCTTGGTGATATCATTACGAATATCATTGTAAAAGTCTAATGACCGAATTGTGTATACAAAGGAAGAAGTATTCATATAGTTTATTGATATATTATCTCCAAATTTGGCTTTCATATATCTATAATGGAAATCATATATTTTCCACTTGGATAATTCTAGCACCACAAATCCTAAATACATTGGTTTATTATATTGACTAGAAACGCGATCTAATTGTATAGCAAACAAGTTTTCAGAAAACTTTGTTATACTATGAAAGTTAGGTTTTACAGTTAACGCTCTAACACCTAAAAGTTTCTTATAAGTGGTTTCCCACTGTGAAACAATTTTAATATCTTTACGCTTATCAACGTTTTCCATAGTCTTGCCGTAAACTGCGTTATTTATCAAATTAAAAAAATCTTTCTCAAATGCATTCTTTGCTAAAGTTCTTTTTCAACCAATCCGATTGATTAAATTTTAATATTCTATGTACTTTCGTTAAAATAAGGCCATATTCTAAACATTGCTTCAGATTTCTATAGTGTATAGCATATCTTGCAATGAGTTTGAAACATTTCGATCCTCCATTTTTTTTTTTTGGATTGTGGACAAAATGGAAGATCGTTGTCATCGTGGAGACTGATGGGGTAATCTAAATCAACTTCCAAAATGTATCCTGTTGGCGATGTGTCATATATTTCGTTTACATCAAAGTTTAGAAATTCATTTGATTGATCATCAATCCACTCAAAGCCACCATATGGAAGATAACTTGACATTGCCCAGCCATACAAATTCTTCGCATCCAAATACATTAGATACTCTGAAGACTTATTAATGTCATAGTCCTCTAAATATTTATTATTCGCTTTGGAATATCATAGCGATCATGTTGGAACAGATATGAGTTTGGAAACATTTCACGAAATATGTCGAGAATGTTGGAGGGATATATTTGGATTTCTAATGATTTATAAAGATGATGAATTGAATGAGGGGCGTTATAGAAAGCAATTTAATACATTCATAACAATATAAAACTGTTTGAATAGTATATGCATATATTAGTACAGCACTACCCTTTTAAACTGTTGGATCGAGAACTGATCTGATACCCGTTAGCTGATATCTGTTAGCTGTTACCTGATACCTGTTAGCTGATACCTGTTAGCTGTTGCCTGTTAGCTGATACCTCATTATCAAATTGCAATAAATCATGACGTCTGAAAAAGTGTTGACAGAGTTGATAAAGACGAGGAAAGAATTGAGAAAAAAAATTAAAAGCATAAAAATGGGCGAAGCAGATACTCTAAATCAATTGGAGGAGACATTTAAACCTATAACACAGCCGTTAAAACAATTCATTAGCGAAAGTAAGAAAGTTCCATTGAAGCGTTACAATAGAAATTTGAATAATGCAGATAAATTTATTCCCAACATGATGTTAAAAAGATCGATAGAAGATGATCCCTATGATGATATGAATAAAAAAAGATTGAGAAAAGTCGATGACTATGATGATGATGTTGAATATAATGATATGTTTAATAAATCATTAATAAAGAAGGAAACAAGTACTCCCAAAAGATTAGAAAAAGATGAGTCAAACGATGAATTTTTCTCTGAACACGATTTCTCACAAGCCAATAATGATGATTATGATGATACATCAAACATAATGAATTTAACGGAGTTGGCAAGAAAAAACAAATTGGATACAAACTATGGAACACACAAAAATAAGTATAGCGGTGAATGGATGTTTGGTGATAGCCTTTTAAAGTTAAGTGAAGATAAAGTTAAAATCGGCAATGAGAATTGGGCTCTCACTCCAGGACTATTCGAATTATTGTTCGTTATTAAACCTCAAAATTATGATGAAACTGATTTAGTTATCTATAAAAATATATTGCTGAAAACTAATGCATACAGACGAGATTATAAGTCTGATGGTCAGATAAAGGGTTCACGAGGCTATAAATATAAAAAAATTATAAGCAAACTGTTGAATGTTAATAAGAGCAAAGCATTAGCGAACGATTCTAAACATAAAGGAGCCGGTTTGATGAAATTAAATCCATATAAAACAAACTATTTATATTGGGATGATCCGAATGAGCTAGTATATCGTCTCAGACTGTTGATTGCATCACAAGCAGCCGGACACACTAATCATAATAACGAAATTGTATCGATTATTGAAGAGTTACGAGAAGCTGATATAATTATATAGTCGAATGAGATTATGCCTGTAGACAAATTTGGTCACTTTAGTAACTATAAGAAGGAGGCATTAAGGAAGGATATGCCTAAATGGATTGGCTTTACTCTCGACAAAGACAAAAATATTAATTTTCAAAACAAAAGACTTAAGAACGTCAGCAGTCCGCTCGAAGAAACGGATGCGGTTAACAAAGCTTTTCTTTTTAGACAAATCAAAAACGAGCAGAACATATTGAAAAAAGGTTTAAACTTTGAGATTATTCGCATTACAGGCGAGCTATCAGCATTGAAATCACAAATTAAAAATATATATGAGGTGCTACCTATGACCTTGGAGATTATCCCCCTTAGAGAGGAGCTATCAACATTTAAATTATAAACTAAAAATATTATCAGCATCGAGCAAAAAAATATTAAAGAACGGGATACACTTGGAGACTATTCGTCTTAGAGAGGAGCTATCAACATTGAGATCACAAATTAAAAATATCCTTGAGGTGCTAAAATAACATGGATGAAAAACGAATGCTTGTGCCCCATGAACGCACGCCTTTTTACATCTTTAGATTTTTTAAATTCCTTGCAGTTTTCAGTATTAATTGAATACATTTTGGATCGAAGGCCTACAAATTCTTTCATAATATTTAAATTTTTTTTATTTAAGGAGGGAAATTTAAAAACATTATCTTGGGGATATTCCGATGTATCAAACTCCTTGGTGATATCATTACGAATATCATTGTAAAAGTCTAATGACCGAATTGTGTATACAAAGGAAGAAGTATTCATATAGTTTATTGATATATTATCTCCAAATTTGGCTTTCATATATCTATAATGGAAATCATATATTTTCCACTTGGATAATTCTAGCACTACAAATCCTAAATACATTGGTTTATTATATTGATTAGAAACGCGATCTAATTGTATAGCAAACAAGTTTTCAGAAAACTTTGTTATACTATGAAAGTTAGGTTTTACAGTTAACGCTCTAACACCTAAAAGTTTCTTATAAGTGGTTTCCCACTGTGAAACAATTTTAATATCTTTACGCTTATCAACGTTTTCCATAGTCTTGCCGTAAACTGCGTTATTGATCAAATTAAAAAAATCTTTCTCAAATGCATTCTTTGCTAAAGTTCTATGATAAGTATTTAAATCTATATACTTTTTCAACCAATCCGATTGATTAAATTTTAATATTCTATGTACTTTCGTTAAAATAAGGCCATATTCTAAACATTGCTTCAGATTTCTATAGTGTATAGCATATCTTGTTTTACAATGCAAATCGGCAATGAGTTTGAAACATTTCGATCCTCCAATTTTTTTTGGATTGTGGACAAAATGGAAGATCGTTTTGCTCATCGTGGAGACTGATGGGGTAATCTAAATCAACTTCCAAAATGTATCCTGTTGGCGATGTGTCATATATTTCGTATACATCAAAGTTTAGAAATTCATTTGATTGATCATCAATCCACTCAAAGCCACCATATGGAAGATAACTTGACATTGCCCAGCCATACAAATTCTTCGCATCCAAATACATTAGATACTCTGAAGACTTATTAATGTCATAGTCCTCTAAATATTTATTATTCGCTTTGGAATATCATAGCGATCATGTTGGAACAGATATGAGTTTGGAAACATTTCACGAAATATGTCGAGAATGTTGGAGGGATATATTTGGATTTCTAATGATTTATAAAGATGATGAATTGAATGAGGGGCGTTATAGAAAGCAATTTAATACATTCATAACAATATAAAACTGTTTGAATAGTATATGCATATATTAGTACAGCACTACCCTTTTAAACTGTTGGATCGAGAACTGATCTGATACCCGTTAGCTGATATCTGTTAGCTGTTACCTGATACCTGTTAGCTGATACCTGTTAGCTGTTGCCTGTTAGCTGATACCTCATTATCAAATTGCAATAAATCATGACGTCTGAAAAAGTGTTGACAGAGTTGATAAAGACGAGGAAAGAATTGAGAAAAAAAATTAAAAGCATAAAAATGGGCGAAGCAGATACTCTAAATCAATTGGAGGAGACATTTAAACCTATAACACAGCCGTTAAAACAATTCATTAGCGAAAGTAAGAAAGTTCCATTGAAGCGTTACAATAGAAATTTGAATAATGCAGATAAATTTATTCCCAACATGATGTTAAAAAGATCGATAGAAGATGATCCCTATGATGATATGAATAAAAAAAGATTGAGAAAAGTCGATGACTATGATGATGATGTTGAATATAATGATATGTTTAATAAATCATTAATAAAGAAGGAAACAAGTACTCCCAAAAGATTAGAAAAAGATGAGTCAAACGATGAATTTTTCTCTGAACACGATTTCTCACAAGCCAATAATGATGATTATGATGATACATCAAACATAATGAATTTAACGGAGTTGGCAAGAAAAAACAAATTGGATACAAACTATGGAACACACAAAAATAAGTATAGCGGTGAATGGATGTTTGGTGATAGCCTTTTAAAGTTAAGTGAAGATAAAGTTAAAATCGGCAATGAGAATTGGGCTCTCACTCCAGGACTATTCGAATTATTGTTCGTTATTAAACCTCAAAATTATGATGAAACTGATTTAGTTATCTATAAAAATATATTGCTGAAAACTAATGCATACAGACGAGATTATAAGTCTGATGGTCAGATAAAGGGTTCACGAGGCTATAAATATAAAAAAATTATAAGCAAACTGTTGAATGTTAATAAGAGCAAAGCATTAGCGAACGATTCTAAACATAAAGGAGCCGGTTTGATGAAATTAAATCCATATAAAACAAACTATTTATATTGGGATGATCCGAATGAGCTAGTATATCGTCTCAGACTGTTGATTGCATCACAAGCAGCCGGACACACTAATCATAATAACGAAATTGTATCGATTATTGAAGAGTTACGAGAAGCTGATATAATTATATAGTCGAATGAGATTATGCCTGTAGACAAATTTGGTCACTTTAGTAACTATAAGAAGGAGGCATTAAGGAAGGATATGCCTAAATGGATTGGCTTTACTCTCGACAAAGACAAAAATATTAATTTTCAAAACAAAAGACTTAAGAACGTCAGCAGTCCGCTCGAAGAAACGGATGCGGTTAACAAAGCTTTTCTTTTTAGACAAATCAAAAACGAGCAGAACATATTGAAAAAAGGTTTAAACTTTGAGATTATTCACATTACAGGCGAGCTATCAGCATTGAAATCACAAATTAAAAATATATATGAGGTGCTACCTAAACATGGATGAAAAACGAATACTTGTGAATGAATTACATAAACAGGCTCGCAAACTATTTTTACGACGAAGAGTTGTGATGAAGGGTATAGATGACTTATGGCAAGCAGATTTAGTTGAAATGGGGAGTTACTCAAGACAAAATAAAGGATATCGATATCTCTTAACAGTCGTCGATACATTCTCAAAATTTGCTTGAAGCTATATACAACATTTTAAAATGTGTACGAATACCAAAAAATCTGCAAACTGATGATGGCAAAGAATTCTTTAATAAACACTTTAATGATTTAATGAAAGCACATAAAATAAATTATTACTCTACATTCAGTGTTATGAAAGCATCCACTATAGAACGATTTAATAGAACTCTAAAGGGTATGATGTGGAAAGAGTTCAGTTATGATGGGTCATATCATTGGCTTGATAAGTCTAAGGATTTGATTAAAGAGTATAATAAAAAATATTATCGCACAATTAAAATGGCACCCACACAAGTTAATAAATCTAATGAGAAGAAATTGTTGGAGACTGTTTACAATCATTATAAAATTCATCCACCATCAAAATACCGTGTTGGTGATCATGTACGCATCAGCAAGTACAAACATATTTTCGAAAAAGGATTTACCCCCAACTGGACAACTGAAATATTCAAAATCAACTCAATACAAAATACCTTTCCCACCACATACACTTTAGAAGATTATCAAGGAAATCCAATTAAAGGAGAATTCTATAATAAGAAGCTTTCCCGTACTCGCTATCCAAAGTCATACCTCGTTGAGAAAATTTTAAAAACTGTTGGAGATCGAGCGTTTGTCAAGTGGTTGGGCTTTTCAAATGAACATAATTCTTGGATTAAGAAAAATGAAATATTGTAATATTAAATAAAGAAATAAATAAAATAAATTGATTGAAAACCCATCTCATTTTTTGTTTTATATTTAGTTTTTTTATTTTTCTTTCGATATATATATTTATTTAATCGCCTCTATCCTAAATTTAGTAGGCTTTCCATCCGGCGACTCCTTCACTAATTGATATTCACCGCTGCCAAGTTCTGTCCTCTTCATCGTAAAAATCGTTTGCGAGCTTGTTTATGTAATTCGTTCACAAGCATTCGTTTTTCATCCATGTTATTTTAGCACCTCAAGGATATTTTTAATTTGTGATCTCAATGTTGATAGCTCCTCTCTAAGACGAATAGTCTCCAAGTGTATCCCGTTCTTTAATATTTTTTTGCTCGATGCTGCTAATATTTTTAGATTATAATTTAAATGTTGATAGCTCCTCTCTAAGGGGGATAATCTCCAAGGTCATAGGTAGCACCTCATATATATTTTTAATTTGTGATTTCAAAGCTGATAGCTCGCCTGTAATGCGAATAATCTCAAAGTTTAAACCTTTTTTCAATATGTTCTGCTCGTTTTTGATTTGTCTAAAAAGAAAAGCTTTGTTAACCGCATCCGTTTCTTCGAGCGGACTGCTGACGTTCTTAAGTCTTTTGTTTTGAAAATTAATATTTTTGTCTTTGTCGAGAGTAAAGCCAATCCATTTAGGCATATCCTTCCTTAATGCCTCCTTCTTATAGTTACTAAAGTGACCAAATTTGTCTACAGGCATAATCTCATTCGACTATATAATTATATCAGCTTCTCGTAACTCTTCAATAATCGATACAATTTCGTTATTATGATTAGTGTGTCCGGCTGCTTGTGATGCAATCAACAGTCTGAGACGATATACTAGCTCATTCGGATCATCCCAATATAAATAGTTTGTTTTATATGGATTTAATTTCATCAAACCGGCTCCTTTATGTTTAGAATCGTTCGCTAATGCTTTGCTCTTATTAACATTCAACAGTTTGCTTATAATTTTTTTATATTTATAGCCTCGTGAACCCTTTATCTGACCATCAGACTTATAATCTCGTCTGTATGCATTAGTTTTCAGCAATATATTTTTATAGATAACTAAATCAGTTTCATCATAATTTTGAGGTTTAATAACGAACAATAATTCGAATAGTCCTGGAGTGAGAGCCCAATTCTCATTGCCGATTTTAACTTTATCTTCACTTAACTTTAAAAGGCTATCACCAAACATCCATTCACCGCTATACTTATTTTTGTGTGTTCCATAGTTTGTATCCAATTTGTTTTTTCTTGCCAACTCCGTTAAATTCATTATGTTTGATGTATCATCATAATCATCATTATTGGCTTGTGAGAAATCGTGTTCAGAGAAAAATTCATCGTTTGACTCATCTTTTTCTAATCTTTTGGGAGTACTTGTTTCCTTCTTTATTAATGATTTATTAAACATATCATTATATTCAACATCATCATCATAGTCATCGACTTTTCTCAATCTTTTTTTATTCATATCATCATAGGGATCATCTTCTATCGATCTTTTTAACATCATGTTGGGAATAAATTTATCTGCATTATTCAAATTTCTATTGTAACGCTTCAATGGAACTTTCTTACTTTCGCTAATGAATTGTTTTAACGGCTGTGTTATAGGTTTAAATGTCTCCTCCAATTGATTTAGAGTATCTGCTTCGCCCATTTTTATGCTTTTAATTTTTTTTCTCAATTCTTTCCTCGTCTTTATCAACTCTGTCAACACTTTTTCAGACGTCATGATTTATTGCAATTTGATAATGAGGTATCAGCTAACAGGCAACAGCTAACAGGTATCAGCTAACAGGTATCAGGTAACAGCTAACAGATATCAGCTAACGGGTATCAGATCAGTTCTCGATCCAACAGTTTAAAAGGGTAGTGCTGTACTAATATATGCATATACTATTCAAACAGTTTTATATTGTTATGAATGTATTAAATTGCTTTCTATAACGCCCCTCATTCAATTCATCATCTTTATAAATCATTAGAAATCCAAATATATCCCTCCAACATTCTCGACATATTTCGTGAAATGTTTCCAAACTCATATCTGTTCCAACATGATCGCTATGATATTCCAAAGCGAATAATAAATATTTAGAGGACTATGACATTAATAAGTCTTCAGAGTATCTAATGTATTTGGATGCGAAGAATTTGTATGGCTGGGCAATGTCAAGTTATCTTCCATATGGTGGCTTTGAGTGGATTGATGATCAATCAAATGAATTTCTAAACTTTGATGTATACGAAATATATGACACATCGCCAACAGGATACATTTTGGAAGTTGATTTAGATTACCCCATCAGTCTCCACGATGAGCAAAACGATCTTCCATTTTGTCCACAATCCAAAAAAAATTGGAGGATCGAAATGTTTCAAACTCATTGCCGATTTGCATTGTAAAACAAGATATGCTATACACTATAGAAATCTGAAGCAATGTTTAGAATATGGCCTTATTTTAACGAAAGTACATAGAATATTAAAATTTAATCAATCGGATTGGTTGAAAAAGTATATAGATTTAAATACTTATCATAGAACTTTAGCAAAGAATGCATTTGAGAAAGATTTTTTTAATTTGATCAATAACGCAGTTTACGGCAAGACTATGGAAAACGTTGATAAGCGTAAAGATATTAAAATTGTTTCACAGTGGGAAACCACTTATAAGAAACTTTTAGGTGTTAGAGCGTTAACTGTAAAACCTAACTTTCATAGTATAACAAAGTTTTCTGAAAACTTGTTTGCTATACAATTAGATCGCGTTTCTAATCAATATAATAAACCAATGTATTTAGGATTTGTAGTGCTAGAATTATCCAAGTGGAAAATATATGATTTCCATTATAGATATATGAAAGCCAAATTTGGAGATAATATATCAATAAACTATATGAATACTTCTTCCTTTGTATACACAATTCGGTCATTAGACTTTTACAATGATATTCGTAATGATATCACCAAGGAGTTTGATACATCGGAATATCCCCAAGATAATGTTTTTAAATTTCCCTCCTTAAATAAAAAAAATTTAAATATTATGAAAGAATTTGTAGGCCTTCGATCCAAAATGTATTCAATTAATACTGAAAACTGCAAGGAATTTAAAAAATCTAAAGATGTAAAAAGGCGTGCGTTCATGGGGTCATTACAAACTTGATATGATAATTTGTATAGCCTCGATGATGATAAAATGTTTTTTCATCACAATATTATGTAACACTACCAATAATAATAATAATTCTAATAATGAAAATGATGTGAATAATGTTATTGATTCTAATTTTGCTAATGATTGTAATAACTCTAATTTAAGTTTAAATGATTCTGATAAACGGGCAAGTTTAGTAATATTTATAGTAATAGGAATAGTAAGAGTAATAGTAATAGAAATAGTTATAGTAATAAAAACATATATTCTGATATATGCGTCAGAAAATTCTAGATTATTCCAGAAAGTTCTAGATTAATATATTTTTGAATGAAATGATTAATCAACAAGACAAAATTTTTGGAAACCATAACATTTGTTTTTTGTAAACATAAAACCACAATAATATTTTTACGTAAGTAGCAATTGTTTAACCACAAAACAAAAATATTTTGAAAATTCTAGAATAATATAGAAAGTTCTAGATTATGAAATGATTAATCAACAAAACAAAATATTATGGAAAAAATATAAAATTATTTTGTTGCAGCTTTTAGGCGTTTTTAAATATAAAATAACGGTGTTATCAATTTGAAATTAATATACGCAGACAAAAAATAAATTAGAGTCCAGAGTCGGAGTTGCCATCAAATTGTTAAACGGGCAAGTTGATTGAATATTGTTATAAATTCCCCCATTATACGATTCTCCAAGGAGAGTGATGTAACCACCACCACATACTTAAATTTTTACGTGTTCTCTCGCCTCAAATTTGAAGTCTAAAATTCTCAAAAAATTGGACACACAACGAAAGTGTTCAATGTCTATGAGATTTCTTTTAAGACCCCCGTAACTAGGAGAGTAGAGTAGAGTAGAGTAGAGTAGAGTAGAGTAGAGTAGAGTAGAGTAGAGTAGAGTAGAGTAGAGTAGAGTAGAGTAGAGTAGAGTAGAGTAGAGTAGAGTAGAGTAGAGTAGAGTAGAGTAGAGTAGAGTAGAGTAGAGTAGAGTAGAGTAGAGTAAAGTAGAGTAGAGTAGAGTAGAGTAGAGTAGAGTAGAGAGTAGAGTAGAGTAGAGTAGAGTAGAGAGGAGAGTAGAGTAGAGTAGAGTAGAGTAGAGTAGAGTAGAGTAGAGTAGAGTAGAGTAGAGTAGAGTAGAGTAGAGTAGAGTAGAGTAGAGTAGAGTAGAGTAGAGTAGAGTAGAGTAGAGTAGAGTAGAGTAGAGTAGAGTAGAGTAGAGTAGAGTAGAGTAGAGTAGAGTAGAGTAGAGTAGAGTAGAGTAGAGTAGAGTAGAGTAGAGTAGAGTAGAGTAGAGTAGAGTAGAGTAGAGTAGAGTAGAGTAGAGTAGAGTAGAGTAGAGTAGAGTAGAGTAGAGTAGAGTAGAGTAGAGTAGAGTAGAGTAGAGTAGAGTAGAGTAGAGTAGAGTAGAGTAGAGTAGAGTAGAGTAGAGTAGAGTAGAGTAGAGTAGAGTAGAGTAGAGTAGAGTAGAGTAGAGTAGAGTAGAGTAGAGTAGAGTAGAGTAGAGTAGAGTAGAGTAGAGTAGAGTAGAGTAGAGTAGAGTAGAGTAGAGTAGAGTAGAGAGTAGAGAGTAGAGTAGAGTAGAGTAGAGTAGAGTAGAGAAGAGTAGAGAAGAGTGAAGAGTAGAGTAGAGTAGAGTAGAGTAGAGTAGAGTAGAGTAGAGTAGAGTAGAGTAGAGTAGAGTAGAGTAGAGTAGAGTAGAGTAGAGTAGAGTAGAGTAGAGTAGAGTAGAGTAGAGTAGAGTAGAGTAGAGTAGAGTAGAGTAGAGTAGAGTAGAGTAGAGTAGAGTAGAGTAGAGTAGAGTAGAGTAGAGTAGAGTAGAGTAGAGTAGAGTAGAGTAGAGTAGAGTAGAGTAGAGTAGAGTAGAGTAGAGTAGAGTAGAGTAGAGTAGAGTAGAGTAGAGTAGAGTAGAGTAGAGTAGAGTAGAGTAGAGTAGAGTAGAGTAGAGTAGAGTAGAGTAGAGTAGAGTAGAGTAGAGTAGAGTAGAGTAGAGTAGAGTAGAGTAGAGTAGAGTAGAGTAGAGTAGAGTAGAGTAGAGTAGAGTAGAGTAGAGTAGAGTAGAGTAGAGTAGAGTAGAGTAGAGAAGAGAAGAGTAGAGAGTAGAGTAGAGTAGAGAGGAGAGTAGAGTAGAGTAGAGTAGAGTAGAGTAGAGTAGAGTAGAGTAGAGTAGAGTAGAGTAGAGTAGAGTAGAGTAGAGTAGAGTAGAGTAGAGTAGAGTAGAGTAGAGTAGAGTAGAGTAGAGTAGAGTAGAGTAGAGTAGAGTAGAGTAGAGAGGAGAGTAGAGTAGAGTAGAAAGTAGAGTAGAGGAGAGGAGATTTGAATTGAATTGGGGGTGGTGGGAAAGGGAAAAAGAGGGGGGTGGTGGGAAAAAAGTGTATGTGAGGAGGAAAAATATAAAATTATTTTGTTGCAGCTTTTAGGCGTTTTTAAATATCAAATAACGGTCTTATCAATTTGAAATTAATATACCCAACAAAAAACAAACTAGAGTCCAGAGTCGGCGCTGACACCACCCGACATAATTGGATCTGCCACAGAGACAGAGTTGCCACTAATCACCGTAAGATGGCGCAACCATCCTACCTAGCATAGACACAAACCAACTGCGGTTTTACGCGATTTTCAGATATGGCAACACTGGTCTTTTTGGTCCCCCATTTCATTTCACGCATTTGCTCCGATCTGGCAACACTGGTCTTTTTGGTCCCATCCTCAAAGAAAGAAGTTCAAAGGTGTCAAATCACATGATCGTGGCGGCCAGTTAACATTGCCACGACGTCAGAGAACACGGCTATTGAATTTCTCTCGCAAGAGAGCCATTGTTTTGTTGGCTGTACGGCAAGTGGCTCAAACATGTTGCAACCACATATCGTCCAAGTCTATATTCTCAATTTCTAGCCACAAGAAATCCGTTATCATCTCGTGATAGCGAACACCAATCACGTTAACTGCTTGGCCGACCTCATTTTCGAAGAAGTACGGTCCGATGGCAGAACGAACTGGGCGAACATGCCCAGGTGTTGCCACATGCATTTTGAATTAAAGGATTATTTTCGTAAAAGTCTTTAACAATCATAACGTGCTGCTTAATTGTGTACCCCTTCATGGTTAAATTTGTCAAACACTGAAACAAAGAAATGTGAGATAAAGTTGGGCAAAAACCTTGACGTTAAGTTATGACTCATAATTGACATCGTGCATTATGATTAGACCACTCTCTACTTATAAAAGGTTGTTTTTTCAGACTGTGATTTTCAAGAAAAAAAAAACGCATATAAAGTAATTTAGTGTATAAGTACTTATAAAGGGTGTCCCAAGAAGAACGCAATTTTTAAATCTGGCAACATTCGAAGTGTCATTGTTTGACATTTGAACAATTGTTATTGTTTGTTAGTAGAAGGTACGAGGTTAGTAAAAATGGAGCGCTACACGAATTCGGGAGTTCGGTAATTGGGTATTGGAGAGACAACATGAAAATGCTGATTTTGCCGATATAATCATCTTCAGTGACGAGGCCCATTTTCATCATGATGGCTTCGTCAATAGGCAGAATTGTCGCATTTGGGGTGCGGAAAATCCTCGAGTGATTCACGAGAAGCAAATGCATCCTCAACGTGTCACTGTGTGGTGTGGTTTTTGCGCTGGAGGAATCATTGGACCTTTTTTTTATGAAAATGAGGCAGGTCAAGCGCAAACAATGGTGTTTGGTATCGTGAAATGATAACCAGTTTTTTCTTGCCTAGAATTGAAGAAATGAATATGGAGGGCATGTGGTTCCAACAAGACGGCGCCACATGTCATACAGCCAGAGAAACAATTCAATTGCTGCATCAGTCATTTCCCGGTCGTGTTATTTCGCGTTTTGGAGATCAGAATTGGCCGTCTAGATCGCGCGATTTAACACCATTAGATTTTTTTCTTTGGGGTTTTTTGAAGTCGATGGTTTACGCGAATAAGCCGACGACGACTCAAGCCTTAAAAGACAAAATTGGACGCTGCATTAATGAAATACCGCAGCATTCATGCAAAACGGTCATTGAAAATTTCATTAAAAGTTCGCGTGCATGCCAGCAAAGCCGCGGCGGCCATCTGCACGATATATTGTTCCATACATAACCTCATTCTGTCTACTTTACGATATAATAAAGTTTCACGACTTTTTCTTAAATATCTGTGTTTTATTTAAAATTTAAAAATTGCGCTCTTCTTAGGACACCCTTTATAATATAATTTAATTAATGAATTTAGCTTAAATATAAAGATAAGAAATTGCCATTACTTTTTAAAAATGATTTCGGGCAGTGGCTGCCGTGGCTGACTCGTATAAAATCCAGCCGTGAGGCCCAATTTTCGAACACTTTTTGCAACATTTGGGCCGTATATCAGCAATAACGCGCCGGATATTCTCTTCCAAGGCTTCAATAGGATCTGCGTAGACAAGCGACTTCGCATAACCGCACAAAAAATTAAATCGCACGATCTTTGAGGCCACGCCACAGGCACATGACGCGAGATAATGCGCTCACCAAAAGTTTCCCACAATTAACTGATTCTTTCGTTGGGATGTAGCGCCGTCTTGTTGGAACCAAAGTTCGTCCACATCAACACTCTCCAATTCAGGCATAAAAAATCAAAGCTCTATAGCGTTCCCCATTGATTGTAACATTATGGCCGGCTTCTCTTTTGAAGAAATATACACGCAGAGAAAAGATATGATTACTTTATGGTCACGGCAACAATAGTATGTTCTCTGCAGTACAAGTATGGTCGTCGCAACCATAGTATTGTTTCTTTGAATTTTATTTTGATAATAGTATGATTGCGGCAATATTAATATTGTTGAAATGTAACAATAGTATTTTTGCCAAATTTTAAAATGAAAATATGGCTGTAGCAACAATATAAAAATGGTTGGTGCGAAAAACTATTGTTTTTTTGAGTTTTATGTTAACAATAATATGATTACGGCAATCATACCGACAAAATTTATATTTGTCGGTAATGTATCTCTCATGCACTGCAACCAGTAGTTTGATTGCGACGAACATACTTTAATTGCAACGAACATTCTATTGTTGGCTTAACCATATAGCAACCATATCTTTCGACAATAAAAAAAGTTATTAAAAGTGTAATTTTTTCCAAGGAAATTTTAGTGCCTTAAAAAATTTTCTTCCCCTACTTCGATTTTGCTTATATGCATTCCCAAAATAGCTTATTACCAGCCATTATTATGCAAAGTTTTAGGGTCCAAGGTTAATTCGGTTGACTGTCATCATGCTTTCAATGGACAGACGGACGTCTTACGACGATCTTTATTAGAGTGACGAAAAATCCGGGGTTTTCAGCAAACCGTAATTTCGGTTTTTTTTTTCAAAAATGTGTTTTAAAAAAAACCACTGGTAGTAGCGGGCATTTCGGCTTGTTACCTAATAAGAATTAAAGTAACAGCGCCCTGGAACAGCTCAAAATTTACCCAGATTTTAAAAATAGGGTCATATTTTAGTGTGTGCTTTTGGCAGCCATAAGCCATGTTCAAATTCGTTAGATTTTCGAATAAAGGGACAGTCACCCAAATTTAGACAAACTGCAAAAATAATTTTATTCCTAAATAGCGCTTATTTTTGGCTGGTCCTAAAAACTAATGTCATATATTTATGTATGGATTCATTAATTGTGAGTACATGTTGAACCGCTTTAAATTGGCACGAAAATCCGGCTGGCATCAAAATCTCCACGCCTGTAAACATATCGTCAATGCTTTGACTAATGCAACAATCTGGTGACGTCAAAGATCTTCAGTTCAAATATTAATTTTATCAAAATCAATAAAAATTTGTTGGTTCATGGGTCTTTTACCAATTCAATGGAAGTTTGAACAGTGTGAGCCCTCTTGAACTTATGTATCACCATTCCCAAAAGCTACATCAGCCAGAACGATTCAACACTGTGCTCGAAACAATCTCATAAGCAATAAAATTGGGAAAATTTTGATTACGAGGGCTGCTATATATATTTCTGGCGCCGTCTGTCATTTCCATTGGAAAGTTTGACATTTTTTAGTATAAACGTACTTAGAACGTTTTGACGTACGACCATCATTTGTGTTGTTACAGTGACTTGAAAAAATCAATTTGGAAAAAAATGGAATTAACTCGTGAACATTTTCGTGCGATCATTTTTCACAAATTTCGTCGTGGATTATCACGACAAGAGTGCATCGGTGAACTTAAATCTTTGTATGGCGATGAAGCACTATCCTATAGCACTGTGAAAAACTGGTTTAATGAATTCAATCGTGGCCGACGCACATAGATAGGTTTTTAGGTTTTATGCGGCCAAAATTATTTTAATTGCTATAACTGTTCTAAATGACATAATTGATAATAAAAAACCACTTTCTGTTGAAATTTTAAATATTTATTAAAGAAAATATCATATTTATGAAAAAAAATTCAAAAACCTAACTTCACAGACATAATAAAATATATTTCATAAATGTAAATTTTAAACGTTAGTGACTAATGAATTGACGTATCCATTCGACAGTCTGTTAATCCAGATCCTCATCGTGCGAGGATTCTGATGAAGCGGAGTCTGGTTTGGTGGGTAAAAGCATATCTAAAGTCTCCGGAGAAAAGGATTTAGACATTTTTTCCCCCTTCTTTGTTTTATACTAATACTGCTAATGAGCGGATCAGAGCTCAATAATAGTCTATTATAGATGTCGCGGTTACACTGCTCGCGGGAAAATTTTCTTGCGTAATTTTCTTTGTACATGCGAAAGTGCTTATTTTGGGCCCTCTTGGGCCTCCTCCGACAATTGACCTATTGGGAGAAGTGAATTCTCTATTATGGCAGCACCATGTATGAGCACTTTGTGCAAAGTAGGGGTCATCGGGTGCCAAAAATAATGCTGCACGTATAATTTGGCGGTGTCTAGTGCATACTCATCAAATTTCTTGACGTCAATAATGTAGCCACTTGAAATCGTTTCTAAAATGACTTTCAGTCTGTAAATTAAATCGAAGTTCACTCCAGTTATGTCGGAGGCCAATTGGGGGTTCTCGAAGAATCTACGGCTGGTGTTTCCATCATTTGTATTCCCATAGTTGGACTTGGGCATGTCAATGAGTAACCCGGTTTCAATTTTAAATCTGTTTTGGATTTTTTGTTTAGCGGCCAATTCCAAGTCTTTTTCTTCAGTCGTTTTTTTTCTGCCTGTATTTTTGAACTTTTAGTTTATAGGCCAAGTGCAAAACACTCTGCATAATTCTGATTCTGGCATGTAGCACAGATATTCCGAAGTCTAAAGCTTCAGGACTTACATCATATTTTTTGCTTAGATTGTTAAAATCTTTTGAAGTGGCTTTACAAATAAAGCATTGACTGGTAGACTTATAGCCTTTTCACATTTACTGTGTTTCAGGTGAAACGCCGGCGTTTCGCTCTCTTGAAATCGTTTGAAACCATGGTGTTCACATTATGCTTTTTTAAACTACTGTGGTTTCATGTGACATTTCTCATTTCTCTTTTGTGTTTTCTGTACTGAGTGTAAACAAAACAAACAAACAAAGATAACATAATATTAAAAAATGAATTTAATTTGTACAATATTAGAGTTTATATCATTGTATGACTGCGCTGTAATTATTAAAAAAGAAAAATTTTAATTTATAGTCATAGATCCCATTGCAATAAGTACTTACCACCACAAAGCAAACTAGAAATGTAAACAAACAGATGTTTTTTCCCTCATTTTTCTGACATTTGCTTTGAACCAGCAATGGAAATTTTTTCATTTTACTGCTTTTTTTAACTACTATTGGAGTACAACACTGGGCTCTCTCTCATTTTTACTGTGGTTTCAAACAAACTACAGCAAAAAGAGCATAATGCTTTTGTATGGAAATTTAAGTGTGTTTCGCGGAATTCATCGAAAGAGACTGAAACGCCGGCGTTTCAGCTGAAACGCAGTAAATGTGAAAAGGCTATTAGTGTCGGTTGCAGCATTGCAAACCTTGCCATCAATCATAGTCATCTTGAAAATGTTCTTGTAGGTAAATTTATTTCCATTTATTTCGATTTCGGTAGGAGCCAAATTCTTTACCGATTCATCAACGTAACTGATTTCTTCTTTGGTCACATCATTGTTTTCTTTCAAAAATCTGAATCTTATAGGCCGGCAAAACCGGGGGGATGATGGAGAAGGATTCTCCCAAATAACTTTTTTGTTACCCTTGCTACAAAGTATTTGTAAAGGGACAAATGAGCTCAAAAATATGTTGGCGTCCGAATCACCAGGATTTTCAAACTTTTGTTTATATCTGGCTTGCTGGGAGCCATCACATCCCCATTTATTTATAATAGTTAAATTCTGTCTATCTTCTTCACTAATAGTTAAAAGTACTTCCTCTAAGTACATTGAAAGGCGCATAAGAGTTATGTCAATAAGACTTTGCAAAGTACTTTCTGCATACAGACTCGTCACTTTTATGTGTTGTTCAGGTGGATAGCATTCTTTTTTGGCCTCTAATAATATGTCGTAGCAAGGATAAAGCGACTTATTTGTCTTACATATGATTTCATATTGCTGTCGTGTAAGGTCGGCCTCTATAAACATTGCCAATGCTTCTTGAGGTGTTAATTTATTGTGTTTGTCGGGTTCACTCGATGACTTGTAGGCATTTCTGTATTTTTCAGCACTTGTTGGCGATTTTGTGATTTCCTTAAGGATTTCTGATGCATTTCGAAGTCCCTTAGCTCTCAAAGTTGACTGAGCAGCATGAATGATAATAGAATCGTCTACGGCCGAGCGAACCACTTCAGTTTTGCGACGCTTGCTTCTCTCACTTGACTCTTCAAATGATTTTGAAGGGCGGCCTGGGCGATTTTGGGCTTGGATTGGTATTTCAAACGTCCCATTTAACCATGACTGGTTTGATTTTAAGAAATCATCTTCTTTTCTTTGTGCTTTGTGCCATTTTTTCTTTATGGCAGTCTTGAAGTAAGCAATATTTCGCTTCAGTTTTTTTATATTTTCCTCTGTGTCACCATAAGAAGAAAACAGGCAATTTTCTAAATAGGCCAATTTTTCATCCATAGTTATTAAATTCTGGCTTTGTATTTTATCGTAGAGAGATTGACGGGTGACTAATTTTGTTCCGGATAAACCAGCATAACCTACGACGAAAAAGAAAAAAAAAATTTTTTGGAACATTTTTCAACATAACTTCTTTTACCCTACCTGCACCTACCTGCAGCTGATTTTTATCAGAATCATAAGAAAATAGTATTAAGTGTTATAATAAATAAAAATTTTGCGGCGATAGGAAGCGATAATATAACTAAATTACTTTTGAATTGAAAACTCAAGAATATTTTTTCAAGAAAACGTAATATGTTTAGAAGCTTTAAAATAACGGGTTTTTTATTATACTAAGTTGACAATTTCTATAATAAATAATTGTATTTACCTGAAGCACTTGAATCAATATTGTTTACTTTGGTAACTGTCTTCGAATAAAAAAATATTGACGACTTTAAAATATCACTTTAAAAGCGTAAAGAGCGAAAGCGCGCGCTTAGCGGGAGACTTACAAGTTCCGACTACCTCCGCAAGCACCCCTCGCGGGTATCGAAGCCGAGAAGACCGGTTTATTATCGCCTGTTCTATTGTTAACCTAAAAAGATATAACATTTTGTATTTGTAACTAGTTTAAAATCTTCAATTTTGGCCGCATAATTAAGCAAAATCTATGTTAGTGCGACGCTCGCTTAAATACGTGAAGGTCGTCCAAAAACTGCCCTTGTGCCATAGAATATTGATGCCGTGCGTGAACTGATAATGCAAGATCGGCATGCGACATATCGTGAGATAGAGGCATCCTTGGACATTTCTTCCACCAGCACACATCCGATATTGTATGAACACCTGGTTTGTTCTCGTTGGATCCCGCATAATTTGGCAATGGCTCAAAAAAGGCTCTTGTCGATTGGTGCAAAGAAATTTTGAAAAAATACGTTCGCGGTGCTTCAAAAGACGTTTATAAGATCGTCACAGGTGACGAACAATGGATCTATGCGTATGAGCCTGAAAGAAAACAGCAATCGACCGTGTGGGTCTTCGATGAAGAGCAAAATCCAACGAAAGTTGTTCGTGGAAGAAGCACTTCAAACCAAATGGTCGCCTGTTTCTTCGGCAAAACTGGTCATGTGGCGACTGTTCCACTTGAGTAACGTAGGAGGTCAATTCTGAGTGGAACACCACAATTTGAAGACGAATCATTTTGCACCGTGAAAATGCGAGCTCTCACACATCGGCTGAAACCAGCGCCTTTTTGACATGCCAAAACGTCGAATTGAGGGGTCATCGGCCTTACAGCCCTGACTTGACTTCTCTTTATTCCCGCACATCAAGAAAAAATGCGTGGTCAACGATTTTCGTCGCCAAAAGATGTTGTTGAAGCGTTCAAAAACCATGTTTTGGAGGTGTCTCAATCGGAGTGGAAAAAGTGCTTCGACAATTGGTTTGAGCGCATGCAAAAGTGTATAAATCATGCTGAAGAATACTTTGAAAAACAATAATACCTTTTTTAATGATAAATATTCGCATTTTCATTATTAGGCCAGAAATATATATAACAACCCCCGCATTCCGTCAAGAGAATTAACCAACTAAGGTGTTGGTTCGGTCTTATTTATGCAAAGCACTTTGATCACATTGCCGTCTTCGTCTCAATTTGCGATGGAATGCACCGTACATAGGACGATTTGGCACTAACATTAACTGCATAAGGCAAAACTGTTCTTTCGATATCAACAACTGATTTCCGACCTCTAGTTTGTATTTTAATATTTCTCTCCGATTTATAATTTTTTCTCCTTGGTATCCCACACAAAATATATTTATTCCCTAAATTTTCCGGCATTTTTTAGTTGATTGGCTACAATTTTACAAACGTCATAAACAAATTTATATTCAATTAAGAGATTTATTTTGTGAATTTGTTTTAAATCGTATTATACTAAATACCAAAATTTTAATACATTGAAGGCAGCGCCACCTATCGGGACCAAACTTTAGAAATACAGCCGACGGGCGGACAAGCAAATATCGTTTAATCAAACCAACTGGCGATTCTATGTCGATCGATACACATAAAGTTGAGTCTAGCTTAAATATTTTTGATATTCACGTACGAGGGTTGCTATTTATATTTCGGGTCCGGCAATAAAAACACAATAATTTATCATTGGAAATGGGTTTATTGTTTTTCAAGATATTCTCCTTTAACATCAATACACTTTTCCATGAGCACAAACCAATTTTCGAAGCACTTTTTCCACTCCGATTGAGACATCCTAAAAGATGCTTTTTGAACGCTTAAACAGCTGCTTCGGGCGATGAAAAACGTTGACCACGCATTTTTTCTTGATGCTAGGGAATAAGAAAAAGTCATTGGGTGCCAAATCAGGACTGTACAGTGGATGACCCATCAATTCGACATCTTGAGTGGTCAAGTAGCTCATCGTTTCAGCTGATGTGTGAGAGCTCGCTTATCGTGATGCAAAATAGTGCGTCTTCAATTATTATCTTTCCTCAATTCTTCGAACACTGTTGGCAAACAGATGGTTGTATACTAGTACCACTCAGAATTGACCGTCCTACGTTCCGCTAAAGGCACTGTGGCAACATGGCTGGTTATACCGAAAACAAACGCAGTTATTTGCTTCGATGCATTTCTTCCACGAACAACTTTTGTTGGATTTGGCTCGTCTTGAAAGACCCATACGGTCGATTGCTGTTTTGTTTCGGGTTCATATGCACAGATCCATGATTCGTCACCTGTGACAATGTCTTTGAGCTACCGCAGTTATACTTTTTCAACATCTGTTTGCGCCCATCCATACGAGCCTTTCTTAGAGCATTCGTCAAATTATGTGGGATACAACGTGAGTAATTTTTTTCACTACCAAATGAACATGCAATATTTTATTGATGCTTGTCATACTTATAACCAAGGATGCCTCAATCACACGGTATGTCACAAGGCGATCTTGCCTAATCAGTTCACGCACAGCATCGATGGTTTCTGGCAACGTGACTGAACTCTTGGTGAGACTGAACTCTTGGTACCAGCGATGAACACTGATTTTTGTTGGTGCTTCATCGCCAAAAGTCGAAAGAAGTCGATTTTAACACTCTTGTCTTGATAGCCCACGTCGAAAATCGTAATAAATCATTGCACGAAAATGTTCACGGGATAATTCCGTTTTTTGACTGAGATGAATTTTTCAACACACTGTAAACCAAACAATTAAATGACAAAACGTTCTGAGTGAAGTTATGCTAAACAAATGTCAAAGTTTCCAATGGAAGTTCCAGTTTGCATCTGGAAACACTAGTATTGTCAGGACCCGAAATATAGGGTGATCCATCTAGAGGTATTTTTTCGGAGAAAAAAAGATATAAAAATTCAAATCAAGTGTGGAATCTTTTTTGGTAATTTGAAAGGACATTTTATTGCATTTATTTTTTGAATATAATTTCCTTCAAATGTTGGCCGCAACTACGCCTCAGGGTTTCCATTCTGAGGGCCCATTTTGGATGACTCTTTCGAGCATTTCGACCGGTATGGCTTTAATGAGACGCGTAATGTTGGCTTCCAAAGCCTGAATCGTAGCTGGTTTGTCAGCATAGACTTTGGACTTTACGTAACCCCAAAGAAAAATGTCTAAAAGTGTGATATCACTCGATCTAGGCGGCCAACTCACCTGTCCAAAACGTGAAATTAGCTGCTTTTCGAAATGACCTCTTAATAGATCCATTGTTTGAGCAGCTGTATGGCAAGTGGCACCGTCGTGTTGAAAGCAAGTGTCGTCAATTTCAGGTAGCATAAAGATCGATATCATGGCACGATAGCGAGCACCATTCACGGTTGCGTTCCGGACATCATCAATTGTGAAAAAATATGTACCAATGATTCCACCAGCATATAAACCGCACCAAAACGTGGTTTTCTCTGGGTACAATGGCACCTCTTGAACGTTTTCTTGTTGCTATTCAGCCTAAATGCGGCAACATCGTTTATTGACTTTGCCGTTGAGCCAGAAATTGGCCTCATCACTGAACAACATTTTGGTCGAAAACAGCGGATCTTCCCTTTTTCACCGAACGCTCATTTCCATAATACAGTGACCAATATTTAAAGGAAATTATGTTCAAAAAATAAATGCAATAAAATGTCCTTTCAAGTTACCGATAAAGATTCCACACTTGATTTGAACTTTTATATTTTGTTATGTTCTGAAAAAATACCTCTAGATGATAACCCTACATAAATAGCAACCCTCGTATTTTGTACTTAAATTATTATGAATTGTCTTTGCTTTTACATACCACAACCAAAATTCAACAGCAAAAAACCGATTACGGAAATGTCTGGATTTAGTTTTGGACATAAAAACCGGAATGCCGGTTTTCGGTTTTGAATACTCGTACTTAAATCTATATATTATTGATCTACCCTTCGGTGGAGGGTATAACAGCTTAAAATTTCAATAATAGCCACAATTAGCTTAGGACGAGTCATCCTTAAAAATATTCGAGTATATTTCGAAACTCACGTGTTGGCATCATTTAAATTTCCCTTTCCTTTTCATTACGGATGCTTTAATTTATTGCTAAGCAACGCCAGATGTCAGTCGGTGTTATGGCAGTGTATCCTATCCTTACTACACACACATTCCACCCACATACACCCGCACGAATCGACATACACACTCACTCACACACACACACAAGCATAGATACAAACGCACACAAAGAGAAATGAAATAACCCGTAACCCAAAATAAAATGTCAAAATAGTGCGAAGAAAGCAAGAATAAAAGTAGAGATATAGAACAGAAAAAAGGAAGACACTGGAAAGTTTACACAAAGGAAGAAAGAACACAATTAACAACAACAAAACAACTTGGAGAATAAATTTCTAAAAGCTGGTGCTCTGGCTCTCTTAATCTGTATCTCTCATGAAAAGGCACACATACACACTGGAAGATGCTCTCTGGTAAAGCATTTAATGACTGTTGAATGTGCGAGGGGGATGAAATACCCACGGTTGAGCGAGGCAAGGGTGGTGGGCGTTGTTAGGGGTAAGCATTTAACAATGCTCACTGGATGTGTGGAGACTAGATGTTCGAGATGCTTGCCGAGAGAGAGAGAGCGAAATGGAAATCCAGAGAGAGAGAGCGAAAGTGCGTTTGGAAGTTCTCCGGTAGGATGTGTGAAAATTTCGCCAAAGTCTTCTACACACAGATGCCTGACAACAAATCAGTCGCTGATAGCAGCCTCACATAGACGGGTCAACACCAATAAAGGAAAACAGATAAAGCAACCGACGTCAAGCGTGTCAGGGTACGGTCGTAACGAGGAAAAATCTCCCAGAAAAGCAAAGAAAAAAATTGAAAATACTTAAAAAATGCTAGGGAGAGAAAAACGAAAGAAATAAAATATATCGGGAAAAAGTGAAAGTTTATTTCAAAAAAAAGTGTGCTGATTACAAGGAAAATTTGCCAGAAAACAGCTTAAAGTAGGCTACACAAAATATCGAAATATTTATTTCAAGCGTGAACTAGAGTTTGTGTACGTGCGTGTTTGTGTACCAGTGTGATTGTGTGTGTGTTTGTACGCATGTATGTGTAAGTGCGTTCACAAACGTTTCGAATGTTTAAGGTTATTGTTATGTATAGCAAAGTGGCGGCTGCTGAGTCTGTGACGTAAAAATAAAACAAAAACCAGCAACAACACCAGCACTCACCACCACCATCACGACCATCGTCATCGTCACCAACCAACGCCATCTCCTCTTCATTGCCAGCATCATCATCATCATTACAGCCAACGAAGTTTTCAATACAAGTCCAAGTAGAACACACCAACACCATTACCAGCAACAAAATAGTGATGAACAACAAAACATTGCCCAGAGTTCATTCAATTACGGCAATTATACGTGTTAAGTTTCGTATTCTAACACATCCATATACAGCGATTTAAACAAAAAAGTGAAGCATACTTTCGATTGTTACGCAAAATTGTAGCACTCTTTTCGGCTAGAGTCTGTGCCAAGTGTAAACGAACAACAAACGTTAAACAAAATCAAACCAATTTTCGATACGCTGTTTAAAATGTCCTCTGTGTCGGTTAAATAATCAATGTGTGTTCCAGAGCAAAAACTAATAAAAAAAACGATGTTGACCAAACACGTGCATGATTTTAGGTGAAAGAAATTTCCCAAAGCAAAGCATACCTTAGGGCTGAGGGCTAACTAAAGCAAACCCACAAAAACTAAAGCATATCGTGTAGGATTAATTGCAAAAAGTACGACACGGGCACTGAAAAGTTTTGCTAAAACCGTTGTATGAAAAATCTTAAAATCTCGGTGTTCATTAAATGAAAATCAAATAAAAGCCAAAGTAAACTTTAAGCAAAATAAAAAACTCCAAAGAGAATTAAAGTCACGACTTGCAAAAGTAAATAAAAGTAAAAGAACGAAGGCAGAAAATGTGTGATTAGGCGCAGCTAACAGAATAAGAAAGAGAAAAGAAAACTAAATCCTGAATTAGTTCAATGTAAATAAAACAAAGCATACTTTAAGGCTGCCCTAAAAGAAAAAAAAAAGAAAATAAAAAACCAAACGAAACAAGCAAAGATTTGAAGAATACTTAAGGGCTTTGTGCAAAACCTGCCGCAGAAAGTGAAATGAAACAAGATAAATAAAATTGCCATGAATAAAGGGAATATAAAGAAAATCCAGAGCATACTTTAAGGCTGCATGGAGAACAAAGGAAACAAAGGCAAAGTCCTTTTAGACGACGGTGGTTCTTTGCCAACAACAAGAAAAATAAAAAAATGATCAACTGGTGATAAAGAAAATACATATAATCGAAACACGAGTTCAATATTTGAATGTTGCCTGAAGGGCGACCGTCTATGTTTTAATTAAAGGTGCGTATATTAAAAAAAAAATCAAAGTAATTTAATCTAAACAAGTTAAATTTAAATTTATTAACATTTTGGTTAATATTAATAAAAATTAACAGAAGGGCTTAAATTGAGATTGCCTATATAAAATAAAACTTCTTAAAACTTATTGAAAGTGTTTTTTGGGCAATTTGAAACATTCTGTATGTGTCCCACCAGATCATATTTTAGAACACACAAATAAGGGAGCTGTGCGCGATGTATATCTTATATTAACTGAACAGGACCTTCCTTTAAACAATAAAAAAAGATTTGTAAAAAATCTTTTACATATCTAAAAGTTTAATCTCTTACTCTCAAAGACGTCTGCAGTTAGAAGGTAGAAAATTCGTCGCCTAATAATGTTAAGATATTCATTTGAGTGGCGGCCCAAAAATAGATGCAATCATAAATTCAGAATTTGAGTTTTTTGTTTCCTAGAGAAGCTATGAAAGTAAAATAATTTATATATCCAATAAAATCTAGAACTATTAAAACCAGACAGATTTTTTCGATAAAAAAAATAAATAATCGTCGGACTATCATCGAAGAATACCAAATTGACACAAAGACCTCCAAATATTCGCTTGCAAGGTCCGATTAACTAGCATTTAATGGAACTTGACAAGCGGCTTTGTCTTCGCTTCTAACTTTGGGTCGCAGAGTTTCGCAACACGATTTGGCTTTAAAAAACATGTTTTTTACGTTTTAAAGTTGGAAGTCGGTTGCAACTACAAAAATTCGGGACTATCATCGGAAAATATCTGTGCCAACACTTTAAAACATCATAAGTCGTCTTTAGTGTTTATTGTTTTTATTATACCCCTTGCTTAGAATTATATATCGCTTTCATGCTACTTTGATCTAACCGCCATTTGAAATAAGTATTTGAGAAAATCAAATTGAAATTTAATTATTTTTTATATCAGGTGATTATTCTAAAGTTATTTTTCAAAATAAAAAAAAAATTCAAAAAATCAACTGAAATTTAAAATATTTGTGGTGCTTTCAAAAAGACATTTACCAGTTATTTTTTGAATATAATTTCCTTTAAATGTTGGCCGCAACTACGCTTCAGGGTGTCTATTCTGGTGGTCCAAATTTGGATGACTTGTTCGAGCTTTTCGACCGGTATAACGTTAATGACACGCATAATGTTGCCATCCAAAACCTGAATCGAAGCTGGTTTATCAGCATAGACTTTGGCCTTTACGTAGCCCCAAAAAAGTCTAAAGGTGTGATATAACACAATCTAGGCGGCCAACTTACCGGTTCAAAACGTGAAATTAACTTTGAAATGACCTCTTAATAGATCCATTGTTTGAGCAAATGTAAGGCAAGTGGCAACGCCCTGTTAAACCAAATGTCGTCAAGATTACGGGCTTCAATTTCAGGAAGCAAACAGTCCGATATCAAGGCGAGCTCCATTAACGGTTACGTTCCGACCATATCATTTTTGAAAAAATATGTACCGATTATTTCACCAGCCCATAAACCGCACCGGACCGTGGTTTTCTCTGGGTATAATGGCACCTTTTGAACCTCTTGTGGTTGCTCTTGAGCCAAAATGCGGCAATTATATTTATTAAGCCAGAAATGTGCATTATCACTGACATAATTGTGGTCGAAAATTTTTAACTATTAAAAAAATATTTTGGTTCTCTTTAAGTATATATGGCCTAGGCAACACTAAGTATTGCCTAGCGCCATCTGACATTTGAAAGTTTGACACTTTTTAGCATAAACGTACTCAGAACGTTTTGACGTACGACCATCATTTGTGTTGTTTACAGCAACTTGAAAAAAACAATTTAGCAAAAAAATGGAATTAACTCGTGAACATTTTCGTGCGATAATTTTTCACAACTTTCGAGTGGATTATCACGACAAGAATGCATCGATGAACTTAAATCTTTGTATGGCGATGGAGCAGCATCCCATAGCACTGTGAAAAACTGGTTTAATGAATTCAATCGTGGCCGACGCTCGCTCAAAGACGAAGGTCGTCCAAAAACGGCCGTTGTGCCAGAGAACATTGATGCCGTGCGTGAACTAATAATGCAAGATCGTCATGTGACAAATCGTGAGATTGAACCAACTTTGGACATTTCTTCCACCAGCATACATTCGATATTGTATGAACACCTGGTTTGTTCTCGTTGAATCCCGCACAATTTGACAATCGCTAATAAAAAGGCTCGTGTCGATTGGTGCAAAGAAATTTTGAACAAAATACGATTGCGTTGCTTCAAAAGACGTTTATAAGATCGTCACAGGTGACGAATCATGTATCTATGCATATGAGCCCGAAACAAAACAGCAATCCAACGAAAGTTGTTCGTGGACGAAGCACCTCGAAGCAAATGGTCGCCTGTTTCTTCGGCACTGGTCATAAGGCGACTATTCAGCTTGTCGCTCAATACGGTCAATTCTGATTGGTACACCACAATTTGTTTGCCTGGAGTCTTCGAGAACTTCGAAAAACAAACAAGAGAAGACTAATCATAGTGCACCATGACAATGCGAGCTCTCACACATCGGCTCAAACCAGCGCCTTTTTGAGCGGTCAAAACGTCGAATTGATGGGTCATCCGCCATACAACCCAGACTTGGCACCCAATGACTTATTTTTATTCCCGCTCAACAAGATAAAAACGCGTGATCAACGATTTTCGTTGCCAGAAGCTTTCAAAAACCATGTTTTAAAGGTGTCTCAATTGGAGTGGAAAAAGTGCCTCGACAATTGGTTTGAGCGCATGCAAAAGTGTATAAATCATGCTGGGAAATACTTTGAAAAACAATAAAAACAATTTTTGATGATAAATATTCACATTTTAATTACTAGGCCAGTTATATATAGCAGCTCTCGTATATAAAAGTTAAAATTGTGATTATTGTTTTCGATTTTAACATTTTACTTCAAACAGAAAAGGATGTCAACCCTCCAACCCTTTTTTTAATTAACATATAAAGTAAGAATTTTAAAGGCTCGGGCCCACTTAAACTTTTTTTCTCACGCTGCGTATTTTTCTACTTTCCGTATTCTATAAACCATTGAAATAAGTGACAAAAAAATTAAATCTATTCTCTATGCCGACACTGCAATATCAAAAACTTTTTGAAAGTTTTCACATGCTTTGATTGGAAATGTAGGAACACTGCGTAAAGAAAAAAATGATTCAGTGTGCCCGAGCCTTAATTAATATTTATTTCTCAAATAAATTCAATTGAATAAAGTCTTTCTAAAATTTTTTTGATATATATATATAAAATATATATAATATATATATGATATATATAAATAAAAAATATAAATTGTGTAAATTTTCTTGGATTTTAAAATTTTACTTCTAAAAAAAGAAATGTCAATAATGTCCTTAATTTTTGTTTTTAAGTGGCATATAAAGTTAGAAGATTAATTAGTATTTGTTTTTTCAACTGTTTATTTTGGAAGTTGCAAATAAAACTTTATTTTTAAAAGGGCATTGTTGACATCTTTAGAGTATAAAATAAAAATCGAATAAAAGTAAAACTTCATATTTTCCTGTGACGATTCAAATTTGAAATTTGTTAAAAAAAACTACTGATAATTATTTAAAATTCCTGATTTTATTGGAAAGATTGAACTTTGCCATTTAACAATGGAACGAACACAATATTATTCATATGACAACCACAACTGGCTCGGCAGTACCTCTTCTGATAAAAGCAATTTTTCAGTACATTTTCGATTGTTTCGATTATTTTCAGTATGCCAACTTCAATTTCTTGTTTTAACGCTTCAATTATCTCTGGATTGTTTGCGTAACATTTAACCTTAATGGCTCCCCACAGAAAATAATCCAAAGGGCTCAAATCACAGCTCCGAGGCGGCCAATTGACATCGCAATATCAGCTGATTTTTCGACTATAGAAAACAGTGCGTTAAATATCAATGATTGCGTAGGCTGTGAGACATGCGGCCACGTCTTGTTGAAACGAAATGTCGTCCATGTCATTCTCTTGAATTTTTGGGAACAAAAATTCGTTGAGCAGGTCGCGGTAACACTTACCGTTGACAATAACGGCGACTCCTTGCTTATTTTCGAAAAAATGACCCAATGATGATGATGAAGGATGCAATGGCTTCTCAGTAGTCACGTGTGGGTTCTCTGAGCTTCATATGCGGCAATTTTGCTTATTGACATAGCCACCGAGATAAAATTGAGCTTCATCTGAAAACATTAAAATTCAAAATAAAAAAATTCATTCATAAAATTAAAAAATCTCCTGCCAAACAACCCTAAGCCCATTGGGCGAAGCGAAAACGCATCGGATGGTCATGAAGCTCCAGTTCTTGGACCTCATACCGAGGCCTTTATGTAAAATTCTTCTCAAAGAAGGATGCGAAATACAACAAATCAGAAAGTTATTTTTTTTTTAAAACCAACAATTCAAGTCATTTCGAAATTTAGGCGGGTTGCTTAGGCGATAACTTCAAAACTTTACAAGACATTTTTAAAATTTCCTTATATACAATAGCCGTTTGATTTGGAAATTTGTAATTTAAAAAATAAAATTAATTTAAGTAATAATAATGGGTGGTCCATCTAGAGGTATTTTTTCAGAACAAAAAGAAAAATAAAAAATTCAAATCAAGTGTGAAATCCTTATTGGTAATTTGAAAGAACATTTTATGGCATTTATTTTTTGAAATTAATAACCTTTAAATGTTGATAACTGTATGGGAAGATCCGCTATTTTTGACCAAAATTTGTTCAGTGATGAGGCCCATTTCTGGCTCAACGCAGAGTCAACAAACAAAAATGCCGCATTTGGGCTGAAGAGCAACAAGAAGAGGTTTAAGAGGTGCCATTATACCAAGAGATACCAAGGGTTGTTGCGGTTTATTTTTTCAAAAATGATTATGGCCGGAACGTAACCGTTAATGGTTCTCACTATCGCGCCATGATATCGATAATTATGCTACCCGTAATTGAAGCCCGTAATCTTGACGACACTTGGTTTCAACAGTACGAGGTTTAACGCAATTTGTCTATTATATAAGTATTCTGTAAACAAACTCATTTCTCTATTCTGGTACAAGCTTCGCAAAAATCCTGCTCATGTTTCTATTGGAAGGGGATGGTAGTGTTTTTTTTAATTTTAAGCTAAATAACGATTGAGAAGAACTTTTATGCAAGGAGTTTTTTTTATTGTGTAAATTATGTTTAGTGGAAAAATCTACTGTATATGTAATTCTCGTTAAATAAACATGCAGGCAGCTAGCCTGCTCTTATATCGTATGTAATCGCTGATCTTATTTATACCACAGTAAGGAAATGGCATAGCCGTCTATGACGTCAGACGACTCCCCAATATCATTTAGTTGCTTATTATGCCGACCAGTCACTACTCTCATTTTTCCGCTCTCCACTTTCATTAAAATTATTATAGTTTTTTACACGAATTTCATATTTTTATGCTAAAAAGGCATATGGAAATTTTTTTGTTAACATGCCTTTTAAATTAATAGTATACGAGTATAATTTTTTTAATTAATAGTACAATATTTTATTTTACTTATATCTAATTGGGTCATTGTGGTGTGATAAAAGTGTGCACGACTACTTACATCATATCAGTTAACCCAGGTTCAACTCCGGGCAAAAGCATCTACAAAATTGTCAGCGGCTAGTTTCCACCTCCTAAATGCCGGCGACTTTACAAGTAAGAGATTTATCTCTAAGCCTTTTAAAAACTTCTCTATAAAAATGCATTTACCGTTTGAAGCCGACGTGGAACTTTGGGTTCCGGTCAAAGAGTATTAGAATAACTGATATGAAAGAAGTTTCCCCTAGTGTCGGAATCGGATGTTGTGATACTTAAGTATTTTTAATTAAGGACCTTCGAAAGTGTGCGACTTTACCATCGATTTTCACCATGCAATATTTCACGCATTAGGCTGGCGTGATATTGTCACAAAGACCTCCAAATATTCGCTTGCAAGATCCAATTGTCTAGCATTTAAAGGCACTTGAGAACCAGCTTTGTCATCGCCCATCTAAGATTGGTTCGCAGATTTTTGGACCAAAATTTGCCTTGGAAAATCATGTTGTCTCTCGCTCAGAGACAAATTGGTTAAAAGTCGGTTGGAACTACAAAAATTCCGCTGTAGAAGCAGAATTTTAGTCTATGTTTATAATCGTAATGTACATTCGGTTCGATATACCACTAGATAGTAAATTTAATTATACTACACACAACTTATTGATCGGCCATGTAAATGAAACGCGAAAAAGTTACTTAGGTGAGACAACTGGTAGTTCTGGCAAACAATAGGTTTGCAAACAATTTGTTGTTGCGACCAATTTTTAGTGATGATAATTATATCATAACCAAAA
Organism: Hydrotaea diabolus; assembly: GCA_963513945.1. Classification (NCBI taxonomy): domain Eukaryota; kingdom Metazoa; phylum Arthropoda; class Insecta; order Diptera; family Muscidae; genus Hydrotaea; species Hydrotaea diabolus. The sequence continues at coordinate 28,594,870 of OY740720.1, read as the reverse complement.
CGGCTTGTTAGTTTTTTGTTTAAATAGGCGTTATAATAAATAAAAATTCGATTTTTACTGACTTTAAGCCAATCGATTAACCCAATGATTTTATAGGTAAAAATCTTCCATTATCCTTTCCATTTTTTTCTCGACATGAGCTGCATATGTGACAGCGCATAGAGAAAGGGACCTAAGGGTAAAAAAATCAATTTTTACTTTTTGTTTTGATGTGAACAACATCTGAGCATCGATTGAGACCGATCCCATGCCCTCCCAGAGATATGCGCGTTTTATGAATGTGATGGTACACCAAAGATACACGTATTTAAATCTTTAAAATGGCTCTCCTTAACAAAACTGGTTTTTACCCTTAGGTCCCTTTCTATTTTCCGCGTCATATATGTTTTAGAGTACTTTCGGTGTGTTATGAGTTTTTTTTGCCTCTTGGCATATTCCACCGCTACACCAGGTTAGCTCCGGCCTAATAATAAAAATGCGAATATTTATCATCAAAAATGGTTTTATTGTTTTTCAAAGTATTTTCCAGTATGATTTATATACTTTTGCATGAGCTCAAACCAATTGTCGAAGCACCTTTTCCACTCCGATTGAGACACCTCCAAAACATGGTTTTTGAACGCTTCAACAGCATCTTCTGGCAACGAAAATCGTTGACCACGCATTTTTTTCTTGATGTGCGGGAATAAAAAAAGTCCTTGGGTGCCAAGTCAGGGCTGTATGGCGGATAACTCGCTGGCTTGAGCCGATGTGTGAGAGCTCGCATTGTCATGGTGCACAACGATTCGTCTTCTCTTGTTCATTTTTCGAACTTCTCCGAAGAATTCAGGCAAACTTACCACTCAAAATTGAATTCCTACGTTGCTCAAGCGGAACAGTCGCCACATGACCAGTTTTGCCGAAGAAACAGGCGACCATTTGCTTCGAACAACTTTCGTTAGATTTGGCTCGTCTTCGAAGACCCACACGGTCGATTGCTGTTTTGTTTCGAGCTCATACGCATGGACCCATGATTCGTCACCTGTGACGATCTTATAAACGTCTTTTGAAGCACCGCAATCGTATTTTGTTCAACATTTCTTTGCACCAATCGACACGAGCCTTTTTATGAGCGATTGTCAAATTGTGCGGGATCCAACGAGAACAAATCTTTTCTACGGCCAGGTGTTCATGCAGCATCGAATGTATGTTGGTGGAAGAAATGCCCAAGGATGCCTCTATCTTACAGTATGTCACATGACGATCTTGCTTTATCAGTTCACGCACTGCATCAATTTTCTCTGGTACAACGGCCGTTTTTGGACGACCTTCACGACCTTCGTCGTTGAGCGAGCGTCGGCCACGATTGAATTCATTAAACCAGTTTCTCTCATTGCTAAAGGATGGTGCTTCATCTCCATACAAAGATTTAAGTTGATCGATGCACTCTTGTCGTGATAATCCACGTCGAAAGTTGTGAAAAAAGATCGCACGAAAATGTTCACTCACGAGTTAATTCCATTTTTTTGCCAAATTGATTTTTTCAAGTCACTGTAAACAGCACAAATGATGGTCGCCGTCAAAACGTTCTGAGTACGTTTGTGCTAAAAAGTATCAAACTTTCCAATGGAAATGACAGATGGCGCCAGGCAACACTAAGTGTTGCCTAGGCCAGTAGTATATACAGCAACCCTCGTACCATTATGTCGAACCAAATATCCATTACGATTATAAACATTTGGTGATTGCAACCGACATTTTTTGTTTGTAACGGAATTTTAGTATTTCCAACCGATTTTTAACTAATTTTGTTCTCTGTGTGCATTAAGCTAGAATCAACATTTCGTTGAAGGTTGAAAGCTATAGAGGCATTATAAACCACTTTTTTTGAACGGAAATTGAATACATGGACTTAGTTGGACATTTATAGGGTTTAGCTGGTGGCGCTTCTTGAAAAACAGCCCACGTCACAATCGATTATTTACACAAGTTCGGTTACAAACCATCTTGGCCATGTCTATTGGCCATCCCAGAGGTACAATTTGTCTTTAGAAGATTTGTTTATGTGGGTTATCGATGATATTCTAACACCCCTTTGAATTGAGCGCGTTAACAAAACAATTTCTGATTATTACGAATAACAAAGGTTGGACAAGCATAAGAGAGAGAAATATCGAATGCAGTGCTGTGGAACCTATTGCAGATTGAAGCCTCATTAGTCGTTTTTGCTAAAATCTACTTTAAGCCTTGCTAGGGAGGGCAGATGAAATTCGACAGACAAACATTGCATTTCTTCCTGCTAGAAAACTTTAAAGTTTAACACCACAAAATAAATCCTTTAATTTCCTCCGGAACTACACAAATTTCCGCTCAATACGCCTAAAACTATATATCACCAACAAAAAAATAAGAAAGAATATCCCATAAAGAAGCCTTGGTGCAAATTGTCCTTTTCGTTTCGTTTCGTATTCTATTATGTTTTTGACAACAACAGGATAAAAGAAAACTACCGAAAAATTCAGTTAACTTTTTCAGACTACTTGTTTTTACTAGCAGCAGCTTCCTCTCCCTCCGTCAATTCTCCGAAAAAAAGTAAAAGTTCATTAAAACACGAGAGAGCACAACCGAAACCAGTCAAACACATCCAATCTCCAAAAATGCCGAAAGACACAAAAAGAAATGAAAAACAACACAAGGAGAAAAAAAGAACAGATTCGTTAACTTACCGAAACAAAAGAAGCAGCATAAATACGAGAGAAAAGCGAAAATAAAGAAAAACAATCATAACTTCTTCTAAGCAATCTGCCCTCAACTCTGGTGACTCTCTTCCTTGCCCACAAATTTCCCCCTAAAAGCAGCCAAGTCCTTTTACCCTCTCTTCTCTACGAGGGCGGGGGAGTAGTGGGCAAAAAAGTAACAAACGAAAAACAGCAGTGAAATGTGCTGGAAGTATTTGAAACGAGTAAAACTAGACTTCTCCAACTTCCAAGCCTCAGCTGTCTTCTGTCACTCGCTCTACATGTATGTATGTGGGTACATGTACATGTGTGCCAGTGCGTGCCTTTCGCTGGCACCTTCTTAAAGGGATGCCACTACAACACGTTGTTGTTCCCCCCAGCATCGCTGCGTTTTCGGCAACTTGTTAAAGTTCTCTGTTGTTTTTTCTTCAAATCATCCTTTTCGTAACAAGAACAAGTACAACAACCCATAACACAATAAAGGACAAAGGAAAAAACCCCATTGCTCTCTGCCGCTGCTAGCTGGCTGGCTGGCTGGCTGCCTGACTGGGCGGCTGGCAAAGTGAAAAGTGATACGTCGCTACGCATCAAAATGTGGCATCAACAACGACAACGAAGTGATGTAAAGCGTATGATGAAAATCAGCGTAAAATATAAAATTGTGTTGTGATTTCTTTCTGGTTATGTGCTTTGTTTCTTTGCATCCTGCCATTCTCATCGGCACATTTAAACGAATTGTGGAAATTCTAGATTTGTTGTTTTTGTGTGCGTGTGTGTGTGTTTCCCCTTTTAAGTTCACCTCCACCGTCTTGATTGAAATACAAAACTGTTGAAGCCGCTCTTTGCATACGTACAAACGATATTTTGCACATTTATAGCAAGGATATCGGATATCCTTTGCTTATGCCAGGAGCCACATTGGTCAGGGTTTCGACTTACCTAAAGGGATCCATCCTAACGACTTGTTTCTGAAACAGCAGATATCCAGCGGAGGCATGGTGTGGTGTGAACATTTCAAATGAAAAAGTAAAGCATACTTTTGGGCTTTAGCTTTGGCCATAACAAAGAATATTTTAAGACTTCGGGGAATAAAGACCAAAGGAATTTCGTTTTTAAAATCCGCGTAAAATTAAGTACAACATATTTTAAGTCATGCTAAAAGGCTGTAATATAGTCTGGTATAGCATCGTCCGAAAGGGCAACAAAAACAAGCTTAAATTATGTTAGCTAATGGAAGCAGGTGCGTTCGGATAGCGACGGTGTAAGACTATTAAAAGCGTACAATAGGGGGATTTTCCAATACTAATGGGCAGATGTGAAAATTAAATACGAGAAGTTCGTGTGAGGTATCAAAGAATTTATTTCTTTTTTTTGAAAGACTTATTCACCATAGAAGTGGGCATCGCGGCTTCGCTTATTGGCTAACTGCAATTGATAGAACAACGTCTTAAGGAAACTCTTAAAAACGTTTTAATGTTTTTAAATACAGGGTGGCACAGGAATCGTGCTACAAAAACAAAACGTAATAACTTTCTGCGTTTTATTTATTTAAGTTGGAAGGTTAGTATTTAGAAAAATTAAAATCAATGCTTTGGATGCCGAAAAGAGGATTTGGATACTGCAGCGGTACCATGATTTGCAGTCCTGCATTTTCGAACAAAGGGATTTTGCGGAACTCCCCCCAAGTAAATGAACCATATGAGGCTGGTTGTTGTTGTTGTAACAACAATTTATTTATTTTGAAGTCTTGTTCGTCTATGGCGGATCTGCTTCGGTATCCAGGTGAAGAAAACGTGTTATTTGAACTGGATGCGTCCACAGAGACCTGGCGTCAGCTGAGTGGGCTTGGCCGAACAATTGAAGAGGTGCAGCACATCATGTGGTCCCTGATGGCAGGTGGGACAAATGTCCGGAACGTTAGCATCATGTCGTGCCCAGTACGAATTGAGGCGGCTGCATCATCCAGATCTCAGCTGCGCCAGAACCACAAGCGTCTGCCGAGTTAGTACCTTCTCCTCAGGTGAAATCTCCGGGGGATGCTCCCCTAGCACACATTCACACGGTAGCTGGATACTACTGCTGCGACTTCATCGGCGTGAATGTTTTTCAGACCTGTTTGATAGTTTCGATGATCTAAAGGTTGTCTCTTGTACTGCTGCACTTCTCTCTCCCTAAAGGATGAAGATCGTACCTGATCTGTCTGGGCGGAGAATCCCGTCCAAAAGATGGTGGTTAGGATGACTGCTGCGAAAACACCCTAGCAGGTATTGCTTAGACAGCAGGAAATTGTGTCTGCGCACGGTAAGGACCTTCATCTCCTCATGGAGCTGGATCTCAGAAGACATAAGAAGACACCCTGTTGATGTTCTGAGGGCGGCATTCTGGCAAGTCTGCATTTTCTTCCACTGCGTCGTACTCACGTTCGCCGACCATGCAGGTGCTGCGTAGTTTGCTACAGACCGACCTATCGCTTTATAAGAGGTCAACAAGGTTTCTTTGTCGGCTTCCCAAGTACTGCCGGCAAGTGACTTGAGGACTTCCTACTTTTGAGTTTATCGCTGATAGCTGCAGCATGTGCAGAGGATCGAAAAAGGCTGTCCAATGTGACCCAAGGATTTTCGGGTAGTTGGTAGTCGGGATGTTGACGTCATCGACTCTCACATTGAGTGACAACCGCACCTCTGCGGTCCAGTGTGGCAGATGATTTGGAGGCAGATATTTTCAAATTCCTCGTAGTGAAAAATCGTACTAAGTCAGTGAGGTAAGACTTTATTTTCTCAAAACCAACCCTCATCAGCCAGGGGCTGTCACCTCAACATTATGTGTTTTTTGTTCGTCCATTATTTCGTCGTAGGAGCAGCACTTCCCGGAATGCCTGCACCGAATACTACTGGTCCGAGCCGGGATCGAACAATAAAGCTGGTAATCATGTTTGCCGAATCTGAAAGCTTCTCACGAAAACCGTACCATCGAGATTCCTACGTTCGGGTTCAAGACACCATCGCAACTGTAGCATCGTCAATTTAGGCAAATTTAAGCTTTTCGACTCGAAACTTATTGGCGCACATTAGCAGACAGTAATTTTAACGGATAATGCATGATGCCTTTAACTTGTTTCCGCACAAAGTCCAAATCACAAGCAAATTAAACCCTCTGGATTTTCCTATTCAAAAGGAATTTTGCCAACAAAATTTTGAAATGGCCGAAGAAGACAAAAGCTTGATACATTTCTTGTTTATGTCTGATTAGGTCCATTTCGATCTAAACGGCGAAGTAAACAAGCGAAATTGCCGTATAGGTGACGCACAAAATAGAAAGGGACCTAAGGTTAAAAACCAGTTTTGTTCAGGAGAGCCATTTTAAAGATTAGGTCCCTTTCTATTTGCGCTTAGAATCGTCGACTTCACTTTCATAAAACGCGCATATCTCTGGGAAGGAACACCTTTGGGACATGGGATCGGTCTCATTCGATGCTCAGATGTTGTCCACATCAAAAAAAGAAAAAAAATGAAAATTGATTTTTTTACCCTTAGGTCCCTTCCTCTATGCGCTGTCACATATGGATTGAATCTAACCCAGCTAACCAAACGTTCAGAATTCGGTCAGAATTTTTGAAAAAATTAAAATTACAGTCAGGGGCATAAACTGTTTGCTTACACAACTTAAGTGCTTGAAATACTCATAGGGAGGGTCATGACGAGGAAAAAGTAGACAAAACGATGGATGATATTTATGTGAAAACAATTTGTTAATCAATTGGTATAAAGTCCGTAATTATCGAGGTTTTTATTTTAAAAAATACCATTAAAAAATAGGTTGCAACAAAAAAATGTTTGCAAAAATATTGGTTGTCTCAACCACAATTTGTGGAAACTCAATATTTTTTTTGCGTTTTATTTTAGTAAGTTCTGAGAACAGTAAGATTATAATTTTTACCATCTTGATATATTGCGAACCGAATTATAAACTTTTGGCGATTGCAACCGAAATTCCTTTCTTGCAACCGAATCATTGTAGTTCTAAACGATTTTCAAATTATTTTTTCTCTGTGTGTGCTAAAAGTACTAATAAATTATATTAGAGAATAAAAAGTTTATTTGCATTCTACATGAGTTGTTCTCATTTGGAGGTTTTTGTTCGCATTAATATTTGGTAACGGGTGTTCAATTTAGGGGCACATTTTTCAAAATAAAAAAATACAATTCAATTTAAGTGTGGCATCTTTATTGTTCATGTGAAAGGACATTTTAAGCTATTTATTGTTTGAATTAATTTCCTTCAAATGTTGGCCGCAACTTCGACTCAGGATTTCCATTCTGAGGGTCAAATTTTAAATGACTCGTTCGAGCATTTCGGCCGGTATGGCTTTAATGACACGCGCAATGTTGGTTTTCAAAACGTGAATGGTAGCTGGTTTGTCAGCATATACTTAGGAATTTACGTAGCCCCACAGAAAATAGGCTAAAGGTGTGATTTTACACGATCTAGGCGTCAAACTCCCCAGTCCAAAACGTCGAATTAGCTGCTTTTCGAAATGACCTCTCAATAGATCCATTGTTTGAGCAGCTGTATGGTAAGTGGCACCGTCCTGTTGGAACCAGGATCAAGAAGACGGGCTTCAATTACAGGTAGCATAAAAATTGATGTCATGGCGCGATAGTGGGCACCATTCACGGTTAGGTTCCGGCCATCATCATTTTTGAAAAAAAGTATACACCAATGATTCCACCAGCTTATAACCCGCACCAAACTGTGGTTTTCTCTGGGTATAATGGCATCTCTTGAACCTCTGCTGTTTGCTCTTCAGCCTAAATGCGGCAATTTTGTTTATTGACTTTGCAGTTGAGCCAGAAATGGGCCTCATCACAGAACAAAATTTTGGTCGAAAACAGCGGATCTTCCGTTTCACCGAACGCTCATTTCCATAATACAGTTGCCAATATGTGAAGGTAATGATTTTCAAAAAATAAATGCCATAAAATGTCCTTTCAAATTACCGATAAAGATTCCACTCTTGATTTGAATTTTTATATATTTTTTGTTCTGAAAAAATACCTCTAGATGGATAGCCCTATATAATAGGTTACGAAAACTGGATGTTTGCAAAAATATTGGTTGCCACAACCACCATTTGTGGACACTTTATAATACTTTTTTCGCGTTTCATTGGTATGACCGATCAATAAGTTGTGAGTACAGTACGATAATCATATTTACCATCTTGTGGTATTTCGAAACGAATATCCGTCACGTTAAAAACTTTTGGTGATCGCAACCGAAATTTCTCTTTTGAACCGATTCATTGTAGTTCCAGACGATTTTCCAATAATTTTTGCTCTGCATGTACTAAAAGAACTAATAAAATTATGTTAGAGAATAAAAACCACATTAGTTGTTCTCATTTGGATTACCCTGTATTTCAAAGAAATTTCGATGGTGACTTTTGTTTGCATCTGCACTGAAATTCCATCAAATCATTACATAATTTGATATATTTCCCATGTAAAAGTACACGCAGAGAAAAAATATGGTTACTATATGGTCACGGCAACAATAGTATGTTCTCTGCAATAAAAGTATGGTTGTCGCAACCTTATTGTTTTTTGAATTTAATTTTGACAATAGTATAATTGCGGCAATATTAATATTGTTGAAATGTAACAAAAGCATGGTTGTAGCAACAATATAAATATGGTTGGTGGGACAAAAGTATTGTTTCATGGGTTTTATGTTAACAATAACATGATTACGGCAATCATACTGACAAAATCGTAATTTATTCTTAATTTGACAATGTTATTTTTACGAATCTTACACAATAATTGTAGTTTCTATATAAAAATTAAATTTTTTCAAAACCAACTACGGATTAGTATAAATGAAATATTTTTAATAAATGAATTGTTTCTACTGTTATATAAATCACTCCCTTTATAAAGAGTTTTATGTATTTCTACATAACGTATTTAATAAAAATCTCTACTGTTAAATAACAACTTAGCCCAATCGTTACAAAAAAAATTTGGGGATCATATCATGGTTGTGTGTAAGTCATACTATGGTTCTAAGGTGCATACGGTGCATACTATGGTTGTATGTGCAACATACTTTGGTTGTGAGGATCATAATATGGTTATTGAGATCATGGTATGTTTGAGTGTGAATCATACTATGGTTGTGGGGATCATAGTATGGTTGTGTGTGATAATTGTATTGTTGTGAGGACCATAATATTGCTATGGGGATCATAGTATTGTTGTGATGATCATAATATTGTTGTGCCACAACCATATAACCAACAATAGTACGATGCTCTTCGAATATTGTTACCCTAACCATACTTTTTTTCTACGTGTACCAACCTGTTTTAGATTCTAAACAGCCCAAGAGCGAAACCTATTTTTAGATTTCAATGTAACTGTGGCAAGAATACTGAAAAGTCGTCCTTGCTCGACTTTTGTCTTTTCTTACTCTTTATCCCCTCTTACACTTTTACTAAAAGCCATACTAACTTTAGAATGCCCTCTTTTGGTTCTACAAAAATAAAGTAATAAAAATAATTTATTTTTTTTTATACTTACAGGGAACGAACATGTGTTCAAGGCCACTTCACGGGAAGCACACTTCAAAGGCATTTTAACACATTGACAAATTATTAACCAAACCGCTGCCGCAAACCGCCGAACCACTTCAACGGCGAAAAACAACAGCAAAAAAAAAACAAACAAACAGAACAAAGCAAGACAAATATAAATCAAAAATATAATTACGTGTAAAAGTGAAAAACAAAAAGAAAAATCTCTAAAATTAATTTCATTTAATTGCTTTGCCGGAAAACACAAAAAAAATAAGAAGAAAATCCTGTCGCGCGCGCTTTTACTCTCGGTCGAGTCGCTGAACAAAACAGATCTTTGAAGTGTAAACCCTTCTCTGACGTCCTTTTTGTCGGTTTGAAACGCGCGGTTTTCGGTTTCGTGTATGCGTGCGTGTGCATAAAATAAATACTTGATCTGTCCGTCTGTATGTGCGACTGTGTATGTGCGTATTCGGTTCGTTATTGTATTTATGTAATTATGCATAGCTCGGTATACACCCGTGCGTATGTGTTCGTGTATTGAATCAATATCAGTTGAAAAATTCAAGTGTTCATTGAACATGCTGTAAAGGACTCGGGTCCTCTTGCTCCGCCCCTGGTTGTCGCTGAAAATGAATTAATTATTTAATTAATTAATGTGTAGTATAGTCAGCCGTACAATTTCTACTACTACCACCACTACTCCAAGCGACACTACTAGGACAGCTAACTGCCATAATCACTTCGACGACAACAAGGAGTATAACAACAACACCAACAAGTAACGGTAACGACAGCAACAACAATTAATAAATTCTACCAATACTAAGCTAAGCGAGCATTACAACAATCACACCACTACAACGACACATCTACAGCAAATATCAACAAGTGCCAAAGCACAAAGCAAGTGCGTGCGTGCGTGTGTGTGTACGTGCGTTCGTATATATGTGCGAGTCAGTCGGTGTGTGCGTATCCGTGTCCGTGTGTATATAATTAAAATATTTCATTGTGTTAATTGAATTAGAAGAAAATTTGTTTGGTTTTCCAAAACATTACATTCAAATAAGGTAAGTTTAATAGCCGTTGCGGACGGTCGCATACATCCACTCACATTCATGTTAATATCATTATTACATTTGCAATAAAAATTTCAATTAAAAATATTTATGTTTGTATGTGACCAACATACAACAATTATTTACAATACATTTAACAATTTCTCCGGGGGTTGGCATATGGATGTCGAATAATGGGTGTGGAATTTAATACCTTTTTTTGGGAGGGGGGCAATCACAATCACTATTTATTCTGACATTATTTTGAGAATTACGAAAATAAATTTCGGATCTAATAATAATAAATAAGCGGGTTCATGGAATTTGAAATCAGTAGGTGGTGGACAGCATCTTTTAGTGAGTACCGACTGAGAGAATCGTAGAGAATCGAAACAGTCTTATTTCTATTCCCACGCGCTCGTATGTTATATTGTATTCCATGTGGCTATATATAGGATAATCCATCTAGAGGTATTTTTTCAGAACAAATAAAATATATAAAGATTTAAATCAAGTGTGGAATCTTTATTGGTAATTTGAAAGGACATTTTATGGCATTTATATTTTGAATATAATTTCCTTCAAATGTTGGCCGCAACTACGCCTCGGGGTTTCCATTAGGAGGGTCAAATTTTGGGTGACTCGTTCGAGCATTTTGACCGGTATGGCTTTAATGACACGTTGGCTTCCAAAACCTGAATCGTAGCTGGTTTGTCAGCATAGACTTTGGACTTTACGTAACCCCAAAGAACAAATATCTAAAGGTTTGATATCACTCGATCCAGGCGGCCAACTCACCTGTCCAAAACGTGAAATTAGCTGCTTTTCGAAATGACCTCTCAATAGATCCATTGTTTGAGCAGGCAAGTGGCACCGTCCTGTTGAAAACAAGTGTCGTCAAGATTACGGGCTTCAATTTCAGGTAGCATAAAGATCGATATCATAGCGCGATAGCGAGCACCATTCACGGTTACGTTCCGGCCATCATCATTTTTGAAAAAATATGCACCGATGATTCCACTAGCTTATAATCCGCAACAAACCGTAGTTTTCTCACGGTTTTCAATGGCACCACTTGAACCTCTTCTTGTTGCTCTTCAGCGACAAATGCGGCAATTTTGTTTATTGACTTTGCCGTTGAGCCAGCAATGGGCCTCATTACTGAACAAAATTTTGGTCGAAATCAGCGGTTCTTCCCGTTTCTCCCCGAACGGTAATTTCCATAATACAGTTGCCAACATTCGAAGGAAATTATTTTCAAAAAATAAATTCCATATAATGTCCTTTCAAACTACCAATAAAGATTCCATACTTGATTTGAATTTTTATATATTCTTTTTGTTCTGAAAAAATACCTCTAGATGGATCACCCTGTATAATAAATGCTCGTGGTAATGACAACCGAATTCAAAAGGTAATTCGATAGCAACAACCACAGCATGTTGTATTCATTTCCAATAATCATCCTAATTAGTTAGGATTATCGATATTTTGTCTCTTCAACCGATACTGTCAGTTCCCACTTCTGAAAATTGCGGTGTACCCTACCACCATTCGGCTGTAGCGATGGAATACAATTAATACGTGCAACCACTAACATTCGGTTGACAAAAAAATTCGGTTCTGACAACAAATATGTTCTATGTGTGTAGGCACAGAATCACTATCCGATTGAACTGAGCGAAGTCCCCTTGTCCATCTATCGATGTAATCAAAGTACAGCCAGCAGTTATCAACCGATCTCGACGAAATTTTGCACATTTTTCAGGTTTGGAAAAAGATCCTCCCGATTTTGCTTGAATTTCGAAAATATGTAATGAGTCTTTTGTATACCAGAGGGATGTAGTTTATCACTTTATCGCCACTGAACACCTATTTACTTTTTCTACTTTTTTTACTCTCGATTTGTTTCGCAATTGTCAAACCATTGAGTGCTGCTGTATAGAAATGTCTTTGCTCGACTAAATAAAGACATAAATTTGCATTACATAAATTGTTGCCTCGAATCCAGCACGGTCGTCGTTGGTGATTTATTATCGCGCACATTTGTACGCTTTTCTGGCGGAGGCGCAATGACATGCCCATGCCAACCATATTTTACAGGACGATGGCGGAAATGGCTTTCCTGCGTAATGCCTTTTATGTGTCGAACGGTCGGTCGTTAGGCCGGCAGGTCGGGCCGGTCCATCCTCTTGTTGTGGTTAATTATAAAAATTAACTTCAATTAAATGAAGTCAAATGTAAATCTCTTTGCGATACCATGAACCGGCCAGGCCAACATTGTTGATATAACAGCAACATGACAAATACACTTTCACATACCAGACACACACACACACAAAGGCACACCGCCATTTCCGTATAAACTCACGCACACAGTCAAAAATATGCTCGCGCCAGGAAGTTTTGCCAGCTTTTGTGTTATCTGTATTTAATTATAGTGCGTGAACACACTCACACATACCGAGAGTCAGCTCCAGGACACTGTCACTGAATATCGAAGAGGAAGTGTTTTGCATGTGTGTGTGTTTTGTAAGAAGAGCATATTTAAAGTATACACATCTTTTTCTCTCTCTCTGTATAAATTTATCTCTCTCCCTTTGGCTGTCAGTCAATTATGTACCTGCATTAAAGCGCTACACACTGGCTGGCTTTCGCATTGACAACCCAGCATTTCAGCAAAATTCAGCAGCGAAAAATATGTCCCAGACAAAGAGAGAAGTATTAAAGGTATGTGGATCGCTGCCAATAGTTCTTTATAACGCCAGGTAATGTCCGTGTCATATATTGTGAACAAAACCTTATATAAAATATTTAATTTATGTTTATTTGTTTGGAGCCTTAACTAATGAGCCGATATTCTTGGAGTTTTTACACAAAATAGTTAGTGGTTAAAATAGCCTACTTCGATTTATTCTTTTTATGGGAAATTTTTTCCAATCTTGACCGATTTCGCATAATTACAATTTCAAACATCGTCTAATGCCTAAAATGCCTAATTCTCTAAAGACGTTCGCTTCGGTTGAAAGGGTTCCCAGCCCCATGTCTGTGCGATGAATTTGAAGAGTTTCTTACGAGGTGGATAGTCTAGATTCTTGAAGCGCTGGGCAGCCTACATAGCAAGAGCTCTGTCGGCAGATCCAGCGATAGACCTCCCTTGAGATGCCGAAACGCTGGCCCACATCGTCAATAGAGCAGTGCACTACTGTAACGACTTCTAAGACAGAGCTTTTTCAAAAGCTCGAAGCTCCTATACCCTCTTTCGGCTAGTTCTTGGCCATCAAGTTTGTGTGATTCTAAAACCGTGTATCAATTCCTTTCTTGACCCTACTTTGTCTGGTAGGTGGTCTACGAGGGCGACCGCAAAACTAACTGACCTGGCACATTTTCTGTTTTACTAGCAACTTTTTGTTTTGTTTTTAAAAGCAATCTTTTATAAGCCATCTGTCAAAATTTCCGAAATATTTAATGATTAATTTCTTTGTTACAGGTGATTGAAGTAAACAAGTTTTATAATTTTTGAAAAATGGAAAATAAAGAGTTTCGTGCAGTAATTAAACACTTTTATATGAAAGGTTATACGACACGATTAATCAAAGATGAATTGGATTCTGTTTATGGTGATAATGCACCATCGTGAAATCCTGGGTCGTGAATTTAAAATGGTTCGTTCAAGTACGGAAGATGAACAACGCTCTGGAAGACCGAAAACTGCTACTACTATTGAAAACATTAGAAAAATATTTAATGAAGTGACTCAAGATAGACGCATAAAGCTCAGAGAACTTGCTGATATTGTTAAAATACACGAAAAACATGTTTGGAGTATTTTGCATGATGAACTCCACATGAAAAAGCTATCCGCAAGATGGGTGCCGCGTTTGTTGACTTTGCACCAAAAAATCGTCCGTTGGACCAATTCCGAGGAGCTTTTAGCGATTTATCAGCGTAATCTAATAGAGTTCTTGTGCCGTTCTTTGGCCTCAATTTTGAACAAGGATTTGCATTTGTTTCCATTGAAGATTCAGATGACACAAGAGCTTCTTCCACAAGACCAATAACGCCGCCGTATATATGTCAATAGGATGTTACAGCTCGCCCAAGACAACCCCGATTTTCATGAAAAAATCATAATGAGTGACGAGGCACATTTTTATTTGAATGGATATGTGAATAAACAGAATAGTCGGTCCTGGGCAATGGAAACCCCTCGAATTATTTCTCAGTCACCTTTGCATCTATTAAAAGTGTGCAATTTGGTCAGGAGGAATCATTGGACCTTACTTCTATGAAAATGAAAACGGCGCAACGGTAACAGTCAATGGGGTGCGATATCGTGATATGATTGAAAACCTTTTAATGGCAGAACTGCATGCTTTAGGCTTGATTAACATGTGGTATCAACAAGACGGTGCCACATCGCATACAGCCAGGATTACAATGGAATTAATGCGAGACCACTTTCCACAACAAGCTAAATCAAGAAATGGTGATGTTGATTGACCTCCACGGTCGCCTGATTTGATTGCTCCGGACTTCTTTTTGTGGGGATATCTGAAAAGCAAGGTTTATGCAAACGAACCAGAAACGCTTAAGCAACTCAAACAAAATATTCGTGGGCTCGCATTTGTGAGGCTACAGAGGCCGTCATTTATCTGATATTGTGTTCCATACATAATTGCCGACATTAAATAATACATTTCTCAATATAAGATCCATTCTTTTTCATTTTATTAAAAATTTTAAACACACAAAGTAGTATACATTCCCGACGGACACCCTGTAGTTCAATAGCTTGACGAAAGGCATGAAAACGCTTGAGACCTCGGTTGTGTCCATTGTTTCGAAAATTGTCCTTGCACACTCGTCTGCCAGCTCATTGGCAGGAATGTTGTAGTGCCCGGGCACCCGGCGTTAGCGAGCTTCCATTTTGAATATGGAAATTACGCACTCAGAAATCCATAGTGACTTCATATTTCTTGAGTTCAAGGCCTTTAGAGCTGTTCCATGCTGTCCACATAGATTCGGATTTTACTCGTAGAAGGTGAAAGATTTCATCGTAGAACCTTCCTTGTGGCTAAGCGAATGTTGTACAACCTTGCCAGGAAGATAGTGCAACTCGTCGGAAGTCTAATCAAAATTTTAAGGTCTTAGGCTTCCATGTTGGAGCCGTCGATGAAGATTGACATTTTGGAGTTTTCTGGCCATTATCTATCGATACCGAAACAATTGTTACCTTAACATTTTTACTCGATTTAGCCCTGGCGCCATGTAGTCCGAGACTTGATTAAGCTTTTCATGTGGATCTACAGTCAAGTTTTAAGTAAGGCAGATTTTGCCGTGCATGCCTTGACTAGGTTGAAGATCTCGCTTGTGGTGCTGAGCACCTGATATGCTGACACAGAAGCAATCTTTGGATTTTTGCAGACTGCAAAGGTTTTAAAGCTGTCCACCAAATCAAGCAGCCAGAATTTGTCTAATGATAGTTGTGTTCAGTCGACCTGACGTTAAAAACTTTTTTTGTAAAACTTGAATGTGGGTAGCGATAAAAACATGCGATTCGATGCCAAAATTGATGTAGCAAAATTTCAATCTGATCGGATGGTGCAAACCCATGCCACAATGAGGTTTAATGTTATAATTTAGAAAAAACACCAAAATATTCTTTTTCTCTTAAAAATTTTTACTCAGGGCTGTCATAGAAACCATGTCGGTTTTGCTTATTGTCGTTTTTGGAAACCAATGTTGGTTTCATGTCGAATGTAAATAAAACCAATGTTCGTATCAGCTGATGCTGATAAAACCAATATCATGGGTTTTCATGACACCGAAGCATTTTTTCTTATCGTTTTCAAACCCAATAGTGACAACATTGGTTTCTATGACAGCCCTGACTATAAATAATATATTTTTCTTTAAGTTTAATATAATAGGTTAATTTTTTTTAATTTTTATTTAACAGACTTGATATTTTTATGTTAAATCAATGAAGATTTTCTATAGGCTTGGAAGTCCATACGATAGCCCTCTACAATGTGTAATAAGTACTGTTTATCACCTTCGTTGAGTATTAAGCATCTGTTTAAGTCATTTATTAGTTTTACTTTTCGTTTGGCGGCATCATTTACAACCGTAATGCATTTGAAGATCTGTCCCCCTTAACAAAATGCTTCGCTCTTAGGCCAATTTGACAGATTAAAGCGTAAGAAATCCATAAAAATTTCCTTGTATAAGTATTCTTGGATGCAAATAATTGTAATTCATCAACGCTTGCACATACATTTTTAGAAAGGGAAATATTAATATCAACACCGATATACTTAGTAGGGACATAAATACTGTTACACACGTTTTATGTTGTAAAATAAAAAGTACTGAATGTTTTTGGGCCAAATAATTTTTAAAATATTTATTGATGTATATTGTATCCAAAAGTAATCTACTTATTCGAAATGTCCGCCTTTTGCCTTTACATACGCCTTAAGTCGCACTGGCTAATCGTCAATAGCTGCACGAACCTCGTCCATTGGAAAATTGACCACAGCTCGTACCAAAGCAGTCTTAAGAGGTCCAATGTTGGGGTATCTTTTGTGACAAACCTTGCCCTCTAAAACCGTCCACAATTTGCAATCCAATGGGTTTAAATCTGGACTGCCTAATGGCCATCTTCAGTGGAAATAAACGCTGGCAAATTGTTTCGAAGCCAGGCCTGGGACGTTTTAGCCTTATGGGCCGGCGCAGAATCCTGCTGGAAAGTCCATGGCTGGTTTTGGAACAGGGAATTATTAAGAGGCTGCACAACAGCTTCCAAAACGGTTTCTTGGTAAACTTTGGCCGATGTTTTGACTCCTTGTTCGCAGAAATGCAGGTCAGTGACCCCATCGTAAGAGACACCTCACCAAACCATGACTGAAGCTCGGTGATGACCCTTTTCCATCCTTGGGATCAGTTTAGATGCTTCCTTAGATGACCGCGCATACACTCTATCATTTTGCTTGTTAAATTTTTCCTGAACGGTAAAAATTTTTTCATCGGCGAACAAAATTTTCCTGTGCAAGTTATCAGCGTGCTTCACCAAAAGACGTTTGCATTTTTCAATCCTATTTAGTTTTTAAGTTGCAGTCAATAAATGTCCGGTACGTCGTTTAAAAGCCCCAAGTCCCAAGTCTTTTTTAATGATTCGACTCATGGACTTTTGCGTGATTTTCAACTCACGGCCCATGATTTTCTGTTTTTCTGGAGCGGATTTCTGTGAATTCTTGATTTAACGGCTTTGATGACATGCGGTCTTAGAACAGAACGTGGGCGGCCCGGCCGGTGGCGGTCTTTTGCATCTCCAGTCTCCTCAAACAGTTTTATGCATCGGTAGACGAACATGCAGCTAGTCCCTAGTTGCCGGAGCGTTTTGAAAATGCCGCTTTTTTCATTTCACACCTAAATATCGCTATTACAGCGATAAGGTTCTCATTATCTGACCACTCCATGATGAAAGTTGAAACAACTTAAATATCCCGTTACAGACTAACGCTACTGAGGTTAGCTTTCAAACCACATATACGTGGTATGTTCAGTTCTAATGTTCAGATATGTTCAGTTGAAATGGGTGTGCTCAATGTTGTAACAGTATTTATGTCCCTACGGCGGTTCGGAAACATCTTAGCCTAGCACAAAAAGCGCGGTATAAACAGAAACAAGTTAAGTGTTTTGGAAACTTCCATGGATGGAGTTGTTTCGATCTGGCAACTCCTGCATATAGAAGCAGGTGTTCACAAAAGACGCATCCGCGATTTTTTTACAATGGAAAAATTAGAAATGCGTGGTGTCATTAAATATTTACATAAAAAAGGTTTATCGGGACAAGAAATTCATAATGATATGGTGAATGTGTTAGGTGAAAGTGCTCCTTCATATGCAACAGTAAAAAATTGGGTTGCTGAATTTAAACGTGGTCGTACAAGCATTGAAGATGAACCACGTAGTGGACGTCCAAAAACAGCAACAACAACAGAAATTGTAGCCAAAGTGCATGATATGGTATTAAATGATCGACGAATAAAAGTGCGTGAAATAGCTAATATCATGGGCATCTCAAATGATCGAGTCCATTTAATTTTGCCTGAAGAACTACAGATGAAAAAGCTTTCTGCAAGATGGGTGCCGCACTTGTTAACAGTCGACCAAAAACGCATAAGAATGAACCTTTCTCAAGCTGGTTTGGATCGTTTTCAGCGAAATAAAATGAATTTTAAGCGTCGTTTCATAACTGTTGAGACATGGATACTCCAGAGACAAAAGAACAATCCAAACAATGGACTGAAGCTGGAGGAAGTGCCCCAAAGAAGGCAAAAACAATTTAATCGGCTGGTAAGGTTATGGCAACGGGTTTTTGGGACTTCAAAGGTATTTTCTTGATTGACTATCTGCAAAAGGGTAAAACAATAAATTCAGAGTACTATTGCAACCTTTTAGATCAATTAAATGTACAAATTCGAGAAAAACGTCCTGGCTTACAACACAAAAAAATAATTTTTCATCAATACAACGCACCAGCGCACAAGAGTGGTTTCACAATGGCTAAAATCAACGAATTAAAGTACGAGTTGCTTGACCACCCACCTTATTCTCCTGATTTAGCTCCCAGTGACTTTTACCTGTTCCCAAATCTAAAAAAATTCCTTGCTGGCAAGCGGTTTACCTCAAATGAAGATGCAATTACAGTTGTAAACCACTATTTTGAAGACCTTGAGGAAAACTATTTTAATCAAGGGATAGAATTGCTAGATAAGCGTTGGACTAAGTTTATTGAAGTTTCAGATGATTATATTGAAAAATAAAAATATTTTTGAAAAACTAACTATTCTCTTTCATTGATAGGCTAAGAACTTTCCGAACTGCCCTCGTAAGTATAACCACTATGTAGATTATATTTTAAATTGTTACAAACGAATCAGCACTCTTGATTAACCTACCCCAACTGACGTAGAGGACCAAAACGGAAAACCCAACAAAAAGTAACGCCCAAAAGTGCTGTGAAAAAAACTTTCTTAATTTAATAATGAAACCACCATCACAGCCATAATAACTTTTTTCGTTTTGTTTTTTTTTGGTAAAAACTGTTTATGAAAAATAACAAATTGTGGTTTTATAGATACGAGTAGAAAGTCAAGGCGAAAAAAAGACAATAAAATAAACAGCAACAGCAGCAACTACCACTAAAGATAAACAAAGGCGGAACAAGTAAAATAGTACAAGGATAGGAGTGATGGATCTCTGTTCAGTCGAAATATAATTTTACATGCCATCAGTCAAAACTATCCTGAAAAGATCAATTAATCATCGGCATATACTCGTACTTTGTATTTTGCTTTTTTTATGTTAACAAAAAATATATATTTTTGATAAATTTTTGTTTTTTTTGAAAGAACAAATATTTTTATTGTTTAGGGACCTCAATTTCATTCAGGTGGCTTTTCCGGCTGAATTCATAGTAACGAATCTTGCCACAAATTTTCTAGACCTAGTAGCTTGTGGCTCTATCACACATATGGTTTGCTAAAAATTGGTCTTCGTCTGAAGGATCGGTCCATAAGGGTACCCCATAAAAGAGATTATGCCCAGCTCTGAGGTGGCCAATAGATATCGCCGAGATGGCTTATAACACGATTACTAAACTTGACGTCCAAAAGATCGACTGTGACCTGGGCTTTGTGGCATTGAGCATCATCCTACTAAAACTAATGTTCATCCAAGTCCAAATCTTCAACCTGCGGCCAAAACACTTGATCTGTCATGCCTCCGTAGTGCTCACCACTAATGGAAATGACGTTTCCAACAGCTTTGCAGAAGAATATGGATCAATAGTACCATCGATTCTAAATCCACACTAAAGGCATCTCAACGATAACGTGCAGTTGGTGCCTCATATCGACCAAAACTAATTTTTTTATAAAGGCAATAACTTTAGAAATACGATAGAGTTCAGACCGAAGCCACACAATGTGATTCCTCTGCGACAGCCGAGTCGTCATGTGAATGAAAGAGATGGCACCACTGATGCAGTAGACTTGTGTTCTTTTTAGGTAAATAAATTAGCATTTGTATGGAAGCTACTAGGTTACCAAGCGGTTAGCATGCAAGTCACGAGATGCTAAAGCAACGAATTAGAGTTGCCACACTTAAAAAAAATCAAAAAAAAAATCAATAAAACATAGGTTTTTTGTAATGTACGAGTATACTGAAACATAATCAAACGGAAAGAGGTGTCTTTGACGAATTTGTATTGGGTACATCTGCATGAGAGGGGAAAAGTGAAACTATAAAACAACTCCAATTGTTAGATGAAAGAAATTTTACACATTTATACAAAGCAAAAATTAATTGATTTATTGTAAAGGATGATTTTAAGACATGTGGTTTCAAGAAGAAAAACGTATATATAAAGAAAAGCCATGATGTTTTAATAATAATTTCGGGCAAGTGGCCGCCGCGGCTAGCTCGAGTAAATTCTATCTGAGAGGCCCAATTTTCGAACACTTTTTGCAGCATTTGGGGCCGTATGTGAGCAATAACACGCCGAATATTCTCTTCTAAGGCGTAAATCGTGTTGGACTTATCTGCGCAGGCAAGCGACTCTACATAACCACACATAAAAAAGTCCAGCGGTTTTAAATCGCAAGATTTTGGAGGCCACGCCACAAGCCTACGACGCGAGATAAGGCGCTCACCAAAAGTTTCCTTCAATAAATTTATTGTTTCGTTGGCTGTATGGCATGAAGCGCCGTCTTGTTGGAGCCAAAGGACGTCCACATCAACATCCTCCAAATCAGGCACGAAAAAGTCATTAATCATGACTCTATAGAGTTCCCCATTGAATGTAACATTATGGCAGGCTTCATTTCTGAAGAAATATTGACCAATGATTCCCTCGATTGCGAGGGTTGCTATATATATTTCTGGCTTAGGCCACACTAAGTGTTGGCTGGCGCCATCTGACATTTGCATTGGAAAGCTTGACATTTTTTAGCATAAACGTGCTCAGAACGTTTTGACGAACGACCATCGTTTGTGTTGTTTACCGTGACTTGAAAAAATCAATTTAGCAAAAAAATGGAATTAACTCGTGAACATTTTCGTGAGATCATTTTTCACAACTTTCGATGTGGATTATCACGACAAGAGTGCATCGATGAACTTAAATCTTTGTATGGCGATGAAGCACCAGCCTATAGCACTGTGAAAAACTGGTTTAATGGATTCAATAGTGGCTAAAGCTCGCTCAAAGTCGAAGGTCGTGAAGGTCGTCCAAAAACGGCCGTTGTACCAGAGAACATTGATGCCGTGTGTGAACTGCTAATGCAAGATCGTCATGTGACATAAGATAGAGGCATCCTTGGGCATTTCTTCCACCAGCTTACATTTGATATTGCATTAGCACCTGGCTGTAAAAAGGTTTGTTCTCGTTGAATCTCGCACAATTTGACAATGGCTTGTGTCGATTGGTGCAAAGAAATTTTGAAAAATTAAGATTGCGGTGCTTCAAAAGACGTTTATAAGATCGTCACAGGTGACGAATCATGGATCTATGCGTATGAGCCCAAAACAAAACAGCAATCCACCGTATGGGTCTTCGAAGACGAGCCAAATCCAACGAAAGTTGTTCGTGGAAGAAGCATTTCGAAGCAAATGGTCGCCTGTTTCTGCGGCAAAACTGGTCATGTGCAACTGTTCCACTTGAGCAACGTAGGACGGTCAATTCTGAGTGGTACATTACAATTTGTTTGCCTAAAGTCTTCGGAGAAACTCGAAAAACGAATCATTGTGCACCATGACAATGCGAGCTCTCACACATCGGCTCAAACCAGCGCCTTTTTGACCGGCCAAAACATCGAATTGATGGGTCATCCGCCGTACAGCCATGACTTGGCACCCAAAGACTTCTTTTTATTATATTATATTATAGTGGTCAACGATTTTCGTCGCCAGAAGATGCTGTTGAAGCGGTCGAAAACCATGTTTTGGAGGTGTCACAATCGGAGTGGAAAAAGTGCTTCGACAATTGATTTGAGAGCATGCAAAATTGTATAAATCATTTTGGAGAATACTTTGAAAAACAATGAAACCATTTTTGATGATAAATATTCTCATTTTCATTACTAGGCCAGAAATATATATAGCAGCCCTCGTAACGTACCCATTTAACCAAAAGTGTGCTTTATCGCTGAACAAAATTTTCTTGTAAAAATCAGGATTGATGGTCATTTTGTTTTTGGTCCATTCACCACAAATACTTATACAAACGTTGTTCTGGAATAAGTCTATTCATTACGAAATGGCAAACAAAATTGAGCATAAATCAAGTGACAAATGTGAAAAAGACCAACTCAGAAAAAAAGTGAACAGATTGAAAACCACATGTCTAAAAAACACCCTTTATTTCATTGATATTTTTACTGCAATTTAAAGTTTTTCTTTAAACATTTGACGAGTTCGCCGAAGAACCCTCTTGCTGTTTGGTGTATTCAAAGAGAGCAATGTTACCCTATTATTCTCAATTTTGTTCAATGTTGCCAGATTATCAAATTACAAAACTACTAGTTAACTAAGCTAGTAACTTCAAAAGAACTCAGCTAATGAGTGCGACCCGAAAATCGCAGCCATGTGAAGCCGGTCTAAACACTACATATGTTTGAATTAGTTCCTAACGTTGTTTAAACGCAAAACCAATTATTTCGTTTTAAGGAGATATGATACTGACTTTCTGTCAAGATTTTGAGAGGAATAGAGCTGTCACTGTCAAAATTACGTATGATTCAAAAAAACCGCTTGATGATTGCCCCGTATGGTAGAGCTTTTTGAAAGATTTTTTTGTTTGAACTAGTTCCAGTCCTACATCCAACAAAAATATGATCATTTTTGAGATATGACGCAACTGCTAAACTTAAAGTGATGGTTGCTGGTTTTGTTGTTGGCATTTCCCCCGCATGCTGAGAAATTTCATGTTATTTTCATTAATGTACGCTAGTACGATTATATGTCTTGTTACGTGTATTTTATGTAATTAAACTTAATTTTGATCCAATTATTTAATTTTATTTTTGTTCATTTTCCGCACCCTCTGACTCTGTACAACCCTTTTGGCGATTTCCGGTACAAGTATGTATGGTGTTGTTGTTGTTGATGTAATTCCATGTTGCAATTTGAATCTGAACTTTCATAATGACATTATCTGTGGGACGCAAGCGAGAGGGAAATAATGGAGAGAGGAATGTAGAGAGTAATGTGATGGGTGCTTTTCACTTAGAGTTGCCAATACAAAGCATGAGAAAATCGCTGAAAACGTTTTTAAATATCATTTTGTTTATAAAGTTAGCCACTTTAATACAAACATTATAGAATGAAGAGTATAAATACACTTTGTCATTTCCAAGTATCGAAGTGCTTGCGAGGATTTAAAATTAATAATTATTTTAAATAAATATTTTTTTGTTAAATTCCACTTTACTTCACTTACATAATTAATCAGAATCCGCTTTAACTTAAAATTTGTTGACGCCTTAAAACCAAAATTGAATTTTTTGACCCACTTTACCAATTTGATGCATAAAATCGTTCCACTTGTGTGTATAAACTTTAATAGATTCGAAAGTAAAAACCAAGTTTTAAAAAAACCTGCTCATAATTCATATAACAGAATAAATATTTTGAAATCTTTATAAAGGGTAACGTGTGACGTTTAGACGTGTGGTTTTCAATCTGGTCACAATTTCTGCGGAGTTGGTCTTTTTGACAGCTGTCACTTGATTTATGTTCAGTTTGGTTTGCCATTTCCGTATGAAAAGACAACGTTTGCAAAACGTGGCGAATAGGCCCAAAACGAGATGGCCACCGATCCTGATTTTTACAAAAAAAATTTGTTTAGCGATGAAGCTCACTTTTGGTTGAATGGGTTCGTTAACAACCAAAATTGTCGCATTTGAAGTAATGAAAACCCACAAGCCATTGTTGAGACGCCGTTACATCCTCAAAAAGTCAGTGTTTGGTGTGCTCTCTGGGCAGAGGGAATCATTGGTTTATATTTCTTCAAAAATGAAGTCGGCCATAATGTTACAGTCAATGGGGAATGCTATAGAGCCACGATTAAAGACTTTTTCGTACCTGAATTGGAGGATGTTACATTCCATACAGGATGTTACATTTTATACACGTGTACGAAAAGAGTGGATAACACTATTCTGATAAAAATTAGTAATTAGCAAATAGAATGTAAATAAGACTACCTGACAAAATTTTGGAGTCTCAGCCACGCCACTTATTGCACCTTACACACACGGTACTATCTGAACGTAGTTTGGAACCAACATAACTACTTTCCTTATTCTTAAATATCTCTTAAATTTTGTTGCAATACTTTTGTATAAGCAAAAGAAAAATGTGAATGCCACGCCTTATTTTAGCACCTTCCACTCAGTCGGCACTTTACAAGATACGAGTAAGGATAAAATCGGTACAATTCAAGAAGTGGAGGACAGAAGGAAATTTTTAATTCCATATAGGTAAGGGTATTTGTAAGTCGGATCAGCCGACTGAAACTTTTTTTTACTTATTTTCTTATCTGAAAATCATAAATTTGTACTCTTAATAAATCTTAAAAACATAAATTTTACAGCTTCTGCAAGTACAATATAGACACATCCTAACAGTCAATCGTAAGCCGTTTGAAGTACACCATGTCCCGTTTTCATGCCGAAACCTTTATTAGCGCATGGACCGGAAATTATGTCGCTACATGCGTTGCCTATCGAAAAGGCAGCAGAACGGCTAGAATTTAGTTTAGTTCATTAGTATAACGTCACGTTGTCGACGACATTCATCACGACCAGTGCGTCGGTATGAAGAAGATATGTCACCGGATTATTGAGCTTTACATTAATTACATCCTTGTCAGACATTCGGTCTCCGTTGTGGCATGGCCACGTCCGTCGTTTCACATTCAGTGCACAGTGCCATCCGGTTTCTTTGTAACCAAAAACATGTCAGACGCTGTTCGACATGGTCTCATTGTCATGTCATCAACATTTCAATTTCCACAAAAAATTTCAAATATTTAAAATACATAGATTTTCTCAATGTCCACTTGGCTCAGTAGGGGGCAAAAAACGAGCAGTAACGGGAAGCTGGTATTAAATTTTAAAGTTTTTTTTTTACAGTGGAAGTATTGAAACAGAAATAAAATCTTCTTAAAGGCAGTTTTATTAATGTTGCAGAGAAAAAATGGCGAGTTGCCAAATTAGCAAATTGTTTCGCCCAGATCTAGTGCTTTAAGAATATAACCGATTAGGGTGAGCGATTGCGCACCATGGCTGATGTTGAAGCCCGTCGGTGACATTTAGAAAAAAAATTTAAGATAACATTTTGGTGATAACTGCATTTTTGAGATGATGTAAACTAGCAGCAGTGACCTTGGTATATCACACCTCTGAGTTTTTATTTAGAGTTATAGGAAATCAAATATCTTCGTCTATAGTTATAGGAAGTTAAATATCTTCGTCTATAGTTATAGGAAGTCAAATATCCCGCTCAATATCAAAACTTGGAAACTAACATTACTCGCTTAATTCGCAAGATACCGTCGACAATGCCTTAAAGAGTGATTGAAAGTTGGAACTTTCGACTAGACATTCCTAATGTCAGAGGGGTTTTAGCGCCCGCTATGACCCATGAATCGGGCTCTTTAAGTAGGGAGAGTAAAAGTATTGGTATATTTGGAATTGGGAGAAAACGTCATTGTTTTTCGGTACCCATTTTTTCCTGGGTTTTCAGTCTATCCTGCCCTCCACCATATTTAGCCAAATCGTAGAATGAATTTTAATTATGGCATAATGAGAAAATCTAATTGAACAGGTAGCAGTTAAAAACGCTCTTGAGTTCGCTTATGCCGAACAGAGAACAGGTTCGTTGCCACAACTGAATATTGCGCAAACCGATTGATTGAAGTTGCATGCACCTTGAGTATTCCATTCGCAGAGAACAGGTTCGTTGCCAAAACCGAATTTCTTGTCAACCGATTGATTGAAGTTGCCTGCACCTCGTGTATTCCATTAGGACAATCAAATTTTAGTTGTAATTCAAATTTTAGCTGTAATTTTTTGTAACTGGAACTAAAGTTTCGGTGGAACATACAAAGAGACAAAAACTGTACTCTAAAACATAAGAAGGTTCTCGAGGAAAAAGTGGAACATCTCGAGGAAAAAGAGGAAAAGATGATCGAAGACTTTACTGAAAAACATTGGAATAAACGATTGGCTTAAGGTCACTATCGAATTAATTTATTTTATATTATAACGCCTCTTAAATCAAAAAAAAACATTAAACAGCCCTATTTTGCTATGATGATTGTTTTGGTATCATCATTAATAAATGGTTGCAACAACAATTTTTTTTGCAAAACATTCGTCTTTATGTCGAACCGAATATCTTACGATTATTAAAATTTGATATTTGCAATCTAAATTCTTCTTTTGGAGCGGAATTTTCGTAGTTCCAACCGACTTCAATCTAATATTTTTCTGTGTGTATAACCTCCAGCGTGGATTCGCCATCAAAAATTCAACTTATCGGCCCCTTAAGTCTGATTTCGACCACAATCTTAGCCAAATCTTGGGAAATTTTCTTTAATTTAAGACCCATGTGTCCATAAATAACAATGGTCATTTGCGTTGGCTACAAGGGCCCGAAATCGCCAAAAAAAAAGTTCAAAATCTGAAATGTTCAGCAAATAACACGCGTCACAACTAGGACTTCGCCTTTATGCCATTGTAGTCCTTTAAAGGGACAATTTAAAGAAAATTTTAAACAATAAAGAAATATTTTTTTTTCTTGGATTTGATTTTCTTAAGGTAGAATTCCTGTACTGATCGTAAACAGCAAAATTTCACATTACGCCTGAACTTAAAAAAACATATAGATACTCGTGTGGAACATATGATATTGCATGAAACGAACCTAATAGAAAACCTGGTATGAAAGTGGGCAGCGCCACGCCCCTTTCGTTATGAAATTTTTACAGAATGAAATCAATGACTTGAAAATTATTCTAAAAATTGGAAACTATTATTATTAAATTGCCACCGCCCATTTTACTCTGAACTTTAAAACGCCATATCTCATGAACTAGCGGGTGCTCTATCTAGAGGTATTTTTTCAAAATAAAAAAAAAAAACAAAAATTAAATCAAGTGTGGAATCTTTATTGTTCATTCGGAAGGACATTTTATTTATTTATTTATTTTTTGAATGTAATTTTCTTCAAATGTTGGCCTCAACTACGCATTAGAGTGTCCATTCTGAGGGTCCAAGTTTTTTTTTAATTAGCCAACACTCAGGGGTCTTCCCCTATACATGCAATGCATTGCGTTGGTCGTTGGAAAGCAAGGGATCGAAGGGGGGAAAGAGGGAGTAATGTTTATTGACATTCGCCTTGAATTTCTGGATGTCGTAATTGGTGGGAAATACATTTGCCGGAAGTCGATTCCACATACGGACAGTACGGGCGAAAAACGAATTCGATCTGTATTGTATAGTGCGGTCAACCGGCCAATCGATAACAAATGGGTGTGAATTTCTGAAAAGTCGTGTATTCCTGCGGAACATCCTCACGTCAGGAATAAGGCCACGAATGTCTGAAGAACACACACCATGGAAGTAGGTATAGAACAGCGACACACAGCCCACATTCCGACGATGCTCCAGGGAAACAATAGAGTTGGATACCCTACTGTTTCCTATCAGCATCATCGCTCTCCTTTGAACACGGTCCAAAAGCTCCAAGAATGATTTTGGAGCACCTGCCCATATATGGGAGTTATATTCCATCTTTGGCCTGATGTAGGTTGTATAGATATCGAAAAGATCAGAAGGAGTGAAATATTTTTTGCACCGCTTTAGGAAGCCTATAACCTTGAGTGCTTCTTTCGACACTTCGAATACATGTCTCGCCCAACGAGCGTCACATTGTATTTTCATGCCCAGAACATCAAGAGCATCTGATTGTTCGACATCCATACCATCGATAGGTAATGACGACACTGTTGGGTCAGCGAATCGCTTGTGAGACAACAAGCAGCACTGTGTCTTACGCGCATTAAAATCTACTCTATTCACTCGACCCCAGTCGGAAATGGCCAGTAAATCCCGGCCAAGTGTCTCTTCCATTATTCGCCTTTTGTCTTCAATATCTTGAAGACTCGGCCTACGGTCGAATGAATATGAATGACATAGGTTGCTGTCATCTGCGAAAGAGTAGATTGGATTCACGGTCTGACCCAAAAGATCATCAATGAAAATGAGAAATAATGAGGGAGAAAGGACAGAGCCTTATGGCACACCTGCGGTCAGCCTATGTTTATCGGATGTGAACCTATCTACAACAACTCGTATAGTGCGATCTCTAAGAAAGCTCGATATAAAAAGAGCAAATGTATTACCGACACCAAAAGCGATCAGCTTTGATAAGAGTGCACCGTGCCAGACTCTATCAACTGCCTTGGATATATCCAGAGCCACGACCTTACTCTCACCAAACTGGTGGATAGACCGACTCCAGCTTTCCGATAGGAAAGCCATCAGGTCACCCGTAGAGCGATTTCTACGGAAGCCGTACTGTCTGTCGCTAAGCAGGTCGTTGGACTCTAGATACCCTACTAGATGGTGGTTAACCATGCTCTCCATTACCTTGGAGAGCGCAGAGCAGATCGCGATGGGCCGATAATTCACAGGATTATTGGCTTCACCCTTTTTAAGGATCGGCTGGACGTTCGCAACCTTCCAACACGCTGGGAAGACTCCTGCACGATAGGCAAGGTTGAAAAGGTTGCGCAGTGGACGGGCTAGCGTCGAGGAGCACTAACATAGGACTAGTGCCGAGATACCATCCGGGCCCGGGGACTTACTAACATCGAGATACGCCTTAGAGTGTCCATTCTGAGGGTCCAAGTTTGGATGACTCGTTCGAGCATTTCGACCGCTATAGCGTTAATGACACGCTTAATATTCGCTTTCAAAATCTGAATCGTAGCTGGTTTGTCAGCATAGACTTTGGGCTTTACCAAAGCCCCAAAGAAAAAAGTCTTAGGTGTGAGATCGCACGATCTAGACGACCAACTCACCGGTCAAAAACAGCTGCTCTTCGAAATGACCTCTCAATAGATCCATTGTTGGAGCAGCTGTTTGGCAAGTGGCACCGTCCTGTTGAAACCAAGTGTCTTCAAGATTACGGGCTTCAATTTCAGGTACCAAACAGTCCAATATCATGGCGCGATAGCGAGCACCGTTCATGGTTGCGTTCCGACCATCATCATTTTTGAAAAAATATGGACCGATGATTCCACCAGCCTATAAACGCACCAAACCATTTTTTCTGGTGGGAGCTCTTGAACCTCTTGTGATTGCTTTTCGTCCCAAATGCGGCAATTTTGCTTGTTTACATACTCACTGAGACAGAAATGAGCCTCATCGCTGAACAAAATTTGGCTCAAAAACGTCGGATCTTCTTGGAACTTTTCAAGAGTCCATAAAGCGAAGCGATGTCGCTTGGTAACGTCGGGCGGCTTCTGTTCTTGCAAAAGCTGTATTTTGTACGCTTTCCAGTTAAGATCTCGACGTAAAATTCGCCAAGTCGTTCCATACGTCAGTCCGAGTTGCTGCGAACAACGCCGAATCGACTCTCCACGGTCTTGCTGTACTCTCTCAGCTACGGCCGCTATATTTTCTTTACTGCGCGCTGGACGTGGTCTATTTGGTCGAATATTTTTTAATAATGAATTCTGGGACTCAAGATGGGTAATGGTGTTGCGAATAGTACGCTCAGTAGGTCGATTTTGTTGACCATAAGTTAAACGAAGTGCATTCCTCACAGAACGTGAATTTTCGTAATAAAGTTGAACGATCTGTAAACGTTGTTCAGGCGTAAGTCTTTCGATGATGAAATGCCAAACAAAAATAACTTAGCAGCTCATACGCCTCATACGTCATCTGTCAAAAAAGTCTATTGAAGAAAGTATCTCTACTTGGAATTTTTTTAGATTTGGGAACAGGTAAAAATCACTGGGAGCTAAATCAGGAGAATAAGGTGGATGGTCAAGCAACTCGTACTTAAATTAATTGATTTTAGCTATTGTTAAAACACTCTTGTGCGCTGGTGCGTTGTCTTGATGAAAAATTATTTTTTTGTGTTGTAAGCCAGGACGTTTTTCTCGAATTTGTACATTTAATTGATCTAAAAGGTTGCAATAGTGCTCTGAGTTTATTGTTTTACCCTTTTGCAGATAGTCAATCAATAAAATACCTTTGAAGTCCTAAAAAACCGTTGCCATAACCTTACCAGCCGATTGAATTGTTTTTGCCTTCTTTGGGGCACTTCCTCCAGCTTCAGTCCATTGTTTGGATTGTTGTTCTTTTGTCTCTGGAGTATAGTGGTGGATCCATGCCTCATCAATAGTTATGAAATCGATCGCTGAAGACGATCCAAACAAGCTTGAGAAATGTTCATTCTTATGCGTTTTTGGTCGACTGTTAACAAGTCCGGCACCCATCTTGCAGAAAGCTTTTTCATGTGTAGTTCTTCATGCAAAATTAAATGGACTCGATCATTTGAGATGCCCATGATATTAGCTATTTCACGCACTTTTATTCGTCGATCATTTAATACCATATCATGCACTTTGGCTACAATTTTTGTTGTTGTTGCTTTTTTTGGACGTCTACTACGTGGTTCATCTTCAATGCTTGTACGACCACGTTTAAATTCAGCAACCCAATTTTTTACTGTTGCATATGAAGGAGCACTTTCACCTAACACATTCACCATATCATTATGAATTTCTTGTCCCGATAAACCTTTTTAATGTTTTTTTAATATTTAATGACACCACGCATTTCTAATTTTTCCATTGTAAAAAAATCGCGGATGCGTCTCTTGTGAACACCTGTTTCCATATGAAGGAGTTGCCAGATCGAAACAAAATTTAACATGTGTTCATAGCAGAGATGGAAGTTTCCAAAACACTTAACTTTTTTCTGTTTATACCGCAATTTTTGTGCTAGGCTAAGAACCGCCCTCGTATGTTTCGTTAATTATTCCCCAGTTTTTTGTTTGGTTGGTGCCTGCGCTCTGAAGTAATGCTGATGAGCGACCCCACGATGATCAGTATAAGTTTTGGGTTAAGCCTAGTTAATAACAAACAGATCGTTGTTTAGTTTCCGACTTTCTCAAAGTCACCCCATGTTCCATCTGGGCCTAGCTAGAACCAATCAGATCTTACAAGTATCCGACATCTCCAACTTTCCCCCTCGCCAACTGTGTTCTGTAGCCATGGCGACGACAAGTTTAATGGGTACTATTAAATTTGTTATGTTAAAACCAGATTGTGCTTAGTACCTAATACGAGTATGTCCAATGTCACCCCATCTTATCATATTCGGATAAAATCCCATATTTAGGTCTATACCGATTTGAGAAAAAGTTTTGGAGCAGTGGCTTGAAGGAATGACTTGGCTACCAAATTAGTTAACATTTACCCAGTTTTAGGTGTCCTCATCCATTTGAGATGGGGCATGCATGACCAATATCAAAATTGGGTTAATTTCCAACAGACCGTTGCTTGGTGTCCCGCATATCCTTCGTCACCCAGTTAGACCTTTTGCTGCTATTTTCCTTTGTCTTATCTTTTGTTGCTATTTTCACTCTCGCAAATGTCGGGAATGACCCATAGGCCCATAGACAGCAAGCATCCTATTCCTATTTGCTAAAGCCAAAATATATATTAATTTGTTTCCCTCGTTTTTTCCCCTCTCCCTTATCTTCAAAATGCACATTATTTGTGTTCTTCTCTATAAGTCTTGTCCGTTCTATTATATCCTTCTTCATTTGTTTCAAAGAAACAGAAAAAAAAATATGGAAAAAAATCTCCAAAAATGCTGTCGATGCATGAGTTTTTTATCCAGTGGCTGTTCCTGCTGGTTTTTCGGCTCCTTTTAGCCTTTCTAGCGAAGGATAAGAACAACCACAGCAGAAAAAACACGAAAAAAAATGAAGAAAAAAAATGTTGCGGCAGGAACGTGACTGAAATATCCAAAATGTAAATTACATTAAATTAAGGTTTTCAATATGTACGAGTGTACGTACTTATGAATGTGTGTGTGTGTAGCTATGTATGTTTGTATGGGCATCTGTATGTATATAATACGTATATTTTTATGATTTACTTCGAAATGAGAAAAAAGAAAAATATATTAAAAATAACTACGAGGTCCGTATTTAAAACAAAAAATAAAGATGAAAATATCAGACCTACTCACTTATTCCTCCATATGTAGCGGCAGCACCAGGCTCTGGACAGAAGCTGGCCACAGGGTTGAGTAATCAACCTCAATTATCTGGAGAATATTTCCGCATCACGAGTGTGGCAGTAGCCGATATGGGTGGCGAGCTGGCTGGTTGACTGCTTGGACGAATAGATGAATCGATGGATGACGGTTTGACGGGTGGGTGTTCGCAATGTGCCCATAAAAACGAACGCCATAAAAATATTTTTCCTTTTTTATTTTAAAATGAAACTTGATAAAATTTTATGACCTTCGGCCATTCTGTTTGGTATTCATTTTTAAATATTTGAAAACAATAATTTCAAATCATTTTTTCTTCCTTTTGTTTATTTTTATTAGCCATATGATTTTGAAATTGTTACGTGCATTCGACTAGGTGCAGGATATTATCACCATATTTTGCCTGTAAATATGTTTAAAGGGTAAATGGTCAATTGATGCAGAGTGTAAGTAGACAACAAATGTAGGGCCATCCATCTAGAGGTATTTTTCAGAACAAAAAAATATAAAAAATCAAATCAAGTGTGGAATCTTTATTGGTGATTTGAAAGGACATTTTATGGCATTTTTTTTGAAAATAATTTGCTTCAAATGTTGGCAACTGTGTTATGGAAATGAGCGTTCGATGAGAATAGGGAAGATCCGCTTTTTTCGACCAAAATTTTGTTCATTGATGAGGCCCATTTTTGGCTCAACGGCAAGGTCAATAAGCAAAATTGCCGTATTTGGGCTGAAGAGCAACAAGAAGAGGTTCAAGAGGTGCCATTATACCCAGCGAAAACCACGGCATGATGCGATTAATAGGCTGGTGAAATCATCGGTGCATATTTTTTCAAAAATGAAGATGGCCGGAACGTAACCGTTATCGCTTTATAGAAGGGGCATTCTATTTATTTATTATTTGAATATAATTTCCTTCAAATATCGGCCACAGCTACCCCTCGGGTGTCCATTCTGAGGAGCCAATTTTGGATGATTCGTTCAAGCATTTCGACCGGTATGGAGACACGCTATACTGGCTTTCAAAACCAGAACCGTATACTGGTTTGACAGCATAGACTTTGTGCTTTACGTAGCCCCAAAGAAAAAAGTCTAAAGTTATCACACGATCTAGGCGGCCAACTTACCGGTCAAACGTGAAATTAGCTGCTCTTCGAAATGACTACATAATAGGTCCATTGTTGGAGCAGATGTATGGCAAGTGGCACCGTCCTATTAAACCAAATGTCATGTCAATGAACAACTGTATTTCCGTAATACAGTTGCACAATTTGAAGACTTTGCTGCGGTGAACCTCTAGATTGATCACCCTTTACTATCGTCATCGACGATCGTGGTCGAAAACAGTGGATCTTCTCATTCTCATTTCACTAATACAGTTGCACAATTTGAAGACGTTGCTGCGGTGAACCTCTAGATTGATCACCCTTTACTATCTCGAAATATAGCCTTTCAAAGTTTAGGCCGATATACCGAGGCCACGCCCTTTTTCCTAATTTTAACACAATATAGGCTATACTAACATGGTAATCATTGATTACATTCTGTTTAAGTTGTATAACTATCGGTCCATAACTTTAGCCATGAATGCGATTTTTAAAATGGTCGTGGCACCCTTTTCCACCCTTGGGCTCAGTTCAGATGCTTCCTTAGATGACCGCGCATACGCTCTATAATTTTGCTTGTAAAACTTTTCCTAAACGGTTAAAATGTTTTCATCGGTGAACAAAATTTGTCTGTGCAAGTTATCAGCGTGCTTCACCAAAAGACGTTTGCATTTTTAATCCTATTTCTTTTTTAAAGTTGCAGTCAATAAATGTCCGTTACGTCGTGTGAAAGCCCCAAGTCCCAAGTCTTTTTTAATGATTCGACTCATGGACTTTTGCGTGATATTCATCGTGGCACCGCGCAGTTTTCTTTCTTCATATGTTCCAAATATAAACGTCATATCTCTAATTGGTCATGAGATTTTGTCTTTTTATGATAATATGTTGTGTGGGCGGTGATACGCCCCCTTTTCCAATGTCGTCATTAAATAGTTTTGAATTAGTTTCTTATCATTGATTGCATTCTGTTAACATTTTTTTATAACGATCGGTCCATTACTTTGGCCATGAATGGGCTATTTTAAAGGGGGCGTGGCACCGCCCAGTTTTCTTCCGGGATGTGTTGCGATCCATTCCATTATCAAATGTTGCAAATGTCATATCTTTAATTAATCACGTGATATTGTCTTTTTCAGTTTAGTTTTTTTTTTGATTTTTTTAGAGGTTGACGCAGGCCTTGTGTGGGTAAAATTTTTAGCTCTTGACCGATCTGGCGAATTTTCAAGACCAATCGTTTCAGTCCATCAACACATATTTCTGCAAATCTGTTGTTTCCGTCCCATTTACAGAAAAGGCACACAGGCGGGCATGACTAGATCATCTTAGAATTTTACCACGATTCCGAATATACTTATATGTGACACGCAAAATAGAAAGGGACCTAAGGGTAAAAACCAGTTTTGTTCAGGAGAGCCATTTTAAAGATTTAAATACGTGTGTCATTGGTGTACCACCATTTTCATAAAACGCGCATATCTCTGGGAGGGAACACTTTTGGGGCATGGAATCGGTCTCATTCGATACTCAGGTGTTGTCCACATCAAAAAAAAGTGAAAATTGATTTTTTTTACCCTAAGGTCCCTTTCTCTATGCTCTGTCACATATACTTAGTAGGGATATAAATACTGTTACACACGTTTTATGCTGTAAAATAAAAAGTACTGAATGTTTTTGGACCACATATTTTTTAATATATCTATTGATGTATATTGGAACCCAAAAGAATCTACTTATTCGAAATGTTCCCCTTTTGCCTTTACACACGCCTTAAGTCGCCCTGGCCAATCGTCAATAGCTGCACGAACCTCGTCCATTGGAAAATTGGCCACAGCTCAAACCAAAGCAGTCTTAAGAGATGCAATGTTTAGGTATCTTTTGTGACAAAACTTGTCCTCTAAAACCGTCCACAATTTGTAATCCAATGGGTTCAAATCTGGACTGCCTGAGGGCCATTCTTCAGAGGAAATCAACGCTGGCAAATTGTTCCGAAGCCAGGCCTGGGACGTTTTAGCCTTATGGACCGGCGCATAATCCTGCTGTAAAGTCATGGCTGGTTTTGGAGCAGGGAATTGTTAAGAGGCAAAACGGTTTCTTGATAAACTTTGGCCGATGTTTTGACTCCTTGTTCGCAAAAATGCAGGTCAGTGACCCCATCGTAAGAGACACCCCACCAAACCATGACTGAAGCTGGGTGATGACCCTTTTCCACCCTTGTGATCAGTTCAGATGCTTCCTTAGATAACCGCGCGTGGGCGGACCGACCGATGGCGGTCTTTTACATCTTCAGTCTTCTCAAACAGTTTTATGCACCGGTAGACGAACATGCGGCTAATCCCTAGTAGCCGGAGCGTTTTGAAAATATCGCTTTTTTTCATTTCACACTTGAAAAGCCCTATTACAGCGATACGGTTCACATTATCTGACCACTCCATGATGAAAGTAAATACAATTTTAAAATCCCATTACAGACTAACGCTATTGAGGTTAGCTTTCAAAACCCATATGACATTAACGGGGTATGTTCAGTTCTACTATTGAAATGGGTGTGTTCAATGTTGAAACAGTATTTATGTTCCTACTAAGTATACTTAATGATATCTTCGACTAGTTTTTTTTTGCCAGAATGACATTCTATCCTAAGATGAAGGATATAAAAACGGACCTGCATGCTCCAATTTTTAATTTATTGTCTTTATGTTTTACCAAATTTGACGGAAGTCCGAATAAATATGAGCGGCTGCATATAAAATACGGTCGGAACTTACTAATGGAGCAATATGAAAATTCGTCTGTTCAACAAAAGGGCGATAACTCAAAATTTTCGAATTTAATTTTGTTATCAGGAAGCAACAAGCAGTGGTCTTTCCCGGTGAAAATGAGTTTACCCATTCGTTCATAAAACAAGAACTCTTCTATATAATGAAATACAGGGTGGCCCAAATAAGACCAGCTGATGTGAAACACAAATAACTTTTTTATTTTTTAACATAATTTATTTTTTCTTCTTGCAGATTATAACTGAACTCTTGGAAATTTAAAATGAATGCGTACAGTACACAACAACGCATTAAAATTATCGATTTGTATTATTCTTCTCAACGATTAATTGTTCTGACGCAGCGAAATTATCGCCGTTTTTTTAACGTAAGATCAGCGCCCACATCTTCAACGATTACAAGTTTAGCTCGCCGTTTTGAGGAACTGGGTTGCAGTTGGCACTACATCTGCATCAGTTACACCCAATCAGATTCACTGTTTGGTGCGGTGTTATGGCTACAAAAATCATCGGCCCATATTTCTTTGAGCATGAAGATGAAACGCCAGAAACGGTCTCCGGGGCTTCTTACAGAACAATGAACGACAACTTTTTGCGGCCAATAGTGGAGCAACATCTTAATTTGTAGTTGCAACAAGTTGGACATACTGCTAGGCAAACTATGCACATGCTTCGTGAATTTTTTGCTGAACGCATAATTTCAAAAAAATTCAGATTTCCCTTGGCCTCCTCGTTCACCAGATTTAACTGCGTCCGATTTTTTTTTCTGGGGATATTTAAAAGACAAAGTGTATGTTAACAAACCACAGACACTTGGACAGCTCAAGCAGAATATTCGAGACGAAATACGGCGCCTGCAACCAGAAACTTTACGCCGTGTAATGCAAAATGCGCTAAAAGGAGCCAATGCCTGTGTCGAGCAAAATGGTGGTCATTTGTCTGATGTCATATTTCACACATAGTCACGTTAAATTTCCATAAAATGTATTTAAATTATAAAAATAAATCTTTAAAAAAAAAACGTTATTACAAGAGTTATACGTGTTTAACATCACTAGGTCTCATTTGGGCCACCCTGTACTTTAAAGGTCTTACAAAACAGTTTTTTTCTCTACTGAAAACTTGATATTTTTGAGTTTTAACCTTTTTGATGAACAAGTGCTAAGTAAAAAGTGTCGCCAATGGTTCCGAAGCAAAAATCGCTACGTACGATATGTACAAAAAACCGCTACAGATGAAAATTCTTAATATGTGACGCGCAAAATAGAAAGGGACCTAAGGGTTAAAACCAGTTTTGTTCAGAAGAGCCATTTTAAAGATTAGGTCCCTTTCTATTTGCGCTTAGAATCGTCGATTTCACT
This sequence comes from Hydrotaea diabolus, assembly GCA_963513945.1. NCBI lineage: Eukaryota > Metazoa > Arthropoda > Insecta > Diptera > Muscidae > Hydrotaea > Hydrotaea diabolus. Next base: position 28,556,899 of record OY740720.1, on the reverse strand, counting down.
TATATTAAACGCGCATATCTCTGGGAGGGAACACTTTTAGGGCATGGGATCGGTCTCATTCGATGCTCAGATGTTGTCCACATCAGAAAAGAAAAAAAAATGAAAATTGATTTTTTTTACCCTTAGGTCCCTTTTTCTATGCGCTGTCACATATGGTGAACAGCACTTTGTTCCTTTGAAAATTGAAAAACAAATGTTTCAGGGTTTTAAAACCAGTTTAAAAGCAAATGTTCAATAATTCTAATATTTTTCTTCGTCATAAATTTGTAAAGTTATTTTTCGAGTGATAACAAGTAACTAACTTAACAATTACAAGAACAAAACGAATTAATAGGTTTGTAATAAAAAATCGCTACAGGCTCTACGCGAAAGTAAAAAATCGCTTTATTTCCAAAACATTTTGGTGATGAAAAATAACCACAGGTAGTGAACCACCAAGTTGGCAACACTGTTTAAAAGCGGTCAGCTCCACTGTTTCGCCATGTTCTTCACGTTATTTCATTTACATTTCTAATGTATCTTTAAAAAAGAAAATTAAAATCGTTCTTTGTTCATTACCATGAAATTATTTGCCAAAAAAAAATTCAACAATAGCCCGGTTTTTTTTGCCACACAAACTTAAGTTGGTTGCAATTATAAAGACAAATGCCCAAATGGGTAGTTTGACACAACAACACAAAGTTACTGGGACCTGTTTTTCGGAAGGGGGGAAATTTACATATTTTTTATGGCTGACACACATGCAAACGCACGTGTCAGTAAATGGCGTCATACAGTTGTGGGCAAGGATATAGCAAACAATGTTGAGATCATGTGAAAGGTCTAACTTTATAAACCAACAAGTATTCAATTAAAGGATCAACCATTCAAACAAAGGCTAGCAATATTTTCGAAGTATAGCCAAATTTATATTTTTGTTTTTGTTAATGTAGTCCAATGGAAGAAAGTCCCTCTTTATTTAAGCCACTGCTATATTTTCAAACTCTGCTGCATGAACGGAGGGTGCGTAGGGAAAGAGTGGGGGATTTAATGAAGAGTACTTGGTGCAAAACTAAAGCAGATGCTTAATGAAATTGAAATTTTTAATGAGTTAAAAGCATACACACTCTTTTCGAGATGTAAATAAATACAAGCGTCGTTAAGTATGGTCGAAACGATTTGGGTATCCCTTAATTTTAAGGAACTTTCTGTGTAGGTACTAACGGTCGTTCGGGTACGTTTTAAAGACGGAGATTATTCAAAATAAACCGTCTTAACCAAAGTTGTTTAAACGTTAGGAGGTTAGTATAATTTCGAGTATTTATAGATATGCTACTGGTTCGGACAAAGAGTCATGATTTTTGGGACAGTAAAATTCATCGCTGTTAAACTAAACGCCGCAGTGATGTGAAGACTATCAAACTTGTAATTGAAGTTTGCAAACCCGAAAACCACATATCCGGTTTTTTGTCTAATACCGACAGTTGGTTTCTCAGAAAAGCTAAAACCCGACAACCGGGTAAACGGTTTTTTGATATCGGGTTTTCCGTTTTCGATTTTTGGCTGTTTTATGTAAAAACAAAAAACTTCATAATTTCAAAGTGCGGTATAAAAAAGTTAAGCTAGATGCATCTTTAAGCGTATCGATCGATTCAGAGACACCATGATTCTATGTAGCGATATCTGTCTGCCCGTCCCTCCCTCCATCCAATGTCTACCTAAGGCTTACTTTAAAACTATCGGTCGCAATTGTTATCCGATATTCATGATATGAAGCAGAAGTAAATTTTTTAAACAAAGGCTGTTGGCTTAGATGAAAATCGGTTCAGATATAGCTCCCACATAACTGTTGATCAATCTGGAGGTATTTTGTTAATGGTTTTTTTTTCCATAGATTACGCCTGAGTTGTGCTAAACTTATGTTTTATTTATTTTTTTCTGTATTGTTTACCATTTCAACATTGAAGGACTTACACTTCTTCCTAAGCATCGCCGTTTCAGTGTTGGGACTCTTCAAAAGCTCGAAGTAGATTCGCTGTTTTCGACCGAAATAGTATTTAGTGATGATGCCAATTTCTCGTTCAACGGCAACGTTAATAAACAAAATTGCCGAATTTGAGCTGAAGAGCAACCAGAAGAGGTTCAAGAGGTGCCATTATACCCAGAGAAAAACTCGGTTTGGTGCGGTTTATGGATCGGTAAATATTCGGCCAATATTTTTTTAAAAATGATGATGGCCGGAATGTAACCGTGAATGGTGCTCGTTATCCCGCCATGATATCAGACAGTCTTTCTACCTGAAATTGAATTCCCTAATCTTGACGACATTTGGTTTCAACAGGACCGTGTCACTTGCCATACAGCTGCTCAAACAATGGGTCTATTCAGAGGTCACTTCGAAGAGCAGCTAATTTAATGTTTCGGCCCGGTGAGTTGACCACCTAGATCGTTTGATATCACACCTTTAGACATTTTTCTTTGGGGCTTTGGTATGGTCTACAGTCAAAGCATACATTACGCGTGTCATTAACGCTATAGCGGTCGAAATGCTTAAACGAGTCACCCAAAATTTAATCCTCAGAATGGACACCCTGAGGCGAAGTTGTGGTCAACATTTGAAGGAAATTATATTCAAAAAAGCAGGTAATGTCCTGTCGAATGAACAATTAAGAATCCACACTTGGTTTGATTTTTTTTTATTATTTTGAAAAAAATACCTCTAGAATGATCACCCGATATATGTACATCCAATTTTTCTGTTTTTTTCCAAGCCACTTATTTTATTTTATTATTTTATTATATTTTATTTTATTATTATATTGTTATATTATTATATTATTATATTATTATATTATTATATTATTATATTATTATATTATTATATTATTATATTATTATATTATTATATTATTATATTATTATATTATTATATTATTATATTATTATATTATTATATTATTATATTATTATATTATTATATTATTATATTATTATATTATTATATTATTATATTATTATATTATTATATTATTATATTATTATATTATTATATTATTATATTATTATATTATTATATTATTATATTATTATATTATTATATTATTATATTATTATATTATTATATTATTATATTATTATATTATTATATTATTATATTATTATATTATTATATTATTATATTATTATATTATTATATTATTATATTATTATTCCACCCAATCTTGTTGTTAAGACCAGCGAAAGAAATGACTAAAATTAAAGAAAAACGGTTCAGATTTAGATATAATTTCCACACTCATACTATGTTTAACCGATTTTATCTGGTACTATTATCATCCAATCTTAATGAAATTTGGTACAAGTGAGTTTTTTGGACCAAGAAATTAAGTTACTGAAATTAAAATCGGTTCAGATAAGGACATATATGTTCACCCCACATATATGTTCATCCGATTTTATGTTTTAAGGTTTATGTTTTAAGGGTGGTGAAAGGGCTGAGTACTTTCTGAATAAAACGAAACCAGTAATTTAAAGATGATTTCATATGAAATATGAAAGCAAAGTAGTTTTCATTTCACAATATGGTATACAATATGCAGGGTTTAATATAGTCGGCCACACCCACCTTAGCTTTTTTACCAGTTTGATATAGCCCCCGTATGAATTAGCAGGGGGCCCAAAACATGGCTTCCCATATTCATGGACATATGGCTTTAAATAAGTACACGGTGTCCGCCGGGAAGGTATACTAGTACTTTGTAAAACATTTTGGTAAACATTAGTCAAAATCAATCAACGCTTACTGTGAAGATGAGAAAGTTACGTGAAATTTTTGGGTGAAACAACGAAGATTTCGAAGAAAGTGGGTCTGTAGCTAATAGGCCCAAGCATGGACCACATTGTACTGCAAGATCGGCTGAAAACATTACTGCTGCTCAAGAAAGTGTTCAAAACAATCCATCAACCTTAATTCGACGGCGTGCCCATGAGCTTGGTCTTCAAAGAACAACTGAAAAATGTGCTCAAAAGGGCTCGCATTTGTGATGCGGACTTTTATCTGATATTGTATTCCATAAATAATTGCCTACATTAAATAAAACATTTATTTATTTTTAATTTTCATTCTCTTTCATTTAATCAAAAATTATAAACAAACAAAGTAGAATACCTTTCTGACGGACACTCTGTATAACATTTCCCCACGAAACTAAAAATAAAATTATTTTTGCAATTTGGCCTAATTTAAGTGACCTATGCCCTATGCCCAAAAATCTGACCCATCTTTACATGGACTTTTGGGTACCAAAAACAATGCAATTTCAACCAATTTCAAGAGCACAATTGCTTTACTTTATAATGGAAAAATATTTTTCATTCTTAGGGAAAAAAAAAAATATTTCGGGCCCATCTGAAATTGAACCCGTCTTCAATTTGTATAAGCTTAAGTATTAGAATTTCATAAAGTTGTATAGAAATGTTGCAAAGTTTTTATTTTCAAGTTTGTTCTGAATTAATTTCTACTAAATTTTAAAAAAACTTCGAATTGTTTGGTCCCTTTACGATTTGATATGGGTACCGAAAACAATGAACTTTTCAACCAATTTCCAGATTACAATTAATTTACGAGGGCGGCCGCAAAAGTAACTGGCCTAACATAAAAAGAACCGTTTTTTTTGGAATTATTATTATTTATTTTTCAACATAATCTCCTTCCAACTCAATGCACTTCATCACACGTTTTTCAAGTTTTTTAATTCCATCCGAAAAATAAGATTTTTCAAGTCCTTCAAAATATGCCTCAGTTTCAGCAATAACCTCGCTATTGGACGAAAATTTTTGCCACCGAGAAATTTTTTTAAATTTGGAAACAAGAAATAATCAGAAGGAGCTAAATCTGGACTATATGGTGGATGCGGAGCAATTTCAAATCGTAATTCGGCTAGTTTTTGTTGAGTTAAAAATGCAGTGTGTGAAGGAGCATTATCTTGATGAAAAAGAACTTTTTTTCTAAATGCGGCCGTTTTATCTTGATTTCATCACTCACCCGATCCAATAATGCACAATAATATTCACTATTTATAGTTTTTCCTTTCTCAAGATAATCAATAAATATTATACCCCTTGCATCCCAAAATACTGTGGCCATTACTTTTCCTGCTGACTTAACAGTTTTCGCCTTCTTGGGACCACTTTTACCAGCTTCTATCCATTGTTTTGACTGTTCTTTGCATTCTGGACTGTAGTGATGGATCCATGTTTCATCAACAGTTATGAATCGGCGCAAGAACTCTATTGGATTACGCTGATAAATCGCTAAATGCTCCTCGGAATTGGTCCAACGGACGATTTTTGGGGCAAAGTCAACAAACGCGGCACCCATCTTGCGGATAGCTTTTTCATGTGGAGTTCATCATGTAAAATACTCCAAACTTGTTTTTCGTGTATTTTAACAATATCAGCAAGTGCTCTGAGCTTTATTCGTCTATCTTTAGTCACTTCATTAAATATTTTTCTAATGTTTTCAATAGTAGTAGCAGTTTTCGGTCTTCCGTACTTGAACGACCCATTTTAAATTGTTGAACCCAGGATTTCACGGTGGAGTATGATGATGCATTATCACCATAAACAGAATCCAATTCATCTTTGATTAATCGTGGCGTATAACCTTTCATATAAAAGTGTTTAATTGCCGCACGATACTCTTTATTTTCCATTTTTCAAAAATTATAAAACTTGTTTACTTCAATCACCTGTAACAAAGAAAATAATCATTAAATATTTCGGAAATTTTGACAGATGCCTTAGAAAAGATTGCTTTTAAAAAACAAAAACAAAAGTTGCTAGTAAAACAGAAAATATGCCAGGCCAGTTAGTTTTGCGTTCGCCCTCGTACTTTAGATTCGGAAAATATTTGTCATTCTAAGGCTAAAGCATGAATGTCGGTTAATGCCGGGTTTTTGCTTTAAAAAGCAAGACAGTAGGTTTTTTCCAATCACGGAGTTGAAAAAATTCCTCCGAAACGACGGTTTTCTGAAAAACCCGGTCTTTGGACACTCTAATTATTAATAACGGGGATGAAACACCTGAATTTTTTTTAGCGTCAAATTTTCAACTTCTAGCAACAAGCATTATATTATTTTTAGCCCTTGTTTCTTTTCAAAATGTTTTAGACTTTTGGAGCCGGCTTTAACCAACTTGATCCCAGCCAGAGAGTATAAGAACGATATCGTGTAAGAAAAAAAGTTTCTCCGATGTTGAGTCAAGTAAATAATAACATGATTTATGATTCAACACGATGGCTATATTTCGAACACCCTGCATACATACGAGTATGTATGTACGAATATGCGTATAAATGTGTTTGCCACGCCATGCGTCAGTGTGGCCATGTTCGTAAATATGTTTTGGTATATTACCCGACATAATTCAGATTGCTAACCAAGAAAAACAAAAAAAAAATACAAATAATAAAAGAAAGAAAAAGAAAAGAAACAGTCACAGACGAAATGTTTCACCAGGGAAACATACACAGCAACAACGGCAGCATCAACGGAAAAATGAATTATTTTTTGCTTTTCTTTCGTTTCTCATGATTAAAAGTCAAAGATTTTTTTAGAGACGCAATTTTATGTTGACTTAACAAAATTAAAATGACTTTTAAGATGTCAGATTTTTAAGTAAGCACAAAGGCACACCCACTCTCACACATATAAACACACACACACTCACAGCAAACGTGCCATATGCACATGCTGCAAGCGTGTATGTGGAAACCTCAAAGAAGAAGCCAACAAAAACATCGAAAGAAACAAGTATCGAGTACGAAATTCTTGCAACTGTTATACGTGTACAAAACTCTCTTATGTATTTGTGTGTGTGTGTGTCCGTGTATTTCCGCTTTAAGCATGTTCTCGCTTAATCCCTTAAATGACGACAAGGTGATCTCAAGCTCAAAAGGGTTTTTAAAAACGAACACAAAAATGTTTTATGGGGCTTCCTTATGCACTCAAATAATGGCAAGAAGGGCTTTAGAATAATTCAAGATTATCCTAGAAAAAAGAAAACACTCACTCTAAAAAATTACTCTGATATTAGGATAATCGATATGAGAAGTATAAAAGAAAAATTCACCAAAATTTAAAAAAACTGATAATGTGGCAGTAGTCCCAGGTCCCAGCAGTGATCAGCACCGCCACCATCTTTCACAAAAATCCCACGACAACCGGTTCGGTGGACCGGATTGACCCGAAGAGCAATTCTTCGGCCAAGGGCTGTTACCCCGGCATAAAAATGCCGCTACAACAACAACAACCAAAACAAAGTCCACCCCATTCAAAATCACTTTATATTTGTCAGCTTCAAGCGGCCATAGGTTACAAATTTTGAACGAATGTTATTATATTCGTTAAAGAAATGTCCTTGATAATTTTGGTTTCATATAAAGGGTGTTTTTTTAGACGTGTGGTTTTAAATCTGGGCACAATTTATCGAAGTTATTCTTTTGGACAGCTTTCACTTGATTTATGCTCAGTTTGGTTTACTATTTCATAATGAATAGACTTACTCCGAAACAACGTTTGTAAATCGTGATGAATGAACCTAAAACGAGATGGCCACCGATCCTGATATTTACAAAAACATTTTGTTTAGCGGTGAATTTCACTTTTGGTTAAATGGGTACGTTAATAACCAAAATTGTCTAATTTGGAGTAATGAAAATCCACAAGCCATTGTTGACAAGCCGTTGCATCCGTAAAAATTCACTGTTTGGTGTGCTCTATGGGCAGAGGGAATCATTGGTCCATAATTCTTCAAAAATGAAGCCGGCCACAATGTTACAGTCAATGGGGAACTCTATAGAGCCATGATTAATACTTTTTCATGTCTGAATTGGAGGATGTTGATGTGGACGACCTCTGGTTCCAACAAGACGGTGCTACATGCCATACAGCCAACGACGCAGTCAATTTATTGTAGAAAACTTTTGCTGAGCTCATTATCTCGCGTCGTGGGCCTGTGTCGTGGCCTCTAAGATCGGGCGATTTAACACGCTAAACTATTTTTACTGGGGTTATGTGAAGTCGCTTGTCTAGGCAGATAAGCCCGACGATTATCGCCTTGGAAAAGAATATTCGGCGCGTTATTGTTTACAAACAGCCCCAGTTGCTACAAAAGTGTTCGAAAATTGGGCCACTCGGCTGGAATTTATTTGAGGTAGCTGCGGCTGCCATTTGCCCGAAATAATTTTTCAAACATAATGGCCAACCCTTATCTTTATAATAAAGCTAAATTCTTACCCTTACCTTTAAATTACATATGTGACGCGCAAAATAGAAAGGGACCTAAGGCTAAAAACCAGTTTTATTTAGGAGAGCCATTTTAAAGATTAGGTCCCCTTCTATTTGCGCTTAGAATCGTCGACTTCAGTTATAAAACGCGCTTATCTCTGGGAGGGAACACTTTTGGGGCATGCGATCGTTCTCATTCGATGCTCAGATGTTGTCCACATCAAAAAAAAAGTGAAAAGTTGATGAAAAGTTTTGTTCAGGAGAGCCATTTTAAAGATTAGGTCCCTTTCTATTTGCGCTTAAAATCGTCGACTTCACTTTCATAAAACGCACATATCTCTGGGAGGGAAAACTTTTGGGGCATGGTGTTGGTCTCATTCGATGCTCAGGTGTTGTCCACATCAAAAAAAGGAAAAAAATAAAATTGATTTTTTTACCCTTAGGTCCCTATCTCTATGCGCTGTCACATATGCGTTTTATTTCTTCTTGAAAACCACACGTCTGAAAAAACACCATTTACAAAAAAATTATCAGTAGTCACCACCAATTATTGGTACCAAAATGGCAACCTGGCTTGTTGGTTGTAGCATTATAATATTATTGTAGCTACCATCTTATGGTATGTCGAATCAATACCATGTTGGTGATTGCAGCAGAAAGTATGGTGATCCAACCGAATATTTATAGCTTGGACCGATTGCCAACTGAATTTTGCTTTGTGTCTATAGGAAGTGGTAAGCCGAAGAGCGAGGAGATGGCATAACTCACTGAGAGTTCCGCCCGTGTTGTCAGACTGTTTGAGTTTTTTGATTCGTAAAAGGATTTCTGTTTTAAATTTGTTTTTTTTTATCTGGATACTTCATTGCAATTTAAAAACTGCATATCCTTGTGTTTGGAGGGACAGTGTGTCAGCCTCAAGCGGCCAAAGGTTACAAATATCTCAGTACAACACATGATTTCGGGACTCAATTCTGATAATTGTTTGTGAAAGTAGCCCCAAAAAGAAGAATTTGTTTGGTCAAGGTACATCAAATAATAATTTAATAATTAATTCGAAGTTACGTAGTAAGTATCGTAGAGGGGAATTTGTTTTTCTTTCTTTTGTTTGTCATAACTCGAGAACCACTAGTCCGAATAAGCTAAAAAAAACTTAAAAAAATTAAAAATTACAATTCCTTTAATCTGTTCATACAACGTTTCGCTATATAAGCCAACGGTTTCGCTGTCATAAATAAATGTATGAAGAAAAAAATATTTTTTGACAAAAAAAAATATTTTTTTTTTAATTCATACAATACAATACAATATTTTCACGTAAAGTCGCATAACCTATGAGCAAAATGAGACATACGAGGGCGGTTCGGAAAGTTCTTAGCCTATCAATGAAAGAGTTAGTTTTTCAAAAACATTTTTATTCATTGAACAGGGATTAAACCGGCTCAAGACCTCTTGCTTCTATATTTAATCCCTGTTCAATGTGTAAAAGCAACAGACCGAAATAAAACAAACGAGCTAAACATACTTACATGCACGGCACGGCACACAAGTTGACATAGTCAACTAAACTCTTTTTACAACACACACACACACACGTTGTTGTAAAAGATATCTATTGATGGCTCTCGATGTGGAGTCTCTTTAGAGCTGGCAAGAGTGAGTTGTATTTTCGTGGGCAATTGTGTGAAGAAAACTTGAAAAGTAAGGTTTACAACAGTAGTTCTCATTCGTTTGTGGAGAGCCTGGTCTTATAGAGTTCGGTTTTACTTTCAACAATTGCAGCAAGGCTTTCTGAAGAGGGTTGTCACGGACCCGAAATCATGATAAAAGTAGTGTGCAGCCACGAAAATCAATGTCACTTTGCCATTTTGTTAAAAACTTGTCTTCTATTTAAATATAGAAGCAAGAGGTCTTGAGCCGGTTTAATCCCTGTTCAATGTGTAAAAGCAATAGACCGAAATAAAACAAACGAGCTTAAAACATTTTTATTTTTCAATATAATCTCCTGAAACTTCAATACACTTAGTCCAACGCTTATCTAGCAATTCTATCCCTTGATTAAAATAGTTTTCCTCAAGGTCTTCAAAATAGTGGTTTACAACTGTAATTGCATCTTCATTTGAGGTAAAACACTTGCCAGCAAGGATTTTTTTAGATTTGGGAACAGGTAAAAGTCATTCAGGAGAATAAGGTGGGTGGTCAAGCAACTCGTTCTTTAATTCGTTGATTTTAGCCATTGTTAAAACACTCTTGTGCGCTGGTGCGTTGTCTTGATGAAAACTTATTTTTTTGTGTTGTAAGCCAGGACGTTTTTCTCGAATTTGTACATTTAATTGATCTAAAAGGTTGCAATAGTACTCTGAATTTAATGTTTTACCCTTTTGCAGATAGTCAATCAATAAAATACCTTTTAAGTCCCAAAAAACCGTTGCCATAACCTTACCAGCCGATTGAATTGTTTTTGCCTTCTTTGGGGCACTTCCTCCAGCTTCAGTCCATTGTTTGGATTGTTCTTTTGTCTCTGGAGTATAGTGGTGGATCCATGTCTAATCAACAGTTATGAAACGACGCTTAAAATCCATTTTATTTCGCTGAAAACGATCGTCTTTAGTTAGCACCTGTTTCTATATGAAGGAGTTGCCAGATCAAAACACAATTTAACATGTGTTCATAGCAGAGATGGATGTTTCCAAAACACTTAACTTTTTTCTGTTTATACCGCGCTTTTTGTGCTAGGCTAAGAAGTTTCCGAGCCGCCCTCGTAGATCATGAAAATCTATTTACGCGTTTCGCTTTTGTGTACAATTAAGTGTAGGTATGAATTTCAAAAATTTTCTCGAGATATGTACAAAATTCTTTGGAAAAAACGTTGATGACTTTTTTATGATTCTCGGAATTTAAAAAAAAGTAAATTTTGGTGCTACTTTCACAAACAATTATCAGAATTGAGTCTCGAATCAATCACCTGAAAAATGTTGTACTGTGTATTGAAAGCTTTTCAAAGAATATAAATTATATTTGTTGAAAAAATTTCCTTTGACTTTTTTATGATTCTCGGAATTTAAAAAAAAAGGTAATTTTGGTGCTACTTTCAAAAACAATTATCAGAATTGAGTCTCGAATCAATCACCTGAAAAATGTTGTACTGTGTATTGAAAGCATTTCAAAGAATATAAATAATATTTGTTGAAAAAATTTACTTTGACTTTTTTATGATTCTCGGAATTTAAAAAAAAGTAAATTTTGATGCTACTTTCAAAAACAATTATCAGAATTGAGTCTCGAATCAATCACCTGAACAATGTTGTACTGTGTATTGAAAGCTTTTCAAAGAATATAAATTATATTTGTTGAAAAAATTTCCTTTGACTTTTTTATGATTCTCGGAATTTAAAAAAAGGTAATTTTGGTGCTACTTTCACAAACAATTATCCGAATTGAGTCTCGAATCAATCACCTGAAAAATGTTGTACTGTGTATTGAAAGCTTTTCAAAGAATATAAATAATATTTGTTGAAAAAATTTACTTTGACTTTTTTATGATTCTCGGAATTTAAAAAAAAGGTAATTTTGGTGCTACTTTCAAAAACAATTATCAGAATTGAGTCTCGAATCAATCACCTGAAAAATGTTGTACTGTGTATTGAAAGCATTTCAAAGAATATAAATTATATTTGTTGAAAAAATTTCCTTTGACTTTTTTATGATTCTCGGAATTTAAAAAAAAGGTAATTTTGGTGCTACTTTCAAAAACAATTATCAGAATTGAGTCTCGAATCAATCACCTAAAAAATGCTGTACTGTGTATTGAAAGCTTTTCAAAGAATATAAATAATATTTGTTGAAAAAATTTACTTTGACTTTTTTATGATTCTCGGAATTTAAAAAAAAGTAAATTTTGATGCTACTTTTACAAACAATTATCAGAATTGAGTCTCGAATCAATCACCTGAAAAATGTTGTACTGTGTATTGAAAGCTTTTCAAAGAATATAAATTATATTTGGTGAAAAAATTTCCTTTATCATTTTAGTTTCATATATAAATTATTTGCAATTGCCCGGTATTAGGGTTCTATAAGGTGGCTACATTTTAAGGGCCGATGTCGAATGGGAACCACACCTAAACGTCAAGTTTTTTTTAGCATTTCATTTGACATTTCTCAATTTTAGAATTACTTAATTTAAATCAGGCTTACTATGAAAATAGGCGTTCAAATCAAAATGGATATCGTGCACTTCGTGATTTTTTCGGTCAATTTAATCGTCCAAATGTGTGCACACAGATGATGTGAAAATACCAGTGCATGTTCGTACTGCAGAAAATATTGCTACTGTTCGCGATAGAGCCGTCCACCTCAACTCGTCACCGTGTCCAACAATTGCACCGTTCACGCTCGTCGTTGACGAACATTATGCATAAGGACTTGCATTTACACGCTTTCGAGCTGAAATTGACTCAAGAACTAAAGCCTCCTGACCATTCCAAACGTCTTCAATGGTCATGGCATCGAAATGGCATCGGCCCTTAAAATGTAACTACCCTTTATAACCATAGCCAGTTATGGGACCTTTAGAGCATCTGAGGTTCTTTCGACAAATAAATTTCGTCTTAGAGGGTTAAACCATAATCATCAAAAGGAAAAAAGGAGTTTAGTTAAGCAGTTGCTATCCTTTTGCTGTATTTCTTTTTTACTTTGTCTCTCGCGTGTGTATGTACGTGTATGCATATGTGAACATATCAAAATCTTGCTGAACATTCTCTAGCAAAGTATCACCATGTACGAGTATGTATGTGAGTGCCTTTGTCGTTGTGAGTTTATATGTGTGCGTGTGTGGTGCAAAAAGTAATTAGTTGTTTTAAGCAGGAGTGCTTCTTTGCCATAACCCCTCTATCTCTAACTCTCTCACTCTTATCAAACACTTTCAATTTAACTCTCTTTCTCTCCCTTCCTGACTCGGCACACCCAACAACAGTTGGCTGGCGACTGTTGCCTGCTTGCATGCGGTGCGTACGTGCGTGTGTTTGCTTTAAACGGGAAACATGAACTCTTTCCGGCTTACTTTGTTGTTGTTGCTGCTTCGACTGTTGCTGCTGGTATATAATGTGTGTGTGTCGAAGTTGCTGTTGTTGTCATTTCCCTACCAAAAGCTAATGTAATATTTACAATTTCAATTAATTTTTATTCCTTTTAGTTTAAGCAGCCATCAGCATAAGTTGTGTGATGGTACTTTATTTATAATTATTACCGAGATTTCTTCGCTCGATTTTTTTTCTTCTCCTGGTCCCTTCTTCCATTAACTTCCCTCTAAGATAAAAATCATTAACATGAAGTTTTATGGTTACCGTGTTTGGTTCAGAGGGTTGAGGGGAGGAGGCCGAAAAGGTTAATGTATTGAAGGGACCATTGGCCTCCAAGGAAGTCAAATAAAAAAATTAATGGCGTATTTAGATTCGTGAGAAAACTTCTGTATTTTTGAAATATCCATATGTCCACGTTAAGGAGAGTCCGATATTCGGGCCGCTAGGGTCTGTGGTTCCGGGAACCAAATTTAGTTAAGTCCCAAAATAGGTGCATAATTGGATTTATTTATATGTGGATTTTGGGTTTGAATTTTTAGCCCCAGTGCTTTTTGGTCAAGAAGTCAAATCATACAACTAATAACAATTTTAGAGATGTGGCGAACTTTCATTGACTTAACGATCCTATATGTCGATGTTGGACCGTTTCGGTTTTAGCGCCCCTCGGCCAACTGATTCTCAGATCTTTAAATCTTTTAAATGATTGCTTATTTGGAGTTACTAGGAAAATTCATGTCAGTAGTTTATCATTGAATTGAAATCTGCCTGCAATTAAGTGTATAGCTTTTAATCATTGTAAAAACACATTCGTTGCTTGGGGTCTGATGATGGTGAAGAGTGTTCACCAAAACTGCAGTCACTCCTGTTAGGAAAAAACATTTTCGGCTGCCTTTTAAATAAATTTTTAGCTTTTGCTTGAATAAAAATGTTCAAAAGAAACGTGGTTTAAATCTGACTATGAACTTAGCATAATGTTAACGAGAACCCATACAAGCATATGTACATTTTGGCCCCAAGCATCTCACAGTCCTTAGACCTGGCCCATGTTTGGCGTTTACCAAAACCAAGTTTCTTTAAAAATAATTTAGTTGAAAATACGCACATGTCCTATTATTATGGTGGTGGTTTCTGGCACTTCAAGATAAACTTTTCTCCCTTTTGTCCAACTACGTTTATTTCCATTATCAAACTATCTTCAACTATAAGAAATACATCTGGTAAGTCGGAGGCCGATAGATCGATTTATTTGTACTCTAAAGTGTTCATACTTTACTAGAAGGTATCAGATTATAATAACGTTCAAAAGTATTTTACTTTATAGGGACCCAGATATGTATTTTGTGATTTTACAAATGTCATGAAAAAGGAATTTAGGAAAAAAACTATCTGAAAAGTTCGGATATAAAGGGTGTCCTAAGAAGAGCGCAATTTTTAAATTTTAAATAAAACACAGATATTTAAGAAAAAATCGTGAAACTTTATTATATCGTAAAGTAGACAGAATGAGGTTATGTATGGAACAATATATCGTGCAGATGACCGCCGCGGCTTTGCTGGCATGCACGCGATCTTTTAATGAAATTTTCAATGACCGTTTTGCATGAATGCTGCGGTATTTCATTAATGCAGCGTCCAATTTCGTCTTCTAAGGCTTGAGTCGTCGTCGGCTTATTCGCGTAAACCATCGACTTCAAAAAACCCCAAAGAAAAAAATCTAATGGTGTTAAATCGCACGATCTAGACGGCCAATTCAGATCTCCAAAACGCGAAATAACACGACCGGGAAATGACTTCTGCAGCAATTGAATTGTTTCTCTGGCTGTATGACATGTGGCGCCGTCTTGTTGGAACCACATGCCCTCCACATTCATTTCTTCAATTCTAGGCAAGAAAAAACTGGTTATCATTTCACGATACCAAACACCATTGACTGTTTGCGCTTGACCTGCCTCATTTTCATAAAAAAAGGTCCAATGATTCCTCCAGCCCAAAAACCACACCACACAGTGACACGTTGAGGATGCATTTGCTTCTCGTGAATCACTCGAGGATTTTCCGCAACCCAAATGCGACAATTCTGCCTATTGACGAAGCCATCAAGATGAAAATGGGCCTCGTCACTGAAGATGATTTTATCGGCAAAATCAGCATTTTCATGTTGTCTCTCCAATACCCAATTAACGAACTCCCTTCGCTGTCCATGGTCAGCTGGCTTCAGTTCCTGAGTCAATTGAATTTTGTATGCATGAAGATGCAAATCTTTCGTCAAAATTCGCTGCAAAGTGGATTTGGAGACACCAATTTGCTGAGCTCGGTGTCGAATTGAGGTGGATGGAGTTTGAGCAACATCATCACGTACAGCTGCGATATTTTCGGTCGATCGACCTGGTCGATGGCGCGTGGTTGTCTTTACATCACTAACAGACCCAGTTTCGGCAAATTTATCCATTAATCTCTTTACAGTTGACTCTTTTGGAGCATTATTGTGACCCCAAATTGATCGCAATTTGCGAACTGTAGCCGCAAAACTTTCACCATTTTGGTAAAACAATTTCACAATGAGAATGCGTTGTTCATTCGTGTAGCGCTCCATTTTTACTAACCTCGTACCTTCTACTAACAAACAATAACAATTGTTCAAATGTCAAACAATGACACTTCGAATGTTGCCAGATTTAAAAATTGCGTTCTTCTTGGGACACCCTTTATATAAGTTGTTCAGCACCCACCACAGAAAGTCGAAAAAATAAAGTTCGATGACCAGCCAACAGTCAGTCTGTGTGGATGTAGTGATGCTTCTTCGGATACTTGTGGATTGTGTTAATTTTAGTCCTAAAAGTATTGCCTGTAACATTGCCACTGATCCAAAAGTGGTATCCGTTGGAAAATACACTTTTTTTTTGGCAAAATTAAAGATATCTAGCCAACATTTCCGGATCATAATTAATAAAATTACGGCGTACATACATATATAAAGTAGCCTTGTTCATCTGTTGAAAAAACTATTCAGTACAAACGAAAAGAGCTAGAGCTTTCAAAGTTACCATTTATATGTCTTATAGACGGCGATCGGTTGGTATTAAAAATTTACAAAATCGGGTAAAATGGGAATAAAGTTCTCTTTGAGGGACTAACAAATTTCCTAATCAAATTTGGATTTTTTGACATTTTTGCTATGTAATTTGATTAATTAATTTTTAAATCATTTTTGTTTGGACGTGGTAGGCATTGATTTTGTAACCCATCAATAACTGGCCCCTAGGGTCCTAGGGGCTCAAAAACCGCCCCAAATGTCCAGGGACTTATGGTGAAATCTTCTCACAAATGCAAATATGGTCCTTTATTTAAGACTTGGTCCAACTTGGGACTCGGACCATATATTCTTAAGGGGCCCAAAAATCGGCCTCCTTGAACTATGGACATATGGGTATTGAACACATTAAAATAAAATTTACTCTACGATTCGACTAATCTTAAGTCCTTGCCGAGAGCTCTACGGTGCGAAAAATTGGTCCCTTCGAACATGGGCATATGGGTTCTCAGAAACAGTTGAATTTTATGAAGAATCTGAATATGACATTAATTTTACGATTTGGCTGGCCCAGAACCCCTTTCGTAATGTTCAAAGACATATGGGTATTCAGAAACAGCGTCCCTGTGTTTTGCATGATTCTCGCTGTTATAGCTTCACCCATGGTTCGCCATCGCACAGGAGCCATTACCAATCGACGGCCAGCGCCCCATAAGGCCAAACCAGCCGGAACCAATTCGAAGCGTGCTACGTGGACACAACTTCTCCTTGGTCGGGGGGCCGAGGCCTATACGAACCTCTTCTGATCTATGAGTCACAGCCGAAAATCTTCCCGCAAGTTGGGTTTAAGCTACAGCCACCACGATACTCCCCGAAGGGTTGCACCTACTAGTCCGGCCAGAACAACAGTTCTGACTAATCGTGGTACCTGACTTTGGTCTTCAGTCAGCCCAGATACTACCAGTTTTCACTCCATACAACGCGGTTCTGGTCACCCAAAGTTAAAGGCATTGGTCGAGAGATAGTACATATGCACACACAAGTGCCTACATATAGGTGTTACGATATTAAACCATGTTATACGTGGACATGACTTCGTCTCTGCACAGAGCAAGGTCCATCTCGACCTCTTCCGTTTCCATGTATTAAGGCTGGGACCGACCGACCAGCAACAAGACCCGAGGACCTACTATAACGACTTAGTGAAGTCTTGAGGAGACTTCATTATTCCCAGTCACCCGTGGTACCAGATTACTTTCGGTCAGGGTTTTTAACCAATGTAACTCCCAGTTGCGGTCCCAAATAACCAGGAAACTGGTAACCACCCGCAGCAGATGTCGAAAGTCAAAAGGGAACTCACCGACGGTTACAGCAGAACGCAATTAATCAACGCGATTGCTTAGAGAAGCCCTGATAGGCGAACTGACTAATCTGTACTTGGAAAGCACTCCACTGACGTCCCACTGACAATCAGAAGAAACAACGGCCTTGGCGTCCAGGTCCCTTAGGTCGTTATAAAAAAGACATTCGCACAAGGCATGCGAATGCTCTCTGTATGAGGACATATTCATATCCATGCCTGACAGTGAAATTATCTCACATACAGAAATATGTACATTCATTAAAGATTTGGCCCAATTTTCCACATGGGCCAATTTTCCACTTGTCCAAAAACCTGCCTCCTTAAATATGGGCATATGGGTATTAAAACAAAAAAAATGCCACGTATCCGAAAATTACCTTAATTCTATTTTAACGATTAAGTTTTGCCCTAAATTACCTTAATTCTACGATTCGCCTATATTTAAGAAGTTGATCCATGGGTCAAAGGTACCTAGAGTAACGAAAATAAGGTCCTTTCGAACATGGACACATGGTTACTTATAAACTGTGTAATTTCCTCACTAATCTCAATATGTGACGCGCAAAATAGAAAGGGACCTAAGGGTAAAAACCAGTTTTGTTCAGGAGAGCCATTTTAAAAATTTAAATACGTGTATCTTTGGTGTACCATAACTTTCATAAAACGCGCATATCTCTGGGAGGGAACACTATTGGGGCATGGGATCGGTCTCATTCGATGCTTAGATGTTGTCCACATCAAAAAAAAAGTAAAAATTGATTTTTTACCCTTAGGTCCCTTTCTCTATGCGCTGTCACATATGCTTTAACTCTTAAGATTTGTCTAAACTAAGGGCCCGAGTATACGGGCTTCCAAGAGCCCCCTCAACAATGGAAATATGGGTTCTTCAAAAACAATGAAATTTACAAATCTCAATAAAAGTTTAGTTCTGTGGAACTTGTGCATTTAATAATTCTAAGGCCCTTATCTTTCCAGCTGATTGTTGTGCTTTCGGTCGCTTTGGACGAGGTTCACCTGACCACTCAGACGACGAGCGTTTTGCAGCCAGTCCTTGAAGTGAAGTGATGAGTCCACGTTTCATTGTCACATATCGAAGCATAACTTCCGGTTTGTTACGTTTGAACATAGTAAAATACTGCTCAAATGTTTTGGTCAACAGTGAGTAAACGCGGCAACCACTTTGAATAGAGATTTCTTATTTACAAATGCTTATGCAATAAAAAGCCAACACAATTTTTCGATAGCGTTGCAAAGTCAGTTAACTCATGCAACTTCTCGTTTCGTTTATTCAAAACGATTTTCTGGATATTTTTTAATTAAAGCCTCATTTGGACTTCCATTTAGTTCTACATCATATGTGTCTCAACAAAGAAGTTAGAAGTCATTAAACCATTTTTTAATTACTGTTTCTGATACAGCGGAGGCCCAGTAATACTTTTAAGCCATTACCACAGTACTTTTTCCCACCACGAAGCAAAACTGACATTAAAACACAATTTGCTCTCGTAGACTTTTTGATTCACCCTCGTACTTAGCAATTTATACCATTTCCGTTTTCGGAAAACATTCTTCATGCTCATGTCTTTCTTTGTCTATCGTAAGCGTTAGGATAACTTCATTTCTTTGAATGCTATGACATCACAAGTGACATTGTGACATGGTTTATTTCAAGAACATCGCAGAGCTCGGCTGACCTGGCCCGAGCGATGGGCGATGGGCTGTCCTGGGCTCGTATGCCGCCCTTTAATGCGTCTGCCGCAAAAGCGTAATGTCGTTATTTACTTTGTTCCACTGCTGTGTGTTTTGTTTCCTAGCGAAAAGCAGCAGCCGCAAAAAAATCTTAATTAAAAGTTTACTTTATGTACTTCCGTTGTGTTAAAAATTAATCCATTGGGATTTCGTGTACTTGGTTTTTTTTCTTCGTTCTCGCCCTCCTTCGCTGTTTAAGACCATTATAATGTATGTATTGTAGACGCAGCGCTCGACTTGACTGTAAAGTTATGTTTTATTTGAGTTGATGAACAAAAACAACAACAGCAAATAAAACACAACTCTCAAAAAAAAAAACAACAAAAAAGCCAACAGCAAAGTTCATTATACGCTCCCATAGCCTGCGTCGGTATGTGGGGTGGTTGCGTGTGGTCCATGTCGTGGTGGTCCTTGTAATTGCGAACTCACACACACTCACACTCGCAGGCACAAAGCCACACTCCTGCCCAAGCACAAGCGTAAATATTACAGACAACTTCAAGTGAATCCGTGAAACCTTCACTGTAAATCAAGCGAAACGCCAGCAAGCCATTGCAACTTCACGCTGCTTTATTTACAAACGATGAAGACAAACAGAGATTGTGCCTGTTTTTTTTTCTGGTTGTGGTGTTTGCCTCCAAAAAATATGGCTGGTATTTGAAAATTGGCGGCCTATGTGGCAAAGGAAAAGTTTTGCGAACATATTTCAATCAGCGAAAGTCTGGAGTGAATACATTTTATGATGAGCAAAGTCCCTGGTATTAAGGACAATAACAGCAGTTGGTCTAAAGAAGAATGGCCTAAAGCTCAAATGTTTGGAATTTCTAAAAATCTGCTCCCAGTATGGATTTCTCTTAGGCAGGAGTCTTTCGAAAGATGCTCTTTTATTAACCACCCCAAGTTTGCGAAATTATATTTTAACGAGTAAGTTTTGCCCTCAAGTTTCGTAACCCAATGCCGTCAATTTCAGCGGCATTAATATTGGCAACATCAAAGACATCAAGCTGAACAACACATGCGTTAATTGGGATGGATGTACGAGCCTTTTGGTATTGACCAGTGATAGAAGATCAATTCTTGACCGCAGGCAATGCTTAAATTACAAATTTCACCGTCCATCGTTTGTTTGGTGTGTCTGCCGGCAACAGTAGTTTTGTGCACTCATGTACTTATACATGGATTTCAGAAGCGAGTACGGCCAAATTCGTTAATTAAACGAATTTTGAACGTATTAATTACACCGAGTTTCAACACTGAGCATGCACCACAATTGAATTCGTTTCCAAGAAGTTTTAAAAAGATTTTAAAATAAGTGAACAAATTAAGTTCGATGTGGCAAAGCTTATATACCCTCCATCATGGATTTCGGTCCAATCAAACAGGTAAATGTTAAAGAGTCTCAAGGGGTGTGGCACCGGCCTATTTTCTATCACGGTGTGTTTCTTTTCAAACCAACAATATTTATTCCAACTACTGTATTCATATCGGCCTACAAGATATAGACTTTAAAAGCTCAACGACAGTAAAGTCTTCAATAATATTCTAATGTCTTTTAAAGGGGGCGTGGCGCCGCCAATTTGTCTAATTGTACCTTCACATAGTTTATAATAATTTCTAAGTCAGTGATTAATTTTGTTAAACTCTTTTATAACGACCGATGCATTATTTTGGTCATGGAATTGGCACAGTAAAGTCTTTAAAATTATTCTAATCTAAAGTCTTTAATAATATTCTAATGCTTCTTAAAGGGGGCGTGGCGCCGCCAATTTGTCTAATTCTACCTTAACATAGTTTATAATAATTTCTAAGTCAGTGATTAATTTTGTTAAACTCTTTTATAACGACCGATGCATTATTTTGGCCATGGAATTGGCACAGTAAAGTCTTTAATAATATTCTCATCTAAAGTCTTTAATAATATTCTAATGCTTCTTAAAGGGGGCGTGGCGCCGCCAATTTGTCTAATTGTACCTTTACATAGTTTATAATAATTTCTAAGTCAATGATTAATTTTGTTAAACTCTTTTATAACGACCGATGCATTATTTTGGCCATGGAATTGGCACTGCCTACCTTTCGTTTAGGATGTGTTTCGATCCATGCCAACATCATATGATTAAAATATCTTCGTAATACGAGTATCTCTAATAGTTTTTGATGGCTCTCGATGTGGAGTCTCTTTAGAGGTCGGCAAGAGTGAGTTGTATTTTCGTGGGCAATTGTGTGAAGAAAACTTGAAAAGTAAGGTTTACAACAGTAGTTCTCATTCGTTTGGGGAGAGCCTGGCCTTATAGAGTTCGGTTTTACTTTCAACAATTGCAGCAAGGCTTTCTGAAGAGGGTTGTCACGGACTCGAAATCATGATAAAATTAGTGTGCAGCCACGAAAATCAATGTCACTTTGCCATTTTGCTAAAAACTTGTCTCCTATTTAAATACAGAAGCAAGAGGTTTTGAGCCGGTTTAATCCCTGTTCAATTGTTTCAACTTTCATCATGGAGTGGTTAGATAATGAGAACCGTATCGCTGTAATTGCGCTTTTCAAGTGTGAAATGAAAAAAGCGATATTTTCAAAACGCTCCGGCCACTAGGGATTAGCCGCATGTTCGTCTACCGATGCAGAAGACAGGTTGAGGAGACTGCAGATGTAAAAGACTGCCCGCGGTCGGGCCGCCCACGCTCTGTACGAACACCGCATGTCATCAAAGCCGTTAAATCAAGAATTCACAGAAATTCGCCCCGAAAACAGAAAATCATAGCCCGTGAGATGAATATCACGCAAAAGTTCATGAGTCGAATCATTAAAAAAGATTTGGGACTTGGGGCTTCCAAACGACGTACAGGACATTTGTTGAAAAAAAATAGGATTGAAAAAGCAAACGTCTTTTGGTGAAGCAGGCTGATAACTTGCACAGAAAAAAATTTGTTCACCGATGAAAAAATTTTTACCGTTCAGGAAAAATGTAACAAGCAAAATGATAGAGTGTATGCGCGGTCATCTAAGGAAGCATCTGAACTGATTCCAAGGGTGGAAAAGGGTCATCACCAAGCTTTAGTCACGGTTTGGTGGGGGTGTCTCTTACGATGGGGTCACTGACCTGAATTTCTGCTAACAAGGAGTCAAAACATCGGCCAAAGTTTACCAAGAAACCATTTTGGAAGCTGTTTTGAAGCCTCTTAACAATTCCCTGTTCCAAAACCAGCCATGGACTTTCCAGCAGAGTTCTGCGCCGGCGTATAAGGCTAAAACATCCCAGGCCTGGCTTCGAAACAATTTGCCAGCGTTCATTTCCTCTGAAGAATGCCCTCAGGCAGTCCAGATTTGAGCCCATTGGATTACAAATTGTGGACGGTTTTAGAGGACAAGGTTTGTCACAAAAGATACCCCAACATTGGATCTCTTAAGACTGCTTTGGTTCGAGCTGTGGCCAATTTTCCAATGGACGAGGTTCGTGTAGCTATTGACGATCGGCCAGTGCGACTTAAGGCGTGTGTAAAGGCAAAAGGCGGGCATTTCGAATAAGTAGATTCTTTTTGGGTGCAATATACATCAATAAATATATTAAAAAATATTTGGTCCCAAAACATTCAGTACTTCTTATTTTACAGCATAAAATGTGTGTAACAGTATTTATGTCCCCACCAAGCATGTCAAACTTTTTAAGGAGCGTTGCACCGCCCACTTTTCCTCTACGATGTGTTTCGATCCATGCCAACATCATATGTTCCAAATATCTTCATCATATCGCTAATAGTTCATGAGATATTCTGTTTCTAAGTTGTATGCGCGATTGTATGCCCTTGTCCAATTTTACCATAATATACAGGGTGGCCCAAATGAGACCTACTGATGTTAAACACGTATAACTCTTGTAATAACGGTTTTTTTTTAATGATTTATTTTTATATGTTAAATACATTTTAGGGAAATTTAACGTGGCTATGTGTGGAATATGACATCAGACAAATGACCACCATTTTGGTCGTTACAGGCATTGGCTCTTTTTAGCGCACAGCTTCCACGTTCCCGGACGGTCGGCAACTGAACCCAGTTCCTCAAAACGGCGAACTAAACTTGTAATCATGGAAGATGTGGGCGCTGATCTTACGTTTAAAAAAACGGCGATAATTTCGCTGCGTCATAACAATTGATCGTTTAGAAGAATAATAAAAATCGATAATTTTAATGCGTCGTTGTGGACTGTACGTATTCATTTTAAATTTCCAAGAAATCAGTTATAATCTGCAAAAAGAAAAAATAAATTATGTTAAAAAATAAAAAAGTTATTTGGGTTTCACATCAGCTGGTGTTATTTGGGCCACCCGTTAGTTTATAATAATTTGCTAGTCATTTATATTTGTGGTGCATAGCTTTGGCCATATGTATATGTCAATCCTTTTAAGAAGTCGTGGCACCGCCCATTTTGGATGTATTTTGATCCATGCCAACATCATATGTTCGAAATTTCTTTGTCATATCTCTAATAGTTCTTGAAACGTTCTGTTTTTAGGTGCAGGGTCGTGTAGGCGGTGCCACGCCTCTTGTCCAATTTTACTACAACATTGCTTATAATAGCTTCCTAGTCATTGATTTCAAATTGTGGTGCATTTCAATTTTTAGTGCTTTGGCCGTATGTGTCAATCTATTTAAGAAGGCGTGGCACCGCCCATTTCTCATTCTGAATGTGCTTCGATCCATGCCAACATCATATGTTTCAAATACTATCGTCTTATCTCTAATAGTTCTTGAACTATTCTGTTTTTTAATTGCAGGGTCGTGTAGGCGGTGCCACGCCTCTTGTCCAATTTTACCACAACATTGTTTATTATAATTTCCTAGTCATTAATTAAGTTTGTTAAAATGTTATAACGATCGGTGCATTATTTTGGCCATAAATGCGATTTTTTAAGGGCGTGGAACCGCCCACTTTTCGTTTAGGCTGTGTTTCGATCCATGCCAACATCATATGATTAAAATATCTTCGTCACATCTCTAATACGAGTAGTTCTTGCTATATTTTATTTTTAAGTTTGTAGGTGGTGCCACGCCCCCTTGTCCAATTTTACCACAACATAGTTTATAATTTGTCATTATAATTTTGTAGTAATTGATTTCATTTTGTTACAATTTTATAACGATTGGTGCATTAAACTGGATATACATGAGATTTTTTTAAGGGGCATGGCATGTGTTTCGAGCCAAGCTAACATCCATTGTAATAACTTTAATCTTTCATTAGATATTATCTTTATTTGTTTAGGGATGTTGATTTTTCAGGATGTATCACTAATAAAGGGTATTTTTATGACGTGTGGTTTTCAATCTGGCCACACTCTTTTCGGAGTTGGTCTTTTTAACATATGTCGCTTTATTCATGCTAAGTTTTGTTTTTTCATTTCATAATGAATAGACTTACTCCGGAACAACGTTTGCAAATCGTAGTGAATGGGCCCAAAACGAGAAAGCCACCGATCTTGATTTTTACAAGAAAATTTTCTTCAGCGATAAAGCTCCATTTTGGTTGAATGGGTACGTTAATAACCAAAATTGTCGCATTTGAAGTAATGAAAATCCACAAGCCATTGTTGAGGCGCCGTTACTTCCTTTTAAAAGTTACTATTTGGTGTGTTCTATGGAAAGGGGGAAAAATTGGTCCATATTTCTTCAAAAATGAAGACGGTCATAATGTTAGAGTCGTTTTTCGTGCCCGAATTGGAGGATGTTGATGGGGACGACCTTTGGTTCCAACAAGACGGCGCTACCTGCATACAGCCAACGAAACAATTAATTTATTGAGGGAAACTTTTGGTGAGCTCATTTTCTCGCGTCGTGGGCATGTGGTGTGGCCTCGTGATCGTGCGACTTAACACCGCTGAACTATTTTTTATACGTGTATGTAAAGTCGCTTGTCTACGCAGATAAAACCGCCACGATTGACGCATTGGAAGGGTCTGCCTGGCAACCGTAGCCAATACATTACAGCAATTTTTTAGTTGATTCTGAAAAAGGAACAACAAAAAGGTCTCGAACGATAATACGAGTAAAACTGTTCAAGTCAAAAAAACTGTTCAAGTCAGAATATTCGGCGCGTTATTGCTGACATACGGCCCCAAATGCTGCGAAAAGAGGCCGAAAATTGGGACTCTCGGCTGGAATTTATTCGAGCCAGCCGCCGCGGCTACTTGCCCGAAATCATTTTTGAAACATAATGGCAAACCCTTATCCTTATAATAAAGCTAAATTCTTGGACATAACTTTAAATTATCTGCGTTTTATTTCTTCTTGAAAACCACACGTCTGAAAAAAACTCAGTTCCTAGGATGTTGATTTTTCATTTTTTTCTCTTGAGCGATCCCGGACATTTTTAATACTGACCGTTTCAATCCTACAAAATTTCTGCCTCCTAGCTGGAATAGCTAAATCTGTAGTTTGCTTTGTTGCTTACACAAAGATTTGCGATAGGCCCACCTTTCAGTTTACCGATCGTCTCAGAATCGATTTAAAGATAAAAAAGTATGTTTGTCCTTCCGTTTGCGTTGTTTCCTCTGATGGTCAGTGGATTGCCAATGAGGTGCTCTTCATTAGCTCAGGATTATTTAGCTAGGATTTGTCAGTTCGCCTGTCAGGAATTATCTAGGCGTCGCATTCTCGTTGACTGATGGGGTTCCGCTGTAACCGACGGTGAGTTTCCTTTTGGCTTTCGACATCTGCTGCTACGGGGTGTTACCAGTCCCCTGGTTATTTGGGACTGAAACCGGAAGTAACTTTGGTTACGAAACCTGACCGAAGGTAATCTGGTACCATGGGTGATTGGGAATAATAAGGTGTTCTTAAGACTTCACTCAGTCAGTAGAGACCTTGTGTGTGGAACATTTTTACCTCTTGACCGATCCCGCCCATTAAACACATTTAATACTGACGGTTTTATTCCAACCAACACATATTCCTGCAAAATGTCAGCCTCCTAGCTGAAATAGTACAACCTGGGCAGGCGGACATGGCTATATCATCTGAGAATTTTACGATGAATATATACACTTTATGGACCAGTATTTCGAGGTCTTGCAAATGGAAGAATAAAGGAAAAATGTCCTTATTTTATAACGGAGGAAATAAATAGTGGGTTAGAAATTAATTCGAACTACAACATGCGAAAAATTCGTAAGTTCCTACACGCAGAGAAAAGATATGGTTACCATAATTTATCACGGCAACAATAGTATGTTCTCTGCGATAAAAGTATGGTCGTCGCAACCATAGTATTGTTTTCATTTTGACAATAGTATAATTGCGGCAATATTAATATTGTTGAAATGTACCAATAGTATTGTTGCAAAATTAAAAAATGAAAATATGGTTGTAGCAACAATATAAATATGGTTGTTGGGACAAAAGTATTGTTTTCATGGGTTTTATGATAACAATAACATGATTACGGCAATCATACCGGCAAAATTGTATTTATTTATACCCGCACCACATAGTGGTATGGGGTATAATGGCTTAGTGCTTGCGTTTGTAACACATTGAAGGAATCGAGTTAGAATACCGGGACCAGAGAGAAAGTTGCTCAGAATTACATTTTGAGTCGATCTAGCCATGTCTGTCTGGCTGGCTGGGCGGCTGGCTGGCTGGCTGGATGTAAAGATGTCCATCTATTCTTGTAATCAAAGTACAGGTCGCATTTATGCACCGATCTTGATGAAACTTGGCATGTGGTAATATATTAGGACAAGGACGGACGCTATTGAATTTGGTCCAAATCGGAGCACTTTCTGATAGACCCCCCATACAAAGGAACTCCCGGATTTGGTCCAAATCCAGTTGATGTCGCGTGTATTGGTCAACAAATTAAAAAAATATGCCATTCGATGTAGAACTGACCACAAAATGTAAAAAAAAATAGTTGGACCCGCCTCTCGGACCTACGGGGCCTTCAGAACCCAAAAAATGGACCCATGATTTTAAATATAAGTGTGACCCCTTAAATGAAAGGAAATTATCTTACAATTTTAACTACAGAAAAAAATTCGACCTGTTTGGGCCCCAGGGTCCATTAGGAGGGTCCAAAAGTTTCGGTTTACCCGGATTTTAGTGTGACCCCTCAAATGACAGGGAATTGCCTCAGGACTTTAAATACGTCAAGCCAAATGATTTATCTCGTCCGTGGGAGGGCACAGGGTCCGAAAACAAGGTATGAAAATGTGGACCAACTATAATTGTTATACCCTCACCACATAGTGGTATGGGGTATAAAGGCTTAGTGCTTGCGTGATAGATACAGATAGAAATAGCGACGAGTGCTTTCGATTAACAGGAGACTTAATCACATTTATAGTGGTGCGGGTATCATAGAGTCGGCCACGCCCAACTATAGCACTTACTTACTTGTTTTAATTTGACAATGTTATTTTTACGAACCTTACGCAATATTAGTAAAAATAATTAAATTTTTTCGAAACAAACTACGAATTAGTATAACTGAACTATTTTAAATATATATTTTTTTTACTTTTTAATAAATGACTCCTATTATTACATAACTTACTTAATCAAATTCTCTATTGTTAAATAACAACTTAACCCAATCTTTACAAAAAATTTTGGGGACCATAGTATGATTGTGTGTAAGTCATACTATGGTTGTGAGGATCATAGTATGGTTGTACGTTAAACATACTAAGGTATTGAGGATCATAATATGGTTGTCGGGATCATAGTATGGTTGAAAGTGAATAGTAATATGGTTGTGGGGATCATAGTATGGTTGTGTGTGAACCTTACTATTGTTGTGGTGATCATAGTATGGTTGTGTGTGAACCATACTATTGTTGTGATGATCATAATATTGTTGTGCCACAACCATATAACCAACAATAGTATGATGCTCTTCGAATACTCGTATTGTTAAATTATTAAAATCGAATCGTGAACATCTCACTGAGGTTTACCCCTGTTCCTTAATAGGAAGGTGTGGGATAGTTATGGTCCTTTAGTCATTAAGGAACCAGTTTTTGATATGGTGTCATACATGGATCGCACAAACCCATACAACTCGTGTGGGCTTCTAGCCAAAATTGAAAGATTTTTAAACTTTCTCCTACCCACACATACAAACACATACGTATCCTACGTATTTTCGTTCTCATTAGGAAATCCCCAGATCCGTGCCATAAAAAGTCGCTTTCCTTAATTAAACACAACCTTCAAGTTAAGAAGCCATCGGTTGGAGGGAGTGGGGGCAAGTCTCTCGAGTTGTACGTACTTGAAGTTTATGTTGGCACGCGTGTCCTCGCGCTGAACAGGAGTGTCGTGTGTGTTGTTGCTATTTGAAAAGCGTGCAATTATTTGCGGTTTTAAATTCATTTGACCATTTGCACCATAAAAATCCCGTAGAACAAAAACCAAATTAAGGTAAATATTAATTAAGGCACACCTGCAGTGCGTCTCTTAAGGCTATGCCACGGGTGTGCATGTGTGAGTGGCTACTGTCCGTCGTCACCCTTATATGTCTGAGTGAATGTATACTGTCTGCGCGTGCATGTGTGTGTGTGTAAGTGTGCAGCTGTAATTCTCCCAAGATTAATTATTTTTGTTTAAATGCTTCAAAATGACCTGCGCGAATAATGCGGAAGTTTACGTGCAACACTGTTGTGTGGCTGTGTTGGTGCTCAGCGGCGCCCAACGCTGCTCTCGCCCTTGTTTGTTTTTGCACATAAATAAAGGCGACAACTGAGAGAAAAAAATGGAAACCACCACAGCAACAACTATGGACAAATAAGTTGTTACAATAACTTTGGTTTTAACCCACACACACACACACATATACACCCGTCATTGACACAGGCACATGCCCACCAGCCGCTCAACAACTTTTGTATTCTCCCTAGTCGGCTATCGTCAGCGGCAAAGCGAGGCTCCCCCGCCGCTTGTCAACTGGGTGCAGTTGCTGCTTGTCAGGACGAACTCACCTCGAACTGCCACCTGCTGTTGCATATTTTCACATAAAATTTTAATCCACAATTTTAATGTTTACTTTTCAACGTCAGTCATACGTACCTCCCTCCTTCACGCCTTTGGGATGGGTCACTCGACGCCACTATGATGCTTTCGTTTCAATTTTCGCGTATGTTATTTGATTAAAGACCAGAAAATGAATAAGTTTTTGGGTCTTGCATGTGTATAAAATGGTGTAGCGAAATGGTTATGTGTATTTAAAACCTGGTCCAATCTCTGGAACACGTTAGTTTCATGGCAAATGTTGTAATTTATAAAAAAGATTTGAGATAGACCCACCTTTAAGTTAACCGATCGACTCAAAATTGATTTATGTCTGTCAGTGGTCAGTGGAATGCCAATGGGGTCAGGATTAGTCAATTTGCTTGTCGTGGCTTTCTCTAGGTGTCCTTATCTCGTTGACTGCTGCTACGGGGGGGGGGGGGGGGGTAACCAGTCCCCTGGTTACTTGGAACTAGTACTGAGAGTAACTTTCGTTATGAAAACTGACTGGGAATCATCTGGTACCACGGGTGACTGGGAATAATGGCGCTTTCTCAAGATTTCTTTTAATCATTATCGACAATCGGGTCTGGTCGGGCCTAGCCTTAATACATGGTTGATGTTCACCAACTAACGGTAGATACAGACCCCACTGTGAGCGGAGAGAAAGCCATATCCTTCGTTTCAGACCGCCTCACCAATATGTAGGCGCTTGAATCTGAATACCCCACAGTGTGGCCAAATTCCTGAGAACGACATGGAATCGACTGATTTGGCTTATTTTGAACGGATACACTTACGGCTGCGATATTTTCTACACTTCGAGCGATACAGCGTCTCTTTGACACCGGAACATCCAAAAGTGAAAAGTTTAATCCAAATTTACCCACTATTGCACGCACGTTTATTACGGCCTACAATTGGAGTAAGAGCTCTTAAAGTTGCGACCACCGACTCAGAATTTCAGTAATTTTTAATGATTTCCAATCGTTGCTCGTAGGTGAACATTACTATGATAAAAATGTTAACTTCGACTAACGTTTTGACACTGAAAGATTATTGAAAAAGTTGTAAGGTGCGTTTACCTAAAGAAACGAAATACTCGTAGTTATGTTCCTATAGGAAAACCTGTTACTATCTCTCGACGGATTCCTTTAATTTTTGGCCACCAGTCCTGTATCGCAAACTGGTAGTAACTCGGCTACGAGGTCTGAACGGAGACTAAAGCCTGGCACACGCAGAGAAAAAACATGGTTACTACATGGTCATGGCAATAATAATATGGCAATAAAAGTATGTTCGTCGCAACCAGAGTATTGTTTACTGAATTTAATTTTGATAATAGTATAATTGCCGCAATATTAAAATTGTTAAAATGTAACAATATAAGTAGAATTATTGTCAAATTAAATTAATGAAAATATGGTTGTAGCAACAATATAAATTGAATTTTATATTAACAATAATATGGCAATCATACTGCATGATTGTAATTTTTTTATTTAATACGAGGGTTGCAAAATACATATTTCTGGCTTAGGCAACACTAAGTGTTGCCTAGCGCCATCTAACATTTCCATTGGAAAGTTTGACATTTGTTAGAATAATCGTTAGGAACGTTTATTCTAAAAAAGAACGTTTTGACAGACGACCATCATTTGTGTTGTTTACAGTGACTTGAAAAAAAAACAATTTTGCAAAAAAATTGAATTAACTCGTGAACATTTTCGTGCGATCATTTTTCACAACTTTCGACGTGGATTATCACGACAGGAGTGCATCGATGAACTTAAATCTTTGTATGGCGATGAAGCAGCATCCTATAGCACTGTGAAAAACTGGAGAACATTGATTGATCCTTGGGCATTTCTTTCACCAGCATACATTCGATATTGCATGAACACCTGGCCGTAATAAGGTTTGTTCTCGTTAGATCCCGCACAATTTAACAATCGCCCAAAAAAAGGCTCGTGTCGATTGGTGCAAAGAAATTTTGAAAAAATACTATCGCTGTGCTTCAAAAGACGTTTATAAGATCGTCACAGGTGACGAATCATGGATATATGCGAATAAGCCCGAAACAAAACAACAATCGACCGTGTGGGCTTTCGAAGACGAGCTAAATCCAACGAAAGTTGTTCTTGGAAGAAGCACTTGGAAGAAAATGACCTGTTTCATCGGAAAAACTGGTCATGTGGCAACTGTTCCGCTTGAGCCGCGTTGGACTGTCATTTCTGTGTGGTACACCACAATTTGTTAGTCTGAAGTCTTCGGAGAAATTCTTTGCCTTTTTGAATTGATGGGTCATCCGCCGTACAGCCCTGACTTGGCACTCATTGACTGTTTTTATTCCCGCACATCAAGAAAAAAAAGCGTGGTCAACGATTTTCGTCGTCAGAAGATGCTGTTGAAACGTTCAAAGCCCATGTTTTGGAGGTGTCTCAATGGGAGTGGAAAAAGTGCTTCGACAATCGGTTTAAGCGCATGCTAAAGTGTATAAATCATGCTGGAGAATACTTACACTTTGAAAAATAGTAAAATCGTTTCTGGTGATAAATAATTGCATTTTCATTATTGGGCCAGAAATATATAAAGCAGACCACGTATGCTTTTTAGAACAAAGTTATTGTTACGTATCTACGTAAAGTTATTGTTACGTATCTAATGTAATAGTAGTTCTTTTTATATGGAAATTACAAATTTTCAAACAGACTGCTTTGGCTTTGTTTAACTGAAATATTTTTAATAAAAACGCTTACGCTTTTTGAAAGTGATTTTTTCAACTAAAGGGTGTTTTTTATTGGGGTATAGAACTTTAAGTTGGCATCACTTTTTTAACTGGCGGCCATTTTGTCAGCTGTTAAGTGATTAATATTTAGTTTGGTTTGCCATTTCATCATGAACAGGTTGACAAAAGAACAACGCTTGCAAAATGGGCCGAAAATGAGATTCATCTTGATGCTGATTTTCATCACAAAATTTTGTTCAGTGATGAGGCTCATTTTTGGTTGAATGGCTACGTCAACAAGCAAAATTGCCGCATTTGGAGTGAAGAGAATCCACATGAGACCCTCGAGACGCCATTACATCCACAAAAACTGACTGTTTGGTGTGCTCTATGGGCTGGTGGAGTCATTGGGCGATACTTCTTCCGAAATAATGCTGGAGAGTCAGTTACCGTTAATGGAGACCGGTATAGAGCCATGATAACCGACTATTTTGTTCCCGAATTGGATGGCATGAATGTGGATGAGTTGTGGTTCCAACAAGACGGCGCTACATGCCACACAGCGCACGTCACAATCGAATTATTGAAGGAAACATTCGATGAGCGCATAATTTCTCGGAATGGACCTGTCAATTGGCCACCAAGATCGTGTGATTTGACACCATTGGATTATTTTCTTTGGGGATATGTGAAGTCGCTCGTCTACGCCAACAAACCAGAAACGTTAGGGGACTTGGAAGCCAACATTCGTGGCGTTATTGCCAACATACGGCCCCATATGCTCGAAAAAGTGGTTGAAAATTCAACCTGTAGAATTGGCTTTATTCGAGCCAGCCGCGGCGGCCACATGCCCGAAATCATATTTAAACATTAACGGCAAAAAATTATCCTTCCAATAAAGCCAAATTGATGGACATTAAACGATTTTCTTGTGTTTTTTTCAATTCGAAGTTCTATACCTCAATAAAAAACACCCTTATTATCACGATTATTATTTTGAATTTTAAATTTTATCATTACGATTATTTTGAATTTAATTTATTTTTAAATAATTTTCATAATTCAAATCTATTGTTGACCACTTAACCCAATTCTAACGAATAATATTGGGGATCATAATACATATAAGTGTGTGTGATCATACTATGGTTTTGGGGATCATAACATGGTTGCAATTGAATCATACTATGGCTGTGAGGATCATAATATAGTTGGGGAGATTATAGTATGGTTGAGTGTGAATCATACTATGGTTGTACGGATCATAGTATGGTTGTGGAGATCATACTATGGTTATGTGTGAATCATACTATTGTTGTGTGGATCAAAGAATGGTTGTGAGGATCATAGTATGGTTGTATTTTAATCATACTATTATTGTGAGGATCATATTATTGTTGTAGCACAACCATACACTCAACAATAATATTATCCTCTTCGAATATTTTGACCACAACCTTACTTTTTTTCTGCGTGCACGCTCGACGTATCAGTTACCAGATGCCCATTTGTATCTCTACGCGAAGCTATGTCAGTGGTCGAGTCTTTTAGCTGGTGTTGATTGTTTCCATAAAACTCAATCTCCTCACATGGGCGACTTTTCAGTTGTCTCTCTTTTCCTGTTGTTAGAAATGTATTTCTATTAATTTAGTTTGAGTCCAAATTTTATTTTTTGCAACGTATGCCAAAAGGCGTTCGTTTCTGTCAATTTTCAAGAAATTCCCCACCACTATTTTACCCTTTACTCTTTAACCAACCAACATAAGGGCATCGGGGGGGCATGTGGTGGTACTTGGAAGCCCAATTATTTAGTATTTGTATAATTAGTGTGTTAGTCAACACTCCCACGTCCACTTGGAGACAACGGCAAGCATTTATTTGGCCAATTAATCAACGGCTCTTTTTAGCCACAAATGCCGAGTTAGACACGTCCACGTACTTGGCCAATGAGGGTCGCTAGGGTTAGACCGTGTCGGTTAGGGCGTTTGAAATTGCACGAGTGCCGTTCCGTTCCGTTCGGTGGCCAAGTGGGCGAGTTGTGAGTTGGCTGGCTAGCTCTTTCATGTTGCCACCACATTGATGTTTGTTAATGTCTTGCAGTTAACAAGATTCTGTTTTATTTTTTGCGCACTCTAGTTTTTCCGCTTTTCCTCTTTGTTTGTTGTTTGTGTGGCTAATTTAACAACAAGAAAAACAAAACCAACAACAACTGTGGCTAAAATAAGCACGAACCTTGGCTTGCTCACACTGCGAAAACCGGAGATGTTGGTAGAAAATTACAGTTTCCAGGCCAAAGAACAAACACCTGAACAAACAAACCAATCGGATCAGTTGTTGTTGTTATTGTTATTGTTGCTGAGGGATGGCTCAGACATTGGGGTGATTAGGGGGGTGCGAAAAAGGGTTGTAATTGCATGGTATGAGGCATGAGGTGTACCTAGTTAATTGAATAAATACATAATTAGATGATGAAATATTTGAGCAACTGTAAGTGCAAAGCAACGCCGATAAACCCGAAATTTTGGCTCACTGCTTTGAATTATAAATAAGCCACAGAAAATAGATCACCTTTGACACAAAATCGAGGGCTGCTGTATATATTTCTGGCCTAATAATGAAAATGCGGATATTTATTATCAAAAATGGTTTTAATGTTTTTCAAAGTATTCTCCAGCATGATTTATACCCTTTTGCATGCGCTCAAACCAATTGTCGAAGCACTTTTTCGACCAAAACATGGTTTTTGAACGCTTTAACAGCATCTTCTGGCAACGAAAATCGTTGACCACACATTTTTTTCTTAATGTGCGGGAGAAAAAGTAGTAACACGATAAGCTGTTACCCTGTCTGAGACCTCTTGCTGTAGTAAATGCTTCTAGGAGGTCACTTGCAATTTTAACTAAGGGTTTGATCCCACCCAGTGCCATTCTATGAAGGCGTACAAATTTTGATAGTATCCCATAGGAAGACATGGTTTCAAGTAATGTATTCCCTGTCGGAGGGTCGAAATCAGCCTTATAGACGATGAAGGGATGAGAAGTTTAAACTCGTATTTACTGCTACTACCAGGATTTGGCGCAGTGAAAAGATTTGGGCAATTATTATTCGGCTTGAAGCCGCAGTAGAACGGTTAGATCAGGTCGGCAAGTTGGGGCTTAAATCTTTCACACAGAGTCGTCGAGTTTAACGTGATTATTGACACTCTGGTGCTGTAGTAAATGGTTCTAGGAGGTCATTCGCAATTTTAACTGAGGGTTTGATCCCACCCAGTGTCATTCTATGAAGGCGTACAAATTTTGATAGTATCCCATAGGAAGACATGGTTTCAAGTAATGTATCCCCAGTCGGAGGGTCGAAATCAGCCTTATAGACGATGAAGGGATGAGAAGTTTAAACTCGTATTTACTGCTACTACCAGGATTTGGCGCAGTGAAAAGATTTGGGCAATTATTATTCGGCTTGAAGCCGCAGTAAAACGGTTAGATCAGGTCGGCGAGTTGGGGCTTAAATCTTACACACAGAGTTGTCGAGTTTTACGTGATTATTGACACTCTGGTCTGAACCACGGTGCGCCATCGCACTAGGGCCTTTACAATGCGATGGCAAGCGCCCTTATTGAGTTGATCCCGCCGTTACCAATTCGAATCATGACAGGTATATGTTATTACATTCCTCTTGGTTAGGGGTCGAGGACTAATCTTTCATACAGTATGGTTGATCTTATTTTATACGCAATGAATACGAGACTTATTTCGGGTCTTTGTCTCTCTTTTTTTAATTGGATATAGATTAAAAAAAAAATCAGGCATGCGTTCGGCCTTCTTGATAGTGAAAACTAGCTGATGAATGCACCTTATCAGCACGTCTCCTCCGGACTAATACAGCTCCACCAGAACTCCGTCTGCTTCTGCGACTTTATTATTCTTAAGACGGGTTATTGCTGTTTTGATATCTTTCCGGTTCGGAGTCCGGTGGAGACACCTCCAAAACATGGTTTTTGAACGCTTCAACAGCATCTTCGGGCGACGAAAATCGTCGACCATGCATTTTTTTCTTAATATGCGGGAGCAAAAAGAGGTCAAGACAGGGCTGTACGGCCGATGGCCCCTCAATTCGACGTTTTGGCCGGTCAAAAAGGCGCTGGTTTGAGCCGATGTGTGAGAGCTCGCATTGTCATGGTGCATTCGTCTTCTTTTGTTCGTTTTTCGAATTTCTCCGAAGACAAACAAGTTGTGGTGTACCTCTCAGAAATGACCTCCTACGTTTCTCAAGCAGAACAGACGCCAAATGACCAGTTTTGCCGAAGAAACAGGCGACCATTTCCTTCGAAATGCTTTATCCACGAAGAACTTTCGTTGGAATTTGCTCGTCTTCTGTCGCTTGCTGTTTTGTTTCGGGCTCATACACATAGCTACATGATTCTTCACCTGCGACGTTCTTATAAAAGTCTTTTGAAGCACTGCGATCGTATTTTTTCAAAATTTCTTTGCCCCGATCCACACGAGCCTTTTTTGAGCGATTGTCAAATTGTGCGGGATCCAACGAGAACAAACCTTTTTTACGGCCAGGTTAATCCATGTTCAATGCCCAAGAATGCCTCTATCTCACGGTATGTCACATGACGATCTTGCATTATCAGTTCACGCACGTCATCAATGTTCTCTGGCACAACGGCCGTTTTTGGGCGACCTTCACGACCTTCGTCTTTGAGCAAGCGTCAATTGAGTTCATTAAACTAGTTTTTCACAGTGCTATAGGATGGTGCTTCATCGCCATACAACGATTTAAGTTCATCGATGCACTCTTGTCGTGATAATCCACGTCGAAAGTTGTGAAAAATGATTCGTGGGTAATTGCGTGAAGAAAACTTGAAAAGTAAGGTTTACTACAGTAGTTCTCATTCGTTTGGTGAGAGCCTGGCTTTATAAAGTTCGGTTTTACTTTCAACAATTGGAGCGAAGCTTTTTGAATAGGGTTGTCACGAACCCGAAATCATGAGCAGTGTGCAGCCACGAAAATCAATGTCACTTTGTCATTTTGTTAAAAACTTGTCTTCTATTTAAATATAGATGCAAGAGGTCTTGAGCCGGCTAATCCCTGTTCAATGTGTAAAAGCAACAGACCGAAATAAAACAAACGAGCTAAACAATCGCACGAAAATGTTCACGAGTTAATTCCATTTTTTTGCCAAATTGATTTTTTCAAGTCACTCTAAACAACACAAATGATGGTCGTACGTCATAACGTTCTAAGTACGTTTATGCTAGAAAATGTCAAACTTTCTAATGGAAATGTCAGATGGCGTAAGTGTTGCCTAGGCCAGAAATATATGCAGCAACCCGTTATACTAACATTTTTTGAAAAGTCTAGTTCTCCCAGATCGTAGGTCTAAACGCAAATCAATTTGGACTTTGAGCTCAGGGGCCAAGAAGGGGCCCAATTTTGGTCTTAACCAGGCCTTCTAGAAGTATTTGACAACCAAAACTATAAAGCGCTTGCTGTTGCGAACTCAAATTTCATGTGCGAAAAAGACCTTTTGGACTGTTTTTTCTAAAATGTCTTAAATTATGTGTGATTTTTATGTTTAGGCCTCGCAAATTATACCGCAGGGAAATGGTGGGGGCATGCTCACACTAATGCACCACCTTCTGTAAACCGACTTTGTTTATGCTACAGTAAGTTACACACACTATTGCAATCGACGTAGATGGAAAAAACACAGCAACGGAAAAACTTTATGGCTAATTAATTTCTGTTGTTGGCCACAACAGTTGTTGCCTCTGTTGTCTTTGCATTGTGGGTTCCTAGAAATGATGGTTGGTGTCAGTTTGTTGTAACGTGGCTGCCATGCAACAGCCACCACGTTGAGAGCGAATACATATGAATGGGCTAATACACACATGCATACACTCACATATACAAGTATGTAGCCACATATCTGTTCACATACACCTACCCACACACACACCCACACATCTGTTTGTTCAGATGTTTTGTAGTACTCGTATATCTCTTCTAGCCATAGAATATTTATCTGGTTTCTTTGTGGCGTTTTTCCACAAAAAGATTAGCAAGTTTTGTTTTCTTTTTTAATGGACATGCTAATATAATAATGTTTGTTTTCAACATTTGCAAAAGTTAAATTTTTGTTGTCGTTGTTCGTATGGAAAGTGGGGGATTAGTAAAACACAGTAGGGCAGCAGTTATTGGATGCTGGTTGAAATTTCTCTTTGCCAAAAATCGCCAAGACTAGAAGGAAATTAAAAGAGAGATTGTTAGTGTCTTTTTCTTTTTTGAGCTTTTGACTTAATAAGTCAATCCATAATAACAGAGCTTTCGAATGGTACTTTTCTTGATAATGTATCTTCCATTTATACAACTAGAGTGCACAAAACCGAAGACGAAAACAAACGGGCCAGCTTTTATGTCCAAACCCGACAGAAATAGCTAGAACTCGGCATGTGGGTGTACGCGGTTTTTTGCTGTCAGGTTTTCCGGTTTTATGATTTGGTATATAAAACAAAGAAAATTCATAATTTTTTGAAATTCAGAAACTCCAGTTGATTCGATTAAACTATATCTGTCTGTCCGTCCCTTCGTCCGTCCTCTTACTATCTAAAGCTTGTTTTCAACCTCCAGCTCGTATTTATGTTCCGCTCATCATGAAATTTGCAAAAGTTAATTTTGGACAAAGGCTGTTGACTTTTAAAAACGGTTACAATTTAGATAATTCCCCTTTCCACATATGTTCAACCGAGTTAAAGACTATAGCTCTAGAAGCCACGTTATACATTCAACGTTAATGGCATTAAGCACAGATCATTACGATCGATCAGCACAGATAAAAATGGTTTATTATGGTCCACGTTTTGATATAGCCCCATTGCAATGATCTCTCCCGATATAACGTACAACCGCTATAGAACATTCATATACTTATACATTCCGATTTTAATTATAAATGGTGGTTAAACTTTAAGGACCGATGTTGATTTTGAATAAAACACAAATTATTTACTTAGTAGGGACATAAATACACTCGTTTTATGCTGTAAAATAAAAAGTAATGAATGTTTTTGGACCACATTTTTTTAATATATTTATTGATGTATATTGTATCCAAAAAGAATCTACTTATTCGAAATGTCCGCCTTTTGCCTGTACACACGCCTTAAGTCGCACTGGCAAATCGTCAATAGCTGCACGAAACTCGTCCATTGGAAAATTGGCCACAGCTCGAACCAAAGCAGTCTTAAGAGATCCAATGTTGGGGTATCTTTTGTGACAAACCTTGTCCTCTAAAACCGTCCACAGTTTGTAATCCAATGGGTTCAAATCTGGACTGCCTGAGGGTCATTCTTCAGAGGAAATGAACGCTGACAAATTGTTTCGAAGCCAGGCCTGGGACATTTTAGCCTTATGGGCCGGCGCAGAATCCTGCTGGAAAGTCCATGACTGGTTTTGGAACAGGGAATTGTCAAGAGGCTTCACAACAGCTTCCAAAACGGTTTCTTGGTAAACTTTGGCCGATGTTTTGACTCCTTGTTCGCAGAAATGCAGGTCAGTGACCCCAACAAATCTGGACTGCCTGAGGGCCATTCTTCTGAGGAAATGAACGCTGGCAAATTGTTCCGAAGCCAGGCCGGGGACGTTTTAGACTTATAGGCCGGCGCAGAATCCTGCTGGAAAGTCCATGGCTGGTTTTGGAACAGGGAATTGTTAAGAGGCTTCACAACAGCTTTCAAAACGGTTTCTTGGTAAACTTTGGCCGATGTTTGCAGGTCAGTGACCCCATCGTAAGAGACACCCCACCAAACCATTTATTTTTTCATCGGTGAATAAAATTTTTCTGTGCAAGTTATCAGCGTGCTTCACCAAAAGACGTGTGCATTTTTCAATCCTATTTTTTTAAAGCTGCAGTCAATAAATGTCCGGTACGTCGTTTGAAAGCCCCAAGTCCCAAGTCTTTTTTAATGATTCGACTCATGGACTTTTGCGTGATATTCATCTCACGGGCCATGATTTTCTGCTTTCGAAGCGGATTTCGGTGAATTCTTGATTTAACGGCTTTGATGACATGCGGTGTTCGAACAGAGCGTGGGCGGCCTGACCGGTGGCGGTCTTTTACATATCCAGTTTGCTCAAACAGTTGTATGCATCGGTAGACGAACTGCGGCTAATCCCTAGTGGCCGGAGCGTTTTGAAAATATCGTTTTTTTTCGTTTCACACTTGAAAAGCGCTATTACAGCGATACGGTTCTCATTATCTGACCACTCCATGATGAAAGTTGACACAATTTTAAAATCCCATTAGAAACTAACGCTTTTGCGGTAAGCTTTCAAAGCCCATATGACATTAACGGGGTATGTTCAGTTCTACTATTGAAATGGGTGTGTTCAATGTTGTAACAGTATTTATGTTCCAAGTAAGTATGTATGGGTGAGGGTATATGTGAGTCGGATCAACCGACTAAAACTGCCTTATTTATTTCATTTGTAAACTTAAACGCCTTTCTAACAAGTGTCTAATTCATAACCTCAATTTGTTCTCTTTTCAGGTAAGCACTGGAAAAATTATATATATCGTCAATTGAAGAGGTCTACAGTTTTCACAGGTATTATACGAGCAGTTATAAGAAATGAGTAAGTTAATCAACAAACTTAGTAAATGAATACAAGATGTGTGACAGTCTAGAATCTAAGTCGAAGTTGAGTGGCTCACAGTATTGAGGACAACGTACCCTGCAAACGGTTGTAAGCCTATTTCAGCGGCTTAGTTATCGTGAAATGTAGAATTATGTTCTTACTTATTTGTCGAATTTATGATTAAATTTCACACATTAGGTAAACACTTCCAAAGTATACTATTATTAATAAGTTGAAATCTTTAACTTATTCGTGTTTATTTTGAAAAGGAAATGTTTTTTTATACCCTAACGATGTTGTATCGTTATTTTTTTTGGTAGATGTAGCGATCAGCATTGATTTTGCTTCGTTTAACACCAATCCCAACTTTGCCGCTCCCTACGTTTAACTCCGTGTTTGCTGCATTCTCTACTTATGCAATTCATCGATATTTAGCAGAAGGTCTTCCCTATTTGTACTGCCTATTTTGTCACAGGCAAGGGCATTCCGTCGCTTTATGCTGTTTTGATCCAAATGCCATTTAATTTGCAATTTTAAATTTCACGAATTGGACTATAACTAATTTATTTTTTTTTTACAGATTTTCGGTGAAATATCGCTTTAAGAATTTAGAGAGCTTGCTCAAGATAAAACAACAAACTATAAAAACTATAAACTATACAATTTTATCGGCTCAGTTAGAAAATAATTCATTTTTAATTTGATTTTTTCCAATAGCTATAAATCGCGTTTGGATCAAAATAGCATAAGAGCGATTTCGAATAGATGTACTGTGTCTGCGGGGATAAGAAACTCAGACATGGTTTCGAACAGCATCAAACTGAGTGGTCCGTTAAAGGCGGCTGAGATTAAAACTTATGACATGCTCTTATCCATTCATCCCCATCGATTGCTGTCTTGACACTTTCAAGGCTGGGGAATTTATATTCTACGCCGTCATCAATGGTTCGTCTTTTCCAAAAGAATCTTAAGGCGCCAGAAGGTTGAAAAGGCGTTCTCTTTCTATACCAGGGATCGTAAGATCTTTAACTGCTATTTTTTGATTTCTCTTGAATTGCTCTTTACATAGCAGTTATTTTCCATACATTTTTCAAAATCAGAAAATACAAGTTTTTTCTACTTTTATTAAATTACTCCACATACGAGGGCTGCTATATAAATTTCAGGCCTAATAATGAAAATGCGAATATATGTATCAACAAAAATGGTTTTATTGTTTTTCAAAGTATTCTCCAGCATGATTTATATACTTTTGCATGCGCTCAAACCAATTGTCGAAGCACTTTTTCCACTCCTATTGAGACACCTCCAAAACATGGTTTTTAAATGCTTCAACAGCATCTTCTGGCGACAAAAATCGTTGTATACGCATTTTTTTGTTGATGTGCGGGAATAAAAATAAGTCATTGGGTACCAAGTCAGGGCTGTACGGCGGAGAACCCATCAATTCGACGTTTTGGCCGGTCAAAAAGGCGCTGGTTTGAGCCGATGAGTGAGAGCTTGCATTGTCATGGTGCACAATGATTCGTCTTCTCTAGTTCGTTTGTCGAATTTCTCCAACAACTTCAGACAAACAAATTGTGGTGTACCACTCAGAAGTGACTGTCCTACGTTGCTCAAGCGGAACAGCATGAAAAACATGACTAGTTTTTGGCAAAGAAACAGGCGACCATTTGCTTCAAAGTGCTTCGTTGACGAACAACTTTCGTTGGAAAGTTTGGCTCGTCTTCGAAGACCCACACGGTCGATTGCTGCTATGTGTCGGGCTCATACGCATAGCTCCATGATTCTTCACCTGTGACGTTCTTATAAACGTCTTTTGAAGCACCACGATCGTATTTTTTCAAAATTGTGCGGGATCCAGCGAGAAAAAAAACCTTTTTTACGGCCAGGTGCTCATTCAATATCGAATGTATGCTGGCGAAAAACAATGCCAAAGGATGCCTCTTTCTCACGGTATGTCAAATGACGATCTTGCATTATCAGTTTACGCACGGCATCAATGTTCTCTGGCAAAACGGCCGTTTTTGGACGACCCTCAGGAACTTCGTCTTTGAGCGAGCGTCGGCCACGATTGAATTCATTAAACCAGTTTTTCACAGTGTTATAGGATGGTGCTTCATCGCCATAAAAAGATTCAAGTTCATCGATGCGCTCTTGTCGTGATAATCCACGTGGAAAGTTGTGAAAAATTATCGCATGAAAATGTTCACGCTTCGAAAATGCCAAGTTGATTTGTTCAAGTCACTGTAAACAACACAAATGATGGTCGTACGTCCAAATGTTCTGGGTACGTTTATGCTAAAAAATGTCAAACTTTCCAATGGAAATGTCAGATGGCATCAGACAACACTTAGTGTTGCCTAGGCCAGAAATTTATATAGCAACCCTTGTAGCGCAGCGCTCGAGGTTACGGCAAGTTTTATATAAAGTGCAAAAAGGAAATATTTTTAATACACCGCTTACAGTTATGTGTGTTGATTGCTCAAAATTTCTTTAACATGCTGTTTTATACAAAAGCATTCTAAATTGTCCCTACGGTGAAAATGTATCAATGCTTTCTTTTAAGAGTATTTTTCCTAGCTCGGAAAAAATGTGTCCTGTTTATAAAAAAAAAAACCTCCTACCATCTTATAAAGTTCTCTATCTTGCGATCACTTTCTTCTATTTTCCACGAAATTATAATTTCTCCATTTGTCTTAGGCAATTATAATTTATCTTGGGTCTCATTCTTTATTCTTTTTCTCTCTCCGTAGTTGTCCCTAATCTTGGGCCTTAACAAATGTGTTTTATTTTTCTGCCGTTGGGTAGGGCATAGAAGAA
This sequence comes from Hydrotaea diabolus, assembly GCA_963513945.1. Taxonomy (NCBI): domain Eukaryota; kingdom Metazoa; phylum Arthropoda; class Insecta; order Diptera; family Muscidae; genus Hydrotaea; species Hydrotaea diabolus. Next base: position 28,513,215 of record OY740720.1, on the reverse strand, counting down.
AAAGGTTCCGAAATTTATGCGCTGGAAGAAAACGTTTTTTCTTCTTAGCGTACGCATTTACAATTTTTTTTTGTTTGTTTATCGTAAAATGACATCACAGCAAACTCGGCTGGCAAACATTCTCACGCTTTTAACTTCGCCCCCCCCCCCCCCACCAGCACCCACCTCCCCTTCGAAGAAGAATAGCGAAGCAGCGAAAGTAAAAGATGATCATTTTTTTAAATGTCATTTTATGCAAATGAAGCATTTAATAAATTATGGCTGCACCCTGTTGTCCTTATTATCCTGGACGTCGTTGTTGTTGTCGCTGTAGTTGTCGCTTTGCGTCGACGATATTGTTTATGTGGTGAGACAACAAAACGTCTACTTTTTCTAGCTGGAGATGGCAAACAAAAACGGGAACATATTTAATAAATTTCGCGTTGTTGTCGTTTATCGTGTGGCGGTTGTCCTGCTTCCATGTCAGTCGTAAAGCTCCCCTTTCCCCACTTTCCGGTCCCTCCTCTCATGGTGGAAATACTTTAATTTTCACAATTTTTGTTTTGTTTTAATTTTTCACTACAATTTCCATTGGGTCATTAAGGCAGTGGGTGGAGAAGGCCAAGATAAACAGACTGAATGACCGACCGACTGAAAGACAGATAAACATAGAGGCAATCAGTCTGTCTGTCAGTCTGTCTGTCCATACGCCCGCTGTTCCTTGGCTCACCTCAATGATTTAGTTTGTGGCATGCACATAAGGTTAAGGTTCTAGGCACAAGGCCACCACCATTTTTCTGGCTTTCATTTATGACATTGCAGCCCCTGTGTTGGCCACTGTGGGCTGAGATGGGGGGCTGCCAACTGAAAATCCTGTCATAATATTGGCATTATTATGGCAATGTTGACTTTGCATATTAAACGTTTAAAAAATACAAAAAAAAAACGAAGCAGAAGACAACTGAGACTATCAAACTCAACATCAGGGGAAAAGGCATTAACTACGTTGTTGTTGTTGTTGGCTCGTATGTCTCCGTGAAATGAAGGAATAGCTGCAAAATGAACAGGCAAAACAACAATAATAATAAAAAATAATAATAAAGTCAACAAAATAAGCATCAAATTTTGAAGGTGTTTTGTGCTTTGTTGACTTTTGCTTAATGGCTCCGAGGAAATTCGCGGAAACGGAAGTGTCGGCCTCAATGCCAACACCACCAACGTCACCGCCACCATGCGTCGCATTAGTTTTTAATTGAATTTAAGCAGAAACTGAGAACAAAAAACAGCGAACGAGTTCTGTTTCATTAGCAATCATTTCAGTTTCATACAGGAAACTTTTAATAGGATTTGCAAAAGTTGGCCAACACAGTTAGAAACGGCAGGGGTGTTAGTTTAGTAATTGGGCCGCCATGGTGTGCTGGGAGTGTGCACGCATATCATGTCATTACAACCAGGTTCAAATCCGGGTAAGAACATCGGGTTTTCCACTTCGTAAATTTCATCGACTTTACGAGTTTTAACGCTAAGCCATGCAAAAAAACTTCTTAAGAAAATGCAATTGAATCGTACACGACTCAATGATTTGAGAAAAGTTCTCCCTTGTCCCTTAAAGGGATCTCGTAGGACTTGTGGATGTGTAGTTCTTAAAACGTGGTTTCTAAAAATGGCATTGGCTAAGTGCCAGAAAAAATTAGGCATTATTGATACTCTTGGCAGCTCAGGTTTCATTCCTGAAATTAGTCTTTTCAAAATTAGGAGAATTGGAATAGGTGGCGAAATTTTGTTAAGGTCATATGATCCGCTGGGAGCCAAAATACAGAAGAAAAAAAGGGTTTCATTACTACGAGCCAATGCGAGCCAAGCTTTATGACAAATTGTAAGAATAATCGATTATTTGGACTTGTTACAAAGTTTGCTTGTGGTCGCTTTTTATTTGCCATGAGGTTTTTTTTGATCCATGAGTCCCATCCTTAATTTCAGCCGAATCTTCAAAATAAATACATAATTGGATGCGTAGTAAATTTTACTTCAGCCTGAGTTCCCATTTGCCAATATCTACTATTAGGACCATATTGGCTGTTTAAGGCTCCTACGGCTCATTCGTTCGAAAGGTTTAAAATTTCAAAATTTAAAATAGATTTTGAATAGCAGAATTCGAATAGAAGGAGGAATTTTGTTAATGCCCTATGCTCGACAGGGAGCAAAAAAACATTACGAGAAGAAAAAGGGCTCCATTATTACGATCCACGCTTTCTGACAAATCGTAAGAATAATTGAATACTTGGATTTTTTACAAAGTTTGTTGGCGCTTATTTTGGGTGTATGAGTCCAAGCCTTAGTATCAGCCGAATCTATAAAATAAATACATATTTGGATTCGTAGTAAAATTGACTTTTTTTATATAAGCTTTATTTGAATTATTGAATCAGCTCCAAAGGAGCCTAATAATAAGTATACGAATCTTAAGTATAATTCAATAATGAATCCTAGTATGGATTTCTTGTAATGTGGATCTCTGCTAATTGGCAGGAATTTAAATTAATTTGGTCAAAATAGTGTATAACTGGTATGGATCACATGTCTGAGAATTTCAAACCTGGTGTGGCTTAAATCTCGTGATAAAGTGCCAGAGGACCCTTACAGTCATTTACAGAGTGTTCGCGATATTATGTAGAGTGAAGAACTCTAGTTAAGTAGAGGGCGGCTCGAAAACTTCTTAGCCTAGCACAAACAGCGCGGTATAAACAGAAAAAAGTTAAGTGTTTTGGAAACTTCCATCTCTGCTATGAACACATGTTAAAACTCCTTCACATAGAAACAGGTGTTCACAAAAGACGCATCCGCGATTTTTTTACAATGGAAAAATTAGAAATGCGAGGTGTCATTAAATATTTACATAAAAAAGGTTTATCGGGATAAGAAATTCATAATGATATGGTGAATGTGTTAGGTGAAAGTGCTCCTTCATATGCAACAGTAAAAAATTGGGTTGCTGAATTTAAACGTGGTCGTACAAGCGTTGACGATGAACCACGTAGTGGACGTCCAAAAACAGCAACAACAGCAGAAATTGTAGCCAAAGTGCATGATATGGTATTAAATGATCGACGAATAAAAGTGCGTGAAATAGCTAATATCATGGGCATCTCAAATGATCGGGTCCATTTAATTTTGCCTGAAGAACTACAGATGAATAAGCTTTCTGCAAGATGGGTGCCGCACTTGTTAACAGCCGACCAAAAACGCATAAGAATGAACATTTCTCAAGCTTGTTTGGATCGTTTTCAGCGAAATAAAATGGATTTTAAGCGTCGTTTCATAGCTGTTGATGAGACATGGATCCACCACTATACTCCAGAGACAAAGGAACAATCCAAACAATAGACTGAAGCTGGAGGAAGTGCCCCAAGGAAGGCAAAAACAATTCAATCGGCTGGTAAGGTCATGGCAACGGTTTTTTGGGACTTCAAAGGTATTTTATTGATTGACTATCTGCAAAAGGGTAAAAAAATAAATCCAGAGTACTATTGCAACTTTTTAGATCAATTAAATGTACAAATTCGAGAAAAACGTCCTGGCTTACAACACAAAAAAATAATTTTTCATCAAGACAACGCACCAGCGCACAAGAGTGTTTTAACAATGGCTAAAATCAACGAATTAAAGTACGAGTTGCTTGACCACCCACCTTATTCTCCTGATTTAGCTCCCAGTGACTTTTAGCTGTTCCCAAATCTAAAAAAATTCCTTGCTGGCAAGCGTTTTACCGCAAATAAAGATGCAATTACAGTTGTAAACCACTATTTTGAAGACCTTGAGGAAAACTATATTAATCAAGGGATAGAATTGCTAGATAAGCGTTGGACTAAGTGTATTGAAGTTTCAGGAGATTATATTGAAAAATAAAAATAGTTTTGAAAAACTATTCTTTTTCATTGATAGGCTAAGAACTTTCCGAGCCGCCCTCTAATGAACCAATGATTAGCCAAACGGGCTTGCTATTTAGACATTTCCAGACATACTTCGGTGGAAAATTAAGTGGTACCACGCCCATTTGAAAAATAAATGTGTTTTAGACACCTGGGACTTAGACATTTAAATGTGATTGTCGACGGTAATCTTTGATGGAGAATAAAGGATCTTCCGAACGGCTGGACTTAATTTGTAAACTTGTAAAATTTAAAAAGAAAATTATGGGTTTCTTAGCTATTTCATTTCAGTTACAAACACAACTACAAACATACTCTCACTGCCTTATACGAGGGCTGCCATATATAAATTTCTGGCCCAATAATGAAAATGCGAATATTTATCATCAAAAAAGTTTTTATTGTTTTTCAAAGTATGCGCTCAAACTAATAGTCGAAGCACTTTTTTCACTCCGATTAAGACACCTCCAAAACATGGTTTTTGAACGTTTCGTTGACCAAACGTTGACCACGCATTTTTTGTTGATGTGCGGGAATAAAAAGAAGTCATTGGGTGCCAAGTCAGGTCTGTACGGCGGATGACCCATCAATTCGACGTTTTGGCCATTCTAAAAGGCGCTGGTTTGAGCCGATGTGTGAGAGCTCGCATTGTCATGGTGCACAATGATTCGTCTTCTCATGTTCGTTTTTCGAATTTCTCCGAAGACTTTAGGCCACCAAATTGTGGTATACTACTCAGAATTGACCGTCAGGCGGATGTACGGCGGATGACCCATCAATTTGACGTTTTGGCCGGTCAAAAAAGCGAGCCGATGTGTGAGGGCTCGCATTGTCATGGTGCACAATGATTCGTTCTCCGAAAACTTCTCCGAAACTTCAGACAAACAAATTGTGGTGGACCACTCAGAATTGACCGTCCTACGTTGCTCAAGCGGAACAGTCGCCGCATGACCAGTTTTGCCGAAGAAACAGGCGACCATTTGCTTTGAAGTGCTTCTTCAACTACGTAACAACTTTCGTTGGATTTGACTCGTCTTCGAAGACCCCCACGGTCAAATGCTGTTTTGTTTCGGGCTCATACGCATAGCTCCATGATTCTTCACCTGTGACGTTCTTATAAACGTCTTTTGAAGCACCGCGATCGTATTTTTTGCTTCGAAGTGCTTCTTTCACGAACAATTTTCGTTGGATGTGGCTCGTCTTCGAAAACACACACTGTCAAATGCTGTTTTGTTTCGTTCTCATATGCAGATATCCATGAATCGTCACCTATGACGTTCTTATAAACGTCTTTTGAAGCACCGCGATCGTATTTTTTCAAAATTTCTTTGCAACAATCGACACGAGCCTTTTTTTGAGCGATTGTCAAATTGTGCGGGATCCAACGAGAAAAAAAAACTTTTTTACGGCCAGGTGTTCATGCAATATCGAATGTATGCTGATGGAAAAAATGCCCAAGGATGCCTCTATCTCACGGTATGTCACATTAACAGTTCACGCTCGGCACAACTCTGGCACAACGGCCGTTTTTGTCGATCTTCACGACCTTCATCTTTGAATGAGCTTCGGCCACGATTGCATTCATTAAACCAGTTTTTCACAGTGCCACTCGTATAGGACGGTGATTCACCGTCATACAAAGATTTAAGTTCATCGATGCACTCTTGTCGTGATAATCCACGTCGAAAGTTGTGAAAAATTATCGCACGAAAATGTTCACGAGTTAATTCCATTTTTTTTGCCAAATTGATTTTTTCAAGTCACTGTAAACAACACAAATGATGGTCGTACGTCAAAACGTACTGAGTACGTTTTTGCTAAATAAATGTCAAACTTTCCAATGGAAGTGTCAGATGGCGCCAGGCAACACTTAGTGTTGCCTAAACCAGAAATATATATAGCAACCCTCGTAGGAACTCAAATAATGAAGAAGAGTACATATGTGACGCGCAAAATAGAAAGGTTAAAAACCAGTTTTGTTCAGGAGAGCCATTTTAAAGGTTAGGTCCCTTTCTATTTGCGCTTAGAATCGTCGATTTCACTTTCATAAAACGCACATATCTCTGGGAGGGAACACTTTTGGGACATGGGATCGGTCTCATTCGATGCTCAGATGTTGTCCACATAAAAAAAAAAACAAAATGTGAAAAGTTGATGAAAAGTTTTGTTCAGGAGAGCCATTTTAAAGATTGGGTCTCTTTCTATTTGCGCTTAGAATCGTCGATTTCACTTTCATAAAACGCGCATTTCTCTGGGAGGGAACACTTTTGGGGCATGGGATCGGTCTCATTCGATGCTCAGATGTTGTCCAGATCAAAAAAAGAAAAAAAATGAAAATTAGGTCCTTAGGTCCCTTTCTCTATGCGCTGTCACATAAACTCCGTCCTGGCCGAACTTAACCCTCTTTTTATTTGCCCCAACCAAACAGAAAATTGAGACATCAAAGCTTTCAACGAATTTTTGTTTTTGGTCCAACATTAAGGATTCGAATTTCATTCTATTGACTATTGCGACTAAGTAAGGTAAGGTTGTCGATGCGACAACCTTACCTTACTTAGTTTCCGCTTTGACTCCTGGCAACTGAGATGGATTTCTTTGAACATACTTTGTTGTTGTTAACTTTTCATTTCCAGTGTCCTTAGGGACAAATACTCCGAGTACATTTTCTTTTGTTTAAGACAAATAAAATGAAACTTTTTTCGTTGTTGTTGTTGCTGCTGTGTTATTTACAGAACAAGAAATAGAACGAAGCAAACAAAGGATGTACCTCGGCGGGCAGAAGATGGAAAATGGCAACAGCAACAAAAACAACAAAAACAATATATTTTCTTTGTTCAATTTGTTGTTTGTGTCATTCGAATGTAAATATTTTTGCCAAACAGTTAAAATGTAAATAAAAAAAATTTTGATGTTTAAATTGATAAATAATAACCCATTACCGATAGAATAAATAAACAAAACAATACATGCAGCTATTGGTCGATATGTAGTCACACATATAAGTAGGTGTGTATTTGGTCTCACCATACCGCACAGTGTTTGAAAAATAAAATGTATTTTTTTTGAAACAAATTTTTAATTTTTGCCCTAGATGAAGGAATTTTTTTTTATTTTTCACCTAAAGTCATGATAACAGAATCTCTAGCATGAGTTAAAAGGTTAAAGTTGAATGTTAAAAAAACTTCGGAGGGTTTTTGCTTTGTTCAAAATTCGCATCAGTGATGTTTGTGAGATGTGCAATTGTTGGACACGTCGACGAATCGAGGTTGACGGCTCTTCTGCCACACTATCGCGTACAACATCAATGTTTTCCGCCAAACGATCTAGGCCTGCATGCACAGGCGTTTTCTCAACTTTTTTCACACCCAATTTGCTGAAATTTGCACACAATCCTCCCGATTGTGGACACATTCGGTCAATTAGGCTGACCAAAAAATGACGAAGTGCACTAAATAAGTTTTGATTTGAACGCTGATTTTCGTAAATGGCTTTAACAATCTTAACGCGCTGCCCAGTTGGGTACCTCTTAATGCTTTTATTTGTCTCACACTGCAACAAAAAAATGTCAAACTAAGTTGGGCAAAAAACTTGACGTTAAGGTGTGACTCACATTTTATATCGTGCATTAAGGTTGGACCACTCTTTGTATTCTAAATCGTCGTAAAATTTTAAAATGATCTAGCCATGTCTGTGAGTCCATCTTTTGTCTGTGGACACTAAATTACAGGTCGCATCATCCTCGCTAGGTGACAGCTTTTTTCTAGAAACATGTTTTGGTGCAGTGAAACGGTTGTTACTGCATATGGGCCCGATCGGTCACGAGGTACAAATTTCTCCACACAAGGACTGAGTCAGCCTTTAGAAAAATTAGCAACCCTGAACTTAAAATCGTAATATCTCATGAGCTATTAGAGATATAACGATGATATTGATAAACATTTGATGTTGGTATGGATCGAAACACATCCTTAAGAAAAACAGGCAGTACCACTCCCCCTTAAAAAATCGCATTTGTTACAGCATAAAATCAACGACTAGGATTTTTTTTATTAAATATGCTATGGTTAAATTGTACAAGGGGGCGTGGTACCGCTAACACAACCCTGAACAGAAACTATTATGACAAAGATATTTGGCCCATATGATGCTGGAATAGTTCGAACACATTCTGGAGGGAAAATGCTTTTACGGCCAAAGTATTGGACTGATCGGTATGTCATTTTTAAAGAATGAAATCACTGGTAACCATTTTAGTAGGGACTATAGTGTGTTGAAATTAAATAAAAGGGCGTGGGTCCGCCCATGCAACCCTGAATATTAAAAGGCTTTATTTTTTCATAATTATATATGTGACCTTCTCCGAGAAAAGGGACCTAGTGTGTCAAAAACGGGTTAAGACTTAAGAGTGGATTCTGGTTTGGACTTAAGAGTGGATTCTGGTACTTAAAAGGGTGAGGAATAGATGTAATGAGTTAGATTTCTGATACAAATTTATCTACCCCATAAAAACTTGGGAAATTCGATTTTTTTTGTTTTAAATTGTTTTTTTTGTCAGTCTTCGAATTTTTTTTGGAGTTTTGACTTTTTTTCGGTGCTTCGTGATCTGGTACTTCAATTTTCTTCCGTTTGACAATTTCAGTTTTTTCTTTTTTTGGCGCTTTAACTTCAGCTTTTTTTTCTCGTGCTTCCGGTGCTTCGAATTTTTTTTCTTGCTGGCAGGCTCAGATTTATTTTTGGATTTTTTTTTGCTTTGGTTTCACTCGGTTTAGGAGCTACAAAATCCCGTTTCTGTGAATCAGTACATAAGACCCTGACATTCTCATACAAATACCATTTGCGATCTAACGATAAACCGCTTGGTGTAATGAGAGGAGGTAATTCGTTTGGTAGCTCAGCAACAAACAATAGCAACTAAAAGCGAAAAAAATACGTCACCACATAGGCATGACGTCACCTCATAGGCATGACGTCACCAAAGTCGGCACCCAATCATAACTAAGCATACCAAATCGCATCTCCCAACTGAAGGTGTGTTCACAGTGATAATGAAATGATGAAATACGCCCCCGATGGAAAAGAGGCCGATAAAGGGGCTTTGACAAAATGTTCATATTGGATAGTAATCCATGATGGAGGGTATATAAGCTTCGGCTCGGTCGAACTCAATTTTGTTATAATTAATTTAGTTTGATCTCTTATAAGAATTATATATGTATTTTTTAGTCTAGTACATTAAATCGTTTTCAATTACTCCTTGGCCGATGCTAGTGCGCTTTAGTTTACTATAATTTTAATTGTAATAAATACTTATATGTTAATAAATAAAAACAAACAAGTAAAAAATGTTAAGTTTGGCTGTGCCGAACTTTGGATACCCTCCACCAGATTCCCAAATAAAAAAAATATTTTTTTTAATTTTTCTAATTTATTTATTGTAATTTATTTAAAGTAATATCATAGTATTTCTCAAGGCCCAAAGACCGTTTGTATGGAAGGTATCAGAAGGAACTACACAATCTCAACTCAAATTGGTCCAGAAGTGTGGTCTATATAGAAATGTTTATGTGTAAAATTTCATTTCGATAGGTCAAGTTAGTGGTGAGTTATTGTCATATTATTTCTCAAGGCCCATACGACCGTTTGCAAGGGAGGTATCAAAAGAGGCTACCCAATATCAACTCAATTTGGTGCAGAAGTGTGTTCTATATATTAATCTTTATGTGGAAAATTTCATATCGATAGGTCAATCTTGTGGTGAGTTATCGTCATATTATTTCTCAAAGCCCATGAGACCGTTTGTGTGGGAGGTACCAGAAGGGACTACCTAATCTCAACCAAATTTGGTGCAGAAGTGTGTTTTATATAGAAATTTTAATGTGCAAAATTTCATTTCGGTAGGTCAAGTTTGTAGTGAGTTATTGTCATATTATTTCTCAAAGCCCATGCGATCGTTTGTGTGGGAGGTACCAGTAGGACTTTTCCGATCTCAACCGAATTCAGCGTAGAAGTGTGCTGTATATAGAAATCTTGATGTGTAAAATTTCATTTCGATAGGTCAAGTTTGTGGTGAGTCATATTATTTCTCAAGGCCCATAAGGCCGATTGTATGGGAGGTACATGAAATGGTGGCCCAATCTATACCATTTTTACATAGATGATTGCTCCTATATAGAGATTATTATTTGCACAATTTCAGTGATTTTGCTCAAAAAACTGGACGGATATTTCCAAATAAAAAACCAATTTTTATGAGGTAGTGTCGGTTGAGGGTCTCCAACACCAACTTCCCGTAGAGCTATATAGCCCATTTTAAATACCAACCATGCAAGGTTAACTACACATGTTTGTGCCAAATTTCAGCTCACTAGCTGTTTTTTGCAGACTCTATCTTGTTTTCAACAGACGGAAAGCGGGCTAGATCGTCTTAGAATTTTACGAGTATCAAGAATATATATATATCTCTGGGAGGGAACACTTTTGGGGCATGGGATCGGTCTCGGGCCATAAAAAGTTCTTTATCATCTCACGATAACGAACACCATTCTCAGTATCTGCCTGACCGGCCTCATTTTGGAAAAAAAAATCGGCGCGGTGATGCCGCCAGCCCATAAACCGCACCAAACAGGTACTCTTTTTGTGGGTGCATTGTTTTTTCGACAATCACTCTTGGATTATCATTCGCCCAAATGCGGCAACTCTGATTATTGACGAATCCACTGAGGTGAAAATGTGCCTCATCACTGAAGATGATTTTCTTCGAAAATTGATCATCCAAACCTGAACAACTTCAACGCGTTGCTCGCTTGTGTATCTTTCCATGGTTCAAATTGAGTTAGTCTGAAATTGAGAAATATCAAATGAAATGCAAAAAAAACTTGACGTTTTGGGTGTGGTTCACATTAAACAACGGCCTTTGTAATTTAACCACCCTTTACAAACTGACATGGCTGCTAATATCCCAGAGAGTCTTAACAAGTCCATGAGAATACTGGCAAAATGGCGGCCATTTATCCAAAAAAAAATCCCTTTTTTGGAATTTCGTCCCGTTTTTAGGAGTTTTGGGGAATTTTTAGATGCATCTCAGAAATATTTTTTTCTTCGTGTATAAATCTTTACGCTAGATTGGTGCTATTTTTCATATCTATATCTTTGTTGCTTTTAAAGTTATAAGACTACCAAACCATGAATTGATTTTTACACCAGAAGATGCCAATTTTGAAGCGATGCTTTACCATACGAGTACCTATTCTGGCTAGAGGACTAAAAATTAAGTCCTGTCAACTCGAATGTCCCTTAACTATGGCTGATCTACAAAAAACACAACAGAAATTAGAGCCTGTTTTCGAAAATATTTCTTTTTTCCAGCCACCGTGCAGCGAGTGACATGCAGTTAACATTTGTTTATGTATGTATGTGTTGTTTTTGTCAAAATAAACACATCCTTAGGATAGTCCTGCCAGCCAGTCAAGTGATGTTGAGTGTGTATGTGTGTGTTTGTGTTGTTTTTCAAGTGGATGAGTCTCCTAATCGCCTGCTGGCCACCTCTGGTAAAAATGATAATAAATAAAACATAAATATTTCTTGTTTTTGGCCATAAATGACAAATGGCCCAAATGATGGTTGTTGTGGGTGCGAGCCCGTCTCGACAGATAGGCTGCCTGTTGGCTTAGCCTATCTAGCTATCCATCCATCTTCGATTGGTGGCTTGTCCTCGTCCTTGTTGGTGTTGGGATGGTTGGTGTGGTTCCTGACAATGCTGGAATATAATTAAAAAAATGCTCATAAAAATGTTTGATAGAAAACAAATGTCGATTTTTATATTTATGGCTTTATTTCTTTTTTTTATTATACCACATAATGTAAATCTGTATGAGTGTGCGTGTGTGTCTCATACATGTTTCCATTTCGCCTTTGGTGGTGGCAAACAAATAAAATCATAAATTTTTTTCCTACAGCCTCGTAAAATATGTCCTGTTGCATTTCTCGCCCAACGACAGTGATAATAAACTTAGCATGTAAACGAAAAAGAAGACATTTTTCTAGGAGAAATTGAGTTGTAGCCGCCCCGCCCCATCTTTACAAATTTCCCCCCAGCGCTGCCTTCTTCTATTTATTTTTTCACATAAGTTCAAAAGGTTTTGGTGGTGGCGTGTTGTTTTTATCGTGGAAGTTTTTCGTTTTGGTAGTCAGAAGTGAGAGGTGGTAAACACTATTTGATGAAGATTTAGCATCAAACCCTACTGAATGGAGGACATTATCGGTTAACCTTCAAGGCTATTACCATTTGTTTAAATAATCGACGATAGTTATGAACAATCAAGCCATACTCCACAGGTAGCTTTATGAGAAAACAGCAATTTTTTTTAAATGTTCAAAAGAATTAACAAAAGAAGAAAATTAATAAAAGAATTAACGAAATTTCGATTTTCTTTAAGAAAAATAGAAAAAAAATATTAAAATTTGAAACTACTTAGTAGGGACATAAATACTGTTACACACGTTTTATGCTGTAAAATAAAACGTACTGCTTGTTTTTGGACCAAATATTTTTCAATATATTTATTGATGTATATTGTATCCAAAAATAATCTACTTATTCGAAATGTCCGCCTTGTGCCTTTACACACGCCTTAAGTCGCTCTGGTCAATCGTCAATAGCTGCACGAACCTCGTCCATTGGAAAATTGGCCACAGCTCGAACCAAAGCAGTCTTAAGAGATCCAATGTTGGGGTATCCTTTGTGGCAAAGCTTGTCCTCTAAAATCGTCCACAAATTGTAATCCAATGGGTTACAATCTATTCTGCCTGAGGGCAGTACTTCAGAGAAAATGAACGCTGGCAAATTGTTTCGAAGCCAGGCCTGGGACGTTTTTGCCTTATGGGCCGGCGCAGAATCCTGCTGGAAAGTCTATGGCTGGTTTTGGAACAGGGAATTGTTAAGACGCTTTACAACAGCTTCAAAAAAGGTTTGTTGGTAAACTTTGGCCGATGTTTTGAATCCTTCTTAGCAGAAATGCAGGTCAGTGACCCCATCGTAAGAGACACCCCACCAAACCATGACTGAAGCTGGGTGATGACCCTTTTTCATCCTTGGGATCAGTTCAGATGCTTCCTTAGATCACCGCGCATACACTCTATCATTTTGCTTGTTAAATTTTCCCTGAACGGTAAAAACTTTTTCATCGGTAAACAAAATTTGTCTGTGCAAGTTATCAGCGTGCTTCACCAAAAGACGTTTGCATTTTTCAATCCTATTTTTTCTAAAGCTGCTGTCAATAAATGTCCGGTACGTCGTTTGAAAGCCCCAAGTCCCAAGTCTTTTTTAATGATTCGACTCATTGACTTTTGCGTGATATTCATCTCACGGGCCATGATTTTCTGTTTTCGGAGCGGATTTCTGTGAATTCTTGATTTAACGGCTTTGATGACATGCGGTGTTCGAACAGAGCGTGGGCGGCCCGACCGGTGGCGGTCTTTTACATATCCAGGCTCCTGAAACAGTTTAATGCATCGGTAGACGAACATGCGGCTAATCCCTAGTGGCCGGAGCGTTTTGAAAATATCGCTTTTTTCATTTCACACTTGAAAAGCGCTATTACAGCGATACGGTTCTCATTATCTGACCACTCCATGATGAAAGTTGAAATAATTTTAAAATCCCGTTACAGACTAACGCTATTGAGGTTAGCTCACAAAGCCCATATGACATTAACGGGGTATGTTCAGTTCCACTATTGAAATGGGTGTGTTCAATGTTGTAGCAGTAGTTAAGATTCGGTAGGATTTGTTGCAATTCGATCACAAAACACACTATGCTAAATTTGATCAAGATCTGATTTGATATGTGGCTTCTAGGGGGGGTGGGCGTCACATTGACATGGACTCTTGTATGGGGGCTACATGAAAACATTAAGTGATATAGACCAATTTTACCAGATCACTTATAACGCAAAACCATAAATTGGCTCCAAACTTTTGCATTGGAACGACATGTAAACATGGAGCGATATAGTCGAATTCTTCTAGTTCACCAATAAAGCAGTCTGCTTAAGCGGCAGGATTTTAAATCGGTAGCGAGTTTTTTAAGGGGAGACATGGGGAGTTTCGACTGGGCTTTTTCAAAGATGTTAGCAACACGCAATTGAGATTTAATCAGAATAGATTAATAACACTCTGCGACAAATGGTAAGGGTCAGTGATCGGTTTGGAATGAAACCACCGGGGAAAGTTATATTGGCAAAAAAAAAGTCATACGTGTTCCAGCGTTTCGCTGGGTCTCATCTAGTAATCGAGATATATCGATTTGAAGTTAGTAAGTATCGTAGAGGGGAATTTGTCACGTTTTAGGCTCTTTTGTTTGACATAACTCGAGAACCACTCGTCCGATTTAGCTGAAACAAATTTAGAAAAATTAAGAATTACAATTCCTCTAATCTGTTCTTAAACCGTTTTCCTACTTAAGCAACAGTTTCGCAATTATAAATAAATGTATGAAAAAAAAAAATTATTTTTGCCTAAAAATTAAATTTTTTTTTTTTTAATTCATAAAAAATCTAAAACGGTAAAACGGAACAGATTAAGGGAATTGTAATTCTTGGTTTTTTTAAAATTTATTTCAGCTAAATCGGACGAGTGGTTCTCAAGTTATGTCAAACAAAAGAGCCAAAAACGTGACAAATTCCCCTATACGATACTTACTAACTTCAATCGATATATCTCGATTCCTAGATGAGACCCAACGAAACGCTGGGACACGTATGACCTTTTTTTGACCGATATAACTTTCCCCGGTGGTTTCATCCCAAACCGATTGTGGCTGTCGCACAGTGTAATAAGGTTCGGTTCGGCCGAACATTTTTACTCTTTCCTACTAAAAGGGTGTTTTTTTGTGCTTAGTAAGAACTTACAAAAGGTTTAGCGGTCAAACGAAATTCCAAATATAAAGTAATTTTGATGTTTAAGCTGAGAAAATGGACCTTTTTTAGGCTTTAGTAAATTAGGGACAGTGACGGCCTAATATTTTTGGTTTAAATTCAATTTTTTTACAACTGTTATCGGGTTAAAACAACATGCAGCATATAGTGTCTTTCCATCTTTCTTCGTTTTTCTTTATCCGAAAATTAATCAGGTACAATTTAAGTTAATGTAGTCTCACCGAAAATATATTTTCTGAGTATAAGGCACCTGGGATGTTCTGGGTGCCCTGTGACTCCCCATTTGGGTTTATGAATTTGTACCCATGAGACGAGTTTTAACAATATGTGACAGCGCATAGAGAAAGGGACATAAGGGTAAAAAAAATCATTTTTCACTTTTTTTTTTGATGTGGACAACATCTGAGCATCGAATGAGACCGATCCCATGCCCCAAAAGTGTTCCCTCCCAGAGATATGCGTGTTTTATGAAAGTGATGGTACACCAAAGATACACGTATTTAAATCTTTAAAATGGCTCTCCTGAACAAAACTGGTTTTTACCCTTAGGTCCCTTTCTATTTTGCGCGTTCACATATTTGCAAAATCAAGAATACCCTATTCAAATGCTACTAAAAGTTTCTACTTCATCCTGGGTATGTAGGGATCCAAGGTGAGTACTTATAGCTTCATCTTATATCGAAGGGGAATGATTAATCAGCTAAAGCCTTAATCTTTTTAAAATTTTATTAATATCGGAAAAACTATTTGGAATTTCCATCATTATTCCTAAAAATATGACCGCTGCCCAAGTGAGGCATTTTTTCTGCACGTGTAAGCTTTAATACACTTCAGCTAAATCTCTGTAAAATATCGTTAGTGTCGAAAACTTCCTCAGACTTGTACATTATTCTGTAATGATCAAGGTATGCTGAACCAAAAAGGCTCATATTCTAGACTTAAGCCCAAAGACACTACAACAGGATGAAGATTTTCTATGTATACTCGTATTGGGAGAACTATTTAAAAATGCAAGAATTTTTAAAAAAAAAAAACCTTTTTTAAAGTCTAAGTGCTGCTCTCTTAACTAGAATAAAAAATCCATCTTTGAGATTTTTGACTCGAAGATACTTCAGCTAGACCTCAGTTAAATTTCGGAAACGTCGGACAAAAAATGCCAAAAATATTTCCATGCATTTGACTAAACTTTGAAGTGTACAAGAGCCGTTATCTAAGCAGGATCTTCTAAAAGTAGGGTTTACAAAGTTATGCTTGAATAAACTTCAGCTTTGTGTCTGTGAAATTTTAAAAATATCGGACATAAGTGTTGGTAATACTAGAAAAGTTTCCATGATTTTAATACTTCGACTCAAGACTAAAGAACACTTTTATTTTTTCACAATTTTCTAGACAAATATCGAAAGCAAATATAAACTTCTCATAGAAGGTCTTGTGTTTCCTCTACACCCTAATATGCAGATCTCCCTAAAAAAACAACTCGATAACCTGGCAAAATTCACAAAACTGCAAAAGCTTTGTGTTCTTGCAGATAAGGCCATATGTCGGTTTATTGAAAGTAAACTTTTTGCCACTCGTTAATTTTCAATTTAAATTCCTTTGCTGGCAGTCTTAAAATCTTTCGGTTGACAAACTGATGAACTGACCATTGTGTGACATCCATCGCTAGAACTTAAGTGAAATCAACTCTTTTTTCCTTTTGCTCTTGTCCTGTTGTTGTCCAATGTCTGCACAACAATAATAAACTGAAAATTGGATAAAATTTCATTTTGAGGAATTTCATTATTTACCACTTTCAATTAAAGGATATAAATTCCAGGAAACCGAGCAACGACAGGAAAAGGAAAATGGAAATGGAAATTTAGTCGAAGAGAAGGAACATAAAAAAAGAAAGAAAACAACAACTCAAGAAGTGGAAGGAAGGAAATTGATAAACACAAAAACACTCTTAAGTCAACAAATGAACGATTTGCCTAACAACGTTCTTTGGTCTCGTGCCCGTTGTTCGTCAGACGGTCGTTGGATGGGTCCTTCCATTTATTCGTCCCTTTTATTGTCACTTGTGTATGTATTTTGGCATGCCCCCCCCCTCTATGCGCCCGTTTAACTGTTGTCTGCTTGTTTATTTTGTTGCTTGTCTAACGGTCTTTTCAAACCCACGCATCTGTTGAACACGCGCAATTATTCGATAACGCTCAGATATAAGGATAGCCAACACAAACACACTCTCCCTCTCACACACACACACAGGCGCGCGTATTTATATTTAGAAAGCGCGCTGTAATTTTGAACATTAAACTTTCACTCACTCATACATTCGCACAGCTGCATGTTGAATTGAGCACGATGAAAATTCTTTACCAAAAAAAGTTTTCCTTTCCGTTGTTGTTGTAGATTATTTCAAATTTATGCTAATACAACAAATCAAGAGGATTCCCTCTGTCCGTGTTTTTGATTCATTTTTTCGTCTTCGCGTTTTGCTTTCGCTTCTCGTTTTGTTGTTCTTAGAAATAGAGTTTAGCTTTTCCTTCCTTTTTTTTCTTTGCTGTCAACTTTTGTTTCTATCATTGTTGTTGCTACGCATTGTGGCCGCTGGACAGTGGTTAGAGACTAAAAATATGTGGTAATAAAAATTTATCTTTCTCGAGTTAGACATTGCACCGAAGCGAGAAAAGCTTTCCGTTTCTTCTGGCACTGTAACGAAAGTGGTCACTAAATTTTCATGCCTAGATAAATTGAACTGAATAAACCAATTACGTATACGAGTATGCAGGGTGATTCTTTCACGACTGGACAAATTTCACCAGCGTATTCCTTGGCTCACTTCATGAAAATATATCCATCTACGACCATACCCAAAAATGCAAGGATGAAAAATGGCAGCGGTTTAAAAATTTTCGGATTGATGGTCGTACGAGGGCGGTTCGGTTTTTCTTAGCCCAGCACAAAAAGCGCGGTATAAACAGAAAAAAGTTAAGTGTTTTGGAAACTTCCATCTCTGCTATGAACACATGTTAAATTTTGTTTCGATCTGGCAACTCCTTCATATAGAAACAGGTGTTCTCAAAAGACGCATCCGCGATTTTTTTACAATGGAAAAATTAGAAATGCGAGGTGTCATTAAATATTTACATACAAAAGGTTTATCGGGACAAGAAATTCATAATGATATGGTGAATGTGTTAGGTGAAAGTGCTCCTTCATATGCAACAGTAAAAAATTGGGATGCTGAATTTAAACGTGGTCGTACAAGCATTGAAGATGAACCACGTAGTGGACGTCCAAAAACAGCAACAACAACAGAAATTGTAGTCAAAGTGCATGATATGGTATTAAATGATCGACTAATAAAAGTGCGTGAAATAGCTAATATCATGGGCATCTCAAATGATCGAGTCCATTTAATTTTGCATGAAGAACTACAGATGAAAAAGCTTTCTGCAAGATGGGTGCGCACTTGTTAACAGTCGACCAAAACGCATAAGAATGAACATTTCTCAAGCTTGTCTGGATCGTTTTCAGCGGAATAAAATGGATTTTAAGTTTATAACGTTAAACGTTTTATAACTGTTGATGAGACATGGATCCACCACTATACTCCAGAGACAAAAGAACAATCCAAACAATGGACTGAAGCTGGAGGAAGTGCCCCAAAGAAGGCAAAAACAATTCAATCGGCTGGTAAGGTTATGGCAACGGTTTTGTGGGACTTCAAAGGTATTTTATTGATTGACTATCTGCAAAAGGGTAAAACAATAAATTCAGATTACTATTGCAACCTTTTAGATCAAATAAATGTACAAATTCGAGAAAAACGTCCTGGCTTACAACACAAAAAAATAATTTTTCATCAAGACAACGCACCAGCGCACAAGAGTGTTTTAACAATGGCTAAAATCAACGAATTAAAGTACGAGTTGCTTGACCACCCACCTCATTCTCCTGATTTAGCTCACAGTGACTTTTACCTGTTCCCAAATCTATAAAAATTCCTTGCTGGCAAGCGTTTTACCTCAAATGAAGAAGTTGTAAACCACTATTTTGAAGACCTTGAGGAAAACTATTTTAATCAAGGGATAGAATTGCTAGATAAGCGTTGGACTAAGTATATTGAAATTTCAGGAGATTATATTGAAAAATAAAAATATTTTTGAAAAACTAACTATTCTCTTTCATTGATATGCTAAGAACTTTCCGAACCGCCCTCGTATAAACGTCCTTTGAAGCACTGCGATCTTTTTTTTTTCAAGTTTCTTTGAGACAATCGACACAATCCTTTTTTGTCAATTGTGCGGGATCCAATTAGAACAAACATCCTTTACGGCCAGGTGTTCATGCAATATCGAATGTATGCTGGTGGAAGAAATGCCCAAGGATGCCCATATCTCACGGTATGCCACATGACGATCTTACATTATCAGTTCACGCTCGGCATCCAGGTTCTCTGGCACAACGACCGCGAAAAATAGAAAGGGACCTAAGGGTAAAAACCAGTTTTGTTCAGGAGAGCCATTTTAAAGATTTAAATACGTGTATCTCTGGTGTAGAATCGTCGACTTCAGTTTCATAAAACGCGCATATCTCTGGGCGGGAACACTTTTGGGGCATGGGATCGGTCTCATTCAATCCCTTTCTCTATGTGCTGTCACATATAGCAAGCCTCGTAGATGAGTTAATACTCTGTAATTTGGAGGCAGGAAGAAGTTTTTTCTACTTAGACTATAAATATACAGGGTGATTCATTGACGACTGGACAAATTTCACTAGCGTATTTCTTGGCTCATTTTATGCTAATATGTCCATCTTCGACCATGTTCGAAATGCAAGGGGCGAAATGGGAGCAGTTTGAAAATTTTTAGGTTTGGTGGTCGGAGGGTACTAGGGTATAAATGCTTTGTTCTGAACCAGTGGTTGGATTTATATACAAAAACAAATATTTCTGTACTGTTATTTTGCTTCAAAAAAAAAAATACAAAAAAATCCGACCATTAGTTCAAAACTTAGCAATTTTACCCTTGTACCCTCTGACCACCAATTCGAAAATTTTCAAACCGCTGCCATTTTGATTCCTTTTACTTTTGGTCATGGCCGTTGATGGACATATTTATATGAAATGAGCAAAGAAATATGCTGGTTTATCTAGTCGTGAATGAATCACCCTGTAGTTAAAAAATCACTGAGCTGTGCTCGACATAATTCTTCTTCTTTCACTAGTGTTAAAATTGGGCTCTGAAAGAGTAAAAAACTTTTGATAAAGAAACTATATTAGATCCATGAAAACTAAATGGCTCGTGTGACATACGACAAATCAAGCAAAAGTTGATTTATAAATCGACCAAGTGACAAGGAAAATCATATTCCAGCGATCAAAATAAGAAACTTATTCCGAGGAATCATAACTCTAAAACGAATTCTGAAGTTCCAACTTTTGACTGGTAGGGTCAAATTTTTGAAAATGCCACTTTAACCCATTTGGCCCCAATCAAGACTAAATGTATGACCGACCCTCACTAACTTTGGAGGGCCGACCCACCCATGCCAGTGGCTCACCCCCTGGTGTCCCCATACAAATAATCACCATTTATGGCACTTGACATGAAAAATATCAGCGAAACGGCTATGTTTTTTTTGGAGTTTATTATTTTTCTCTTTAGAAATTTATTTATTTTTATCAAAACATATGTAAATGAAAAAATTAATTAATCATAGTAAATAGAAATGTAAATAGAAAAGTAAATAAAAAAAATTTTTTTTGAGTCTCTTTTGCTTTCAAGTAAGGGTCAAAAATCGGGACAATAAAATTCGTTTAAGAGGTATGGTTTCTCGAGTAAAGTTTCTTATTTTGATTCCAAGAATACGATTTTCCTTGTCGAGCGATTTTTATTGCCTCCCTACAAACTGACCCTCCCTAGTATATACTTATATTTATAAGAGATTGGTGTGGCAGTTATTCGGTTTTATTTGCAAGCCAATATGTGACAGCGCATAGAGAAAGGGACCTAAGGGGAAAAAATCAATTTTAATTTTTTTTTCTTTTTTTGATGTGGACAACATCTGAGCATCGAATGAGACCGATCCCATGCCCCATAAGTGTTCCCTCCCAGAGATATGCGCGTTTTATGAAAGTGAAGTCGACGATTCTAAGCGCAAATAGAAAGGGACCTAATCTTTGGCTCTCCTGAACAAAACTGGTTTTTAACCTTAGGTCCCTTTCTATTTTGCGCGTTACATATGGTTCATCACCTGGTTCGAGTAGTACGGTACCAGCAAGACCGTTCAACAAATTTTTAGAGTGACTGCTATTTCTGCTAGGTCATCATAGTATCTACTGCCCTCCCAGTACAACAATTTTGCCGAATTCAGCACTGTAGTCTTGGGAAATTCGCAAGGAAATTTCGATTTCTCGGATCGAATTCTGACCGAATTCTGAACGATTTCGGTCAGAATTCTGACATTTAGACTTATTAAATTCTGATGTTTTTGTCGACATTTCGAACCAAATTCTAAACGAATTCTGGGCTAATGTCTTGGTAAATTCTGAGGCTTTGCGTGACGCTTCGTAGCAAATTTGTTACTACTGTCTTAATTATTTCTGAAAAGAGCGGTTGTCGTAAAAATAAATTTGTCTTGACGAGACATGTTAAGCTTAACAAATTTAGCTACAATTATTTTTTTTATTTTTTTTTTAATTTTATTGCCACTTTTTTTTGCTGATACACGATAAGAACAGTAGCCCTGAGTGCTTACAGAGAACAACTAAATGAAATAAAGAAAACATCAAAAGACTAGAATGCATAGAAAAAAGACAATTTTTGTAAATATAAGCAAACAAAAAACAAGAATTGGACATATAAAAATACCTCATCCAAACAGTTAAGAATTCGTTCAGAATTTTAAACGAAAAGACTACCTCCATTAAAGAGTTCAGAGAAGTTTGAACAAAAAATTAATAAAAAAATACCACAGACAAGTCTAACATAATTCGGGCCGAATTCGTTCAGATATTTAGAATTCGTAACGATTGCAGTAAGAATTCTCGAGAGAGTTCAGACATTGTTCAGAATTCTCTGATGATTTATTGGGTGGGTAGCTACTTATGTTAATGTGAAGCAATTAACGCTGTTTGAGTAAACTTACGTTCATAACCTGCAAATAGCCTAGATTGCATTTTTTCAGTGTTTCGCACCACTGTGCACTTCGTAAGCATACATTGAAATGCTTCTTGACTTATTGATGGCTGTGGGTTAGTGTAAGTGTGCATGTGAGTGTATATGTGCCTCAGGATAAATATGCATATGTATGCTGAGTTGTTATGTACGACTGTATGCACATACGTTTGTCTGTCTGTCTATCTAACTGTCATTGTATGAACGTCTTTGGATCCTGGAGTATGTGTGTGTGTTGTAGTGTGCACGTCATAAACATTCCCATATGTTTTACGGCTGTCTGTCCACATCTCCGCAATATGATGTTTTTATTGTATAAAACGTTTGCATATGCGGCATGTGTATGTATGCACGTATGTGTGTGTGTTTGTATGTCCTTGTTTATTTATATGTATGTATGTGTGTGTGTTTGTGTGAGTTTATTTATCTATATCGTTAGTATATGATGAAATTTCCTCTGACATTTCCATATAACAGTTATTTATATCCTGTATTATTCGCTCGCATCCGATGCGTATGTAGTGGATGTTTATGTGTGTATGTGTATCTTTAACTTGGCGGATATATTGATTTTCTTCCGCTTCTTCTTTTTTTTCTCATTCTAGTTCGCCTTAGCTAGGCGCACTGCCCTGTTTGCGCTTACACAGTGCAGCAGAGAGAACTGATAGAGGTTTGGTGAGGGGGACTTTAGCTGGGATAAGATCCCTATAAAATCTGGAGATAAAAATTAGTAAAAAATAGGTCAAGTCGGACTGACTATATAATATAGCCTGCTCTTTAGGATGTATAGAAAAGCCACTTGAAAACAGGGTTTTGGTCCCATTGAAAGTGGCCTAAATTTTGTTCAGATTTTAAAAAGGGTGTTGAGGGGGACTTTAGCTGGGATAAGATCCCTATAAAATCTGGAGATAAAAATTAGTAAAAAATAGGTCAAGTCGGACTGACTATATTGTAGCCTGCTCTTTAGAATGTATAGAAAAGCCACTTGAAAACAGGGTTTTGGTCCCATTGAAAGTGCCCTAAATTTGGTCCAAAAATAAAGGGTTTAAAAATAAGAGGTACTTAAAATTTAAGGGCCGATGTTGAATGTGAACCACACCTAAACGTCAAGCTTTTTCTGTATTTCATTTGATATAAGTATTTCTCAATTTGAGACTAACTCAATTTAACCCATGGAAAGATACACTAGCGGGGAACGCGTTAAATTCATTTAGGCTTATTATGAAAATGGGCGACAGTTCAATTTTCGAAGAAAATCATCTTCAGTGTTGAGGCACATTTTCACCTCAGTTGATTCGTCAATAAGCAGAATTGCCGCTTTTAGGCGAATGATAATCCAAAAGTGATAATCCGAAAAAAATGCATCCACAAAGAGTGACTGTTTGGTGCGGTTTATGAACTGGCGGCATAACGGGGCCGTATTTTTCCAAAATAAGGCCGGTCAGGCAGTTACTGTGAATGGTGTTCGCTATCGTGAGATGTTAACGAACTTATTATGGCCCGCATTGGAAGAACTGGATGTGGACGATATGAGGTTTTAACAGGACGGTGTCACTTGGCACACAGCTAACGAAACAAGGGTTCTTTTGCGCGAAAAATTCAATAGCCATGTTATGTGACGTCGTGTCGATGTTAATTGGCCGCCAAGATCATCTGATTTGACACCGTTTGACTTCTTTCTTTGAGGTTATTTGAAAGAAAATGTGTACGTCGATAAGCCAGCAACAATTCAAGAGCTAAAGGATGAGATAATTCATAAAACCTCAATTATGCCTAAGCGACATACAAAATTTAAACCATCGGATGGAGGTGTAGCGCCGAGGTCGCAGCAGCCATTTTGCCGATATTTTGTTCCATGCCTAATTGAACCATACCAATATTATCATAATAAAAAGAAATGACAATAATTTCCTAAATAATTTGTGTTTTATTCAAAATCAACATTGGCCCTTAAATTCGACCACAGGTGTACCGCCGAGTTCGCGGCGGCCATTAGGCCGATATTTTGTTCCATGCATAATTGAACCATACCAATATTATCATAATAAAAAGAAATGACAATAATTTCCTCAATAATTTGTGTTTTATTCAAAATCAAGATTGGCCCTTAAAATTTAACCAACCTTTAGTTTTACATTTGAATTGGTCGAAAATGTCATTATGTCCATTGGCCAGATTTTCGACCCTAGGTCACGTTACCAAAATTAAGCCAAATTTCTAAAAATATTTTATTTTTGGATTCGTGAGATAACTCTGTTCGTCAGTACACAATAATTGAACCGGACGGTATACGGCTGAATCAAGGGGCCAAATAGAGTAAAACTGCATATACAGTTTTTGATTAATTCATCAAGTTTCCTTATTAAAAGAGTTCTTAGTTTCAAAGGATTACATTTTTGAAAAAATATTTTAAAATGCTTTAGTTTATCCTAGGATCTTCAAATTGGTGTCATACTAAAGAAGAGACTCGGTGCTATTCGATAATATTTTTATTTTATCACTGCACAGAAAAAAGGATGGAAATAATATCCTTTTCAAAATATATCGTTCAATATCTTTCGGAATTTCCAACCAAACTTTCCAAACCAAATCTGACAACTATGAAAATATTGTTTTTATTGTATAGGGACTTTATTCAAAAGTACGAAAAACCCACTACTAAAGAAAAGACTCAAGGCTATTTGATGATATTTTTATTTTATCACTGCACAGGAAAACCAATGGAAATAATAATCATTCAAAAATTTATCGTTCAATATCCTTCGGAATTTACATCCACATTTTCCATACCAAATCTGATAATCTGAAAATATTGTTTTAATTGCATGGGGACTTTATCCCAAAATACTAAAGACCCACTACTAAAGAGGAGACTCGAGGCTATTTTTTGATATTTTTGTTTTATCACTGCACAGGAAAAAGGATGCAAATAATATCCTTTCAAAAATATATCTTTTAATACCCTTCGAAACTAAACTATGAAAATATTTTTCTTTTTGTAAAGGGATTTTATCCCAAATATTTTGAAAATTCTCGTTAAAACCCATATCCGACCGCTAGTTAATATCGCTCTTGGCTTATAGGGATTTTAGAAAAAGCCTACAATCTACTGGACCTCGAGTCTCCACTACTAAAGAGGAGACTCGATGCTATTTTTTGATATTTTTGTTTTATCACTGCACAGGAAAAAGGATACAAATAATATCCTTTCAAAAAATATCTTTTAATATCCTTCGAAACTAAACTATGAAAATATTTTTCTTTTTGTATAGGGATTTTATCCCAAATATTTTGAAAATTCTGGTTAAAACACCCATATCCGACCGCTAGTTTATATCGCTCTTGGCTTATAGGGATTTTAGAAAAAGCCTACAATCTTCTAGACCACAGTGCTTCTTTGTTTGTACCCACTCCAATAGGTACACGCGTTATCAAAACAACTTTTTCCCCTTCGTGATAGCAAATGTCGAACAAAGCAAAAATATATTGATGGACTTGTGCAATGCTCTACATTGGTACATAAGTACATGCATGCATATACATATATACATATGTATATGTTTGCATGTCTAAATATGTGACAGCGCATAGAGAAAGGGACCTAAGGGTAAAAAAATCAATTTTCATTTTTTTTTCTTTTTTTGATGTGAACAACATCTGAGCATCGAATGAGACCGATCCCATGCCCCAAAAGTGTTCACTCCCAGAGATATGCGCGTTTAATGAAAGTGAAGTCGACGATTCAAAACGCAAATTGAAAGGGACCTAATCTTTAAAATGACTCTCCTGAACAAAACTTTTCACCAACTTTTCACATTTTTTGATGTGGACAACATCGAATGAGACCGATCAAATGCCCCAAAAGTGTTCCATCCCAGAATTTGAAGTGGACGATTCTAAGCGCAAATAGAAAGGGACCTAATCTTTAAAATGGCTCCCCTAAACTGGTTTTTAACCTTAGGTTCCTTTCTATTTTGCGCGTTACATATACATACGAGTATTATGTATAGATTATAGATGTTCCGAAGTCTATTTGAAGTATGTAGCTGCGAGTATGCCTGGTATTTATGTTTGTCTGTGTTATTATTTTCCGTTTAATGATGCTGATAATTCTTGGAAAAATCGTAGAAAATATTCTCAGCTCTGTGAGTGCTTGTGTGTGTGAGTGCGTGCGTATTTATAGGCCAAATGTCCTTAGCGCAATGCTCGTCTTCTTGGAAGTTAAATTCACATCTCATCCGTATCATGTCACATGCTTTTTGTCTCGCAAAAATATGTATCAGGACCAGAGAGAGAGAGTGAGAGAGAGATGGGCCATGCTGTGCCATGTGTTGTTTGCGATTTTTTCATCCAATTTGTAAATTAAGGAGTTGCAAACACTTATCAAGGCATTGTATTTATTTCAGCCTTAAGTGTGTGTGAAGACATTAGGCTTGATTCGCTACTGCACAGTGGGACGCATGGGTGGGTTAAAATTTCTAAGAGGCTCAGAAGAATCTTGAAATTGTATGTGATTTTAAGATGCCATGAATTAAACTAAGGAGGGGTTTAAGCGAAGAAAAGTATTGCAATGCGGCCACCAGCGTCCGATACTCAAAACACTAGTTAACAACCATTGTGGTCCTGAGTCCTAAATATTTTTTTCCTGTAGATTTTGGCCCTATAAACAAGACAATGAATTTTTAATTTTTGTATTCGGCCTTTATTTTAAATTTTACTAAATAATTATTATATCGAGCTCGAGGCCAAGGTTCTTATTTTTTTGTTTTATTTTCTTTATTCGATATTTCTTTCTTCTCATCATCAGGAATAATAAAATTAAACAATATTTTTTTCTTATAGATTTTGGCCCTATAAACAAGAAAATGAATTAAGCAGTTTTTTTTAATTTTTGTATTCGGCCTTTATTTTAAATTTTACTAAATAATTATTGTATCGAGCTCGAGGCCAAGGTTCTTATTTTTTGTTTTATTTTCTTTATTCGATATTTCGTTCTTCCCATCATCAGGAATAATAAAATTAAACAATATAACTCCGTAGCGATTACCTCACTTTTTTGGTTGTTAAGAAATGTATTTCTCGGCCTCGAGCTCGATATAATAATTATCTAGTAAAACAAGAAAATGAATTTTGAAAAATTTTCCGCTGATTGAAGATATAACTTTTGAAATTTTATGAGATGTCTCAGCTTTTTGGATCATAACTCAAACCTAAAGTGTGTGCTTAATTTATTTATATATTTTTTATTATTGTTTACGAGGGCGACCGCAAAACTAACTGGCCTGGCACATTTTCTGTTTTACTAGCAACTTTTTTGTTTTTTAAAAACAGTCTTTTATAAGCCATCTGTCAAAATTTCCGAAATATTTAATGATTATTTTCTTTGTTACAGGTGATTGAAGTAAACAAGTTTTATAATTCTTGAAAAATGGAAAATAAAGAGTTTCGTGCGGTAATTAAACACTTTTATATGAAAGGTTATACGCCACAATTAATCAAAGATGAATTGGATTCTGTTCACGGTGATAATGCACCATCATACTCCAACGTGAAATCCTGGGTTCAACAATTTAAAATGGGTCGTTCAAGTACGCAAGATGAACAACGCTCTGGAAGACCGAAAACTGCTACTACTATTGAAAACATTAGAAAAATATTTAATGAAGTGACTAAAGATAGACGAATAAAGCTCAGAGAACTTGCTGATATTGTTAAATTACACGAAAACAAGTTTGGAGTATTTTACATGATGAACTCCACATGAAAAAGCTATCCGCAAGATGGGTGCCGCGTTTATTGACTTCGCCCCAAAAAAATCGTTCGTTGGACCAATTCCGAGAAGCTTTTAGCGATTTATCAGCGTATCCCAATAGAGTTCTTGCGCCGATTCATAACTGTTGATGAAACATGGATCCATCACTACATCCCAGAAGGCAAAGAACAGTCAAAACAATGGATAGAAGCTGGTAAAAGTGGTCCCAAGAAGGCGAAAACTGTTAAGTCAGCAGGAAAAGTAATGGCCACAGTATTTTGGGATGCAAGGGGTATAATACTTATTGATTATCTTGAGAAAGGAAAATCTTTAAATAGTGAATATTATTGTGCATTATTGGATCGGTTGAGTGAAGAAATCAAGATAAAACGACCGCATTTAGCAAAAAAAAGTTCTTTTTCATCAAGATAATGCTCCTTCACACACTGCATTTTTAACTCAACAAAAATGGGCCGAATTACGATTTGAAATTGCTCCAGATTTAGCTCCTTCTGATTATTTCTTGTTTCCAAATTTAAAAAAAATTCTCGGCGGCAAAAAATTTTCGTCCAATAGCGAGGTTATTGCTGAAACTGAGGCATATTTTGAAGGTCTTAAAAAATCTTATTTTTCGGATGGAATTAAAAAACTTAAAAAACGTTTGATGAAGTGTATTGAGTTGGAAGGAGATTATGTTGAAAAATAAATAATAATAATTCTAAAAAAACGCTTCTTTTTATGTTAGGCCAGTTACTTTTGCGGTCGCCCTCGTAACTCCGTAGCGACTCACTTTCTTGTTGTTAAGAAATGTATTTCTTGGCCTCGAGCTCGATATACTTATAATGATTATTTAGTAAAACAAGAAAATGAATTTTGATAAATTTTGTTCTGATTCAAGATAGAACTTTTGAATGTTTTTATTCGAATTTTTTATGAGCTTAATTTATTTATATATATTTTTTATTATTGTTTATATATTTTTTTTTATTTATAATCTTGATTTGTGCACAAAAAATTCATTAGTTTAAATGCCTTTAACGTCTGACCTCTCTTGATCAAATCGGTAATAGCGTTTGGTAGTTATAGTCCAAAAAGTTGAAACATTAAAAAAAATCGTAATAAAATTCTATCTTGAAAACTAATCAGAAGAAAAAGTTTTAAAATTTATTTTCGTGTTTAGGAGGCCAAAATCTATAGAGAAAAAATATTTAGAACTCTGGACCAGGAAAAAATCATAATTTGTAAACTGCTGATATAGACGTGTTTTTTTTACAAAGCCTTAAAAACATGCTTAAGTTATTTGTTAAAAATTATCGCCTAATCAATATGGAAATATATATTCAAAATAAAAAAAAAATACAAACATTCAAATCAAGTGTGAAATCTTTATTGTTCATTCGAAAGGACATATTATGCCATTTATGTTTGGAATATAAATAATTTCCTTCAAATGTTGGCCGCAGCTACGCTTCCGGGTGTCAATTCTGAGGATACTATTTTGGATTACTAGTTCGAGCATTTTTACCGGTATGGCGAAATTTTTAACCACAGAGAAAAAAATAGTTGAAATCGGTTAGAACTACGTACCATGATTCGGAGGCAAAAGACGGACATCGGTTGCGACCACCAAATCGTTATAATAGTCCTGGATATTCCGTTCGACATACCGCAAGATGATA
The DNA here is from genome assembly GCA_963513945.1 of Hydrotaea diabolus. Lineage (NCBI taxonomy): Eukaryota > Metazoa > Arthropoda > Insecta > Diptera > Muscidae > Hydrotaea > Hydrotaea diabolus. The sequence continues at coordinate 28,483,779 of OY740720.1, read as the reverse complement.
AATGTAATTATCGTTCTGTGCTCACAACTCATTGATCGGTCGGATTAATGAAAGGCGAAAGAGGTGTTTAGTTGCCACAGCTAGTGGTTATGGCAACCGATAGTTTTGCAAACATTTTGTTATTGTAACCATATATTACTGATGACAAATAAAACTTAGTCTTAACCAAAATAGGATTCTTTTTATAAATAAATTAATTTGATTTGTACTAATTTTTTTCCATTAAGAATCTGCCACCCTCCCCATATATAAAGGGTTTTCCATTAAGGACATAACAATTATTAAATTATTAAAAAAAAAATCGATTTCGGTTATGACCACCTGTCCATCTATTCTTTGGACCCAATTTTTCACCACTCTTGCATATATAATTAAAACACAAAAAAATCGATTTCGGTCATATGACCACCTGTCCATATATTCTTTGGACCTAATTTTTCACCACTCTTGCACACATTTTGATCGGAACGTTGGTGGATGTTGTCTCTGAGCTCGTCTAAATTTATTAGCTTGCTGGTTTAGACCAATGATTTGATATGGCCCCTTAAAAAGAAGTCCAATGGCATTAAACGAGGTGGCCAATCGACGGTACCCTTTTAACCCTCACCGAATTTGACTTTCAGTAAATCGATTGTAACGCATGCTGTGTGGCTAGTGGCACCAACTTGTTGAAAGCACAAATCGGCGATGTCAAGCTTATCCAATTCTTTCTAACATGACACGATAGCGTTCTCCATTGAGATCCACACTTCCGGCATTAAAACCACACAGTAATTTTTTGCGGATGCAATTGTCTCACTTGAAGCACTTGTGGGTTTGTTGCTGTCCAATAACGCATATTTTGTTTATTGACAAAACTACTCAGCCAGAAATGAGCTTCTGGATTTTCCTGAAACTTTGCCAGAGCCTATTCGGAGAAGTTTCAACGTTTTAAATGACTAAGTGGTTTAAGTTCTTGAGTCAGTTTGATCTTATAAGGAAGAACAAGGCCCAAAAGATTCGAAAATTTTGATCCGGATGTACTTTTAAATTGCATCAGAACAAATCCGTCACCAGCCATAAATGATTCTTATTGAGAGAATAAAAAACATTTTGCTGTATTTACATTGAATGTTTTTTTTGGGTGCCACCAAATTCAATCGCCTACTTTGAAAGTAGATAAAAAGCGATTTATTTAAAAAGCGATACTTACATTTTTTTTTGCTGAGTACAAATGAACTCTTGTATTTCTTACTGCATTTGTTTACTTCTTTGCTAAGAGTTTAATCTCCTCCTACATCTGTACGATACGCGTACTCATTCTTAGCATATTTAATTATATTAATTACTACATGCCAGTGGTCCCATGCCAAATGTTCGCCCCGACATTAACAACAATGACATTCATTTTGTTGCAGCCACTCATTATTGACCACCTTTCCCCGATTTTCCATTATTTTTCTTCTTTTTTCTCTTCCACTTGTTTCACATAATTATCACAATATTCCGTCACTGCTCGGTATTGTTGTTAACGATGTCCTTCCTCTGGCAGATACGGCAATATGTCCTTGATTATTGGCAATATTTGCGGGCACAAATACCGACACACAACATAATGCGAATATCGGTGTATTTTATACAAAAGCAAAACCACCATACACAATACATGCGAACATGACACGTGAATGTATGTGTGTGTGTGTGTATGTATGTGCGGGATAAATAAGGAAAGAGCAACAACAACAACAACAAATAATAATAATAAAAGATATCCATACTCGTACAATATGACTGAACGAGAAACAATAAAATGAAATAAATTTGTAAAGACTTGTGTGCTTCAACAAAGTTCACTGTGCTACCGACATATGAAAGTTGTTCAACAAAAGGGTATTAACTCAAAATTGGAAATTTTCAGTCGAGGCAAACAACTATACTCTGAGGCTCTTGAAGTGTTATTAAACATAAAGAGGGTCAGGGGGTCATTTTTTTGAAAAACGATAAGAGCAAACGATGGATGATTTAAACAGTTGACAAAGAAGGCCACCTTGTGTCGCTTTCTTCTAAGAAAAAAATAAATTTGTTGATATTGAGTTAATACTCTTTTGTTCTACAAGATGACTATACGAGTAAACAAAAGTATGCCTTAATTTCTTCAATGGTATGTTTCTACTGGGAGCGGACAGAAACATTTTCAAATGTCATTGCAAATAGGATTCAATCTCCATACACAAGGGTTGGCAAATCAAATACACTTATTCACTACTATAAGTTTTTGTACGCTCCACCATACAATGGAGGGTATATTAGTTTTGTCATTCTGTCTGTAACACCTTGAAATAATCATCGGAGAACCAACTAAGTATATATATATTCTAGATCCTCGTAAAATTCTAAGATGATCTAGCCATGTTGTCCGGCTGCCCGTCTGTCCGTCTGTTGCATGAAAACAGCTATGGAGCTGAAATTTGGCACAAGCATGTGTAGTTAACCTAGCATGGTTGGTATTGAAAATATGGTATATAGCTCTACGGGAAGTTGGACCCTCGACCGAGATAACCTCATAAAAATTATTTTTTATTTGGAAAAATCCGTCCAGTTTCTTGAGCAAAATCACTGAAATTTTGCAAATAATAATCTCTATATACAATCGTATATGTAAAACTGGTTTAAATTGAGCCACCATTTCTTGTACCTCCCATACAAACGGCCTTATGGGCCTTGAGATATAATATGACTATAACTCAACACAAACTTGACCTATCGAAATGAAATTTTACACATCAAGATTTCATATACGAGGGCGGTTCGGAAAGTTCTTAGCCTATCAATGAAAGAGAATAGTTAGTTTTTCAAAAATATTTTTATTTTTCAATATAATCTCCTGAAACTTCAATACACTTAGTCCAACGCTTATCTAGCAATTCTACCCCTTGATCTTTAGGGCACTTCCTCCAGCTTCAGTCCATTGTTTGGATTGTTCTTTTGTCTCTGGAGTATAGTGGTGGATCCATGTCTCATCAACAGTTATAAAACGACGCTTAAAATCCATTTTATTTCGCTGAAAACGATCCAAACAAGCTTGAGAAATGTTCATTCTTAGGCATTTTTGGTCGACTGTTAACAAGTGCGGCACCCATCTTGCAGAAAGCTTTTTCATCTGTAGTTCTTCATGCTAAATTAAATGGACTCGATCATTTGAGATGCCCATGATATTAGCTATTTCACGCACTTTTATTCGTCGACCATTTAATACCTTATCATGCACTTTGGCTACAATTTCTGTTGTTGTTGCTGTTTTTGGACGTCCACTACGTGGTTCATCTTCAATGCTTGTACGACCACGTTTAAATTCAGCAAATTAATTTTTTACTGTTGCATATGAAGGAGCACCTTCACCTAACACATTCACCATATCATTATGAATTTCTTGTCCCGATAAACCTTTTTTATGTAAATATTTAATGACACCGCGCATTTCTAATTGTTCCATTGTAAAAAAATCGCGGATGCGTCTTTTGTGAACACCTGTTTCTATATGAAAGAGTTGCCAGATCGAAACAAAATTTAACATGTGTTCATAGCAGATATGGAAGTTTCCAAAACACTTACCTTTTTTCTGTTTATAGCGCGCTTTTTGTGCTAGGCTAAGAAGTTTCCGAGCCGCCCTCGTACAACACACTCCTACGCTGAATTCGGATGATATCGGAAAAATCCTACTGGTACCTCCCACACAAACAGTCTCATGGGCCTTCAAAAATAATATGACAATAACTCACTACAAACTTGACCTATCAAGATGAAATTTTCTACATAAAGATTTTTATATAGAACACACCTCTGCGTCAAATCGATAAAGTCCTTCTGGTACCTCCCAAACAAACGGTCTTAAGGGCCTTGAGAAATAATATGACGATAACTCATCACCAACTTTACCTATCGAAATAAAATTTTACACATAAACATTTCTATTTAGAGCACACTTCTGCACCAAATTGAGTTGATATTGGGTAGCCTCTTTTGATACCTCCCAAACAAACGATCTTAAGGGCCTTGGGAAATAATATGACGATAACTCATCACTAACTTGACCAATCGAAATGAAATTTTACACATAAAGCATTCTATATAGAACATACTTTTGTACTAAATTTGGTTGATATTGGTTAGGCCTATCCGGTACCTCCCCTACAATCGGTCTTATGGGCCTTGAGAAATAATATGACAATAACTCATCACAAACTTGACCTATAGAGATGAAATTTTCTACATAAAGATTTATATATAGAACACACTTCTGCACCAAATTGAGTTGATATTGGGTAGCCTCTTTTGATACCTCCCATACAAACAGTCTTAAGGGCCTTGGGAAATAATATGACTATAACTCATTACAAACATGACCTATCGAGATCGAATTTTACGCATAACGATTTCTATATACACACTTCTACGCCAAACGTGAAAACAATACTTCAACTCAATATTTTCACCATTCAAATTTCAAACGTATTCTACAGCTCAAAGTCATCATGATGCTTTAGTAATAGGTATTTAGTTTTTATTTATAATAATTTTAAGGCTACTTAATAAGAAATATTGTGTATAAATAATAAAATAAAAAAGACGAAAAATAAAAAAAGACGAACAGCGAAAGAAAATATGTTAATTTTAAGTTATAATAAATTATATTAGTTATATTGCTTTAAATAAATTACTAAAATTAAAAAAATAGTTTTTTATTTTGGAATCTGGTGGAGGGTATCCAAAGTTCGGCACAGCCAAACTTAACATTTTTTACTTGTTTTTTTCTTTTTTTATACCGTCCACCGAAGGGTGGACGATGGAGGTTCTTTAGGGTGATCCATCTAGAGGTATTTTTTCAGAACATAAAAAGAATATAAAAATTCAAATCAAGTGTGGAATCTTTATTGGTAATTTGAAAGGACATTGTATGGCATTTATTTTTGTAAATGTAATTTCCTTCAAATGCTGGCAGCTGTATTATGGAAATGAGCGTTCGGTGAGAAACGGGAAGATCCGCGGATATCGACCAAAATTTTGTTCAGTGATAAGGCCCATTTCTGGCTCAACGGCAAAGTCAATAAACAAAATTGCCGCATTTGGGCTGAAGAGCAACATGAAGAGGTTCAAGAGGTGCCATTATACCCAGAAAAGAGAGGCTGAAGAGCAACAAGAAGAGGTTCAAGAGGTGGCGTTATACGCAGAGAAAACCACAGTTTGGTGCGGTTTATAAGCTCCACCATCATCGATGCATACTTTTTAAAAAATGATGATGGCCGGAACGTAACCGTGAATGGTGCTCGCTATCGCGCCATGATATCGATCTTTATGCTACCTGAAATTGAAGTCCGTAATCTTGACGACACTCGGTTTCAACAGGATGGTGCCACTTGCCTTACAGCTGCTCAAACAATGGGTCTATTGAGAGGTCATTTCGAAAAACAGCCAATTTCATGTTTTGGACTGGTGTGTTGGCCGCCTAAATCGAGTGATATCACACCTTTAGACATTTTTCTTTGGGCTTACGTAAAGTCCAAAGTCTATGCTGACAAACCAGCTACGATTCAGGTTTTGGAAGCCAACATTACGCTTGTCATTAAAGCCATACCGGTCGAAATTCTCGAACGAGTCATCCAAAATTGGACCCTCATTATGGACACCCTGAGGCGTAGTTGCGGCCAACAGTTGAAGAAAATTATATTCAAAAAATAAATGCCATAAAATGTCCTTTCAAATTACCAATAAATATTTCACAATTGATTTTAATTTTTATATTTTTTTTGTTCTGAAAAAATACCTCTAGATGGATCACCCTATATAAGGCTTAATCATATTAAATTCCAATAATGATTTAAAAAAATTAGTATTAAGAAACGTTCACAATTCAAAAGACAATGAAAAAACAAATCTAATGTTTTTTGTTTTACAATAAACATGGTTAGTACAAGTCATTACCGTTGTAATAACATCTCATTATCAGGTAATAAGATCTCATTACCATCAGCTGCAGTTCTTAGCAAAACTTTATAAATAGAAAGTTATTTGTTATTTGCTTTCTCAAACTTTTTAAATTTTCTCCGATTAGTTTTACCCCCACCACACTGTGGTACAAGGGTATTATAAGTTTGACCTGATGTTTGTACTCCTCAGAAAGTTTTTGTATATCCCATATTTGTATATGTGACGCGCAAACTAGAAAGGGACCTAAGGTTAAAAACCAGTTTTGTTCAGGAGAGCCATTTTAAAGATTAGGTCCCTTTCTATTTGCGCTTAGAATCGTCGACTTCACTTTCATAAAACGCGCATATCTCTGGGAGGGAACACTTTTGGGCCGGTCTCATTCGATGCTCAGATGTTGTCCACGTCAAAAAAAAAGAAAAAAAATGAAAATTGATTTTTTTACCCTTCGGTCCCTTTCTCTATGCGCTGTCTATGTGTTCTTATCTGCACTGCAACAGAGTTTTTTGTAAGAAAGGTAACAGAAATAGCGTGGCAGGGAATCCAATTATTTGTCACCAAGTTAGCCCTTTAACTCTGTTCTTAAGTTATGATTTCAAGCTAGATCGTAGGAATGAAATTAAAGACATATTCATACCAAAAATACCAAATGTGGGCGGAATGGTGCACTAGAATGGGGCGTTTTAACCACTTTTTTTAATATGCCAATTTCAATTAGAGTTTCTCAATTTGTATTTTCTCAATTTCAATTGGAAACCGTGTAGAACCATACTATGATAACAGTTGAAAGTTTCTATATGTTTTTCATACACCCAACAATAATATGATGCTCTTCAAAAATTGTCACCTCAATAATACATTTTTTCTTTGTGCACATAATTTGGGTTTTAGTTTTTTTGTATCTGCACTCAGAGAAATGGTATGGTCACGACTATAAAAATATGTTCCCTGCAATAAAAGTACGTTAGTAAAAACGTCTCTAACAAAAGGTTTAAACAGTTTAGAATAAAATGAATCACAACTTGCGTCTACTTATACAAATGGAAATAATGGATTTATAAGAGAGCCAATTAAAGGACATGAGCGGTTTTATACATAAGCCAAGAAAATGAAGATAGCGAGGTTAAGACAACAATTCTGGATTCCAGAAGATTGTGCAAATTGCAGATGTTCCCGATATTAATTTGAGTGCTGACAATACAAAAACGAAGACTTTCTAAGTTATGGTTTAAAGTCGAAAATGGAAAAAACATATTTTTTTTTAAGATTACCTTCTGTCGATAACGATTTTTTTTTGATGATCAAATGCTTGATCGGACGAATGAGACTGATGTATACTTATATTTAATATTATTCGTTATTTAAATTACTAAAACCCTTTAACGTTGTGTTTTCAATTACTAATTGATCACAACAAAATAATTTGTGTGGATATTTTTTATTTTTTGTCCATATTTTTCGATTTTTTCAGCATATTTTCCTTCTTTAGTAGGGTTGCTATATATTTTTCTGTCCTAGGCAACACTAAGTGTTACCTGGCGCCATCTGACATTTCCATACGAAAGCTTGACATTTTTTAGCATAAACGTGCTTAGAACGTTTTGACGTACGACCATCATTTGTGTTGTTTACAGTGACTTGAAAAAGCCAATTTGGCAAAAAAAGGAATTAAGTCGTGAACATTTTAGTGCGATCATTTTTCACAACCTTTGACGTGGATTATCACGACAAGAGTGCATCGATGAACTTAAATCTTTGTATGGTGATGAAGCACCATCCTATAACACCGTGAACAACTGGTTTAATGAATTCAATTGTGGCCGACGCTCGCTCAAAGACGAAGGCCGTGAAGGCTGTTGTGCCAGAGAACCTTGATGCCGTGCGTGAACTGATAATGCAAGAACGTCATGACATACAGTGAGATAGAAACATTATTGGACATTTTTTTCTCGGGCGTACATTCGATATTGCATGAAAACCTGGCAGTAAAAAGGTTTGTTCTCGTTGGATCCCGCACAATTTACAATAGCTCAAAATAAAGCTCGTGTCCAGCGGTGCTTAAAAAGACGTTTATTAGATCGTCACAGGTGACGAATCATAGATCTATGCGCATGAGCCCTAAAAAAAACAGCAATCGACCGTCTTCGAAGACGAGCCAAATCCAACAAAAGTTGTTCGTGGAAGAAGCATTTCGCAGTAAATGGTCGCCTGTTTCTTCGGCAAAACTGGTCATGTGGCGACTGTTCCGCTTGAGCAACGTAGGACGTCCAATTCTGAGTGGTAAACCACAATTTGTTTGCCTGAAGTCTTCGGAGAAATTCGAAAACGAACAAGAGAAGACGAATCATTGTGCACCACGACAATGCGAGCTCTCACGCATCGGCTAAAACCAGCGCCTTTTTGACCGGCCAAAACGTCGAATTGATGGGTTATCCGCCGTACAGCCCTGACTTGGCAACCAATGACTTTTTTTTTATTCCCGCACATTAAGAAAAAAATGCGTGGTCAACGATTTTCGTCGCCAGAAGATGCTGTTGAAGCGTTCAAAAACCATGTTCTGGAGGTGTCTCAATCGAAGTGGAAAAAGTGCTTCGACAATTGGTTTAAACGCATGCAAAAGTGTATAAATCATGCTGGAGAACACTTTAAAAAACAATAAAACCATTTTTGATGATAAATATTCACATTTTCATTGTTAGGCCAGATATATACTTATATATAGCAGGCCTCGTACTAGATATTTTTACATTTTTTAATGAATATTTTATGGCTTATTTTTTGATATTATTGTCCATATTGTATTATTGTCCATGTGCATATAATTCCGATCCCTACTTATAATTATAATTTTCTAATACACATTCTTAATTTGTTCTATTTTCAGGTAAGCCTTGAAAGATCATATAAACGATTGATAGCTACTTGGAAGATCAACAATTTTAACAGGTATATACGAGTAGTTTTCAGAAGTAAACACGTTCATTAAGCTTTGACTTTAATAATCTATTTAGGAGACGAATCGCCTTGTTAAAAAAGTCTAAGTCAAATATAAGTATAAGAATATATCCGCCACGGCTACGAGCAGTCCAATTGTTAACTACTTTATCGAATAAATTTGGTCGAATGAGATCGATGGTGGCTTGAATATTTGCTTCCAAAACCTCAAGAGTTGCTGTTTTTTCGGCATAAACCAATGACTTAACTTAGCCCTATAAAAAGTAATCCAGAGGCGTCAAATCGAACAAACGGAGGGCCAGTGAGCAGAATCAATTCTGAAAATAAAATTGTAACCAAATGTATTTGCAATCAATTTGATGTTTTGCTGATTAATTTTTGGAAAGAAAAATCCCTGTAGCGGCAGCTATCAATCGGTTTAGATTTAGATACAAGAGGAAAAAAAGGATGGTAGAGGACAATTGTTGGGTGTATGGTTGAGAAACAACAATACTGTGATCCTCACAATAACAGTACGATTCAAATACGAGTACAACCATTCTATAATCCTCACAACCATACTTTGATCCTGACAACAATAATATGATTCAAATAAAACCATAGTATGATCCTCACAACAATAGTATGATTCACACATAACCATAATATGATCCCCGCAACCAAAGTATGATTCACACTCAACCATACTATGATCACCACAACCATGTTATGATCCCCACAACCATAGTATGATTCACGCGCAACCATGTTATGCTCTCTACAACCATAGTATGATCACACACAATTATACTATGACTCCCAATATTATTTATTCGAATTGGGTTAAGTTGCCAACAATAGATTTGAGCTATGAAACTTTTTTAAAAAATACATCAAATTCAAAATAATAGGAGTAATTTATTTTACAGTACAAAAAATATTTTAAAAAAAAGGTACGCGCTTTTATTAAATATATTTCACTTAAGCAAAGCAATTTGTTTAAGAAATTTTAATTTTTATATAGGGTGATCCATCTAGACGTATTTTTTCAGAACAAAAAAAAATATAAAAATTCAAATCAAGTGTGGAATTTTTATTGGTAATTTGAAAAGACATTTTATGGCATTTATTGTTTGAAAATAATTATCTTCAAATGTTGGCAACCGTATTATGGAAATGAGCGTTCGGTGAGAAACGCTCATATTCGCTGTTTTCGACCAAAATTTAGTTCAGTGATGAGGCCCATTTCTGGCTCAACGGCAAAGTCAATAAACAAAATTGCCGTATTTGGGCTAAAGAGCAACATCAAAAGGTTCAAGAGGTGCCATTATACCCAGAGAAAACCACGGTTTGGTGCGGTTTATAAGCTGCTGGAATCATCGGTGCATATTTTTTCAAAAATGATGATGGCCGGAACGTAACCGTGAATAGTGCTCGCTATAGCGTCATGATATCGATCTTTATGATACCTGAAATTGAAGCCCTTAATCTTGACGACACTTGGTTTCAACAGGACGGTGCTACTTGCCATACCGCTGCTCAAACAATGGATCTATTGAGAGGTCATTTCGAAAAGCAGCTAATTTCACGTTTTGGACAGGTGAGTTGGCCGCCTAGATCGAGTGATATCACACCTTTAGACATTTTTCATTGGGGTTACGTAAAGTCCAAAGTCTATGCCGACAAACCAGCTACGATTTAGGTTTCTGAAGCCAACATTACGCGTGTCATTCAAAGCTATACCGGTCGAAATGGTCGAACCAGTCATCCAAAATTGGACCCTCAGAAAGGAAACACTTAGACGTAGTTGCGGCCAACATTTGATGGAAATAATATTCACAAAATAAATGCCATAAAATGTCCTTTCAAATTACCAATAAAGATTCCACACTTGATTTGAATTTTTATATTTTTTTTGTTCTGAAAAAATACCTCCAGATGGATCACCCTATAAATTGCATCAGATCCGTCATAATAGCATTGTTTTCAAAAGCATATTCAGATACATAAAAATTACAATCATACAGATAAAACCCAAAGAACAATACTTTTGTCGCACCAACCATATTTATATAGTTGCTACAACCATATTTTCATTTCTAAATTTGGCAATGATGCTTTTGTTACATTTCAACAGTATTAATATTGCGGCAATCATACTATTGACAAAATTAAATTCAGTAGACAATACTATGGTTGCGAAAAACATACTTTTTTTGCGGAGAACATATTATTGCCGTGACCATATAGTAACCATATTTTTTCTGTGCGTGTATAGCTCCCACGTATATGTTTATGCGATTTTAGTTGCCAGCAGGGGTGAATGCTACTTCACCATCCGTAGACCCCAAAAAACGAATGTGAATAAACCATGATCAATGGCTATATACTTAAGTGCAGGCAGATTTTAAATAAACGAGAACCAGTCGGTAGTAGAGTATTTCACCGAACAAAGTAAACACAATAAAAATCGCTCAAACTACCGTCCGTTGTTGTTTTTTTTATAATGCACTGTATCGTGTGAATGTGTTTTTTTTGTATATCAATAAAAAACATATGCACACACATACATGTATGCTCTATAAAACCTGTTTTGTCCTCGTCGAGACAAAAACATCGATGTATCACACTTTTAAATCCGTTTATAAATGCAGAAGTTATATAGAAAAAATGTAAAAGCGCGACCCCTACGTTCGGCATAAAAAAATAAAAAAATTTTTTTGAAACTACCTTTCAATAATACTTCATATTCGAAGGTGTACGGCGAACTTTTTTTTTTTTACTTGTAACCTGGTACGCTCTAGTGACCATATGTGACGCGCAAAATAGAAAGGGACCTAAGGGTAAAAACCAGTTTTGTTCAGGAGAGCCATTTTAAAGATTTAAATACGCGTATCTTTGGTGTACCATCACTTTCATAAAACGCGCATATCTCTGGGAGGGAACACTTTTGGGGCATGGGATCGGTCCCTTTCTCTGTGCGCTGTCACATATAGTAACCACATCTTTTCTCTGCGTGAAGGCTTCCTAGAAGGCCTTGCTGGGCAAAACCTTGTCCCGCTTGGTATCTACTAGAAGCATTGCAACCAAATTGTTAAAATATATGTCCAGCCTGTCCCTTTTCCATGTAGAAACTACTAAGATGGACCATTGCCTTAATAGTAAATTAAAACCATGCAATACGAAGTCTACTGAATCATTTTTTTTGTCCTGGCCACTTCAGAAAGTTCCCTTCCACATGCACTTAAGTACTTCGTGGTCTTAGTTTCGTTTTCATTCCATCTTTAATATTTCTTATTTGCTACTGGGGTGCTCTGTGTGAAAAGGTGTGTACGTGGGACTCATAGCCTAGAGGATATTGCGTATAATGAGAAAAGGTTAAAGATATGAGACAGCCCTCCCAACATTTGGAAGTTTCTTTCATCGTCCATCGTCTAATGCGTTTCGCTTTAGTCACTTCCAGACGATAGTTGGAAGATAGTTTGAATTTTACAATAACAATTTACGTATAATTGGAAGATTGGTTGTTGTTTACAACACCAGCCGAAAATCACATGTGCCGTTATGGACATATTAAACAAAAACAAAATTATTCACTTCTGCACTCGCAGAGACCGCGAAAACAATTAGAAGAAATGAGAACGATGCAAAAAATAAGTTTTTAGACATCATCGAGATTTTTGGTATTTTGTCTTTTGCTGTGATCGGTCAGTGATAAAGTGTGGTTTTGTAATTGTTATTGTTGTAGTTTTTACATATTTTTTATCCCACAATATGAGTGAATTTTCTGTAAAGGCAAAAAAAAAATAAAAAGCAAAAGAGAGGCAAATAAAATAATAACAAATATATATGGGAGTACAACCAGTGGTAAAAATGTAATAAAAAAAAATAATTGATGCAGGTCATATTGAAGAAAGTTGCGAACCCAGTGTTTCCGTTCAAATTTTTTCATGTTATGATGTTTCGTCAAGTGATAGTTCAAGTGACTCTGAAGATTATGTTGATAGAAACAGTCGATTTGAGGAAAAAAGTTTTGTATCATAAGGCCACTTAAAAGTGACTAAAAGGCACTATGAAGTGACTTCTGAAAGCACTCAGAAGTAACTTCCTAGAAGTTACTAAAAAGTGAATTCTAAAAGGCACTCAGAAGTAACTTCCTAGAAGACACTAAGAAGTGACTTCCACGAAGGCACTCAGAAGTCACTCCCAAGGAGGCACTAAGAAGTGACTCTTTATAGTTACGCAGAAGTGGCTTCTGGAAGTTACTTCCGGGGGGTACAACTTCTTTATACGGAAGACACTTCCGCGATAAGAAAATGGTATCGCAGACGATGAATTTTAACTTCCTAACGCCACTTCTTAGTCACTTCCGCGATAGAAAATGTTGGCAGGGAGTACAGGCACACCCAACACCCACATACACTTACGTACACTTACTTGCGTTCTTCGCCAACTGCCATTGTGCTGTGTTGGAGTGGAGTGTAGCTCCTTACTCATAAGAACACTGGGCTGAATGGATGGAACGCTTGGATTCATGCGATGATGTACTTTCATACATTGAATGTATGCCTGAATGGTTGCGACTTTTTCCTTTTCGAAGCCATGGCGAATGGAGAGACATACAGAAAGCTGGAGGTTTTTTCCTCTGTGTTGTTTCTTCTTTTTCTTTCTTCTTAATGTTGTTTTAATATTTGCATACGTATGTAAATATTAAATTCGAATGAATGCTACTTGTTGCTATTATTTATTTCACAAATAATATGTTCGTACATTTGTTTACAAAGCTGTGGCCAGGACATTAAAATAACCTATGTCTGGAATCAAAATTATATAAGGTTAGCATATTTTAAAATCAGTACTTTGGCTTTATGTGATTTGAACAAGGACAACAAAGCTCTTAAGCTGTATGTTTCGGATATAAGCAATTATGCCTCTAAATGAAATAAGATTGGTTAAGGAGAAATATAGAAACACAAACGAGCCTTAATAACAAGCAGATCTTTCAGATCATTTCTTTAAATACTATTTCATTACTTGTTTTTCAAAGAAAGCTTGACATGTTTTGAGGAAACGAATTATAGCAAATATTTATTAGTGATATCGGCTTATGTCGACTTAAGCTAATATTGTGTGTTACCCCCAGTTATACACACAGCTGTACACACAGTTGTTCAAACATTGATAATGTTGTTCAATATATTGTTGAAGCCGAGAGGGCTCAAAAAGGCTATGCACCCCTGCTCGTTTTGTATTCGGTTCGTAGTGTTTTGAGGCTTATGTGAATTGGTCTACTTACCTCAGAAGCAGCTTAAATGAGATTTTTTTCCTTTGCTGATGTCTTAGGGTTTTTATTGTTTTTCGTTATTTTCTTTCTTAGAATAATATTGATTTGAGTAAACATTCTAGTGAAGGAACGCCCTAGTAAGCAATTGTTTTCTCTGATAAACGTGTTTATAACGGATGATACTGCAGCAGGATCGGAAATCAGTCTCATATCTCAAAGAGGTTAATATTTGTCGTTCTTACATATCTAAATGGCTTCTTAAAAGGGGCTTAGATGCACTCAGGATAAAGTTTGTACAAAAGACTTGAAGTTATAACGTTTTCAAAACCGTGTTTAAAAAAAAGACTAAAAATTTTTTTTTTTAGTAAAAAATCGGCATTAATCTATTTTCCGTTATTAGACCTTTAATGCATTTCTCAAAATATATAAATTTATTTAAAAAGTTGTATTCAAATCTAGCAAGGGACATTCAAGGTTTAATTCCTCATCTAGATCCATGCCTGGTACATCGTCAATACGACTAGAATCATCAGCTATAACTTTTTCTGGAAACAATCGATGATTGAAATGAAAAGGTTCAATGAACGACGAATAAAGGTTGCGAATTCAATAAAACTGCATCATAGTTCTGTTCTATACCCTCGAACACCAAGATATTACAAAGTTCAACGGTAACTGATGTTAAACATTTTGCATATGATTTCTAAATATGCAAAATGTTCAACATCAGTTATCCTTGAACATTGTAATATCTTGGTGTTCGAGGGTATAGAACAGAACTATGATGCAGTTTTATTGAATTCGCAACCTTTATTCGTCGTTCATTGAACCTTTTCATTAGACATAGCTCCTGAGTAAAAAAACAGGTAAACCTTCACGTCGGGTTTTAGCTATTTTTGAGAAACCGACAGTCGGGTTTGGACATAAAAACGCGAATGTCGGTTTTCGGTTTTGAACACTCTACTTGGAATGTATGACTGCTTCTAACACCAGGTGCCTCTATCCACCTGGTGAGTGTCCCCGAAAAAGCCAGATACGAGGGTTGCTATATAGGGTTGCTGAGATTTCTATTAGAAAGCTTGACATTTTTTAGCATAAACGTACTCAGAACGTTTTGATGTACGACCATCATTTGTGTTGTTTACAGTGACTTGAAAAAATCAATTTGGCAAAGAAATGGAATTAACTCGTGAACATTTCCGTGCGATCATTTTTCTCAACTTTCGACGTGGATTATTACGACAAGAGTGCATCGATGAACTTAAATCTTTGTATGGCGATGAAGCACCATCCTACAGCACTGTGAAAAACTGGTTTAATTAATTCAATCGTAGCCGACGCTCGCTAAAACGGCCGTTGTGCCAGAGAACATTGATGCCGAGCGTAAACTGATAATGCAAGATCGTCATGTGACATACCGTAAGATAGAGGCATCCTTGGGCATTTCTTCCACCAGCATACATTCGATATTGCATGAACACCTGGCCGTTAAAAAAGGTTTATTCTCGTTGGATCCTGCACAATTTGACAATCGCTCAAAAAGAGGCTCGCGTCGATTGGTGCAAAGAAATTTAAAAAAAAAAACGATCGCGGTGCTTCAAAAGACGTTTATAAGATCGTCACAGGTAACGAATCATGGATCTATGCGTATGAGCCCGAAACAAAACAGCAATTAAGCATGTGGGTCTTCGAAGACGAGCCAAATCCAACGAAAGATATTCGTGGAAGAAGCACTTCGAAGCAAATGGTCGCCTGTTTCTTCGGCAAAACCGGTCATATGGTGACTGTTCCGCTTGAACAACGTAGGACGGCCAATTCTGAGTGGTTCACCACAATTTGTTTGCCTGAAGTCTTCGCAAAAATTCGAAAACGGACTAGAAAAAACGAATCATTGTGCACCCTGACAATGCGAGCTTCCACACATCGGCTTAAAACAGCGCATTTTTGATCGGCCGAAGCGTCGAATTGATGGGTCATCCGCCATTTAGCCCTGACTTGGCACCCAATGACTTCTTTTTATTCCCGCACAGCAGGAAAAAAATCTGTGGTCAACGATTTTCGTCGCCAGAAAATGCTGTTGAAGCAGTCGAAAACCATATTTTGAAGGTGTCTCAATCGGAGTGGAACAAGTGCTTCGACAACTGGTTTGAGCGCATGAAAAAGTGCATAAATCATGCTGGAGAATACTTTGAAAAACAATGAAAGCATTTTTGATGATAAATATTCGCGTTTTCATTATTAGGCCAGAAATATGTATCGTATTGTGTCAAGTATAAGTCTATTTCTTATACTATTTTTCGTCTTATATTTTTTTTTTAAAAATTTTATATTATTTTTTTTTTAAATTAAATTTTTTTAATTGTTCATAGTCGCAGATGTTTTTGAAATTTTGCCAAATTTTCGCTGATCCAATAAAGTCTAACAATTCTAAAGCAGTAATTTAATTTTCGAGACCACCATAATTGTTGAAGCTATGAGCAAAACTCAGGCCTTGATCGGTATCCGAAGCAATTTTTTTTATTATTAATACTTTATTTGGTTTTATTGGAGCTGCTCCATAGGAGCCTAACAATAAGTATACGAATCATAAAGTAAAATTCAATATTGAATGCTGACATAGACTTCAAGGTTGGGCCCAGGACATTACCCTGTGGGACACCAGCTAGTGAGTGAAAAACACGTCATTCCATGTTGAGTATTTTAAAGATACTAAATTTTATTTATACAAAAAGAGATTATATCAAATTTTGAAAATATTTCAAGTTATCTAGTATAACCTCCTGCATTGATTACAAATCAAAGCGGGGGCCAAATATACAAAACATAATCTACAATACAATTTTCAATACTGGTTCATCCTAAGTACACGAAAAGTGTCACATTTCTTTTGTGTACGGGCTGCTCCTACCACTGGCCATTATCACCATGTGGAAAAGTACGATCATGAGCGAGCGTAAAAATATTATCTAATGCATACAACTTTATGGGCTGCACTTGAGAATGCAACATTACCCAACACACAATTTAAAACATGTTCAACTTTGAACAGCTAGTATTTCGCAGCCGTCGGTGATGCGGTGCCCACATTTGACTCTGAATCAGACTGAGGAAGATGATTAGAGACAAATTTTACTGATCAAACCAAAGAACCAGACTTTTTTAAATGCTTGAGCAACAATATTCGCGGACGATTTACCTTCTCAATGGTTCTTTCAAGAATTCAAACTGATAGTCTGCTATTATATTGCTTTACACAAGGAACAGTTTAATTTGTGATTGCAGAACTTTTTCAAAGACTTTAGATAGGCAGGAAATTAAACTGATCGGTCTATAAGAGGAAGAGATTGATTTGTCCTTTCTAGACTTTAAGGTCATTAGAATTAAAGAAATTTTCCACGCTTAGGGAAAGTAGCTATGCCTCATAATTGAGTAAAATAAAATAAAACTTCACGGCAATAAAAGGAAATTCAATGATTATTTTTGGCGTACAAGATTACCCAGATTTACGGTTTCCCTTACAATACGAGTATGCAGGACTTCATTAGCAGTTGTAAGCAATGCAATTACGGCGTAATTGTTTTCATCTGGACGAAGGAACCTACTTCTTGCAGGATTTTGGCGATATATCTGGTCCAGATGGTTTGCGTAAACACTTCTGATATAGCCCACTGCCCATTTTCGTTGTGTAAAGGAAATTACGTATCAATAAGCGTCTTGTATTTCTTAGAAATTTCCATAATACAGATTGGGTTGAAGCACACTTTCACGATTTTTTTGCAGCATCGCTTCTTAAGAATTTACTTTATCCAAAACAAATTCACGCTAAGAAGATATTTCATTTAAAAAGTAGCCAAGATTGGCTGTAATTGCGGTATCAATCGCTCGGTGGGGCAACTACAAATCATAGCCAACGACTATGTGGCCGTACGAATTGTTTATCCATCAAATGGGCCCGGAAAGGCAGTGAGGGGCATGATGAAGAGTACACGCACAGACAGATTTAGTAAACCTAAAATAACATGATGACGTTGGTGATGTATGTACTCACTTACAGTCAGAGCCACAGACACAGCCACATGAATGTATGGCGGGAAGCGTTACCACTATTTATAATGTGGCATATCTGTGTGAGGGAGCGTGTGTGTATGCGTGCGTGTGTGTCATGTGTGCTATAATATACACATTCACTTCAACACGCACACACACACAGACAGACACTTACTTACGGTCTGGCGAAATTGCCCTCGAACCAAAAATGGGAATGTGTTATTAATGATGGCATACAATAAAATACAACAAAGAGCGGAAATAAATTGAAAACAATAGAGGAAACAAAGCAAAACGAAAGGCAAAAGTCCGCTCCCACTACAGCGTCACCGGCACAGTCGCCAACATCGTGAGCAACGTTTTTAGCACAGTGGCTTTAAACTGAGCAAAAGCGCTAAGCTCTTTGGAATTAATAGATTGTAAAAAAAAGGTTTCGGGCGAACTTATTAATTTGTTGGCAATTTTATGTTCAACATGAAGCAAGGGTAGAGTGGGTAGATTGCGTCATCATTTCTTACAGGCAAAATCATGTGCCAGAGTTGTAGGCATCGCAAATAATGGGTGATACAAGTAGAGATACTTTTTTCGATAGCCTTTTTTTGACAGCTCACATGTGAGTCGTGTCATGTTATTTTTGTTTAGTATTGTTTGGCATTTCATCATGGAAAGACTTACGCCTGAACAACGTTTACAAATCGTTCAACTTTATTACGAAAATTCACGTTCTGCAAGGAATGTGTTTCGTGCACTTTGTTCAACTTATGGTCAACATAATCAGCCAACATTTGCGGCTCAACGGGTATGTAAACAAGCAAAATTGCCACATTTGGGACGAAGAGCAACCACAAGAGGTTCAAGAGCTGTCCCTTTATCCAGAAAAAACATCGGTTTGGTGTGGTTTGTGGGCCGGTGGAATCATCGGTTCATATTTCTTTGTAACAGTCAATGGCGACCGTTATCGTGCCATGATAACCGACTATTTGACGCCTGCAATTAAAGTTCGTGATCTTGCCGAAATTTGGTTTTAACAAGACGGCGCACACTGGTCCCAAAGGCACTTTTTTTGTTCAAAATTCGCTACAGCCTACAAATGTGAACCGATTTCGAAATTTTTTTTTGGTCTGCGCTCTTGACAAAATTTGCTATCGATCTGTGGGAGCCGATTTTTTAAAATCGGTCCAGTAAAGTCCGTAGTTAATGTCAAAGTTGCTGAAAATTTCACTTTTTACCTTCAGCGGCCGCTACAAATCGCAATAGTT
Organism: Hydrotaea diabolus; assembly: GCA_963513945.1. Taxonomy (NCBI): domain Eukaryota; kingdom Metazoa; phylum Arthropoda; class Insecta; order Diptera; family Muscidae; genus Hydrotaea; species Hydrotaea diabolus. The sequence continues at coordinate 28,464,294 of OY740720.1, read as the reverse complement.
GAGCGATTTCAAAAATTTTTTTTGCACGTAATTCCTTGTTGTAATAGCAAAAGATCCCGCTAGGACGATTTTGGAAAAAAGGATTTTCAAAACATAATTTTTAAGGAAAGTCCTTGAAAAATGTACTTTTGTTAAAAATTTGGTCAAAACTGTTATTCTTGACCGATTAAAATAAAAAAAATTGTATGGCTATTATGGTAATACGTACTATTAATTAGTTTAGTGAGATTTCTAAAACATATTTTTTTTTACATGCAAAAATTACTTGAAAATGGTGAAAAAAATAGTTGTTAAAACTGCTCTACAGGGCGAACCAATTGTCCGATTTTAAAGTGCTATACATGTTTTTATTTGTGGCAGCATTCTCTACAATCAATTCATTAGAATCTTTAGTAAAAAACTTACATAAATGCAAAATTTTCATCAATCATTGATCATGTTTCATATATGAAACATGAGATGCGTATTTCCCAACTCTGTGTGCAGCGCAAACTAATGAAAAAAATTCTAACCTTAAGATAATTTAAATATTAACTAATTTGAGTGGAAAGTGCGAGTTTAAATGTATAAAAGCGAGTTTCACTCTCGGCACTTAAATGGCAGTGATCACTTAAAGTACTAAATGGAAAATTACCAAAATGTAGCATTGAAATAATCTATTAGTTTTGTTTGAATTCCTGAACTGAATTGATGATTAAATTAAATTAAATGTAATTAAAATGGTGAAGATAGTTAATTTAAATTCCATTTAGTAGTCGTTCAAAAACAACTTAAAAAGAACTGTTGTTCATATCTAAATTGTTCGTGCAATATGATAAAACTTTGAAAAAGCTGTCAAATAGGAATTTCTGAAATTGATTCAAAAAATTGTCCATAACGTGTTAGATGTAATTTGGTCGCAGCCCTGTATATTGTGTATAAATATATATTCGGGAGTGAAAATTAATTCTAAAAGTATAAAATAGAACTAAGTTACTTTAAAAACATCAAATATGGATAGTTTCTGTATAGAACATAGTGTATTATCAAATATACTCCTGCGACGAAAGGATATAAAAGTTGACCGTCTCATGTACTATATTAGAAGGAATTTTGAAATGAACAATGAAAAAGCTGAAATCATTCAAGATAAACTGGAGTCTACTTTTATAGCAACATTCAAGACAAAATTAGCAAATGTAGTATACAATGAAAAGGTATTTATAGATAAAAACAAGTCTTGGCTATCGAAAAACTTTGTTGTCCATTTTAATAAACTTGAAAAACGCGGGAGGCCTTTAATCGAATATGAAAAAAGTTCGAGGCAATTACCAGTTCTTACTCTTTCGAGGAGATAAAAGATGCTTTTTATAAAAATTTGATAGAATCTGGAAAAGGTCATTTAATAGAACAAATTGAAAACGTTTTAAATAATGTGCCTCATGCATCAGATATTACACATTTCACTGAAGATGAATCATTGGCTTTGATGGAAGATCTCAAATTGTCCAAGTGGCAGTACAATACTATACGGTTTAAGATACAAGAAAAAAACGCAAATGTTTTGGTATCTTATAAGAGCCTAGTTACTGCGAAAGAAAGGTGTTATCCTACGGCAAATAGTATACACATTAGTGAAAAAGGGGCTAGTATAGATTTACAAGGCATATTAAACCACACAGCCGAACGAATTTTTCAAATACCACAGTTAGTAACTAAAGCTCTGCATGGAAGACATCGTGTGATGTTAACTTATAAGTGGGGATGCGATGGGGCATCTGACCAAAGTCAATATAAGCAAACATTTGAAGATGGAAGTATTTCAGATGAGACTATTTTCATGGTATCTGTTGTACCGCTAACTTTAGAGTATCAGAATGGAGAACATCGTGAACTTATTTGGTCCAATCCTGAACCATGCTCCACTAGGTACTGCAGACCGATCAGTTTTGAATACATAAAAGAAACTGAAGAGAATATAGTTTCAGTGGTCAACTCAATTAGAAATGAAATTAAGTTGCTTTCGCCCACTTATATTAATAATCAGTATGGCAAAATAAAGGTTCATCACATCCTAAATCTGACTATGGTAGACGGAAAGGTGTGCACAGCTTTAACAGGAACTGCCTCGCATGCCACATGTTTCATTTGCGGAGCAACCCCTTCTGAAATGAATAATGTCGAAAAGTTAGCTCAAAAAATTGAAGTTGGAGCAAATATGCAGTATGGAGTCTCTCCTCTACATGCAAAATTAAGGTTTATGGACAACATTCTTCACATTGGGTATAGATTACCTTTTTGTAAGTGGCAAGCAAGAACTCTGGAAGAAAAACAACAATTGTGCGAAACAAAACAGCGAATTCAACAGCAATTTAAAGAAAAGACTGGACTTTTGATTGATTATCCTAAACAAGGATGTGAAAACTCAAATGATGGCAATACGGCTAGAAGATTTTTTCGTGACCCTAAGCTCACAGCTGAAATTACTGGCGTCAATGAAATATTAATAAGAAGATTTGGCGTCATACTACAATCTCTTTCGAGTGGTAGAGACATTGATCCCGATAAATTCAATTCATATGCTAAAGAAACAACTGATATATACATTCAACTTTATGGGTGGTACTATATGCCTTCAGCAGTGCACAAAATTCTTTTTCATGGCGCCAAAATAGTTAGTAAATTTTTGATTCCAATAGGAAACTTATCCGAAGAAGCCCAAGAATCCAGAAACAAAGACTTTAAATATTATCGTAATTTTAATACCCGAAAATGTAATAGAGTTAAAACAAACACTGATCTACTTCATAAGTTGCTAACATCTTCTGATCCTAAAATTTCTAATATGCGACATTTCAAAAACAATTCAAAACAAATGATTGACAATGAAGTAGAACAAGTTTTAAGAACTCAATAGTAATATTCATTGTACTTAATGGAAATATATAACAAATATTAAGAATTTCAAATTTTTGTAGTATGAACTGAAATTATTATTTTAATATAATAAATATGATTTATGTATTTTACTTTTAAATCAATTTATACGTTGACTATTTCGCACTTTCCACTCAAATTAGTTAATATTTAAATTATCTTAAGGTTAGAATTTTTTTCATTAGTTTGCGCTGCACACAGAGTTGGGAAATACGCATCTCATGTTTCATATATGAAACATGATCAATGATTGATGAAAATTTTGCATTTATGTAAGTTTTTTACTAAAGATTCTAATGAATTGATTGTAGAGAATGCTGCCACAAATAAAAACATGTATAGCACTTTAAAATCGGACAATTGGTTCGCCCTGTAGAGCAGTTTTAACAACTATTTTTTTCACCATTTTCAAGTAATTTTTGCATGTAAAAAAAAATATGTTTTAGAAATCTCACTAAACTAATTAATAGTACGTATTACCATAATAGCCATACAATTTTTTTTATTTTAATCGGTCAAGAATAACAGTTTTGACCAAATTTTTAACAAAAGTACATTTTTCAAGGACTTTCCTTAAAAATTATGTTTTGAAAATCCTTTTTTCCAAAATCGTCCTAGCGGGATCTTTTGCTATTACAACAAGGAATTACGTGCAAAAAAAATTTTTGAAATCGCTCAACTATTGCGATTTGTAGCGGCCGCTGAAGGTAAAAAGTGAAATTTTCAGCAACTTTGACATTAACTACGGACTTTACTGGACCGATTTTAAAAAATCGGCTCCCACAGATCGATAGCAAATTTTGTCAAGAGCGCAGACCAAAAAAAAATTTCGAAATCGGTTCACATTTGTAGGCTGTAGCGATTTTTGAACAAAAAAAGTGCCTTTGGGACCAGTGTGCGGCGCCACTTCCCACACATTGCACCAACCAATGGATTTATTGAGAGAACACTTCGGTGAGCAGATAATTTAACGTTTTTGGCCAGTCGATTGACCACCAAGATCGTGTGATATCACACCGTAAGACTTTTTCCTGCGGGGATATATAAAGTCTAAAGTTTATGCAGACAAATCCGCTTCGATTCAGGCCTTGGAGCAAAACATCACGCGTGTCATTCGCCAGTTACCAGTCGAAATGCTCCAACGAGTCATCGAAAACTGGACTCAACGGATGGACCTTCCGAGACGTAGCCGCGGCCAACATTTGATAGACATAATCTTCAAAAAAAATGCCAAAGAATGTTCTTTCAAATGATAATAAACATTCCCCCTTCAATTTGAATTTTCTGTGATTTTTTTCTTAAAAAAGTAGGGAGGTTTTTTTTTGAAATTGATTTCGGGCCGCCGCGGATGTCTCGAATAAATTCCAGCCGATAAGCCCATGTTTCGACCACTTTGTGCAGCATTTGGCGCCGTATGTCAGCAATAACGCAGCAAATATTCTCTTCCAAGACGTCAATCGTATCGGGCTTATTTATCTGTGTAGGCCACGCGACTTCACATAACCATAAAAAAATAGTCCAGCGGTGTTAAATCGCACGGTCTTGGAGGCCACTCCTCGGCCCACGCCGCCGCGGATGGCGCAAATAAATTCCTGCCAAGAGTTTCGACCACTTTGTGCAGCATTTAGGGCCGTTTTTCAGCAATAACGCCGAATATTCTTTTCAATGGCGTCAATCGTGTCGGGCTTATCTGCGTAGACATCGCGACTTCACATAACCCTACAAAAACTTAGTCCAGCGTTGTTAAATCACTCGATCTTGGAGGCCAAGCTATACGAACACGACCCGAGATAATGCGCTTACCAAAAGTTTCCTTCAATAAATTGATTGTTTCGTTGACTGTGTGGCATGTTGTGCCGTCTGGGTGGAACCAAATGTCAAGATTACGGACTTAAATTACAGGAAGCAAAAAGTCCGATATCATGGCGGGATAGCGAGCACCATTCACGGTAAAGTTCCGGTCATCATTATTTAAAAAAAAATATAGACCGATGATTCCTCCAGCCCGTTAACCACACCGTGTTTTTTGGGTATAATGCCACCTTTTGAACCTCGTTTGGTTGCTCTTTAGCACAAATGCGGGAATTTTGTTTATTGACTTTGCCGTTGAGCCAGCAATGGGCCTTATCACTGAACAAAATTTTAGTCGAAAACATCGGATGTTTCCGTTTCTCATTGAACGCTCGTTTCCATAATACGATTGCCAACATTTGAAGGATATTTTATTTAAATAATAAATGGCATAAAATGTCCTTTCGAATGAACAATAAAGATTCTACAAGTGATTTAAATTTTCGTTTTTTTTATTTTGAAAAAATGCCTCTATTTTTTTTTTCTCTATTATTTTTAAAACTGATTTCAGGACGCCTCGGCTGGCGCGAGTAAATTTCAGCCCAGAGGCCCAATTTTCGACCACTTCGTGCAGCATTTGGGGCCGTATTTCAGCAATAATTCGCCGAATATTCTCTTTCAAGGAGGTGATGGTGTTGGGCTTATCTGCGTAGATAACGCGACTTCACATAACCCCACAAAAAATAGTCCAGCGGTGTTAAATCGCACGATCTTGGAGGCCACTCCACGGCCCACGCCGCCGCGGATGGCGCAAATAAATTCCTGCCAAGAGTTTTGGAATCATCGGTGCATAATTTTTCAAAAATGATGATGTCCGGAAAGTAACCGTTCTGGTTCTCGCTATCGCGCCATGATATCGATCTTTATGCTACCTGAAATTAAAGCCCGTTATCTTGACGGCACTTGGTTCCAACAGGACGGTGCCACTTGCCATACAGCTGCTCAAACAATGGATCTATTGAGAGGTCATTTTGAAAATCAGCTAATTTCACGTTTTGGACAGTTGAGTTGGCCGCCTAGATCGAGTGGTATCACACCATTAGACATTTTTATTTTGGGGTTACGTAAAGTCCAAAGTCTATGCTGACAAACTAGCTACGATTCAGCTTTTGGAAGCCAACATTACGCGTGTCATTGAAGCCATACCGTTCGAAATGCTCGAACGAGTTAGCCAAAATTGGACCCTTAGAATGTAAACCCTGAGGCGTAGTTGCGGCCAACATTTGAAGGAAATTATATGCCAAAAATAAATGCCATAAAATGTCCTTTCAAATTACCAATAAAGATTTTACACTTGATTTGAATTTTTATATTTCTTTCTGTTCTAAAAAAATACCTCTAGATGGATCAGCCTATATAAGAAGTTTGAGGTCGGTCTGTGCCGCCCACCTTCTGAGTGAACGCCAACCAGCCAGGACTGAGTTCTAATCGTCCTGGCTACCACAGTGTGGTGTAGGGTACAAAAAAACAAACACACATATATAAAACATTGTATTTAAGTGACAGTCCGATGGACATTTATACCATGGAAACATGGAAGCCGTCGACGACGACAGCAGCAGAGGAAATACAACTGCCAAATGAGTAGAATACAACAAAATACAACAACATGTACCGAGCAGCTGGCGTCTAGGGGGAGAGGCGGCAAATGTAGTTCAGTTCACTTCGTTCGTCGTTCGTCCTTCTATAATGAGAAAACATTATTTGTGCGTGTGTGTGAGTGACTTTGTGTGTCAGCGTATGCGTGTTGGCCAGAGTGCCTGCGAGTGTATGGTGTCGTGCCCATATTGATGTTGCCAATGAAATGGCAAAAGTACTGCCGGTCTGCTGCTGCTGCTGCTCATTGCGATATTAATGAATACTAATAACAATCATCATCTCTGAATGAATATTTTTCATTTAAGTTGTTCATGGCAACTTATTATTCATCTTCCCCTGGCAGCTGGCGCTTTTTAAGGCTTAAATACTTTTTTTCTCTCTCTGTACACGCACTCATAATTTCTCGTTTTTTTTTTTCTTTCTTTCTTTACAATTTTTCATGTCAATATTTGCGTAGAAAAGTTGGGCTGTTTGTCATAGTAATCCATTGACAACCATTCATTTGCGTCGTTTTCAATGTTAGGCTTTCCAAATGCAAAGTGATTGAAATGATAGCGCGACCGTGTTGCAGATTCATACTTTGAAGAGGATTTTCCAAGCCATTAGCGTTTTGTTTTACATTATGCCTGACATGCTGATGGAGGATCGAAACTAATCCATTTGACTAAACTCTAGATTATGAAAGATTAATATGCGAAAATATTGTATTCGAAACAGGTGAAATATCCATCAAATCGTAGCGCAGTGCTCCGTTTCAATTCTAGCATTGGGCAAAAATAGAAGTAGTTTTTCAAAAGACAATGAAACTTCATTTCTAAAGGGTGGTAAAATTTTAAGGGCCGATATCGATTTTGAATAAAACACAAATTTTTTAGGTAATTACTGTCATTTATTTTTATTATGATAATATTGGTATGGTTCAATTATGTATGGAAGAAAATAAAGGCCAAATGGCCGCCGCAACTCGGCGGCGCATCTCCATCTGATGGTCCTTATTTTCGATGACGCTGAGGCATAACTGAGGTTCTATGGCCTTAATGTGCCGAATTACGAGGGCGACCGCAAAACTAACTGGCCTGGCACATTTTCTGTTTTACTAGCACCTTTTTTTGTTTTGTTTTTTAAAAGCAATCTTTTATAAGCCATCTGTCAAAATTTCCGAAATATTTAATGATTATTTTCTTTGTTACAGGTGATTGAAGTAAACAAGTTTTATAATTTTTGAAAAATGGATAATAAAGAGTTTCGTGCGTTAATTAAATACTTTTATATAAAAAGGTTTTACGCCACAATTAATCAAAGATGATTTGGATTCTATTCATGGTGATAATGCACCATCATACTCCACCGTGAAATCCTGGGTTCAACAATTTAAAATGGGTCGTTCAAGTACGGAAGATGAACAACGCTCTGGAAGACCGAAAACTGCTACTACTATTAAAAAAACATTAGAAAAATATTTAATGAAGTGACTAAAGATAGACGAATAAAGCTCAGAGAACTTGCTGATATTGTTAAAATACACAAAAAACAAGTTTGGCGAATTTTACATGATGAACTCCACATGAAAAAGCTATCCGCAAGAAGGGTGCCGCGTTTGTTGACTTTACCCCAAAAAATCGTCCGTTGGACCAATTCCGAGGAGCTCTTAGCGATTTATCAGCGTAATCCAATAGAGTTCTTGCGACGATTCATAACTGTTAATGAAACATGGATTCATCACTACATCCCAGAATGCAAAGAACAGTCAAAACAATGGATAGAAGCTGGTAAAAGTGGTCCCAAGAAGGCGAAAACTGTTAAGTCAGCAGGAAAAGTAATGGCCACAGTATTTTGGGATGCAAGGGGTATAATATTTATTGATTATTTTGAGAAAGGAAAAACTATAAATAGTGAATATTATTGTGCATTATTGGATCGGTTGAGTGAAGAAATCATGATACCGCATTTAGAAAAAAAAGTTCTTTTTCATCCATATAATGCTCCTTCACACACTGCTTTTGTAACTTAACCAAAACTGGCCGATTTACGATTTGAAATTGCTCCGCATCCACCATATAGTCCAGATTTAGCTCCTTCTGATTATTTCTTGTTTCCAAATTTAAAAAAAATTCTCGGTGGTAAAAAATGTTCGTCCAATAGCGAGGTTATTGCTGAAACTGAGGCATATTTTGAAGGTCTTGAAAAATCTTATTTTTCGGATGGAATTAAAAAACTTGAAAAACGTTTGATGAAGTGTATTGAGTTGGAAGGAGATTATGTTGAAAAATAAATAACAATAATTCCAAAAAAACGGTTCTTTTTATGTTAGGCCAGTTACTTTTGCAGTCGCCCTCATATCTCATCTTTTAGCTTTTGAATTGTTGCTGGCTTATCGACGTAAACCTTTTCTTTCAAATAACTCCAAAGCAAGAAGTCCAACGGTGTCAAATCACATGATCTTGGCGGCAAATTAACATTGCCACGACGTGAAATAACACGGCCATTGAATTTGTCGCGCAAAAGAGCCATTGTTTCGTTAGCTGTGTGGCAAGTGGCACGGTACTGTTGAAACCACATATCATCCACATCCATATTTTCCAGTGCGGACCATAAAAATTTAGTTATCATCTCACGATAGCGAACACCATTCACAGTAACTGCCTGACCGGCCTCATTTTGGGAAAAATACTGCTCGATGATGCCGCCAGCCTATAAACAGTCACTCTTTGTGGGTGCATTGCTTTTTCGGCAATTACACTAGCCAACAGTCGTTTTGTTATTTGGTTCTAGCATAATTTTTCTCATTGATTTTGACCTACTAAACACGAAAATGAGTTTTAAAAATTTTTCTGTCGATTGGTTTTCGAGATACACATTTTTGAACTTTTTTTTTAAATTTTTGGAGGTACACTTACAATTTTGAGCATATCTTTTGTTTTCTTTGACCTATTTTATCCTACTACTACTCAAATTAAAGAAAATTGAGCCGTCTACAACTCATTCTCAGAAAATTTTCAAATCGGGTAAGTAGTTTTGATGTTTTGAATATCCGATTTGAAAATTTTCTGAGAATGAGTTGTAGACGGGTCAATTTTCTTTAATTTGAGTAGTAGTAGGATCAAATAGGTCAAAGAAGACGAAAGATATGCTCAAAATTGTAAGTGTACCTCCAAAAATTTAAAAAAAAAGTTCAAAAATTTGTATCTCGAAAACCAATCGACAGAAAAATTTTTAAAACTCATTTTCGTGTTTAGTAGGTCAAAATCAATGAGAAAAAGTATGCTAGAAACAAATAACAGAGAAAATTTTGTTATTTGTGACCTAGTGTTATCATTTGCCTAAAAGCGGCAATTCTGCTTATTGACGAATTCACTGAGGTAAAAATGTGCCCATCACTAAAAATGATTTACTTCGAAAATTGATCATCCACTGTTGCCATTTCTTGCCACCATTCTGGCCATTGATGACGTTTGGAATGGTCAAGTGGCTTTAGTTCTAAAGTCAATTAGACCCTGTAAGCGTGTAAATGGCTTTAAGCATAATGTTTATCAACGATGAGCGTTAGAGGAGCAATTGTTGGGCACGACGACGAGTTGAGGTGGACGACTCTGCAGCCACACTATCGCGAACAGCAGCAATAATTTCTGCAGTACGAGCTGTACGAGCATGCACTGGTGTTTTCACATCTCCTACAGAACCGGTTTGCTACAATTTTTGCACGATTTTTACGATTGTACGCACATTTGAACGATTAAATTGACCGAAAAAATCATGAAGTTCACAATAAGCAGTTTGATTTCAACGCCCATTTTCATAATAAGCCGGAATAACTTTAACGCGTTGCTTGCTTGAGTATCTTTCCATGGTTCAAATTGAGTTATTCTGAGATTGAGAAATATCAAATGAAATGCAGAAAAAAACCTGACGTTTTGGTGTGGTTCACATTCAACATCGGCCCTTAAAATTTAGCCACCCTTTTATTTATGATACGCTGATTTCAAAAATGTTATAGTTTTTTATGTAATCTTCGCGGTTTTCTTGCAAAATGCCATTTTTTTATTGTTTTTTACTGAATCAAAATAGTCTTACGCACTTATTAAAAATTGAAATAAAAATATTGGCGAAGATTTCATTTTTATCCAGTTGTGCTAGGTACTTGTTTTACAGATTTCGGTTGGTATAACCGATTTATTAGTTGCGAGTTCTGTAATATTGTCGTAGCTACCATCTTAAGATAATACCATGGAATGTTGGTGGTTACAACAAAAAAGTGTGTTATTCCAACCAAATTATTGTATTGGTTGCGAGTTCTGTACTATTATCGTAGATACCATCTTATTATGATAGGAACCATGTATTCATCAATACCATGGAATGTTGGTTATTGCAGCAGAAGGTGTGTTTCTCTAACCGAATTTTTATAGCTCGGACCGATTTTTAGCTGATTTTTCTCTACGTGTGTTAGATATAACTACTCGGGTACTTGACAGCGGGTTATTATGCTTGGTGTCAGATCGGCGTTTATGTTTATACTTCATAGTATACCTAAGGCATCAAGCATTGGCGCGGAGGAATATTCTTTTTGATTCACCAGAATCACCATGATTTCGTGTCTGTATTATTTACACATTTATATTGTCCCTGCTTTCTGCTCCGCTTTCCCCCATTGTGATCAACTTTAAATGTTAAGTCTTCAGGAATTTTGAGTTATTATGGAGAGATTAGAAGGCACTTTAACTTTAATCATTCGTCTAATACCACTTCAAATCCAGATGGACCAGAAAACTTTTTAAGGATATTCGAAATAAATAAAATTCATAGGATCTTTAAAAAGTTAAGTTCCACATTTATTCCTTAAAGGGATGTTGAAGAAAAAAAGTAATAAGTTCCCCTAGCAACATTTCAAGATAACAACCATAAGAGTCTGTTCCATTTTTTGGGATTCATTTTGGCAAAAACCCTACCCTTTCCCTAATATTGGTTTCTTATCTAAACAATGACACATCCCACCCTTTTCAAAATCTAAACCAACAACAGCAAAAAACCTTAAATTTAACATAAAAATTTAATATGAAATCCAAAAGGACCTTTTTCAAAACACCGAGACATTCATTGTGTACAGATTTGTATACTTTTTTTTGGGGAGTATCGTTGACATTTATTAAAAATGAACACGTTGTATGCAACATTTCATTTGCCTTCTGCGCTTTGTCTGAGCGGCGTGGCGTGGCGTGGGGGGGGGGGGTTGTGAGTGAGGATTTTGGGTTCAGTCGACATTTGCTGAAATTATAAAGCGAGAAATGTTCCGACACATACAGGGTGATACTCGTACATACCGATGAATACTAAATGTAGGCACATTTTATAAACACCCCCGCCCCCTGAAACACACCCACACCCATTATCACAGAATGTGTGTATCTTTACATTCGGCTGGAAGACAATGACACTTGCTGACGTTACTTACATACGATATTATGCCAGAAAAGAAGCCCATCCATTAAGGCGTAGACACACACGCGCGTTTACCCAGCCACAGATCGTCGTAGCCCACCGCCCCCTTGTCGCCCACGTCTCTTTCAGCCAAGCGTTAACCATCATTCCAGGCCAAGGAATTATATCAAAAACACGTGTTTTTCCTACCGAAAACACCAATGCCAGAGCAAATTAAAATAGCAAAAAAAAGAAAAATACTCAAAAACTGGATAAAGAAAACGTTCACACATAAACAAAAAGACTCACTCATCCAAATATACGATGGCAGTTGGGCCGAGGACGTACGTACGTACATATGTAAGTAGCAGCCATCTTTCAGATCCATAAGCGCAATAATGCGCGGATATTTTCGTTTCCAACTTGTTACACTTCACATCACACCGAATTTTTGTTTTTTCGCGAAATGTCAAGAACAGTATTCGCTACCGAGCTATGGGTATGGGTGGCTGGCTGGCTGGATGTGTGTAACACCCTAGTGGTCGTAATGGGGCTGGAAGAGAGGGTGTTACATTTTTAGTAAATTCAAGGCTTTACTACGGAATTTCTTGAAATTCACTAAACCATATGTGCCATTTGCACACATTGACTTTAAAAGACGTCAATTACACTGGGCCACAAATTTGGAAAATTTGGCACTGCTTCTGTTCCGCACACTTCGAAAAACTTTATGGAAATAGAGCTTTAAAATTTGCCAATGAGACGAAAAATATACTTAGTAGGGACATTCTGTTACAACATTGAACACACCCATTTTAATAGTAGAACTGAAAATGCCTTGTTCATGTCATAAGGGTTTTGAAAGCTAAGCTCAATAGCGTTAGTCTGTAACGGGATTTTAAAATTGTTTCAACTTTCATCATCGAGTGATCAGACAATGAGAACCGTATCGCTGTAATAGCGCTTTTCAAGTGTGAAATGAAAAAAGGGATATTTTCAAAACGCTCCGGCCACTAGGGATTAGCCGCATGTTTGTCTACCGATGCATAAAACAGTTTGAGGAGACTGGAGATGTAAATGACCGCCACCGGTCGGGCCGCCCACGTTCTGTTCGAACACCGCATGCCATCAAAGCCGTTTAATGAAGAATTCACAGAAATCTGCTCCGAAAACAGAAAAACATGACCCGTGAGATGAATATCACGCAAAAGTCCATGAGTCGAATCATTAAAAAAAACTTGGGGCTTTCGAACGACGTACCGGACATTTATTAACTGCAGCTTTAAAAAAAATAGAATTGAAAAATGCAAACGTCTTTTGGTGAAGCACGCTGACAACTTGCACGGAAAAATTTTGTTCACCGACGAAAAAATTTTTACCGTTCAGGAAAAATTTAACAAGCAAAATGATAGAGTGTATAAGCGGTCATCTAAGGAAGCATCTGAACTGATCCCAAGGGTGGAAAAGGGTCATCACCCAGCTTGAGTCTTGGTTTGGTTCGGTGTCTCTTGCGATGGGGTCACTGATCTGCGTTTCTGCGAACAAGGAGTCAAAACATCGGCCAAAGTTTACCAAGAAATCATTTTGGAAGCTGTTGTGAAGCCTCTTAAAATTTCCCTGTTCCAAAACCAGCCATGGATTCCCCAGCAGGATTCTGCGCCTGCCCATAAGGCTAAAACGTCCCAGGCCTGGCTTCGAAACAATTTGCAAACGTTCATTTCCTCTGAAGAATGGCCCTCAGGCAGTCCAGATTTGAACCCATTGGATTACAAATTGTGGACGGTTTTAGAGGACAAGGTTTGTCACAAAAGATACCCCAACACTGGATCTCTTAAACCTGCTTTGGTTCGAGCTGTGGCCAAATTTCCAACGGACGAGGTTCGCGCAGCTATTGACGATTGGCCAGTGCGACTTAAGGCGTGTGTAAAGGCAAAAGGCGGACATTTCGAATAAGTATATTCTTTTTGGATACAATATACATCAATAAATATATTAAAAAATATTTGGTCCAAAAACATTCAGCACTTTTTATTTTAAAACGTGTGTAACAGTATTTTTATCCCTACTAAGTATAATTTTTGGAATTTTATTTCCACTCTACTTATATATTCGCAACAAGTCGAAAAACTAAGTGGGGCCGTGCCGAAACTTATAAAAGCATACTCTCCGTCTTGGATGAGGGTCTGATGTGAATGTTTTGTCATGGGGGACATGACACCTTCCTCTTTTTCTGCAAGGTCAGTTTCTTTCGACCATCATTTATAACTACTTAAGAGTGGTCCAACTGAAACTCACGATGTTAATTATAAATAAAAAAAAATTTTATCAATATTTTTTATTATGACAGAAGGTTCTATGGCAATTATGTGTGAAACAAACTATTGGCCAAATTCTCGACATGGCTTCCGTGGCAAATCTCTATACGGCGATCCGTATTTTTAGTGACTTTGAGACATTAGAGAGGTTCAATGTCGTTAATGCGCCGAATTATCTCATCCTTTAGCTTTTAAGTTTTTTTTTAAATATCTGCCATAAAAAAAGTCCAATGGTTTCAAATCACATGATCCGCAAATCACCACGACGTGAGATAGCGCGGCTGTTAGTATTTGCACTTCACATATAATAACGGTTCAATACTTTGGAAATAACTCATTTTATTTACTACAAATTGTATTATTTTACCTTAACTTAATATACATTCTGACTTATAATACATGCATACAATTAATGCAAATAGTACCTTAGGCAAGCACATACGAGGGCATACATACATACGAGGGCGGTTCGGAAAGTTCTTAGCCTATCAATGAAAGAGAATAGTTAGTTTTTCAAAAATATTTTTATTTTTTAATATAATCTCCTGAAACTTCAATACAATTAGTCCAACGCTTATCTAGCAATTCTATCCCTTGATTAAAATAGTTTTCCTTAAGGTCTTCAAAATAGTGGTTTACAACTGTAATTGCATGTTCATTTGAGGTAAAACGCTTGCCAGCAAGGAATTTTTAAGATTTGGGAACAGGTAAAAGTCACTGGGAGCTAAATAAGGAGAATAAGGTGGGTGGTCAAGCAACTCGTACTTTAATTCGTTGATTTTAGCCATTGTTAAAACACTCTTGTGCGCTGGTGCGTTGTCTTGATGAAAAATTATTTTTTTGTGTTGTAAGCCAGGACGTTTTTCTCAAATTTGTACATTTAATTGATCTAAAAGGTTGCAATAGTACTCTGAATTTATTGTTTTACTCTTTTGCAAAAAAATCAATAAAATACCTTTGAAGTCCCAAAAAACCGTTGCCATAACCTTACCAGCCGATTAAATTGTTTTTGCCTTCTTTGGGGCACTTCCTCCAGCTTCAGTCCATTGTTTGGATTGTTCTTTTGTCTCTGGAGTATCCATGTCTCATCAACAGTTATGAAACGACGCTTAAAATCCATTTTATTTCGCTGAAAACGATCCAAACAAGCTTGAGAAATGTTCATTCTTATGCGTTCTTGGTCGACTGTTAACAAGTCCGGCACCCATCTTGCAGAAAGCTTTTTCATCTGTAGTTCTTCATGCAAAATTAAATGGACTCGATCATTTGAGATGCCCATGATATTAGCTATTTCACGCACTTTTATTCGTCGATCATTTAATACCATATCATGCACTTTGGCTACAATTTCTGTTGTTGTTGCTGTTTTTGGACGTCCACTACGTGGTTCATCTTCAATGCTTGTACGATCACGTTTAAATTCAGCAACCCAATTTTTACTGTTGAAGAAGTCCCCAGCATACCTGTGGACACCCAAACACAGGCTAATAATTTTAAAATACAGAAAATGCGTTATAAATAGATTCATTGTTAAAGCATTTGGAAACGCACAGAAAAAATTTTATGTCTCTTTTAGTTGGTCGATCTCTTCCAAAGAACCAAAGATGATAAATGCAACTAAACAACGGCCATTGAATTGCTCGCGCAAAAGAGTCATTGTCGTTGGCTGTGTGGCAAGTGGCACCATCCTGTTGGAACCACATATCGTCCAGATCCATATTCTTAATTTCTAGGCACAAAAAGTCCATAATAATTTCGCGATAGCGAACATCTTTTAAGATAGCTACGTGGCCGACCTCATTTTCGAAGAAGTACGGCCGAGGACACCACCAACCCATTATGCGCAGCAAACAGTCACTCATTTTTGTACATAGCCTTTTTAACCATCACTCGTGTATTCTCATTTGTCCAAATGAGGCAGTTCTGCTTGTTAATGAAGCCACTGAGTAGAAAGTGTCTCTAGTCGCTGAAGATGATGTTCCTTTTTAAGTCACCCTGCCTTTCTGTCTGTTTAACCAACAATTCGGCGTATTGGCGAAGCTTAAATAATGAGTAGGCTTCAGCTCTCATGTCAATTGAACCTTGTAAGCGTGTTTATTAAAATCTTTATTCAAATCTTACATCTCTTGATTGTAGACACATTTGGTCGATTTAAAAAAAAAATCACAAAGTGCACGATGTCTTCTGCTTTCAACACCTATTTTCCTAAAAGGCTTCAACAATATTAACGCCCTGCTTAATTGTGTACCCTGCATGGTTAAATTTGCCAGAAAAATGTCAAATTAAGTATGGCAAAAAACTAAGGTTAGGTGTGACTTACAATTAACATCGTGCATTATGTTTGGACTACCCTGGACTATGTAATATCGGTATATCAGGTTTCTATAGGAGCCACGCCTTTTTGTCCATTTTTAACACACAATAATCTATAACAATATGTTAACTGAACAGGGATTAACCAACTTAAGAACTTTTGCATCTACTTTATATTCAAATAGAAGACAAGTTTTTAACAAAATGGCAAAATGACATTGATTTCGTGGCTGCACACTGCTTTAATCCTGATTTCGGCTCCGTGACAACCCTCTTTAGAAAACTGCTTAGCAATTGTTAAAAGTAAAACCGAACTCTATAAGGCCAGACTCTCCTTAAACGAATGAGAACTACTGTTGAAAACCTTACTTTTCAAGTTTTCTTCACGCAATTGCCTACGAAAATACAACTCACTCTTGCCACCTCTGCAGAGACTCCACATTGAGAGCCATCAATAGATTTCTTTTACAACATGTGTGCGTGTGTGTTGCAAAAAGAGTTTAGTTGGCTATGTCAACTTGTGTGCCGTGCCGTGCATGTACATATGTTTAGCTCGTTGATTTCATTCTGTTTTATAACGTTTGGTCAATTATTCTAGCCACAAATGCAATCTCTTTAGTTCGGGCGTGTCACTTCCCACTTTTCCTACACGATGGGTTTCGACCCATGCCAACATCATATGTTCCAAATTTCATGACCATATCTCTATTAGGGCATGTGATATTGTTTTTTTTAAGTTTAGCGTTGTGCGGACGGTGCCACGCATTTTTGTCCAATTTTTACCTAATATAATTCAGTAAAATATGCTAATAACTGATATTATTCTGTGGAAAATTTACAACTTTCGGTCCATTGCTCTACTTCATTACAAAAGCGAGTTTTTAAATGGTGCGGGGGAAAGCCCACTTTGCTTCACGATGGGTTTCGATCCATGCCAACATCATATGTTCCAAATATTAAGGTCATAAAATTAATGGTTCATGAGAAGTTCAGAGTTGTTTTGGCGTTGCTATGCCTCCTTGTCCAATTTTACCATAAAATAGTCTAGAATAATTGTCTAGTCATTGATTTCATTCTGTTAAAATTGTTATCGTTCGGTCCATTACTCTGGTCGCAAATGCGATTTTTTAAAGGAGAACTGGTACCGCCCAATTTTTCTCCAGGATGTGTTGCGGTCCATGCCAACATAATGCGTTCCAAATATCATTGCCACATCCTCTTTTAGTTCATGAGATATTGTCTTTTAAAGTTCGGGGTTGTGTGGACAATGGCATGCCCCCTTGTCCAATCACAGCGTAATGTACCTTACAAATATTACGTGGCTGACCATAGCTTAATGTGAAAATTTCATAGCGATCGCTGTAGGTAGTGGTGATACATAAACAAAATACTAAAAATAAAGTGATTTTGCCAAAGGTTGAGAGACTGTATATTTCGCTTATTCCGCAGAACAGTAATAACTCAAAATATACCAATTTAAGTCGATTGTAGTATTTCAGGGTTTTTATATTTTACAGTACCTTAAGTGTTTATAGTAGGGACATTAATACTGTTACACAAGTTTTATGCTGTAAAATAAAAAGTACTAAATGTTTTTGGACCAAATATTTTTTAATATATTTATTGGTGTATATTGTATCGAAAAAGAATCTACTTATTCGAATTATCCGCCTTTTGCCTTTACACACGCCTTAAGTCGCACTGGCCAATCGTCAATAGCTGCACGAATCTCGTCCATTGGAAAGTTGGCCACAGCTCGAAGCAAAGCAGTCCTAAGACATCCAATGCTGGGGTATCTTTTGTGAAAAACCTTGTCCTCTAAAACCGTCCACAATTTGTAATCCAATGGATTCAAATCTGGACTGCCTGAGGGCCATTCTTCAGAGGAAATGAACGCTGGCAAATGGTTTAGAAGCCAGGCCAGGGACGTTTTAGCCTTAAAGGCCGGCGCAGAGTCCTGCTGGAAAGTCCATGGCTGGTTTTGGAACAGGAAATTGTTAAGAGACTTCACAACAGCTTCCAAAACGGTTTCTTGGTAAACTTTGGCCGATGTGTTGACTTCTTGTTCGCAGAAATGCAGGTCAGTGACCCCATCGTAAGAGACACCCCACCAAACCATGACTGAAGCTGGCTGATGACCCTTTTCCACCCTTGGGATCAGTTCATTAGATGACCGCGCATACACTCTATCAGTTTGCTTGTTTAATTTTTCCTGAACGGTTAAGATTTTTTCATCGGTGAACAAAATTTTTCTGTGCAAGTTATCAGCGTGCTTCACCAAAAGACGTTTGCATTTTTTAATTCTATTTTTTTTAAAGCTGCAGTCAATAAATGTCCGGTACATCGTTTGAAAGCCTCTAGTCCCAATTCTTTTTTAATGATTGGACTCATGGACTTTTAAGTGATATTCATGTCACGGGCCATGATTTTCTGTTTTCGGAGCGGATTTCTGTGAATTCTTGATTTAACGGCTTTGATGACATGCGGTGTTCGAACAGAGCGTGGGCGTCCCGTCTGGTAGCGGTCTTTTACATCTTCAGTCTCCTCGAACAGTTTTATGCAACGGTAAACGAACATGCGGCTAATCCCTAGTGGCCGGAGCCTTTATAAAATATCGCTTTTTTCATTTCACACTTGAAAAGCTTTTTTACAGCGATACGGTTCTCATTATCTGACCACTCCATGATGAAAGTTGAAACAATTTTAAAATCCCGTTACAGACTAACGCTATTGAGGTTAGCTTTCAAAACCCATATGACATTAACGGGGTTTGATCAGTTCTGCTATTGAAATGGGTGTGTTCAATGTTGTAACAGTATTTATGTCCCTACTAAGTATTAGTTATGCGGGTTTTGATGATATAGTTCCAGCTCGTGTACGCATATTTTTATCAAAAGTGTTAGGCGGTACCCCAGTGCGTATGACTAATATTTCAATTCGTCACATCAATTATACGCCCCAGTTTTGCCCAGACAATTGGAAGAAATCAGTTGCAATTACCAAGTTTTTTTGGTTTTGTTACGAACCGGAGGTGTGGTATCTTCATCGATACAAGTAGCCCGCTTTACAAACATGCACGGTTGGCCGTCTCTGGCGTCTACGTAGTAAACTACAACCCTCACACTTCAACCACTCTCCCCGCAGGACTGCCGTAAGGTATTACATCGCGAGAGCTGATTAGCATTTAAGCTATCGTCGTTTCATCGTTGGATCTTGATTCCATGTTTTGAATGCGTTCCGTCCTTCGTAGTTCCTTAAGCACTATTGTTGTTTGAATTTCTACCTTTACCCAATTGTCAACACTCTGGAGCATAAATTCCACAATGCGTTGAGGGCCCGGGATGCCCATAAGTAAAGCGCTGAGTCTGGGACAGTTAAATACAGCGGGTTCTGCGGTTTCTTCTTCCTCCACACAGTTCGAGCATACAGGCGAGCTGTCATGTCCAAATCTGTGAACCAAGCCCTGTAAGAAATTGCGTCAGGTAATAGTTTACGTCCCCTTGGGACCGATTTATCCAGTCGGAGACAGTGGTGCTGCTGCCTTTCGTGCTGCTCTCCCACCTGTCTTGCCAAATATCCTTTGAGACGTCGCTTTCAGAATTTAGCATATTTCTTATATCAGTTGAGTTTTTTGGTCTTCTATCGTATATGCGTCTCATTTCATCTACCAAAATGTCGATCAGCATCATCCCTGCTACAACACAAGCTGCTTCGTCCGATACTGTAGGGAATCCACTTATTGTTCGCAGGGCACTCAGGCGGTAAGTAGAGGTTAGCTTTCTTCTGGCTTCCTTCCTCGACATCGCGTCTGTCCATACAGAAGCTGCATAGAGTATCACCGAGTTAACGACAGTTGTTAGTAGCTTCCTTCTAGCTGGTTTGGGACCTCCAATATTGGAAAAGATCCTAGTCCTAGCTAGTGCGGATTGGATTCGTGCTGCCTTTTCACTCGCGTAATTTATATGCTCTTTAAAGTTGAGCCTGTTATCTAACATAACCCCTAAGTATTTGAGAGAGTGCGAAGAACGAGTGTAATGGTCTCTGGACTCTTATGCTCATATACTCCATGTTTTTCCTGCTACTTATCGGTAACGCCTCGGTTTTGTGGTCAGCCAGCTCAAGGACAGCAGCTCGGTGTATAGCGTTGTTTGCCTTTTCTTCTAGTTGATAGATTTGCTTCGCGACGGTAACAATGGCTCTGACGTCATCAAAGCCTATTATTAATAAAAATTATAAAGCACAATGTTAATTGTGAGTCACATCTTAACGTCAAATTGTTTGCCCAACTTAATTTGACATATTTTTGTTCCAGTGTTTGATAAATTTTACTGTGGAGAGGTACAGTATAGAGCGTTAAGACTTTTGAAGCCTTTTACAAAAAAGGGTCGTTCCATTCAAAATGCATATCGTGCACTTCGTGATATTTTGGGGCGTCGACCAAATGTGTCCACCGAGTTTTAATTAGCAAGTAGAATTGACGCATTTAAGCAAATGAGTATTAACGGGTGATTATTAAAAAGGCAATGCTTCCACAAAGAGTGACTGTTTTTTGCCGGGCTACTTTGAAAACGAGGTCGGCCAAGCAGTTACCCTGAATGGTGTTCACTATCCCGAGATGATAACGGACTTCGTATGGCCAGAAATTAAGGATATGGATCTGGGCGACATGTGGTTCCAACAGGATGGTGCCATTTGCCACACAACCAACGAATCCATCTCCCTTTTGCGCAAGAAATTCAATAGTAGTATTATCTCAAGTCGTGGCGATGTTAATTGGCCGCCACAATCATGTGATTTGGCACCATTGGACTTCTGTTTTTGGGGATATTTAAGAGAAATAGTGTACGGCAATATGCCGAGAACAATTCAAGAGCTAGAGGATAAAATAATTTGGCACATAAACGATATTCAACCTCTTTTATGACTCGGAGTCATTTTCAATATGGATCAGCGGGTAGAGGTATGCCACCGAAACCGTCGCGAGCTTTTGGCCGATATTTTGTTTCACACATAATTGTCAGAGAACCTTTTCTCATAATAAAAACTATTAAGATATTTCTCTAAAACCTATTTGTTACATTCACAATTAATATTGTGCGTTTTAAGTTGACCAATACTAAAAAAATATCGCATAGATTTCCTTTGTCATTCCTTTCTATAGAAAAGGAACTTTTCAATGTATGCTTTTAACTTTATTCAAGTTAAGTTCCCCGTCTCTCTTCCTCTTTTTCTACCTGATAAATGGCAATCTCTGGCAAAGTCCACCTCTTTGTCTGTAATACGAAATAATTGTACCCAAGTAATAAGACAGGGCAAACATCAATATATGTGTTAACTACAATACTTCCACCTAGTAAAATACCCCCACCTTCCAACCCACTTGTCCATCTATCCATCCACCTACATCCTGCCATGCCCTGAAACATGCATCAACATATCACCACAAAAAATACATTCATTTGTAATTAGACGTTCTCTGTTTTTTTTTTTAACAAAACAAACAAATTTATTACTTTACCACGTGTTCATTAGCCAAATTTCTATCCAACCGCAATACTCGCATTCTCAGACACACTTTCGTATTCGTACCTGTGTCTGTACATTTATTTATGCTTGGCCAAAACCCGAAATGTTTGAAACAAATACCGAAATTATTGTATGCCATGTCATTACGGGTAACAGCCAGCACGAAGAAAAACCCAGCAGCCAGCACAGGAGCCCTCATCTGTGGCAGCAGCGGCGGTGGTGGCGTATAGCAGCCGCAATAAGAGAAGAAACATGAAAAGTCCATAAATCTCTAAATGAAGAGAATAAAAGAAACGCAGGGCAACTAAATAGACGAAATAGACACAAGTTAACAGAATAATCAGAGACAGCTGAATGAATGGCCGAGTTGGCGGTCGGTGCGATGGTCGAACTGGCGGTAGGATAGGCGGGCGGATAGATGGACAGACTGTGGGTAGAGCACAGTGATGTCAATCAAAATCTTTTCCAAAAAAACACCATGTAGACAAATAGGCTTAATAAAACTTTCCAAAAATCACCTTCAACAAAAGGTTAAAAAATAACCTAAAACCATTCTAGATCTGGAGTACCTTTTACGGAATATAAAACACCCCACTCTGGTATAGAGAACACACACTGTCTCTCTAAGACATTTAACTAAATTCACTTTTAAAATGTGACCTTGGCGTGAAATGTGACAGCGAGAATTTCAAAACAGCGAGATAGGGTACATTCTAATCGCTAGGGACCTTTCTTATAGGGCTACATCAACCCATTGTTCGCTGTTTTGTGATAGTTAGTGAGCGTGACTCTTACACAAATGGATCAGGTTTAAATTCGTATAAAAACATCTAACAATTTTCAGAAGCTCAATTTCCCCTACAAAAATGCCAATGATTTTACGAGAGAATAAGCTAAAGGGTGTTCCAAACTTAATGCACGATGTTAATGGTGAATCACACCTTAACGCTAAGTTTTTTGCCCAACTTAATTTGACATTTCTTGGTTCAGTGTTTGACAAAATCAACCATGGAGAGTTATACAATTGAGCAGCGCATTAAGATTGTTTAAGCCTTTTAGGAAAATGGGCGTTGAAATCAGAAGGCATTTCGTGCGCTTTGTGTTTTTTTTTTTTGGTCAGCATAATCGACTAAATGTGTCCACAATTGGAAGAATTATGTGCAAATTTCAGTAAAAAGGATATGTAGAAAATATGAACTCCTGCATATCCTCACCCAGTTCATTCTGCGGAAAACATTGATGTTGTCTGCAATAGTGTGGTAGAAGATCCTTCAACCTCGACTCGTCGTCGTGCCCCACAATTGAAAATCTCACGAACATCACTAAAGCGAATTTTGAATAAAAATTTAAATTTACACTTTGACAAGATTCAATTGACTCAGGAGCTGAAGCCTTCAGCTCATTTGAAGCATCGTCAATACGCCGAGTGGTTGTTGGACAGACAAAAGTGAATGGTGACTTTGCAAAGAAAATCATATTTAGCGACGCGGCATACTTTAACCTCGGTGGAGTCGTCAAATGCAGAATTGCCGCATTTGGGCAAATGAAAATCCAGGAGTGATTATTGAAAACCCGATGCATCCACAAACAGTGACTGTAGGGGGAGGTTTATGGGCTGACGACGTCATCGGGCAGTACTTCTTCTAAAATGCAGCCCACTTTTCCTCTTCGATGTGTTTTCATCCATGCCAACATCATATCGTATGTGACGCGCAAAATAGAAAGGGATTTAAGGGTAAAAACCTGATTTGTTCAGGAGAGCCATTTTAAAGATTTAAATAAGTGTATCTTTGGTGTACCATCATTTCATAAAACGCGCATATCTCTGGGAGGGAACACTTTTGGGGCATGGGATCGGTCTCATTCGATGCTCAGATGCAACATCAAAAAAAAAAGTGAAATTGATTTTTTTTTTACTCTTAGGTCTCTTTCTCTATGCGCTATCACATATGTTCCAAAGCATCCACAAAGAGTGTTTGTTTGGAGCGGTTTATGGACTGGCGGCGCCATAGGGTCGTAATTCTCCAAAAAATAGGTCGGCCAAGAAGTACGATAACGGACTTCTTATGCCGGAACTAGAGGATATGGATCTGACGATATGTGGTTTTAACAGGATGGTGCCACTTGCCACACAGCTAGCGAAACAAGCGCTCTTTTGAAAGAGAAATTAAATGGTCGTGTTATCTTAGGTCGTGGCGATTTTAATTGGCCGCCACGATCATGCGATTTGACACCGCTGGACTTCTGTCTTTGGGATATTTAAGAGAAAACGTGTACTTTAATGAGCTAGGAACAATTCAAGAGCTAAATGGTGAGATAGTTCGACACATTCACGACATTGAACCTCCATTATTTCCCAGAGTCATTAAAAATACTGACCAGTTGATAGAGGTATGCCACCAAAGCCGTGTTAAGCATTTGGCCGATATTGTGATTTACATATAATTGTCATAGATTCTTCTCTCATAATAAAAAATATTAAGATAATTCTTCGAAAACATTTTGTTTTATTTTCAATTAATATCGAGCGTTTTTGTTGGACCACATTTTATAAGCTCTGTAAAAGGTTTTCTTTAAAATGCCCTAGCTCTTTGGAGCCATCATTAAGCAAAAGGTCACGATTGGTAAGCATAAAGTTTTATTGTGCCGAGTTTACTGCAAGATACGAGGGCATATCAATAATTTAGTGACTTTTCGAATAAAACACAGTTTTATTTTGCAAAAAAGAAATATTTTCCAACACAATACTCCAGTCCAACTTTTCTCCCATTTTTTTAACTCTTCCGAAAACTAGAATTTTTCAAGGTCCATAAAATAGGCATTTGTTTGATCATTAATTTCATCGTTGGAGCTGAATCTCTTTCCACCGAGCCATTTCTTTAGGTTTTAAAAAAGGAAACAGTCACTGGGTGCTTAATCCAGAGAATATGGTGGATGAGGTACTAATTTGTAACCTATTTTACGCAATTTTGCACTCTGAGACTCCATAAAATAGGCATTTGTTTGATCATTAACTTCATCGTTGGAGCTGAATCTCTTTCCACCGAGCCATTTCTTAAGGTTTAAAATTAGGAAATAGTCACTTGGGGCTAAATTCGGTGAATGTGGCGGATAAGGTACCAATTCGTTACATAATTTACGCAATTTTGCACTTGAGACTGAACACGTGTGCACCAGTGCGATATTTTGATGAAAAATAACTTTATTCTTGGCCATATGGGGTCGTTTTTTTAAATCTTCATTAAATCGGTCCAATAAGTTGGCATAATATTCGCCCTTTTATTGTTTTTTTCCTTTTGAAGCAATCGATTTGGATAATTCCTCGTGCATACCAAAAAAATGTTGCCATCACCTTTTTGGCCAACAAAGTCATCTTGGCCTTCTTCGGAGCCGGTTTACCCGGAGAAACCCATTGTTTAGACTCTCCGGAGTATTGTAATGGATCCATGTTTTATCCACAGTTACAAAATGCCGCAAAAACTCATTTGAATTACGGTTAAACAACTCCAAAGTTGTTACACGACTACGTTTTGGGTCAATGAGAGCAAACGCGGCACCCATCTTGCAGACAGCTTTCTTAAACCCAACTAACTGATCATGTAAAATCGAAACCCTTTTGCCATATGAAATGCATATGGCATCAAAAACCTCACGCGCTTCTACTCTTTGATCGGCCAACACCATTTCGTGGATTTTAGCGACATTTTTATTGACCTTTATTGGCCGTCCAGAACGTTCAGCGTCATTTGAACTTGTGCGACCACAACGAAAGTCAGCAAACCACTTTTTACCATTGAAATCGATGGTGCAGAGTCCCCATAGTATTTATCAAGGTTTTCCTAGGTTTGATTGACGTTTCTTACGGCACATGTTGTAAAAGAAATCTATTGATGGCTCTCGATGTGGAGTCTCTTTAGAGATGGCAAGAGTGAGTTGTATTTTCGTGGGCAATTGTGTGAAGAAAACTTGAAAAGTAAGGTTTACAACAGTAGTTCTCATTCGTTTGGGGAGAGCCTGGCCTTATAGAGATCGGTTTTACTTTCAACAATTGCAGCAAGGCTTTCTGAAGAGGGTTGTCACGGACCCGAAATCATGATAAAAGTAGTATGCAGCCACGAAAATCAATGTCACTTTGCCATTTTGTTAAAAACTTGTCTTCTATTTAAATATAGAAGCAAGAGGTCTTTAGCCGGTTTAATCCCTGTTCAATGTGGAAAAAAAATGTTTAATGAGAACTCGAAATTCACTTTTTGCCAATTTTAATAAAATCGGCGAGGTTGTTAATTTTGAACACAAACTAAATGATGGAACTCTCTCAAAAATTTTCCAGTAGTCTATTAACAGCTGGTACTTGATGGCAGCAGTGTTGCATTTCACATAACTACAAGGGAAGTTAGAAAAATCACGGAATTATTAATATGCCATCATATACCGCAGATTTAATGTCAAAGTGAACGGCCAAGTGCTGCCTTTTTCAAAAAATAAAACACCATCCGAAAGGGTATTACAATAAAAAACTTCTAGGAGTTACAACTTTTGTAAGGTCCCAAGACACTGTGCCATGAATTTCGTTGCCACCCACAAATCTCATGGCATATATGCCACAAAAAAACACACACACACACTTAAACCAACACCTACAGTTCACTAACACCTCCACTAAGGAACCACCTTCTGTTTCCTGTTTACAGCCATCGCCATGCCATTTCGCACACGTATTAAATGGGGGGAAACAACATTTTCGGCATTTTCGATTCTACGGTAAGTGTGTATTGGTGTAGGCATGCATGTTGTTGGGTTTTTTTTTTCTACTTACTCCTGGTCTCGCTTTTCATGTTAACAAATAGAGCGCAAAAATTAAGAAGACATTGAAATATATTAACCGCATAATACTTGTGTTTGTGCCCCCCCCCCCAGCCTAGCCCAGCCGCTTGGAACTGCCAACCAGAAAACCGTAACCGTAACCACGGCAATGCCGACATATTTTACATGCGTACTTTGTACGTCGGTTCGACATTTTCGTTTTGGTTGTTTTTTTTTCTTTCTTTTGTGTAACGCCACTTCATCACTTTAACGCATTGCAAATTTCGCTGTCAGTGTGGTTCATTTTTCAGGACCCCCCGCCAGGCGGCCGCTGTGTTGACGGTGTTGGTACATTTCAGTACCGGGAGCTGATTGATTGAATATTTAATAGGGTAACATGACGGCCGGAAAGCAGTTTGAATGAAATATGCTTAGCGAAATGGTGTCAGAGCGCGCTTGTAAATGTTTATTAAAATTTACATATTTCATTTTATTTATGTACGTGAATTTGTGCTTTAAGTTTTGCCCGCTTGTCTTTAAGCGGCGGTGGAGGAGTTCTCCTTCAAGGGAATTTAAAGTATATTAGGCTAAGTCCATGTTGGCGATGGCCTGGCTTGCGCAGGCGCATATTTTTATTAATTACCGAAAGTATGTGTGGTTAAAAGAATCAACAGGTTGATGATTTGCAGAGACGTTAGGTAGAAGCAATGCGACAAGAGCAGGAACATCTGGAAAACACGAATGAATGTGGGATAATTGTCCTGGAAAGCATCTCAAGAAAATATACGTAAAAGTGTTAGGCTTTTCACAGTTCAACTTAATTTTTCGCCGACAATATTGTCGCTACATTGGCCCTTATTGTCCAGACTGAGAAAAACTAGTAGTTTTCTTTTCTCCCGTAAATATTCAACAAATGGTTGGCAATTCCATTCTTTAATGAGAAAACTTGCACACAAAATTCAAGAAACTTGTACAATGACCTACCTCGTTACCATGCATGAAAGCGATAAACGCTTGGATCTGCAAGCTGCATTATTCGCTTCATGCACGCAGAGAAAATATATGGTTCTTATATGGTCACGGCAACAATAGTATGTTCTTTGCAATAAAAGTATGGTCGTCGCAACCATAGTATTGTTTTTTGAATTTCAATTTGACAATAGTATGATTGCGGCAATATTAATATTGTTGAAAAGTAACAATAGAATTGTTGCCAAATTAAAAAATGAAAATATGGTTGTAGAAACAATATAAATATGGTTGGTGGAACAAAAGTATTGTTTTCATGTCCTTTATGTTAACAATAACATGATTACGGCAATCATACCGGCAAAATTGTACTTTTTTTAATTTGACAATGTTATTTTTACGAATCTTACGCAATAATAGTAAAAATAATTAAGTTTTTTCCAAACAAACTACGAATTAGTATAACTAAAAAATATTTTTAATAAATAATTTTTTTTACTGTTTAATAAATCACTCCTATTGCTACATAACTTACTTAATAAAATTCTCTATTGTTAAATAACAACTTTACCCAATCTTTACAAAAAGTGTTGGGGATCATAGTATGATTGTGTGTAAGTCATACTATGGTTGTGAGGAACATACTATGGTTGTACGTTAAACATACTATGGTAATGAGGACCATAATATGGTTGTGGGGATCATAGTATGGTTGAATGTGAATAATAATATGGTTGTGGGGATCATAGTATGGTTGTGTGTGAATAATATTATTGTTGTGAGGACCATAATATTGTTATGGGGATCATAGTATGGTTGTGTGTGAACCATACTATGGTTCACATATTATGATGATCATAATATTGTGATGATCATAATATTGTTGTGCAACAAACAATATAACTAACAATAGCTCTTCGAATATTGTTACCCCGACCATACATTTTTTCTGCGTGTGGGTGCTGCACTTGATCAGATTATATATTTTTTTAAGGGTCTAAACTGAAAATCTATTGCTAAGATCCTTTAATGTCTGAGCCAACTAGACCTTAATAAACTTACTAGGTGAATCATTTCTTCCAAAACATACTTTTAATAAATCGAAATATATAATTTGTAAAGGCCTAAAGTAAGAATATATTACAAAGATCCTTTAATGTCTGAGTCAACTAGACCATAAAGGTGGTCGCAGCAGGTCGCTGCGGGTAATGACTAAAACTTTGCCTACTAGTATATCTGACTAACGATCTTATTGGCTTAAGCTTGCGTAAAAAAGGCTTAGTGGGTGCCTAATTTTTTTTCAAAATTATCTTCAATTAATTTAATTTTTGGGCTACACAGTTTTTGAAAATCGGTTCACAAATTAAGCAGTATAACAGTTTATCTGAATATCTCCTAAACTAGAGCGAATCTAGCAAATCGGATGCCAGATTCGTGATCAGCAGCCTCAAATCAACTATTGTTGACTATCAAACCTTTTGCCGCAAATTTACTTTTGAGCAGTGTTATCAATTTCATTAAAATGAATTGTTTGAGGCAAATATTTCCTGGACGGCTTATCTCTTTGAGGGGTCATGTGACCTGCCGGTTCCAACAGAACAGTGCCACTTGCCATACAGCTGCTTAAACAATGTATTTACCGAGAGGTCATTTCGAAGTGCAACTAATTTCATGATTTGGACTTTTTTCTTTTGGGCTACGTAAATCAAAAGTCTATGCTACGATTCGGGTTTTGGAAGCCAACATTACGCGTATCATTAACGCCATACTGGCCGAAATGCTTGAACGAGTCCTCCAAATTGGACCTGAAATAAAAAACCCTTAATCTTGACGACATTTGGTTTCAACAGGACGGTGCCACTTGCCATACAGCTGCTCAAACAATGAATTTACCGAGAGGTCATTTTGAAGAGCAACTAATTTCATGATTTGGACTTTTTTCTTTGGGGTTACGTAGAGTCAAAAGTCTATGCTAACATTCAGGTTTCGGAAGCCAACATTACGCGTATCATTAACGCCATACCGATCGAAATGCTCGAATGAGCCATCCAAAATTGGACCCTCAGGCATCCTGAGGCGTAGTTGAGGCCAACATTTGAAAAAAAAAATATATTCAAAAAGTTATTGGCATAAAATGTCCTTTCAAATGAACAAAAAAGATTCTACACTTGATTTGAATTTTTGTACTTTTTTATTTAAAAAAAATACCCCCAAATTGAGCACCCGTTAGTAGATTCTCATCAGTCATTCAGTTGGCCACAAAATCAGTAATAACAACAAATCTGTATTTACCCCCACCACACTGTGGTGCAGAGCTTTTATGTCTTTATGCTGATGTTTGTAACGCCCAGAAGAGAGTGTGATAGACCCATTACAAACCTTTTACCGATCGACGAAGAACTATTTTCAGAGTCTATTAAGACATGTTCGACCGTCCGTAAGTACATTATTTCTTGTAAGCAAACTATATGTCGTTAATCCGAACCGATCTTGTTGAATCTTTCAGCAAATGACGGTTGGCCTTGAAAATGGAAAAAACGGTCCAAGTTCTGATAAAGAAGTTCCACTTAAAATGAAGTCAAGCCGACCTGACAGCGGCAAATTTAATAGATTTTCATTTAATTTGTTTTGAGGCGTTATTTGGAAACAACCATGAATATTGCTGAAAATATAATGCTTTGGAGATATTTGTCATAAATTTACATTATTAAAGCTAAGTCGTGTGGTCGGGGTAGCATGTAATCAGCCGTGCACTGTGTCTTTTAAATAAGTGCCAGGGGAAAATGAACTCTATTGCAAAGTTCGTTCTTGCTCCTTCATTACAAAAGGCACTTGTGGCCCACTTTCAAATAGGTCTTATATCATTAGTATGCTTCATTCAATATGTGACAGCGCATAGAGAAAGGGACCTAAGGGTAAAAAAACAATTTTCACTTTTTTTTTGATGTGGACAACATCTAAGCATCAAATGAGACCCATCCTATGCCCCAAAAGTGTTCCCTCCCAGAGATATGCGCGTTTTATGAAAGTGAAGTCGACGATTCTACACCAAAGATACACGTATTTAAATCTTTAAAATGGCTCTCCTGAACAAAATTGGTTTTTACCCTTAGATCCCTTTCTATTTTGCGCGTCACATATAAGTAAATACGAGGGTTGCTATATATATCTCTGTCCTAAGCAACACTAAGTGTGTTTGACATTTTTTAGCATAAACGTACGACCATCATTTGTGTTGTTTACAGTGACTTGAACAAATCGATTTGGCAAAAAAATGGAATTAACTCGTGAACATTTCGTGCGATCATTTTTCACAACTTTCGACGTGGATTATCACGACAAGAGTGCATCGATGAACTTAAATCTTTGTATGGCGATGAAGCACCATCCTATAGCACTGTGAAAAACTGGTTTAATGAATTCAATCGAGGCCAAAGATCGCTCAAAGACGAAGGTCGTCCAAAAACGGCCGTTGTGTCAGAGAACATTGATGACGTGCATGAACTAATAATACAAGATCGTCATGTGACATACCGTGAGATAGAGGCATCCTTGGGCATTTCTTCCACCTGCATACATTCGATATTGCATAAAGACCGGGCCGTAAACAAGTTTTGTTCTCGTTGGATCCCGCACAATTTGACATTCGCTCAAAAAAAGGCTCGTGTCGATTGGTGCAAAGAAATTTTGAATTAAATCCGATCGCAGTGCTTCAAAAGACATTTATAAGATCGTCAGGTGAAGAATCACGGATCTATGCGTATGGGTACGAAACAAAACAGCAATCGGCCGTGCGGGTCTTGGAAGACGAGCTAAACGAAAGTTGTTCGTGGAAGAAGCACTTCGAAGCAAATGGTCGCATTTTTCTTCGGCAAATGGTCATGTGGCGACTGTTTCGCTTGAGCAACGTAGGACGGATGGTCAATTCTGAGTGGTACACCACGATTTGTTTGCCTGATGTCTTCGGAGAAATTCGAAAATCGAACAAGAGAAGACGAATCCTTGTGCACCATGACAATGCGAGCTCTCACACATCGGCTCAAACCAGCGCCTTTTTGAACGGCCAAAACGTCGAATTGATGGGTCCAGCGCCGTACAGCCCAGACTTGGCACCCAATGACTTTTTTTTTTTATTCCCGCACATCAAGAAAAGAATGCGTGGTCAACGTCCCCATAAGATGCTGTTAAGGCATTCAAAACCCATGTTTTGTAGGTGTCTCAATCGGAATGGAAGAAGTGCTTTGAAAATTGTTTTGAGTGCATGCAAAAGTGTATAAATCATGCTGGAGAATACTTTGAAAAACAATAAAACCATTTTTGATGATAAATATTCGCATTTTCGTTATTAGGCCTGAAATATATATAACAGCCCTCGTATGAGTGCTTAGAATTTGAAGGGGTTGACTAACGAAAAAATGATAAACTGTAACCCTTTTGGTACCTTCAGAAAAAATGACTTTTTTGTACCTTTGTGTTTTTTTACGAACAAAACAAACCATTAGCCTTTTAAAGCCGGGTTTAAAGCGTAGGTCGCGTTTAAAAAGTGAAGAAAAATACTTACTGATTTGAAAGAAGTGCCCAATTATTAACTTTAAAAATTGTTATAATAATAATAATAATAATAATAATAATAATAATAATAATAATAATAATAATAATAATAATAATAATAATAATAATAATAATAATAATAATAATAATAATAATAATAATAATAATAATAATAATAATAATAATAATAATAATAATAATAATAATAATAATAATAATAATAATAATAATAATAATAATAATAATAATAATAATAATAATAATAATAATAATAATAATAATAATAATAATAATAATAATAATAATAATAATAATAATAATAATAATAATAATAATAATAATAATAATAATAATAATAATAATAATAATAATAATAATAATAATAATAATAATAATAATAATAATAATAATAATAATAATAATAATAATAATAATAATAATAATAATAATAATAATAATAATAATAATAATAATAATAATAATAATAATAATAATAATAATAATAATAATAATAATAATAATAATAATAATAATAATAATAATAATAATAATAATAATAATAATAATAATAATAATAATAATAATAATAATAATAATTATAATAATAATAATAATAATAATAATAATAATAATAATAATAATAATAATAATAATAATAATAATAATAATAATAATAATAATAATAATAATAATAATAATAATAATAATAATAATAATAATAATAATAATAATAATAATAATAATAATAATAATAATAATAATAATAATAATAATAATAATAATAATAATAATAATAATAATAATAATAATAATAATAATAATAATAATAATAATAATAATAATAATAATAATAATAATAATAATAATAATAATAATAATAATAATAATAATAATAATAATAATAATAATAATAATAATAATAATAATAATAATAATAATAATAATAATAATAATAATAATAATAATAATAATAATAATAATAATAATAATAATAATAATAATAATAATAATAATAATAATAATAATAATAATAATAATAATAATAATAATAATAATAATAATAATAATAATAATAATAATAATAATAATAATAATAATAATAATAATAATAATAATAATAATAATAATAATAATAATAATAATAATAATAATAATAATAATAATAATAATAATAATAATAATAATAATAATAATAATAATAATAATAATAATAATAATAATAATAATAATAATAATAATAATAATAATAATAATAATAATAATAATAATAATAATAATAATAATAATAATAATAATAATAATAATAATAATAATAATAATAATAATAATAATAATAATAATAATAATAATAATAATAATAATAATAATAATAATAATAATAATAATAATAATAATAATAATAATAATAATAATAATAATAATAATAATAATAATAATAATAATAATAATAATAATAATAATAATAATAATAATAATAATAATAATAATAATAATAATAATAATAATAATAATAATAATAATAATAATAATAATAATAATAATAATAATAATAATAATAATAATAATAATAATAATAATAATAATAATAATAATAATAATAATAATAATAATAATAATAATAATAATAATAATAATAATAATAATAATAATAATAATAATAATAATAATAATAATAATAATAATAATAATAATAATAATAATAATAATAATAATAATAATAATAATAATAATAATAATAATAATAATAATAATAATAATAATAATAATAATAATAATAATAATAATAATAATAATAATAATAATAATAATAATAATAATAATAATAATAATAATAATAATAATAATAATAATAATAATAATAATAATAATAATAATAATAATAATAATAATAATAATAATAATAATAATAATAATAATAATAATAATAATAATAATAATAATAATAATAATAATAATAATAATAATAATAATAATAATAATAATAATAATAATAATAATAATAATAATAATAATAATAATAATAATAATAATAATAATAATAATAATAATAATAATAATAATAATAATAATAATAATAATAATAATAATAATAATAATAATAATAATAATAATAATAATAATAATAATAATAATAATAATAATAATAATAATAATAATAATAATAATAATAATAATAATAATAATAATAATAATAATAATAATAATAATAATAATAATAATAATAATAATAATAATAATAATAATAATAATAATAATAATAATAATAATAATAATAATAATAATAATAATAATAATAATAATAATAATAATAATAATAATAATAATAATAATAATAATAATAATAATAATAATAATAATAATAATAATAATAATAATAATAATAATAATAATAATAATAATAATAATAATAATAATAATAATAATAATAATAATAATAATAATAATAATAATAATAATAATAATAATAATAATAATAATAATAATAATAATAATAATAATAATAATAATAATAATAATAATAATAATAATAATAATAATAATAATAATAATAATAATAATAATAATAATAATAATAATAATAATAATAATAATAATAATAATAATAATAATAATAATAATAATAATAATAATAATAATAATAATAATAATAATAATAATAATAATAATAATAATAATAATAATAATAATAATAATAATAATAATAATAATAATAATAATAATAATAATAATAATAATAATAATAATAATAATAATAATAATAATAATAATAATAATAATAATAATAATAATAATAATAATAATAATAATAATAATAATAATAATAATAATAATAATAATAATAATAATAATAATAATAATAATAATAATAATAATAATAATAATAATAATAATAATAATAATAATAATAATAATAATAATAATAATAATAATAATAATAATAATAATAATAATAATAATAATAATAATAATAATAATAATAATAATAATAATAATAATAATAATAATAATAATAATAATAATAATAATAATAATAATAATAATAATAATAATAATAATAATAATAATAATAATAATAATAATAATAATAATAATAATAATAATAATAATAATAATAATAATAATAATAATAATAATAATAATAATAATAATAATAATAATAATAATAATAATAATAATAATAATAATAATAATAATAATAATAATAATAATAATAATAATAATAATAATAATAATAATAATAATAATAATAATAATAATAATAATAATAATAATAATAATAATAATAATAATAATAATAATAATAATAATAATAATAATAATAATAATAATAATAATAATAATAATAATAATAATAATAATAATAATAATAATAATAATAATAATAATAATAATAATAATAATAATAATAATAATAATAATAATAATAATAATAATAATAATAATAATAATAATAATAATAATAATAATAATAATAATAATAATAATAATAATAATAATAATAATAATAATAATAATAATAATAATAATAATAATAATAATAATAATAATAATAATAATAATAATAATAATAATAATAATAATAATAATAATAATAATAATAATAATAATAATAATAATAATAATAATAATAATAATAATAATAATAATAATAATAATAATAATAATAATAATAATAATAATAATAATAATAATAATAATAATAATAATAATAATAATAATAATAATAATAATAATAATAATAATAATAATAATAATAATAATAATAATAATAATAATAATAATAATAATAATAATAATAATAATAATAATAATAATAATAATAATAATAATAATAATAATAATAATAATAATAATAATAATAATAATAATAATAATAATAATAATAATAATAATAATAATAATAATAATAATAATAATAATAATAATAATAATAATAATAATAATAATAATAATAATAATAATAATAATAATAATAATAATAATAATAATAATAATAATAATAATAATAATAATAATAATAATAATAATAATAATAATAATAATAATAATAATAATAATAATAATAATAATAATAATAATAATAATAATAATAATAATAATAATAATAATAATAATAATAATAATAATAATAATAATAATAATAATAATAATAATAATAATAATAATAATAATAATAATAATAATAATAATAATAATAATAATAATAATAATAATAATAATAATAATAATAATAATAATAATAATAATAATAATAATAATAATAATAATAATAATAATAATAATAATAATAATAATAATAATAATAATAATAATAATAATAATAATAATAATAATAATAATAATAATAATAATAATAATAATAATAATAATAATAATAATAATAATAATAATAATAATAATAATAATAATAATAATAATAATAATAATAATAATAATAATAATAATAATAATAATAATAATAATAATAATAATAATAATAATAATAATAATAATAATAATAATAATAATAATAATAATAATAATAATAATAATAATAATAATAATAATAATAATAATAATAATAATAATAATAATAATAATAATAATAATAATAATAATAATAATAATAATAATAATAATAATAATAATAATAATAATAATAATAATAATAATAATAATAATAATAATAATAATAATAATAATAATAATAATAATAATAATAATAATAATAATAATAATAATAATAATAATAATAATAATAATAATAATAATAATAATAATAATAATAATAATAATAATAATAATAATAATAATAATAATAATAATAATAATAATAATAATAATAATAATAATAATAATAATAATAATAATAATAATAATAATAATAATAATAATAATAATAATAATAATAATAATAATAATAATAATAATAATAATAATAATAATAATAATAATAATAATAATAATAATAATAATAATAATAAAAATAAATATTTATTTTTTTCTTATCTTAATGAAAACCCCTTTAAAATTGTATCTCATATGAAACTACCAAACGTACACGCAGAATAAAAGTATGGTTGGGGTAACAATATTCGAAGAGCACCATACTATTGTTGGTTATATGGTTGTGGCACAACAATATTATGATCATCACAACAATAGTATGGTTCACACACAACCATACTATGATCCCCATAACAATATTATGGTCCTCCCAACAATAGAATGATTCACACACAACCATACTATGATCCCCACAACCATATTATTATTCACATTCAACCATACTATGATCCCCACAACCATATTATGATCCTCATAACCATAGTATGTTTAACGTACAACCATAGTATGACTTACGCACAACCATCCCCAAAATTGTTTGTAAAGACTGGAATACGTTGTTATTCAACAATAAAGAATTTTATAAAGTACGAGTAAGTTATGTAACAATAGGAGTGATTTATTTAACAGTAAAAGAATTCATTTATTAAAAATATTTTAGTTATACTAATCCCTAGTTTTTTTTGAAAAAAATTACTTTTCATTGCTATTATTGCGTAAGAATTGTAAAAATAACATTGTCAAATTAAACAAAATTAAGGTTTTGCCGGTATGATTGCCGTAATCATGTTATTGTTAACATAAAACCCACGAAAACAATACTTTTGTCCCACCAACTATATTTATATTGTTACTATAACCATATTTTCATTTTTAAATTTGGCAACAGTACTTTTGTTACATTTCAACAATATTAATATTGCAGCAATCATACTATTGTCAAAGTGAAATTCAAAAAAGAATACTATGGTGGCGACGACCATACTTTTACTGCTGAGAACATACTATTGTTGCCGTGACTATATAGTAACCATATCTTTTCTCTGCGTGTAAGCATAATAACCCTTAAAGTATGCTTCCCATCTTGTGTGTGCATTTGTACAATGTACAACAATTACAACAATTCATTTTGTTTTTCTTCGAAATAAATCGTGTTTGCTTGACTCATCCGCACTCCAATTTTTTTTGTTGTCGTCTGATCATTTAGCAACACTTTCCAATGCGACAGCACTTTTTGCCCACGTTCAGCGTGTTGTCGCCGACATTTTCGGGTTGGTTTAGTCGTTAAGAGACACAGACATACACACACACAAAGCAACGCAAAAATGTTGAACATTAGTTAATTTTTTCGCTCTATCGTCTCTAATAACAGCAAACATTTGTCTTGTAATCTAATAACGCCATACAAACACGGACACACAAGACACCAATACACACTCTAGCAACACAGGCGGGCGAACGCACACATACACACTGACTCACACAAAAGCGCATACACTTATTGTTATACGTACATACGCGTGCATACACCCTTTCACTTGTATGCGGGAAGGATATACACGACAGTGCTACAAAGTAAACAATCTACACTCACATACACACACCTCGATAGCATGTGATGGGTATACGCACACACAAATACTCTTACACCCACTATTTGAGAGTACACATTTTGTGGCCATGTTGTTGGTGTTGTTGATTACATTTTTGGACGAAGCAAATAATCACATCTCCCACCATCGGCATCACCATCCTCAGAACCAGAACCTTCACTCCCTCCACACCAGCTGTGTTGCCAATTTGGCGGTTTTACCGTCAAATCTAGCTTTTTTTCAATACTCAGCGCAGGAAATGTTAGCAGGGTTTACAAAGCATTTGAGAATAAATCCGATTCCTAACAAATATTGCAATGAAAAATTGACTTTGCATGCAACATTTAGAGCCTGATCTACCAGATAGTCAAACTAGTTGCCGATAAAAAACCTAGCAAACAAGTTAAAGTGGGGCGTGCCGACTATACTTAGTAGGGACATAAATACTGTTACAACATTGAACACACCCATTTCAATAGTTTAACTGAACATACCCCGTTAATGTCATATGGGTTTTGAAAGCTAACCTCAATAGCGTTAGTCTGTAACGGGATTTTAAAATTGTTTCAACTTTCATCATGGAGTGGTCAGATAATGAGAACCGTATCGCTGTAATAGCGCTTTTTAAGTGTGAATTGAAAAACAGCGATATTTTCAAAACGCTCCCGCCACTAGGTATTAGCCGCATGTTCGTCTACCGATGCATACAACTGTTTGAGGAGACTGGAGATGTAAAAGACCGCCACCGGTTGGGCCATCCACGCTCTGTACGAACACCGCATGTCATCAAAGCCGCTAAATTAAGAATTCACAGAAATCCGCTCCGAAAACAGAAAATCATGACCCGTGAGATGAATATCACGCAAAAGTCCATGAGTAGAATCATTAAAAAAGACTAGGGACTTGGGGCTTTCAAACGAAGAACCGGAAATTTATTGACTTTATTTTTTTAAAAAAAATAGGATTGTAAAATGCAAACGTCTTTTGGTGAAACACGCTGAAAACCTGCACAGAAAAATTTTGTTCACCGATGAACAAATTTTTACCGTTCAAGAAAAATTTAACAAGCAAAATGATAGAGTGTATGCGCGGTCATCCAAAGAAGCATCTGAGCTAATCCCAAGGGTGGAAAGGGTCATCACCCAGCTTCAGTCTTGGTTTGGTGGGGTGTCTCTTACGATGGGGTCACTGACCTGCATTTTTGCGAACAAGAAGTCAAGACATCGGCCAAAGTTTATCAAGAAACCGTTTTGGAAGCGGTTGTGAAGCCTCTTATAAATTCCCTGTTTCAAAACCAGCCATGGACTTTCCAGCAGGATTCTGCGCCGGCCCATAAGGCTAAAACGTCTAAGGCCTGGCTTCGAAACAATTTGCCAGCGTTCATTTCCTCTGAAGAATGGCCCTCAGACAGTCAAGATTTGAAACGGTTTTAGAGGACAAGGTTTGTCACAAAAGATACCCCAACATTGGATCTCTTAAGACTGCTTTGGTTCGAGCTGTGGCCAATTTTCCAATGGACGAGGTTCGTGCAGCTATTGACGGTTGGCCAGTGCGACTTAAGGCATGTGTAAAGGCAAAAGGCGGACATTTCGAATAAGTAGATTCTTTTTGGATACAATATTTATCTCCTTTGCTGATGACAGTAACCTCTGTCATTCATATTCATTCGACAGTAGGATGAGTCTTCAAGATATTGAAGACATAAGGCGAATCAGGATAAGACACTTGGCCGGGATCTACTGGCCATTTCCGTATGGGGTCGAGTGAATAGAGTAGATTTTAATGCGCGTAAGACACAGTGCTGCTTGTTGTCTCACAAGCTATTCGCTGACCCAACAATATCGTCAATTTCTATTGATGGTGCAGATATTGAACAATCAGAAGCTCTTAATGTTCTGGGCATGAGCATACAATGTGACGCTCGTTGGGCGAGAAATGTATTCGAAGTGTCGAAAGAAGCACTTAAGTGCATCGGCTTTTTAAAGCGGTGCAAGAAATATTTCACTCCTACTGATCTTTTAAATATATCTATACAACTTTCATCAGGCCGAAGATGGAATACAACTCCCATGTATGGGCAGGTGCTCCAAAATTATCCTTGGAGCTACTTGACCGTGTTCACAGGAGAGCGATGGTGCTGATTGGTGACAGTAGGGTATCCAATTCCATTGTTTCCCTTGAGCATCGACGGAATGTGGGTGGCGTGACGCTGTTCTATCGTTACTTTCATGGTGTGTGTTCATCAGACATCCGTCGCCTTATTCCTGACGTAAGGATGTTCGGCAGGGATACGCGACTTTCTGGAATTCACACCCGTTTGTTATCGATTGGCCAGTTGACCGCGCTACATACATTTTCATTTCTTTTTTCTTTTTTTGATGTGGACAACATCTGAGCATCGAATGAGACCGATCCCATGCCCCAAAAAGTGTTCCCTCCCAGAGATATGCGTGTTTTATGAAAGTGATGGTACACCAAAGATCTTTAAAATGGCTCTCCTGAACAAAACTGGTTTTTACCCTTAGGTCGCTTTCTATTTTTCGCGTCACATATTGCAAAATATTTGGTCCCAAAGCATTCAGTACTTTTTATTTTACAGCATAAAACGTGTGTAACAGTATTTATGACCCTACTCAGTATTATACCCTGCATTCCTCGATGTATGGAAATTTAAAAATATGTTTTTGACCCCAGGAATAATTCCGATTTTAAAACTAATATCAAATTTGTTTTTGTTTTAAAAATTTCATTGTTTTTGGTAAAATCTGTTGTGCGAGCTTAATCTTAATCAGAACTGAATTTAACACCTTCCGTCCTTGGCACTTCATTAAACTGTGGCTTCTACGGTTGCTATTTATATTTCGGATCCTGACCATACTAGTGCTCCCAGATGCAAACTGGAACTTCCATTAAAAACTTTGACTTTTTTTAGAATAACTTCACTCAGAAAGTTTTGTCATTTAGGGCGAATTAAAAAATTCATCTCAGTCAAAAAATGGAATTATCCCGTGAACATTTTCGTGCGATGTTTTTTTTATGATTTTTAGCGTGGGTTATCGAGACAAGAGTGTTTAAATCAACTTGTTTCGATGAAGCACAATCAAAAACCACTGTTAATTGCTGGTACGAAGAGTTCAGTCTCGGGCGCCGTTCCCTACAGGATGAATTTCGTGAAGGACATCCAACTTCGGTTGACGAATGCTCAAAAAGAGGCTCGTATGGATTGGAGCAAAGAGATGTTGAAAAAGTATAACTGCGGTAGCTTAAAGGCAGTGTATAACACTGGCACAGGTGACGAATCATGGATCTATGCATATGAACCCGAAACAAAACAGCAATCGACAATTGTCAAATATAGTTTTTTTTAAATACTCATCTCAGGAAATGCTAGCTACAAACCATTTGAGAGTAAACTGCGGTAGCTCAAAGGCAGTATATAACATTGGCACAGGTGACGAATCATGGATCTATGCATATGAACCCGAAACAAAACAGCAATCGACCGCATGGGTCTTTCAAGACGAGCCAAATCCAACAAAAGTTGTTCGTGGAAAATGTACATCGAAGCAAATGTTTATGTTTTTTTCGGGCTAACCGGTTATGTTTTAGTGGAACGTAGGGCGGTCAATTCTGAGTGGTATACAACTATCTGTTTGCCAACAGTGGTCGAAGAAATGAGAAAATATAATAAGAGAAGACGAATGATTTTGCATCACGACAATGCGAGCTCTCACACATCAGCTGAAACGATGAGCTATTTGACCACTCAAGATGTCGAACTGACATCCACCGTACAGCCCTGGCACCCAATCATTTCTTCTTATTCCCTAGAATTAAGAAAAAAATGCGTGGTCATTGTTATTCATCGTCCGAAGCAGCTGTTTGAAGCGTTCAAAAAACACGTTTTGGAGGTGTCTCCATCGGAGTAGAAAAAGTGCTTCGAAAATTGGTTTGT
This sequence comes from Hydrotaea diabolus, assembly GCA_963513945.1. NCBI lineage: Eukaryota > Metazoa > Arthropoda > Insecta > Diptera > Muscidae > Hydrotaea > Hydrotaea diabolus. Next base: position 28,421,662 of record OY740720.1, on the reverse strand, counting down.
GCGCATGCAAAAGTGTATTGATCTTAAAGGGGAATATTTTGAAAAACTAAAACCATTTCCAATTTAAAATTATTGTGTTTTTACTGCCGGACCCGAAATAAAAATAGCAAACCTCTAGAGCTAGAAACTTAAAAAAGGAGGAGCATATGTGAGGAGGCTATATCCAAATCTCAAACGATTTTCTTCATTTTTATTAGCGTCTGTCCTTGCATCAATTGCGACCTGTAGTTTAAAGAAAATAAATTCCGTTGCCATCATCGAATGTTTTCAATTATGAATATTCGGTATATTTTTACACCAAACTCAGCTAAAATTTGAAAGTACGTTTACTGAGATTTTATTTAAATACTTTTTTTTGATATATAGGATAGACTTGATGCTCTATTTCCATTTTGGACAAGTCCACTGGGCGAAGCGAAAATGCATCGGATGGTGTTCCATTATTAAATGAAAAAGTTCAAGCTTTCCAATAAAACCAGAAATTTGAAAAAAAAATTCAGTACTTTTTTTTACAGCCGATTCAAATTTTAAATGGTCCGACCTATATATCGACTAGAACACTTGAGACACCTTTTGTGGACTCATTAAAAGAATTAAAAATATATTTGATTAGAGCTCTTTTCAAATAATTTTAAGAATTTTTTTAAAAATTGAAATGTATTTCATTAATTTCTCTGGCTTAAAATTTAGCGGTTCCTGCCGCTTCTATAGTCAACTTTAACGGAATTCTTTGGAAAATCTTTGGCACCACTGCTATCCAGTTTTTGAGCACTAAGACCACTCACAGGAAAGGGGAGGGAAAGGGATTGTGAGAGTTTGTAGCATGGAAAGGGGTGCTCAACAATGTCAACTGTTCCAACAGAAGTACAAAGCAACAGAGACATCCCACTTACATCGACTGCCCAAAAAACAAATACATCGCATTAGTGTGTCACAGCAAGTTGAGCCCAATGCCAGCCGGCTCCTTGTTTTTGCTCCTTCTTGTTGTCAAATGTGTAGCGAAAATATTTCCAATTTTTCCAGATTATTTGCCAAATTAATCTAAAAGCATGAGTCATATTTTCTGCAGAGGCGTCAAAGTGTGTGTCGACAAAATGGAATGCATCGAATAAGGCCAACATTGTGAACGGGTCTCCTCTGGCGTTTAGGGCATGAGTTGGGACTGCACGCTATCCCAATATTTTTTGAGTTATTCAGTTTAAATGGTATGAACGACACATATGAGTCATTCCATGCCAAACGGTACGATTTTGGGCAAAAATTTAACGCAATGATTCCGATTTTTATGAAAATTTGCAGATTTGGTCCTCTAGCAATTCTATTTAATCCGCGATTAGAAAAAAAAAATATAATTTTTTTTTTCAAAAGTTATGACCAATTGAACTTTGGTAAAATGGAGATTTTATCAAGGAGGTGTGTTCATTCAGTCGCATGTAACTCCGGAAATACTTGACCGATTTTACTCTGCTATACCTTATTTTGAAGGTAATTTTAAGCACTTCTAAAATAACGAAACGGTATGGCATAACGCCATAGAATTTTTTAAGTTTGTATCATTTTAATCCTTTTATTTCGATTTTGAAAATGATTACATCTTTTTTTATTTTTGAAATTTTGCAGGCGTATTCTTACAGGTCTGTTTTACCGACTGTGTAAGTTTTAAAGTGGTGAAATAATGCGTTCTATTTTTAAAAATTTTTTTTTAACTTATACCTTTTTCACTTCCATGAATATAGAAAATATAATATAGAAAAAAAAATACTTTTTAATAGTTTATTGACACAAGATATAACAACAACAAAAAAACAAAGAAAAAAAGAAATAAAAAAATGAGTAATGAAATAAATGTTATGCCTTGTATACCATCTTCATACAGTACTGCTCAGAAGATGATGTTGTCTGGACTTTCATTATTTTATCGGGTTGTGGAATGAATGCATGGTAGCCAAGAGTTCCAGAAATTGTTTTCGCTTTTTCAAAACGCTCCTTCAGGTGTTTCGCCCTATCTTGATATTGATAGTTATTGAAGAATTCTGTATGAATATTCTTCACGTTTTTATTCACCCAATCATAAAATTTGACGGCACTATTAATGGGATTTATGAGGCTGGACAAGCTTGCACGTGCTGCTAGTCTTTTGACCGTTCCTCCCAGACCATCGCAGGGCCATTTGCCATGAGACGTTGCAAAAAAATGCCATTCCGCTGGTATTCCAAAATCTTCTACGTGGAACGTCAGATTTAAAAAGTTTTTCTTGTTTTTGTATTGTGCGCTTGCGCCATCAGAAAAGTAAAATATTTTACTTACAGGTCCTAAGGTTTTCTTTAAAAAATTTACAAGCCCCTCCTGGAATACGTGCACGGCTATTGTATCATGTTTTTATTTCTTTTTTTCTTTGTTTTTTTGTTGTTGTTATATCTTGTGTCAATAAACTATTAAAAAGTATTTTTTTTTCTATATTATATTTTCTATATTCATGGAAGTGAAAAAGGTATAAGGTAAAAAAAAATTTTTAAAAATAGAACGCATTATTTCACCACTTTAAAACTTACACAGTCGGTAAAACAGACCTGTAAGAATACGCCTGCAAAATTTCAAAAATAAAAAAAGATGTAATCATTTTCAAAATCGAAATAAAAGGATTAAAATGATACAAACTTAAAAAATTCTATGGCGTTATGCCATACCGTTTCGTTATTTTAGAAGTGCTTAAAATTACCTTCAAAACAAGGTATAGCAGAGTAAAATCGGTCAAGTATTTCCGGAGTTACATGCGACTGAATGAACACACCTCTTTGATAAAATCTTCATTTCACCAAAGTTCAATTGGTCATAACATTTAAAAAAAAATTTTAAATTTTTTTTCTTGAAACACGTATATAATATTTTTAAGAGAAGAATGCATACACAAACTAGTTAAGCAATCCAAGCTTGTGATGTAAAAAATGCGTACCGTTTGGCATGGAATGACTCATATACAAGAATAAATATGTTAACAAGAGGCCAGCGTATTCATTTATATACCTTATACCATAGGATGGCAGGTATACTATATTTGTCATTCCGTTTGCAACACTTCTAGATATTTCGACGGGATACCCTGTAATTGATCGTTGTAAAAATTTCGGGACGTTCTAGACCTGTCCATCCGTCAGCGTTCTGTCCGAACGAAAAGAACAAAAAAAAACACTCTACCATCCTAAAGTCGAGCGAACATTTACTATACATTCCTCCATAGAATGGAGTGTATACTAAATGCGACATTTCGTTGCAACACCTCGGAATATTGATATATTGATAAAGTATATATACAGAGCCCTAACTGCGAAAAAGAAGTAAGCACCAAAATAATTTTACAGGTGGGGTTTTTGTTTGTCTTGGAGTCATCTGGAGGGTTCGATACAATTAAATCTCTATTGCTATGTAAATATTAAATATTTTAGGATTGAAAGCGCTGTACAATTGTCTTTCGAATTTCATTAAAAATCGACTTTGGAAAAATGGCGCTTACGTCTTTTTTGCGGTAAAGACTCGATGTTATTAGTCGTCTTAATATTCTTAGACTATCTAGCCATGTCCGTCCGTTCTTTTGCCTGTTAAAAGCACGATCAATGTAAAACGAACTAAGCTAGGATCCTCAAAATTTGCACAATGGAAACTAATGCTCGTAACCCGCTTGTGTGATTGTAAGTGGGTGAAATCAGATCAGGGGAAAAAGTTTCCCTTTCAAAGAGACTATAGGTAAATTGGTAAAAGCTGCACTTTTTAAGTATTTGCTTAACAGTTCTACTTTAAATATGGTCATGTGTCCATATTTATGTTGAAAGAGATTCCACCGGAAGTCTAAAAATGGATTTCTTATATAGTTTTAGCTGATGTTATGGTAAGACTCATCGACCTGGGCCCCTTTTGGTTAAATCGGGCATATAAAGGGTGTCCCAAGAAGAACGCAATTTTTAAATCTGGCAACATTCGAAGTGTCATTGTATGACATTTGAACAATTGTTATTGTTTGTTAGTAGAAGGTACGAAGTTAGTAAAAATGGAGCGCTACACGAATGAACAACGCATTCTCATTGTGAAATTGTTTTACCAAAATGGTGAAAGTTTTGCGGCTACAGTTCGCAAATTGCGATCAATTTGGGGTCACAATAATGCTCCAAAAGAGTCAACTGTAAAGAGATTAATGGATAAATTTGCCGTAAAGACAACAACGCGCCATCGACCAGGTCGATCGACCGAAAATGTCGCAGCTGTACGTGATGATGTCGCTCAAACTCCATCCACCTCAATTCGACACCGAGCTCAGCAAATTGGTGTCTCCAAATCCACTTTGCAGCGAATTTTGACGAAAGATTTGCATCTTCATGCATACAAAATTCAATTGACTCAGGAACTGAAGCCAGCTGACCATGGACAGCGAAGGGAGTTCGTTAATTGGGTATTGGAGAGACAACATGAAAATGCTGATTTTGCCGATAAAATCATCTTCAGTGACGAGGCCCATTTTCATCTTGATGGCTTCGTCAATAGGCAGAATTGTCGCATTTGGGGTGCGGAAAATCCTCGAGTGATTCACGAGAAGCAAATGCATCCTCAACGTGTCACTGTGTGGTGTGGTTTTTGGGCTGGAGGAATCATTGGACCTTTTTTTTATGAAAATGAGGCAATTCAAGCGCAAACAGTCAATGGTGTTTGGTATCGTGAAATGATAACCAGTTTTTTCTTGCCTAGAAGTGAAGAAATGAATGTGGAGGGCATGTGGTTCCAACAAGACGGCGCCACATGTCATACAGCCAGAGAAACAACTCAATTGCTGCATCAGTCATTTCCCGGTCGTGTTATTTCGCGTTTTGGAGATCAGAATTGGCCGTCTAGATCGTGCGATTTAACACCATTAGATTTTTTTCTTTGGGTTTTTTTTGAAGTCGGTGGTTTACGCGAATAAGCCGACGACGACTCAAGCCTTAAAAAACGAAATTGGACGCTGCATTAATGAAATACCGCAGCATTCATGCAAAACGGTCATTGAAAATTTCATTAAAAGATCGCGTGCATGCCAGCAAAGCCGCGGCCATCTGCCATCTGCACGATATATTGTTCCATACATAACCTCATTCTGTCTACTTTACGATATAATAAAGTTTCACGATTTTTTCTTAAATATCTGTGTTTTATTTAAAATTTAAAAATTGCGCTCTTCTTAGGACACCCTTTATAAGTAGGTTCTCAAATCAAAGGCGCTTTCACTACACAGAGAAACACTTTATTGGAAATTGGTGCGAACTACATAAATTCTGTTTGACAAAAATTTCCGTTGCAGTTACAAAAGATATTCGTTTCTTTATACCGAAAAAAAGTTCCTCCAGTTGTGGCAACCAAACGAATTTCAGACATATAGTCCCTGTAACTAATTATTGGTGATAAGAACAAAATGTTATCAAACCTCAAAAGAAATTGTTTATTGGCCTCAAGTTTTTTGGTTGAATGTAGGGATAATTCAATTAAAATGATTCGGATATTATTGACTTAAAGCCAATAGTTGTACACACTTCTTGTTCAAATCTTAATTTTCTCTATTATTTCCCCCTATAAGAACTACCGTCCCAATGATTTAGATTGCTTTAAGTGCGTAAACAAACATTTTTGTGACTTTAACAAAAACTCAAAATGTTTAAGTTAATACTTTTTTCTAAAACAAGGGCGATATGTACTTATAGACCTTTAATTCAAATTCTTAGAAATTTAGTGCACCCAGCTAACTTTCAGTTGTACTGATAGGATGCTCAAAGTATTTGAAACCTTAATCATTCGGTTGGCAAAAGAAATCGGCTGTGGCAACGAATCTGTTCTCTGTGTGTACGAATCTAAATATGGATTTATTTTAAAGATTTTGATGCGAACGACCTTAACGATTCTTACATCTTATGATTTAACTGCGATTTGAGTACAAACTAATAAGACCTTGGGGCGTAGAAGATTGTCATTATAGTAAAAACAAATTAACTATTCGTAAGTTCGGCAGGGCCAACATGTTATTGTCTTTGAGTACCCACATTCCCATTTTTGAAAGGGGCCAATTTTTTGTACTAGTTTGCAGATTTAGAATAGTGAGAAAATTTCACTGTTTTTATGGTAGCCATATGTGACGCGCAAAATAAAAAGGGGCCTGAGGATAAAAAACAGTTTTGTTCAGTAGAGCCATTTTAAAGATTAGGTCCCTCCCTATTTGCGCTTAGAATCGTCGACTTCACTTTCATGAAATGCGCATATCTCTGGGAGGGAACACTTTTGGGACATGGGATCGGTCTCATTCGATGCTCAGATGTTGTCCACATCAAAAAAAGAAAAAAATGAAAATTGATTTTTTTACCCTTAGGTCCTTTTCTCTATGCGCTGTCAGATATGTCCATGGCCTTTTTTTCGTTGACCTACACGGAGCCGAAAATACAATGATTTTTTTACTCATGTGTCTGGTTAAATTTTTCATGGTAAATGTTTCATAACGAAGACAAAATAACATTATATAAAGTCAAATATACATAAAAAATAGTTGAGTTAACATTATATAAGGTTGGTTTTTTTTCAAAAGAGAGACAGAAAATCGTGCGACATAAACAAGAATTTAAAGACCATTCGGCTCGGTTGTATCGAAGTTTTTGACCTGCTTTGTGTTATACGAAGTTCAGAATAAAGTTACGCGAAGTTGCAACGATTGCGACTGTCTTATCCCCCACTCTTTTTACATTCTTCCTCTGCTCTGACATTTGTAATTGTGAGAAAGATCATAAGACAATTTATCTCGCTCTTTTGAAAAACCACCACCAAATGCAAATGCTAGCTGTATCATTGCGCTATGAATATTGCTTTTCGCACAGTTCCAAGACTATACGCAAAGGGTAATTCTCATTAATCATACTGGGACTCCCGTATAAGTCATTTGATTTGTAGCCGAAGTAATCGTTGCCAAAGACTGCTGAAGCAAATCCGTGGCTGGTTTAGCATCAGCTGTACAGACTGCCTGGCAACCGTAGCAAAAAACATTTCACCAATTTTTTAGTTGATTCTGAAAATGAAACAACAAAAAGGTCTCAAACCAGAATAAAAACTGTTCAAGTCAATTATGAAGAAAGACCGAATAAATGTAAACAAAACAAAAAAATTTAATATTAAAAAATGTAATAGTAACTATATTTCTGGTAAAAAAGGGGTAACCAATAATTAGTTAGCTTAACCATAAAAATAATCTCTATAACGATCTTCATAGCTAACAATATTAACAATTTCATTGTTAAATTGAACATGCATTGTTTTAATAAATAACCTATGACATTTTAATATTAACAATTTTCATGGTTAAAAATAATGCATTGTTAAAACAACAATAATTATTTTTATAATAATAGTTTTAATAGTTAAAAGCTCAACAACGCATTGTTAAAACAATACTCTAAATTTTTATTTTTATTCTAAATTTAACAATTTTCATGGTTAAAAAATTCAATCATAGAATAGTTAAATTAACTATTATTATTGTTAAATACCAGTCAACAACAAAATGTTCAAATTAATCTTATGTAATGTAGACTGTAAATTGTGTTTATTTATGGTTGAGTTAACCTTATTAAGGGTGATCCATCTAGCGGTTTTTTTAGAACAAAAAATCTAAGAATTCAAATCAATTGTGGAATCTTTATTGGTAATTTGAAAGGACATTTTATGGCATTTATTTTTTGAACATAATTTCCTTTAAATGTTGGCCGCAATTACGTCTCAAGGATTCCATTTTGAGGGTCCAATTTTTCATGACTCGTTCCAGCATTTCGACCGGTATGGCTTTAACGACACGCGTAATTTTTCCAAAACCTGAATCGTAGCTCGTTTGTCAGCATAGAGTTTGGACTTTACGAAACCCCAAAAAAAATATCTAAAGGTGTGATCTAACTTGATCTAGGTGTCCCAAACGTGAAATTAGCTGCTTTTCGAAATGACCTCTCAATAGATCCATTGTTTGAGCAGCTGTATGGCAAGTGGCACCGTCCTGTTGAAACCAAGTGTCTTCAAGATAACGGGCTTCGACTTCAGGTAGCAAAAAGTCCGATATCATGGGACGATAGCGAGCATCATTCACGGTTACGTTCCGGCCATCATCATTTTTGAAAAAAATATGCACCGATGATTTCATCAGCTTATAAACCGCACCAACATTTGAAGGTAATTATTTTCAAAAAATAAATGCCATAAAATGTTCTTTCAAATTACCAATAAAGATTCCACACTTGATTTGAATTTTTATATTTTTTTGTTATGCAAAAATACTTCTAGATGGATCATCCTATATAGGTTTACTTTTCTTTTCAGTCCAGGGCCTTGACCCCAAAATTTAGTCGAATAGTAAAATTAAAGCCACATTAAGATAAGTGACGAAATTTTATTTATTTATTATTTTTAATCCCTTAAGCCCTAAGATCCCATATGTGGCGTCCCGAGTCCCAAATTGGACCAAAACTTAAATATCAGAGCATATTTGGATTTGTGAGAAAACTTCACTATTTTTAGATACCCAGTTGCGGAACATAAGTAGACGGTTTTTAGGCCCCAGGGCCCAAAGTCCTATAAGTAATGTCATATTCAGCTTACTAAGGAAATTTATTGGTTCTGAGTTTCCATATGTCCATTAGAGGGCTGATAATGAAAATGCGAATATTTATCATCAAAATTGGTTTTATCGTTTTTCAAAGTATTCTCCAGCATGATTTGTACAGTTTTGCATGCGCTTAAACTAATTGTCGAAGCCCTTTTCTTTCCGATTGAGACACCTACAAAACATGTGTTTTGAACGCTTCAACAGCATCTTCTGGCGACGAAAATCGTTGATCACGCATTTTCTTCGTGATATACGGGAATAAAAAGAAGTCATTGGGTGCCAAGTCAGGGCTGTACGGCAGATGACCCATCAATTCGACGTTTTGGCCGGTCCAAAAGGCGCTGATTTAAGCCGATGTGTGAGAGCTCGCATTGTCATGGTGCACAATGATTCGTCTTCTCTTGTTCGTTTTTCGAATTTCTACGAAGACTTCAGGAAAATAAATTGTGGTGTACCACTCAGAATTGACCGTCCGTCCTACGTTGCTCAAGCGGAACAGTCGCCACATGACCAGGTTTGGCGAAGAAACAGGCGACCATTTGCTTCGAAGTGATTCTTCCACGAACAACTTTCGTTGGATGTGGCTCGTCTTCGAAAACCCACACGGTCGATTGCTGTTTTGTTTTGAGCTCCTACGCATAGATCCATGATTCGTCACCTGTGTCGATCTTATAAACGTCTTTTGAAGAACCGAGATCGTATTTTTTTCAAAATTTCTTTGCACAAATCGACACGAGCCTTTTTTTGAGCGATTGTCAAAGTGTGCGGGATCCAACGGGAACAAATCTTTTTTACGGCCAGGTGTTCATGCAATATCGAATGTAATGCCCAAGGATGCCTCTATCTCACGGTATATAACATGACGATCTTGCATTATCAGTTCACGCACGGCATCAATGTTCTCTGGCACAGCAGCCGTTTTTGGACGACCTTCGCCTTTAAGCGAGCGTCGGCCACGATTGAATTCATTAAACAAGTTTTTTATAGTTATATAGGATGGTGCTTAATCGCAATACAAAGATTTAAGTCCATCAATGCACTCTTGTCGTGATAATCCACGTCGAAAGTTGAGAAAAATTATCGCACGAAAATGTACACGAATTAATGCCATTTTTTTGCCAAATTGATTTTTGCAAGTCACTACAAACAACACAAATGATGGTCGTACGCCAAAACGTTCTGAGTACGTTTATGCTAAAAAATGTCAAACTTTGCAATAAAAATTTCAGAAGGCGCCAGGCAGTACTTAGTGTATAGCAACCGATATATAGTGCCGGTTTTTGGGTCCCTTAGATCCGTGGATCTGAAACCGATTTATTCACAAATCTTAAAAGTTTGTTGTATTTCTAATATTGAGAAAGTTCAACTTGAATTGTATTTAAATATTTCGAGTGACCTATTGATATTATAAATTTCCTACAAGCTGTCCAACTGTTGAACTATTAATCACAATTCCCATAGTGCAGGACTTTGAAAAATAGTATTGCTAATAACTGTAATCATAATAATATTCAACAATTTCCTTACAACACTATTTACGACGGCAACAAAGGCACCAACCATCCAACCTTCTGCAGGCGTTGCTTTAACTCTGTTTGTGGCATAAGAGCGCAAAATTTAACAATTTTGTAGCCCCCTGTGTCCCCTTTAACTGTTTTCCTGCGATATCCTGGAACAGCTGCTTGCACTTACACAACAATGATGCTCCAAACTACTCACGCCCACACATAGATACATGCACATTTACATAGACACAGAAGTATTAACTTTTTAAGTTTATAAATTATTTCCGAAAATCGTTTATAACAGTTTTGGCTGAGAACTTCTTTGTTGTTATATGCGTTGCGATGCGATGGGGTGCGTTTTGTTGCGTTCTCTGTTATCTGCATGATTAATTACAATGATTTCCTATGGCAAATCTATGTATGTTGCAGAGAAGGAGAGTACTTTCACTTGCAATGCAGTCCTGTGTCGGAGCATACGTGGGTTGCTATATATATTTCTGGCCTAGGCAACACTAAGTGTTACCTGATGCTATCTGACATTGCCATTGGAAAGTTTGACATTTTTTTCCATAAAGGTACTCAGAACGTTTTGACGTACGACCATCATTTGTGTTGTTTACAGTGACTCGAAAAAATCAATTTGGCAAAAAAATGGCATTAATTCGTGTACATTTTCGTGCGATCATTTTTCACAACTTTCGACGGAGATTATCACGACAAGGGTGCATTGATGAACTTAAATCTTTTTATGGAGATGAAGCACCATCCTATAAAACTGTAAAACTGGTTAAATAAATTCAATTGTGGCCGACACACGCGAAGGTAGTGAAGGTCGTCCAAAAACGGCCGTTGTGCCAGAGAACATTGATGCCGTGCGTAAACTGATAATGCAAGATCGTCATGTGACATACCGTGATATAGAGGCATCCTTGGGCATTTCTTCCACCAGCATACATTCGATATTGCATGAACACCTGGCCGTAAAAAAGGTTTGTTCACGTTGGATCCCGCACAATTTGACAATCGCTCAAAAAAGGCTCGTGTCGATTGATGACAAGAAATTTTGAAAAAATACGATCGCGGTGCTTCAAAAGACGTTTATAAAATCGTCACAGGGGACGAATCATGGATCTATGCGTATGAGCCCGAAACAAAACAGCCATCGACCGTGTGGGTCTTCGAAGACGAGCCAAATCCAACGAAAGTTGTTCGTGGAGGAAACACTTCGAAGCAAAGGGTCGCTTGTTTCTTCGGCCAAACTGGTCATGTGGCGACTGTTCCGCTTGAGCAACGTAAGACGGTCAATTCTGAGTGGTACACCACAATTTGTTTGCCTGAAGTCGGTAGAGAAATTCGAAAAACGAACAAGAAAAGACGAATCCTTGGCCAGATTGACAATGCGAACTCTCACACATTGGCTCAAACCAGCGCTTTTTTGACCGGCCGAAACGTCGAATTGATGGGTCATCCACTGTACAGCCACCTTATGACTTCTTTTTATTCCCGCACATCAAGAAAAAAATGCGTGATCAACGATTTTCGTCGCCAGAAGATAATGTCGAAGCGTTCAAAAACCATGTTTTGAAGGTGTCTTAATCGGAGTGGAAAAAGTGCTTCGACAATTGGTTTGAGCGCATGCAAAAGTGTAAAAATCATGCTGGAGAATTCTTTGGAAAACAATAAAACGATTTTTTTGATCCCGCACAATTTGATAATCGCTCAAAAAAGGCTCGTGTCGATTGGTGCAAAGAAATTTTGAAAAAATACGATCGCGGTGTTTCAAAAGATGTTTAAATGATCGTCACAGGTAACGAATCATGGATTAATGCGTATGAGCCCGAAACAAAACAGCAATCGACCGTGTGGGTCTTCGAAGACGAGCCAAATCCAACAAAGGTTGTTCGTGGAAGAAGCACTACAAAGCAATAGGTCGCCTGTTTCTTCGGCGAAGCTGGTCACGTGGCGACTGCCAGAAATATATATAGCAGCCCTCGTATTAGAAGGAAGGAATTGAAATTTATCTCTAATGGAATAGGCGATAGTTATCTCAAGAGCATGAGCCATGTTAAGAGACAACATCCAAATAAGGCTCCCATGTTGCCCCATATAATTTATATTTAGTTAGATTTCAATTCTTGGTCTTAATAATAGGAGCTAAAGCCGCCTATAAGGATGACAATGGTAAGAGAATCTGATCAGGTGCTACGTAAAATCATATTTTGGCCGTTTTCCATATTCCATAAACTAAATCACTGGCGCTCCGCTCTAATGTTCGTGTAAAAAGTGTTAACGTTTTACAAATATTGGGCATGGTTTTGTGTCGCCGTGTGATGGAAAACGCGGTTCATTCATTTGTAAAATATATTAAGTAGGATATTTCAAAATTTTTATATAATGGATATTCCATCTAGAGGTATTTTTTCAGAACAAAAATAATATAAAAACTCAAATCAAGTGTTGAGTCTTTATTGGTAATTTGAAAGGACATTTGAGGACATTTATTTTTGAATATAATTTCCTTCAAATGTTGGCCGCAACTACGCCTCAGGGTTTCCATTCTGAGGGCACAATTTTGGATGACTCGTTTGAGCATTTCGACCGGTATGGCTTTAATGACACGCGTTATGTTAGCTTCCAAAACCTGAATCGTAGCTGGTTTGTCAGCATAGACTTTGGACTTTACGTAACCTCAAAGAAAAATGTCTAAAGGTGTGATATCACTCGATCTAGGCGGCTAACGCACCTGTCCAAAAAGTTAAATCAGCTGCTTGTCAAAATGACATCTCAATATATCCATTGTTTGAGCAGCTGTATCGCAAGTGGCACCGTCCTGTTAAAACCAAGTGTCGTCACGATTGCGGGCTTCAATTTCAGGAAGCATAAAGTCGATACCATGGCACGATAGCGAGCACCAGTCACGGTTACGTTCCGGCCATCATCATTTTTGGAAAAATATGCACCGATGATTCCACCAGCTTATAAAGCGCACCAAACCGTGGTTTTCTCTGGGTGGCACCTCTTGAACCTCTTCTTGTTGCTCTTCAGCCCAAATGCGGCAATTTTGTTTATTGACTCTGCCGTTGAGCCAGAAACGGACCTCATCTCTGAACTCTCATTTCCATAATACAGTTGCCAACATTTGAGGGTAATTATTTTCCAAATGCCATAAAAGGTCCTTTCAAATTACCAATATAGACTCCACACTTGATTTGAATTTTTATATTTTTTTTGTTCTGAAAAAATACCTCTAGATAGATCACCCTATATTTTTGTGTTTTTTTGTTTCAATTTTAGTATTTTATGGCTTCTATTTTTTTCATTGTTTAATATAAAAAAATTTTACAAATTTAGTCATATCATTTATTTGTTGGGTGGGTGGGTAATTCTGTTGAAACCATATCATAAAACAAGTCTCAGGCCTATTGTATCTGTTGTTCCACGCCAAGTGTGCTCCTGCTCCTGATGTATGACATGCGATGCATGATGTATTCCGTTGATATACTCGTATGTTAGATCAGCTCACTCAGCCTTTTTGTGGCAGTGCGGCCTTAAAACTTCAAAACATTATATTTCATTCTGTATATGTGAACTGCGTGCGTGGTAGTCGTCATATTCGCATTTGTAGCGAATGTCATCATAATTTTTATATTTTTTTTTTGGTGGTAAAGTGCAAATGAATGGCAAATACTTTATGTTGATGTTGGGCCATTGAGTTGAATCAACAACAATGGCAACATATACGAGTATACGAGTAGTCTTCTTTGCTGAATTAGGTCGAGAGGTTTGCGAAAACGTATTCAGCATTGGGTAGAGAGGGCCATGAATCTTCTGGGAATGCACTGTAAGTTTAAAGCAGGGGATTTATGCTGAAGAAGCGGGGTATATCACCGTCATAAATATCGGGTGATCAATGTCCAGATATTTTTTTCAAAATAAAAAATACACTAATTCTCTATTGTTCATTCGAAAGGATATTTTATGCCATTTCGTTTTTAAATACAATTTCCGTCAAATGTCGGCTGCAACTACTCCTTAGGGTGTCCATTCTGAGGGTCCAATTTTGGATGACTCGTTCAAGCATTTCGGCCGGTATGTCGTTAATGACACACGTAATGTTGGCGTCCAAAACCTGAATCTTAGCCAGTTTGTCAGCATAGACTTCGGACTTTACGTAGCCACAAAGAAAGAAGTCTAAAGGTGTGATATCACACGATCTTGGCGGCCAACTCACCGGTACAAAACGTGAAATTAACTGCTCTTCGAAATGACCACTCAATAGATTCATTGTTTGAGCAGCTGTATGGCAAGTGGCATCGTCCTGTTGAAGCCAAATGTTGTCGGGCTTCAATTTCTGGTTGCAAACAGTCTGATATCATGGAGCGATAGCGAGCACTATTAACGGTTACCTTTCGGCCATCATAATTTTTAAAAAATATGTATCCAGAACGTGGTTTTCTCTGTGTATAATGGCACCTCTTGAATCCTCTCTGGTTGCTCTTCAGCTGAAATGCGGCAATTTTGTTTTTTGACGTTGCCGCTTAGCCAGAAATAAGCCTCATCACTGAACAAAATTTTGGTCGAAAACACCAGATCTTCTAGTTCTCAATTCTATAATATAGTTTTCCAAATTGGAGACGTTGTTGCGGTGTCAGTCTTTCCATGATGAAATGGCAAACAATTTTGAAAAGAAAAAAACTAAAGTTTAAAATAACTCATTCGTAATCTGTGAAAAAACCCTATTGAAAAAAATACCTCTAGATTGATTACCCATTTACCCCATTCTGTAGATGATAATTATGCGTAATCTGTGAAAAAACCCTATTGCGAAAAATACCTATAGATTGATCACCCATTAGTATATACTGTAGATGATAATTATAAAAATCGTGGTTTCATAAATTGCAACGAATATAGGGTGGTTACAGTAGGTGGACTAGGCGTAACATTTTAATGCATTGGGTTATATAAAAGTACACCCTTTTGAGTTTTTACAAATTTCATTTTTTGTGGACGAACAATGGTTTAAATTTGTACTGGTGCTTCTAATATCTTACATCGAATCCCTCTCGTCTGTCGCTGCCGACAATTCCATTTTCCCTTGATACAACGATAGAAATCTATCTGAAATGTTGGCTTAGAAGAGTTGTCAAAGGCGCCATCTGTATGTGAAGTATTACATAGCGGTTGTTAAATACTCTTGCTAGAATATGGGGTAAGTTCTTAATTCTTATCTAGTAGATGTCATAGTGTTGGACAGATTTTGCTCGTGAACATATTGTGTTTTTTACGGAAAATTTACTCTTTTTTAAATATTTACAAATCATATTTTTTGTGGACGAAGAATGGTTGAAATGCGTACTGCCGCATCCAATCCCTGTCATCTTATCCCTCTAATCTGTCGCTGGCGAAAAATCCAATTGAGCTTGAAACGAGGATTGAAAGGATTGTAGAGCGCCATCTATATGTGAAGTATTGTGTAGCCTTACAGAATATGGGGTAAGTTCCGTAGTGTTTTCTTATTTTTTAAATGTAATGGGATTGCACAGATTTTTCGCAGAATATGTGAATATATTAGGTTATTGACGTACAAAAGTACACCTTTTAGAGTATTTACAAATCATATTTTAGTGGAAGAAAAATGGTTGAAATGCGCACTGCCGCATGTTATACTTTGCATTTTATCTCTCAAAACGCTGCCTAAAACTCCAATTGCGCTTGAAACGCCGATTGAAAATCATCTTAATTCTTGCCATCTTAAGTCTTGCCTCAGATGCGCCATCTATATGTAATATAAGTATTGCTAGTCAATAAGGTAAGTTCGGTAGTTCCTTCTTATCTGGCAAATGTGGTGGTATTGAACCGATTTTGCTCAGAATGGTGAATACACATAGTATCTCTGGGCAGTTAATTTTTTTTTGCCTTCCATAGGGTGATCCGTTTAGAGGTATTTTTTCAGAACAAAAAAAAATTATATATAAAAATTCAAATCAAGTGTGGAATCTTACTTGGTTTCAACAGGACGGTACCACTTGCCATACAGCGGCTCAATCAATGGATATATTGAGTGGTCATTTCAAAAAGAAGATAATTTCACGTTTTGGACAGGTAAGTTGGCCGCCTAGATCGAGTGATATCACACCTTTAGACATTTTTCTTTGGGGTAACGTAAAGTCTAAAGTCTATGCTGACAAACCAGCTACGATTCAGGTTTTGAAAGCCAATATTACGCATGTCATTAAAACCATACCAGTCGAAATGCTCTAACGAGTCATCCAAAATTAGACCCTCTGAACGGAAACCCTGAGCGTAGTTGCGGCCAATATTTGAAGGAAATTATATTAAAAAAATAAATACCATAAAATGTCCTTTCAAATTACCACTTAAAGCCCACACTTGAATTAAATTTTTATATTTTTTTTTGTTCTGAAAAAATACCTCTATGGCCTTCCGTAGCATAATTCAGTCGGTACATCTACTAATCACCTTTAAAGAAGTTAATAAAATATAAATATACCACACCCTTTTACCGTCACAATCACAATCTTATACAACTTTTCGAATAATAATTGCCTACCATGTATGAGGGTTCATTAATTTTAACCCATTTATTGACCTTTACATTCGTATCATTCTGCTTCCTTTTTTCCACTTTTTTTTTGATAATAAACTACAGAGTTGCTAATCAACTGCATGTTGTTATCTCAAATAGAAAAGCAAAAGCAATGTACTCGCATCTCCCCATTTGTAAAACTTTTGCAGATAGTTGCATGGTAAAATTATAGATAACAGATTTTTACAATTTTTAGGTGGAAAATCAGTGCATACTTCTCGGCAAATAAATAATTTTAATTGTAATGCATAGTTTAAGGGTGTAACAATTAATGGAGTAACCTTGAGTAAAGTAATAGATTACTGATTTAAGGGGGAGAGGCAATTAAAATTGTTGAAGAAAGTCGTAGCATAGTTTGGGGCAAATAAATAATTTTAATTTAAACGCATAGTTTAGGGGTATACAAATTAATGGAGTAACCTTGTAAAGGACTTTAAACCATTTAAATTCAGCATCTTGCAAAAGGATAATATTATTCTTTTTAATAATGACGGATTTCGATTACTTTTATGTTTGTGATGTTAGTGATCCATTCCGATTTTCTTCGACCTAAAGTCACACTATACATTTTTACGGGTAATTCGTATTGGAACGTAGCATAGTTTGGGGCAAATAAATAATTTTAATTTTAACGTATAGTTTAAGGTTGTACAAATTAATAGAGTAACCTTGCAACGGACTTTAAACCATTTAAATTTACAAAAGGATAATATTATTCTTTTTAATAATGACGGATTTCGATTACTTTTATGTTTGTGATGTTAGTGATCGATTCTGAATTTCTTCGACCTACAGTCACACTAGACATTTTTACGGGTAAGTCGTATTGGAACGTAGCATAGTTTGGGGCAAATAAATAATTTTAATTTTAAGGCATAGTTTAAGGTTGTAAAAATTAATGTAGTAACCTTGCAACGGACTTTAAACCATTTCAATTTACAAAAGGATAGTATTATTCTTTTTAATAATGACGGATTTCGATTACTTTTATGTTTGTGATGTTAGTGATCGATACTGAATTTCTTCGACCTAAAAACACACTAGACATTTTTACGGGTAAGTCGTAGTGGAAAAACAGGTCCAACTACGGGCAGGCATATCAAATTAATTTTTCCTGCGGCGGGTTATAAATATTGTGCAAGTTGGAGTAGCGCGAAGAAGTTGAGAAAAGTTTTCTTCTGTTTCTTAATGGGCTATTGATGAAGTTAAGTGAAAACAGGCCGAAGATCTTATTGATGAAAAATCTAAGCCCTGTAAAATTATTATCTTAAAATGTATTAGCCTTTACAAACCAGTAGCCGAGCTTAAATTCTGTACAACGAGTATTCCCTTCCTTTACTTATACATTCCTTTAATCTTCGTTATTGTTATGCCTCCCCGCATTTCATTCGAGTGCAGTTCTTTAAAAGATGGCAAAATTCACATTCCATTCTAAATAAATTAATAATAATAAACATTTGCAGTTACATAAAAACATATGTACCCACTACTACGAGTTTAAACACGTGCTATTTTTTTGTGCAGAACAAATTGTTCGTTTAAATTCAATAAACTCAATATTGAATATTACAATGGCATTTTACAAACAATTGACCAAAATGATGGTGTCAGCCTTAAGCACAAAATGATTAAATCAACATTTTTTTATAAAAAAAACACAACTGTTCAATCTGTGGTCATTGTACGTGCATTGGATAAACTTGTAAGCTGCTGCAAATTGAAATTATTGAGAGAGGAAAACAATGTGTGACAAAAAACAACATTGGCTTCTTTTTAGAGTTCCCGGAACACTGTTTTGCAGAGCAGGAAATTGCACCTAATGGTTTACGGTTTTTCTTTTTACAACAACTGAAGTTTGTACATTAGGGATATAACCAATTTTTTGGCATAGTACCACGAGATGCGCCATGATGTTTTATTAATGAAAAGGATTATCTTGCATCATTTTAAGAAAAAAACTTCACCCACCAAACGCATGTTCTAAATAAATACAAAAAAAAATTAAAAAAAATTAAAATTTAAGTAATTTTATTTCATATCATAACGAGTTATTAAACTTCATATACAATGGTTATATTAAAAATAAAACACAACAATATCATAGCATCCGTTTAATTACTATTGTAGGATAAAAATTTTAAGTTTAAAGTACGTGTAGATCTGCAAAATGGGTATATATCCTGGACAATTTTTATTGCACGTTCTGTACAAATATTGCTCCTTTGCTGATTTTTGATGAATGAATCATCTTGTACCCAATGTTTAAGAAAGCATTTCTTGGCGTTTTCGAATCTTGCTAATGATAGGTTTAAAAGCTGAAAATTATCTTCGTTGAATTGGTGATCTGAGAACCATATATCGTACCATTGACCGCAAATAAAATCACAAATTGGGTATAACTCAGACCGATATTTTGGTATTAGTATAAAAGCTAAAAGTGCAAGGATGGCCCTCGAATTCCATCGTGCATTGCTGATCGGCGAAATAGTTTTAAATTTTATAAATGGAAACATTTGGTTTTTTTGAAAATATCTGAATGCATTTCCTAATTCAAGCAGATACTGCATATCATCGCGCCACTTTATGTTTTTGGTGTCTATTTTTGCTTCATTTTGGGTATAGCTTATCTTGAGTTCGTTGTAATTGTTGATTAATTCTGGTATAAAATTGTAACATATTTCGGGAGATGAAGTTTTTCCTCCGAGCAACTCATCCATAACGTGCCTTAATATTAAATCTAAAATATGGTGTTGACAACCAACGTATTGCGGCGTATTCAATTTAATTGATTTAAAATAGTTTTGCAATTGATTAACTACTCCATTTTTATTCCCTGTGTTTACTGCTGTTGTATCGCAAATTATCATTTTTATGCATTCGTAAAGTTCGAACTTACTAAGAATATCTTTTATTCCATGAGATATAGAATTCGCTTTTCCATCATCCAAAACCAGTACTCCAAGGTAGATTTCTTTACTTTCATTTTTTAAAACTATCACCTGAATTTCTTTACCATTTATTTTTTTGCCATCAAAGTGCAGACACCAATTTTCTTCATTTAACTGCTTTTTTAATAATTCTTCTTTTTGTTCAGCTGATTTAATAACTGCCTTATATATAGCTGGTTGCGAAGGCTGCAAATTTTTGCAGCCTTTCTTGTACTTATATGAACTTTGTTCACAAGCTCCACAGCTGGAACTGTAGATTGTGTATTCCGTGTTAGTCGTGCTGGAGGTTTATAATTATCCGATTCTGATGAGGAAATGTTGTCTTCAAATGTATAACTTGATAATGATTCCAAATCTATTTCTTTTGATTGGAAATCTAGATCTTCAGATTTGAAATCTGCCACTTCGTTAGTTATATTAAAAATGTCTTCGAAATTAACACTACTTTTTTGCTTTCGTGAATATTTATGATAAAGTTGAATTAAGTTTTCCACTTTTCTTTTCACTGATCTTTTAGTAAGTTTTAGAATACTCATCTTTTCCCATAATGTGTGTAATTCACCAGATATTGTAACATATCTTTTATTTTTACTTTTTACTGATTTTGATAAAGCATTAAATCTTCCAATTATTATCTTTTTACTAGGCATTTTGTTCAATTCGTATAATTCGGTCTCTATATTGGGAATCATTCGAGACATTGATAAACTGTTTTGGAATGTGATTAATTGTTTCTTCCAGATTTTGGAATTTTTTTGAACCACTATTACACTTTTCTTATAAGACATATTGAAATGCAATGAATCACGAAGCCAAATTATTAACAATAAAGGTGGCTATACTCGAAAATGCGTCGAAGAAGCTAAAATTTCCATTAAAGTTTGACAGAATTGTTTTTTGTTTTCATATTCATATTCTAAACTTCATCGCTGTTGGTGGGTGAACTTTTTTGACGCTGGCGACAAAGTAAAAACGTATTTCTTCATAGATTTTAATGGCCTATAGTATGCCAATTTTGAAATTCGCAAAAATTGTTAAAAAGTTATACATGTACAATATGAGGGTACATGTACAATGTACATGTACCCACACCCAGAAATTGTATACCCTTAAATGGAAATCGCGTTACAAAGTGTGTTGTTGCCATTACAAAGTTGTTTTGACGCAGGAAGGAAACTGTATTTCCTACGCATTATGATCGAAACTTGATGAGACAATGAAACTATAGATTTATTTATTTTAAGTCTATGGAATTACAATCCTTACATAAATCTAAAATATATTATATCTATAAGTACAAGTATATACTTATAAAGGGTGTTTTTTATTGAGGTATAGAACTTCGAATTGAAATAAAACACAAGAAAATCGTTTTAATGTCCATCAATTTGGCTTTATTGGAAGGATAATTTTATGCCATTAATGTTTAAATATGATTTCGGGCATGTGGCCGCCGCGGCTGGCTCGAATAAATCCAATTCTACAGGTCCAATTTTCAACCACTTTTTCGAGCATATGGGGCCGTATGTTGGCAATAACGCCACGAATGTTGGCTTCCAAGTCCCCTAACGTGTTTCTGGTTTGTTGGCGTAGACGAGCGACTTCACATATCCCCAAAGAAAATAATCCAATGGTCCATGTTAACCGATCCATGGTTAACCGAATTAATTGCTCTGATGGACGATTATGTCGAACATAAAATGGACGGAGCTTGCGGTGAACTTCGCGAACTGAACCATTACTTTCGAAATAAATTTGCACGATTTTCAAGCGTTGTTCTTTTGTCAACCTGTTCATGATGAAATGGCAAACCAAACTAAATATTAATCACTTGACAGCTGACAAAATGGCCGCCAGTTAAAAAAGTGATGCCAACTTAAAGTTCTATACCCCAATAAAAAACACCCTATATATAGTGCTTAGAACAAATGTATGAACTCTACCCCGACCATGACAATATTTTCGTTCTCGGGGATTTTACTATAAAAATTGGCAGAGACCTGGTCGGGAAGTTTAGCCGGGGTTCTATAAGTTCGATGTCTACTACTTATCTACCTTTCCTACTCCCACATCTACTTATCGAAAATATTTCCGATTTCAAGCCAAATCGATTTCATAAAGTTGTAAGCCCTTAATAGAAAATAATTTCGTATCAGGCGATATAAAACTTCACATATTAACAAAGTCGTAAGCCGTTCACTGATAATGTTTTCTTTATGAAGCGATGAAAAAATTTACATATTTACAAAGAAAAGTTGCAACATTTTTTCAAAAAACAGTTTTTTAACAATATATTTATTTGCAATCTATTTTATATACAAAAATAATAAGCAAATTAAGTAATAAAAAAATTAATGACAGTATAGCTAAACCCCAGTTGCCTCAGCATTAATATATTTTACATTGTTAACTTATATTATTGCAATTATGTACATACATTTATTTTAAAAAAAGGGAGATCTAGTATATGATTTCTTTTTAGTCTTTTAATCTAGTCACTGTCATCTAAAAGAGATATAGCCAGAACATTAGAGTGATTACTTAGTCTGTCTAAGCAGTTGGCACTAAACCTAGCTATTTCGTCCTTTAAAAAATTAAATCAAGATCGTTGTGAATACAGCGGTTATTCACAAACCATGGTGCATTAGAAATTAGTGGGAGAGTCTTGGACTGATACCTTTGTAAAATTTCCAAGTTTGAATTGCTGGATGTTCCCCATAGTTCGATTCCATAAGTCCACACAGGTTTCAAAATAGTTTTGTAAAGGATGACTTTATTTTCTAAGCTTGATTGTGATTTAGGGCCAATTAACCAGTACATTTTTCGGTTTTTATTTCAACTTTTTCCTTTTCATCTGTATATGTTCTCTCCAGTTAAGCCGCTGATCTATTCGAAGTTCAAGATATTTTACGTGATTAGATTTTGGAATCACAACGCCATTTAAGTGAGTGGAGGGCAGTCTTCTTTTCGCAATGTAAAAGTTACATTGCTGGATTTGTCAGCGTTGACTTTAAAGTTCCAAGTATCAAACCACAATTGAAGATCGTCAAGCTGTCTTTGAAGTTTAAATGATGCTTCCGCAGGAAACGAACCTGTAGCCAAAATAGCGGTGTCATCAGCATGTAGCGATTGTGATATCAGTGTTAACAGGCATGTCAGAAGTGTATATCGTATAAAGCAACGGGCCCATAACGCTTCCTTGTGGTATTCCAGATTTAATATTTCCAACTTCAGACTCTTCACCATTAACATACACATAAAAACTTCGTAGGCTTAAATACGATTTAAACAATAAATAATATGGAGTTGGTAGCATTTTTTTAAGTTTAAAAAGTAATCCACTGTGCCATACCCGGTCAAAGGCTTGCTTGATATCCAGAAAGATTGATGAGCAGTACAGTTTCTTCTGTAGAGAGTCTCTGATAACCTTGATGATCCTGTGGAATTGCTCAGGTGTACCGTTATTAGGCCTAAACACAAACTGATAGTCTGGTATAATGTTCATTGCGTCCAATAGCGGAAGAAGTCTTTTCTGGAAAAGCCTTTCAAAAATTTCTGAGAAAATTGGAAGCAAGCGTATCGGTCGATATGACTGCAGTTTCGGTGAGCGCTACTTCACGATTATAGGACCACAGGTAACGAATGTGCTGTAACTATGTTAAGCGGCTATATAATGGGTGATCCAAGTAGAGATACTTTTTCAATATTGGATAATATTCGACCGAATAGACCACGTCCTGCACGCAGTGAAGAAAATGTGGCGGCCGTTGCTGAGAGTGTATACCAAGACTGTTGAGAGTCGATTCGGCGCCGTTCGCAGAAACTCGGACTGACGTATGGAACGACTTGGCGCATTTTACGTCGAGATCTTAAATTGAAACTGAGAGTGTACACCAAGACCGTTGAGAGTCGATTCAGCGCCGTTCGCAGCAACTCGGACTGACGTTTGGAACGACTTGGAGCATTTTACGTCGAGATCTTAAATTGAAAGCGTAAAAAAACAGCTTGCGCAAGAACTGAAGCTGCCCGACGTTCCCAAGCGACATCGCTTCGCTCTATGGACTCTTGAAAAGTTCCAAGAAGATTCGACGTTTTCAAGCCAAATTTTGTTCAGCGATGAGGCCCATTTCTGGCTCAATGGGTGTGTAAACAAGCAAAATTGCCGCATTTGGGACGAAGAGCAACCAGAAGAGGTTCAAGGGCTGCCACTTTATCCAGAAAAAACAACGGTTTGGTGTGGTTTGTTGGCCGGTGGAATCATCGGTCCATATTTCTTCAAAAATGATGCCGCTGAAAACGTAACCGTTATCGTGCCATGATAACCGATAATTTGATGCCTGAATTTAAAGCTCGTGATCTCGGCGACATTTGTTTTCAACAAGTCGGCGCCATTTCCCACACATCGCATCAATCAATGGATTTATTGAGAGAACACTTCGGTGAGCAGATAATTTCACATTTTGGGCCGGTCGATTGGCCACCAAGATCGTGTGATATCACACCGTTAGAATTTTTCCTGTGGGGATATGTAAAGTCTAAAGTTTATGCGGACAAACCCGCTTCGATTCAGGCCTTGGAGAAAACATTACGCGTGTCATTCACCAGTTACCAGTCGAAATGCTCGAACGAGTGATCGAAAATTGGACTCAACGGAAGGACCATCTGAGACATAGTCGCGGCCAACATTTGATAGACCTAAGCTTCAAAAAATAAATGCCAAAGAATGTTTTTCAAATGATAATAAACATTCCCCATTCAATTTGAATTTTCTGTTTTTTTAAAAAGTAGGGAACCTCGAAATGGATCACGCGTTATATCGATCTGATACACAAAGAATGACAAATTCCATTCTTTAAAGGGGAATAAAAACACCTCCAAATAGTTCCGATCCTTTTGAAATATTTAAATTTTGTTTCATCCCATAAAACATTTTTAAGCAATTTTTGGTTGTGATACTAAAGATGTAAACAACTGAAAACACCGGAAGGGAATAATTTAAAGAGCTAAAAAATATGCATAGTTCAATATTCCAAATGATAGAAACAAAGAGAATCGCATTGTTTAACTGTAAAAATAATAAAAAAAGAAACTTTTATTTCATGTGAAAAAACTAGCGAAATTCATCACAAACGATTTGTTTGCATTCGATGGAGTGCAAAGATATTTAGGTATGTATTTGCTATACTACCCACCACAGGATGTGAGTAAATATTGGTTTGTCATTCCGTTTGTAACACATCCGAAACATTTACTTGTGATCATATAAAGTAGGTCTATTTTTTAACGTCATAAACTCTAAGACTATAGCCATGTCCGTCCGGCTGACTTTTAAAGTACAATTCAGTTCAAACGAAAAAAACGTATTAAATGAAAATGCACCAAATCAAATTTTTTGACTTTTCTACTACAAAACTGTAAAAAAGTGATTAAAAAAATAGTTTTGCTTGGAAGTTAAACCCGTAAACGCAAACGGGTGATGTAAAACCTCACATATTAACAAACAGAGTCGTGAGCCGTTCACAAAAATATTTTCTTTATGAGGCGATAAAAAATTTTACATATTTACAAAAAAACGTTGCAACATTTTTTCAAAAAACAGTCCCAAAAATGGTCGTAGTCATTGGGTCTATGGGACGTAAAGGTCCTAGGGGCATTTGGATATCCAAAAACAGGAAATTTTTCTCACACTTCTAAATATGTACCTATAATTTATATTTGGGTCAATTAGGGATTCGGAACGGGCGATATGGACCGAAAAAACGTCAGAAACAGTGAGATTTTCTGAATTATCTAAAAAGGACATCAATTTTACGATTTGGCTGAATTGGAAAGTAGTAGGGATATGCTGATTCCAAATAATGATTGACAGCTAAAAGCACATTAATCATTTTTAATGTGCTTTTGGTATAGGGAATCCTATATAATTAATTTTTATTAGCTTTTGACATGAGTACGTGATGTGACCCTTTTTTATTTGGTAATAGGAAATCCTATGTGGTTTTCAGATAGTCCTAGGTAATTAATTTTTATTACCTTGGGGTATGAGTACGTGATGTGACTTTTCTTTATTTGGGTATAGGAAAATCCAATGTGGTTATCAGATACTCCAAGATAATTAATTTTTATTAGCTTGGATGAGTACGTGATGTCCCCCCTTTTTATTTAGATATATAGGGAGATGATAATACATTTTTATTAGCTTGTGTGTGGGGATCGTGATGTGACCCTTTTTTTATTTGATATGGTGTATAATTAAACATCGAGTGCAGTCATTGCTTCATCGATCGTCATAGTTCTGAGCCTTTCTTTGGAATTTTTCCGTCAACATGGTGCTTGTGTTTAGAAGTATTCAAGTTAATGTTTTAGGGTTGCACGTGTTCATATGTTTTGTCGTCATTGTTTTTATGAACCCTATTTTCCTTTTTTGCTGTCTGATGGAAAATCCCTTATGTCCATCTTGTG
Source organism: Hydrotaea diabolus (assembly GCA_963513945.1). Classification (NCBI taxonomy): domain Eukaryota; kingdom Metazoa; phylum Arthropoda; class Insecta; order Diptera; family Muscidae; genus Hydrotaea; species Hydrotaea diabolus. The sequence goes on along the minus strand of OY740720.1, from coordinate 28,395,490 downwards.
TGTGTGCTAGAGTTCTGTTGTGTTCGTCATAGTTCTGAGCCTTTCTTTCGAATATTTTCGTCAACACGGTGCTTGTGGATGTATGTGGTTTCTTAGCGGTCGTTCATTTCTCTTTGTTAAAATTCGTCTATTTTCTGAGTCTTTCTTTAAAATTATCATCGTCAACATGGTGCTTGAGTTTAGAAGTATTCAAGTTGTTGTTTTTGAATTTTCGTTTTAGGGTTGTACGTGTTCGTATGTTTTGTCGTCATTGTTTTTATGAACCCTATCATTGCTGTCTGACCCCTTTTGCCATGCTTTGTGTGTATTTTAGCGATCGACAATTTCTCTTTGCTCGATTTCGTCAGAGTTCTGAGCCTTTCTTTGGAATGTTTCGTCCACATGTTTTTGATTTTCTAGAGGGGATGTACTTGATTTTGAATGTATGTACATATGTACAAATTGTGGCTGTGAAAGGTTCATTGCGTGCGTGTGTGCTATTCTGGTGTGGGTAGTCTCATTAGTAGTTTCCGTTAAAACGGTGATTGTTTAAAATTTCACTAGACTGCCGCATGTGAAGTTATCTTGCGTTTTCATGTGGAAAAGTACCAAGAGAACCCATCTTTATTTTTTAATATAGGAAATCCCTTGGAGTTTTCAGATTGTTCAAGGTAGTTAATTTTTATTAGCTTTAACACGTGATGAAACCCCTTTTTATTTGATATGGTCCTCTGTAAAGTCCGATATTAGGGGGTGATTAAATATCGAGTGAGGTCATTGCCCATGAAGCTGTTGCTTTGTGTGTGGTATTTCAGCGATTGTAATTATTTATTATTTTGAAATGAGGAATTGCTTTACAAGGTAAAAAGATCAGGTTTGTTGTTATTTGTTATAGAGGAAAGGAAAAGTAAGTCTGCGAATTTAAAGCAATTACATTACCATCTGGTAGACGCAAGTTTCTCCGTTGTTGTGGGCGGCTTATCGACACCATTATGTGTGCTGCCGACTAAGTCTCTGCTCGTTTAACGATCTATACAAAACATTGCTTTGATTTTGCATATGCGAAGTATTATTGTCGAAGAGTGCGGATACAAGCGACTCACTGACGCAATTCCCACCATATTGACCGACTGACGTTTTTTTCAGTTGGTGATTTGAAGTTTCTATTTATAGAACAACGATGTTGTTGATGAAGGCGGGTGTTGAAGGCAGGCTTTCCACTAACACCACTATCTTATAAGATCAGGTTTGTTAATGTTAGTCATAGAGGGAAGGAATTCATGCAATTTCGTCAGAGTTATTAACCTTTATTTATAATTGTCCGTCCACATGGTAAACATTTTCGTTTATGCATTGTACGTGATCGTGTGTATAATTGTCACTATTTTTATGAACCCTGTCTTTAGAATTGTGATATTTTAATTGTGACAATTTGTTGCAACGTTTTGATTTTCAAGTATGGATGTACTTGGTTTGAATGTATGTGAATAGTGTGCTTGTGACCTTGTGGAACGTTTTAAAGGTGCAGTGCGTTTGTGTTGTATTCAGGTGTTGGACAATTTCATTGGAATTTTCCGCTAACCCGATGATTGTTTAGATTTTTTCTAGACGCATGTGAAGAAATCTTGCTGTAGCTTTCATGTGGTAAAGGAAAATGATAAGCTCTTTTTATTATTGGTATAGGAATTCCAATGGGGAAAGCCGAAGGTAATTCATTTGTATTGGCATTGTTAAAGGAGGTGATGAAATCCCTTACCGTAAGCGGTAGCTAGGGGCTTCTCACACTCGGGTGGCGAGGGAGCTCTCCCACTTGTTTTAATGATAGGGTTTTGTAAAGGTTTTGTTGCTTGAATACATTTGTCTCCCTATTTCTTATACAGTGAGAGTGGGCACAGAGTGGGGTCCCCATTTTCAGTCACTCTGCTGTGTGGGGGTTTTGTTTTTTTCTAATGTGTCTTAAAAAGGTCGTTACTATTTACAACATGCATTTCATAAGACTTGAGGACGTAGTGAGGGCCTTATCCCACTTGTTTCAATAATGGGGTCTTGTTAAGGTTTTGCGGTTTAGAGGCATTTGTCTCTCTTTTTGACTTTTGGCGCCTGATTTTCGGGGAGTAAATTGCTGTGTGAAAGTTTTTCTTTAATGTTCTTTAAAAGAAAGTTTGTTGCTCAGTTGAATTTTAAGAATTTTACTTTTCGTTTATTAAATGTTATCTTTTACTCTTATCCATGAAAGTGTAATCGCATTAATTGTTAAGAGTTCACCCTCCTTTTAGGGTATTATGTACGGGTGTGGGAGGTTTTGGGAATTTTGCGTGCTCGAGTGTTTCCATATTTTCTGGTCTCTAGCCTATTTAAATGCTAGAATTGTTCGATGATACCATACATTGTTTGGTAGACTAGATTATCGATCGATTGGTAAATGTTAATTAACTATTTTCATATGTAAATTTCGTAGTAATAAACTATATTTTTTTTTAATTGGTGTCCGCTTTTTCTTCTTGGTGGTTTGAATAAGGGTTTCGTGGTTGGGACATCAGTGGGAGGCGAGGTAAATAAGAACCCTGTCATTCTCTTATCTGTAAGAGTGTGATCGCGGAAATTGTTATGTGTCACCCCGTTTTTGTGAATGTACGTTTACTGTGTGGTGTTGTTTTAGTTCTTAACAGGAGTTAACTAAACCATTGTCTTTTAAATTTTCTTTCGAAAACGTATCTGAAGAACACCTTGTTAACGATTTTTGTAGTTTACGACAAAAATATTTTTTTTTGGCACATCCAATGCCATCACTTTTTTTTTTTGTGGCAGGTCGATTGATAATAAACGTTGCTTGTTGGCTGTAACAATTATGAAAAGTAATTTTAAAGTTATAATACTCTTTATGTAAATTGATTGAAAACACTTTATAACTTATGAATTAGAACTACAATTTATTAGCGGAATGCAAACACTTCGATGTCAACAGAATGATAATGTGATAAATTCCATAGAAAAATCTGTAAAATTGCAGTGTGTTTGATGAGTATCTGGCACATTGTATACAATAGAAGAACTATTTTTGGGTTCCCTGGAAAGAAATACCCATGTCTATTTTACATTCGAAAAATCGTTACAAACCCAGCATTTAGAGTAATTTTTGGGCTATTATTATTTTTGACATGAACGAACTTAGCGAAATCCCTTAATTAAAAACCATCTGCTTAATGTATGTTTTGCTGATGTACTTTATTTATTTAATAGAGAATATACAATTTTAGATTATAAAAATTTCTTATGATAATTTAAAAGTGAACATCTAATCTGGGTGATACAATGTGTCCTCCTTGGTGTGATGATTGGAGGCTCGACTATCATACATTTCTACCTACGGGTAAGAACATCAAACAATTTTTCAGCGGCGGGATTTTCAGCTCGTAAATACCGACGGCTTTATAAATAACAGAGTAATCATTAAGTTATCTTTATACTACTCTGTAAAATACATTAGCCGCTTGGAGCCCTCGTTAAATAGCAGGTCCCGGTCAGCTCGTAAACGAATTATATCGTACACAGCACTAGTTTGAGAGAATCTAATGGTATGCGCTCTGTACAATGATCAGGGTCATAGCAATTAATAAAAATATCAGTAAATGACGTTCTGGCCGCATCTCCTTCTGAGTCTTGAAAATCTATACATTTCTCATGTTTTCTCAGTGTTGGTTAAAATTTCAAACGATACTTATTTCAAATATTGAAGTTCGAGCTCTTCATGTAACTGGATGATTTGGGTAAATTAAATAACGTTTCTGACCATGACACAGGCTCTTGAAAGAAGTCGTTTTAATATTGAAGTCTTAAGCTGTAATTCCAAAACTGTAATACATACACACTTTTCCAGAAGACAGCCAGAGTAAAGTTTTTTTCTTTCGAAATTTATTAAATATGATTTACTAACGCATAACATGTAACAGAAAAGTACATGACACAAACAACAAAAAGAGGCACACCTAATTTTTCTTCAATAAGAACCAAATTAAAATTTAAGTGGAACAAAATTCTATAAAATTTACAGAAAAACTATTTAAAAATCTTACTATGTCGAAATTTAAAATAATTTCAAATTCGATTCTTCTCTAAATATATCTGTATAGTTTTGTCTCCACCTTTCAACTCTAAAACTAAAGCCATTTACATGTCGTTTTAGGAGTGGTATGAAAACCACAAAATTACAATTTTTCACAATTTTAGGTCATGTTCACTATTGCTTACATTTTCGTTTTTAGTCAACCAATTCTTGACATTCTCTTAAATTTAAAATACTAATCGAAAAGGATATCTAATAATATTGTAAGACCACGGATTGGGATATTTATAATAATGTTTTTAAAACGTACTCGGGAGTAGTACTCGGGATTTGCACTAATGTGGAATTTTAAGTAGAAATCAGATATGATACTCATATTCGTTTTAATTTATTTAGTATCTTTGTTGGTCGTATGTCAGGTTTAATTCCAATATATTTTACAGCGTATTATTTAGCAATTTGACTTTCATTTGATACTTTTAAGAAATATGTTGCTTCGTCTGATAAAAACGTTATTTATCTTTACTCGCTAGATTAAAAAATCGCTTAAAAAAGCACAGTTCCATATTACTCAATATCATAAGAGCTCTCATTGTGGACCCTTCTTATTGTGGAAATACAAATGTTATGCTTAGTCTAAGTGAAAGTCCGAACGGATTGAAATTTAAAAACATTTATCTGTAGGCAAAGTCGTTACATCAACCGAAATATGAGTATCAGAAACAGATTGTTCACCTATAAAAGGGATGGAATACACATTTATAAATGGAGAAGATTTTATTGAACCTGAATATGTCAACTCTGATTCAATACTTATATTTGAGATATATTGCATGCAAAAACAAAACTATTAAAAGATTATACTTTTGTAAAGGTCGACATCGCCATATAGATTCATTTTTATTATATCAAGCATATAACCATATTCCAAAACATTTAATTCGCGAAAACGCATATATTTAGCCGTGAGCGTTGGTGAAATAAACATGGATTAATTAATAAATAAAGAAGACGAAATTCGCTGTGGACGTTATAGAAAAGGTTTCGATTAGTACATTCATATCTTGTAATAAATCAGCCTCTGATTCCAACAGACGTCAAAATGTTAAACATTCTAGTTTAAATATAAAGCCTACCAGTTGAAATAAACAACTCCACCAGTTGAAATTTACAGCCTACCACCACCAGTGAAAATCAACAGCCCCACCAGTTCAAACTAACAGCCTACCAGTTCAAACTAACAGCCTACCAGTTCAAACTAACAGCCTACCAGTTGAAATAAAAAGCCTACCTGTTGAATAATCTTTCCACCAGTTGAACAAATTAACCTTTAAGCTATAAACATGTCATAGAGGAAACCCTTCTACAAAAAAAAAAAAATAGCATTTAATTAGGGGAAGCGGAAAAAAATAATATAGAAATTTAATAGCATAAAGGTAGGGAAAGCTAAAAATGTGATAGAGTATCTTAAACCTTTATGCCAGTGATCGAACCATTTAATCAAATATTCAACTTAACTTATTTAAGAGACATACAGACCCCACCGAACAGAGTTTTAAAAGTCCAAAGCAGCTTTTCGATAAAGAAATTTAAAGAAGACAATGTTGAAACCGCTATTATAAAAAAAAAAAAACGGTTTGGTAGGATCATTGGAATTCTGAAGATGAAACAAATGGCAAGAATTTTTTTCTCAATCAAATAAAAACGACTCGGACGTTATCGATTTATCATCACTTCATAGCGACATAAAACTTGATACAACATATGGTCTACATAAGGACGAGAAAGGTGTCCAGAAAATCTTAAAACAAAAATTTTGTAGCATAATATTAGGGAAAGCGGAAAAAAGTTATAGAGAAATTCAATAGCTTAATATTATGGGAAGCAAAAAAAAAGTGATAGATTATCTTAAACCTTTATGCCGGCGAATCGAACCATTTAATCCTATATTAAAATTTGAAGATGAAACAAATTAGAATAATTTCTGTTTTCAATCAGATGAAAATCGTTATCGCAAATAATTCGTTGGCGTATACACTAGGTTTATTTGAACTTATTTTCATTAAACCCATAAAAAATATGAGAATTTCAAGGGGTGCCATTTTGATTCGTCTATGAACTTTCCGTTATAAGTCTCCACCAACTTTTTATAGTCTTGCTAGGTGAACCTTAATTCTTTCCAAAGCCTTTGACGCTGTACGTTTTTTTGATTATATGTGTATTCATAAGTATACAAAACTGTTTATTAAAAATAATCTTGTACATCATCAGTCTGTAAATTGTTGGCTTAACGTGCTTAGTTTAATAGTATTTAAAATACCGCAGTCACACTAGTAGAATTTTTTGATTTAGTTGCTTCCACCCAACTAAATTTCATGACCTCTATTTAGTGTTTAATAATTTGGACCTTCTTTCCATTTTTGATGTTATTATAAATTAAATAAATTTATTATCGTTGGATGTATATCGTTATAATATCATTAAGGTTCTGGTTTACAGCCTTAACCACGATGTCGCTAACGTTCGCACGCATTCTAAGCGACAAACAGCTGATTTCGTAACCACTAACAAGCATCAGAACGAGAAGTCGAAAAAAAAATTAGTGCGTGAGAAATGACGTAATCATTTCAATGCAAAATTGGTAGTCACTATTTTCGTTCGCTTGTGTTTTGTCTTTCATTTGATAACAGAAACACATAAAAGCGCATATACAAGCCGAAATTAAACGAAGAAAATGCAATAGAAATGTTGTTTTTTAATTCTATGCATTCCGTTTCTGCACATTTTTCATTTTTAAATTATTTAAAAATGAAAAATGTGCAGAAACGGAATGCATAGAATTAAAAAACAACATTTCTATTGCATTTTCTTCGTTTAATTTCGGCTTGTATATGCGCTTTTATGTGTTTCTGTTATCAAATGAAAGACAAAACACAAGCGAACGAAAATAGTGACTACCAGTTTTGCATTGAAATGATTACGTCATTTCTCACACACTAACTTTTTTTTCGACTTCTCGTTCTGATGTTTGTTAGTGGTTACGAAATCAGCTGTTTGTCGCTTAGAATGCGTGCGAACGTTAGCGACATCGTGGTTAAGGCTGTAAACTAGAACCTTAATGATATTATAACGATATACATCCAACGATAATAAATTTATTTAATTTATAATAACATCAAAAATGGAAAGAAGGTCCAAATTATTAAACACTAAATAGAGGTCAAGAAATTTAGTCGGGTGGAAGCAACTAAATCAAAAAATTCTACTAGTGTGACTGCGGTATTTTAAATACTATTAAACTAAGCACGTTAAGCCAACAATTTACAGACTGATGATGTACAAGATTTTTTTAATAAACAGTTTTGTATACTTATGAATACACATATAATCAAAAAAACGTACAGCGTCAAAGGCTTTGGAAAGAATTAAGGTTCACCTAGCAAGACTATAAAAAGTTGGTGGAGACTTATAACGGAAAGTTCATAGACGAATCAAAATGGCACCCCTTGAAATTCTCATATTTTTTATGGGTTTAATGAAAATAAGTTCAAATAAACCTAGTGTATACGCCAACGAATTATTTGCGATAACGATTTTCATCTGATTGAAAACAGAAATTATTCTAATTTGTTTCATCTTCAAATTTTAATATAGGATTAAATGGTTCGATTCGCCGGCATAAAGGTTTAAGATAATCTATCACTTTTTTTTTGCTTCCCATAATATTAAGCTATTGAATTTCTCTATAACTTTTTTCCGCTTTCCCTAATATTATGCTACAAAATTTTTGTTTTAAGATTTTCTGGACACCTTTCTCGTCCTTATGTAGACCATATGTTGTATCAAGTTTTATGTCGCTATGAAGTGATGATAAATCGATAACGTCCGAGTCGTTTTTATTTGATTGAGAAAAAAATTCTTGCCATTTGTTTCATCTTCAGAATTCCAATGATCCTACCAAACCGTTTTTTTTTTTTTTATAATAGCGGTTTCAACATTGTCTTCTTTAAATTTCTTTATCGAAAAGCTGCTTTGGACTTTTAAAACTCTGTTCGGTGGGGTCTGTATGTCTCTTAAATAAGTTAAGTTGAATATTTGATTAAATGGTTCGATCACTGGCATAAAGGTTTAAGATACTCTATCACATTTTTAGCTTTCCCTACCTTTATGCTATTAAATTTCTATATTATTTTTTTCCGCTTCCCCTAATTAAATGCTATTTTTTTTTTTTTGTAGAAGGGTTTCCTCTATGACATGTTTATAGCTTAAAGGTTAATTTGTTCAACTGGTGGAAAGATTATTCAACAGGTAGGCTTTTTATTTCAACTGGTAGGCTGTTAGTTTGAACTGGTAGGCTGTTAGTTTGAACTGGTAGGCTGTTAGTTTGAACTGGTGGGGCTGTTGATTTTCACTGGTGGTGGTAGGCTGTAAATTTCAACTGGTGGAGTTGTTTATTTCAACTGGTAGGCTTTATATTTAAACTAGAATGTTTAACATTTTGACGTCTGTTGGAATCAGAGGCTGATTTATTACAAGATATGAATGTACTAATCGAAACCTTTTCTATAACGTCCACAGCGAATTTCGTCTTCTTTATTTATTAATTAATCCATGTTTATTTCACCAACGCTCACGGCTAAATATATGCGTTTTCGCGAATTAAATGTTTTGGAATATGGTTATATGCTTGATATAATAAAAATGAATCTATATGGCGATGTCGACCTTTACAAAAGTATAATCTTTTAATAGTTTTGTTTTTGCATGCAATATATCTCAAATATAAGTATTGAATCAGAGTTGACATATTCAGGTTCAATAAAATCTTCTCCATTTATAAATGTGTATTCCATCCCTTTTATAGGTGAACAATCTGTTTCTGATACTCATATTTCGGTTGATGTAACGACTTTGCCTACAGATAAATGTTTTTAAATTTCAATCCGTTCGGACTTTCACTTAGACTAAGCATAACATTTGTATTTCCACAATAAGAAGGGTCCACAATGAGAGCTCTTATGATATTGAGTAATATGGAACTGTGCTTTTTTAAGCGATTTTTTAATCTAGCGAGTAAAGATAAATAACGTTTTTATCAGACGAAGCAACATATTTCTTAAAAGTATCAAATGAAAGTCAAATTGCTAAATAATACGCTGTAAAATATATTGGAATTAAACCTGACATACGACCAACAAAGATACTAAATAAATTAAAACGAATATGAGTATCATATCTGATTTCTACTTAAAATTCCACATTAGTGCAAATCCCGAGTACTACTCCCGAGTACGTTTTAAAAACATTATTATAAATATCCCAATCCGTGGTCTTACAATATTATTAGATATCCTTTTCGATTAGTATTTTAAATTTAAGAGAATGTCAAGAATTGGTTGACTAAAAACGAAAATGTAAGCAATAGTGAACATGACCTAAAATTGTGAAAAATTGTAATTTTGTGGTTTTCATACCACTCCTAAAACGACATGTAAATGGCTTTAGTTTTAGAGTTGAAAGGTGGAGACAAAACTATACAGATATATTTAGAGAAGAATCGAATTTGAAATTATTTTAAATTTCGACATAGTAAGATTTTTAAATAGTTTTTCTGTAAATTTTATAGAATTTTGTTCCACTTAAATTTTAATTTGGTTCTTATTGAAGAAAAATTAGGTGTGCCTCTTTTTGTTGTTTGTGTCATGTACTTTTCTGTTACATGTTATGCGTTAGTAAATCATATTTAATAAATTTCGAAAGAAAAAAACTTTACTCTGGCTGTCTTCTGGAAAAGTGTGTATGTATTACAGTTTTGGAATTACAGCTTAAGACTTCAATATTAAAACGACTTCTTTCAAGAGCCTGTGTCATGGTCAGAAACGTTATTTAATTTACCCAAATCATCCAGTTACATGAAGAGCTCGAACTTCAATATTTGAAATAAGTATCGTTTGAAATTTTAACCAACACTGAGAAAACATGAGAAATGTATAGATTTTCAAGACTCAGAAGGAGATGCGGCCAGAACGTCATTTACTGATATTTTTATTAATTGCTATGACCCTGATCATTGTACAGAGCGCATACCATTAGATTCTCTCAAACTAGTGCTGTGTACGATATAATTCGTTTACGAGCTGACCGGGACCTGCTATTTAACGAGGGCTCCAAGCGGCTAATGTATTTTACAGAGTAGTATAAAGATAACTTAATGATTACTCTGTTACTTATAAAGCCGTCGGTATTTACGAGCTGAAAATCCCGCCGCTGAAAAATTGTTTGATGTTCTTACCCGTAGGTAGAAATGTATGATAGTCGAGCCTCCAATCATCACACCAAGGAGGACACATTGTATCACCCAGATTAGATGTTCACTATTAAATTATCATAAGAAATTTTTATAATCTAAAATTGTATATTCTCTATTAAATAAATAAAGTACATCAGCAAAACATACATTAAGCAGATGGTTTTTAATTAAGGGATTTCGCTAAGTTCGTTCATGTCAAAAATAATAATAGCCCAAAAATTACTCTAAATGCTGGGTTTGTAACGATTTTTCGAATGTAAAATAGACATGGGTATTTCTTTCCAGGGAACCCAAAAATAGTTCTTCTATTGTATACAATGTGCCAGATACTCATCAAACACACTGCAATTTTACAGATTTTTCTATGGAATTTATCACATTATCATTCTGTTGACATCGAAGTGTTTGCATTCCGCTAATAAATTGTAGTTCTAATTCATAAGTTAAAAGTGTTTTCAATCAATTTACATAAAGAGTATTATAACTTTAAAATTACTTTTCATAATTGTTACAGCCAACAAGCAACGTTTATTATCAATCGACCTGCCACAAAAAAAAAAAGTGATGGCATTGGATGTGCCAAAAAAAAATATTTTTGTCGTAAACTACAAAAATCGTTAACAAGGTGTTCTTCAGATACGTTTTCGAAAGAAAATTTAAAAGACAATGGTTTAGTTAACTCCTGTTAAGAACTAAAACAACACCACACAGTAAACGTACATTCACAAAAACGGGGTGACACATAACAATTTCCGCGATCACACTCTTACAGATAAGAGAATGACAGGGTTCTTATTTACCTCGCCTCCCACTGATGTCCCAACCACGAAACCCTTATTCAAACCACCAAGAAGAAAAAGCGGACACCAATTAAAAAAAAATATAGTTTATTACTACGAAATTTACATATGAAAATAGTTAATTAACATTTACCAATCGATCGATAATCTAGTCTACCAAACAATGTATGGTATCATCGAACAATTCTAGCATTTAAATAGGCTAGAGACCAGAAAATATGGAAACACTCGAGCACGCAAAATTCCCAAAACCTCCCACACCCGTACATAATACCCTAAAAGGAGGGTGAACTCTTAACAATTAATGCGATTACACTTTCATGGATAAGAGTAAAAGATAACATTTAATAAACGAAAAGTAAAATTCTTAAAATTCAACTGAGCAACAAACTTTCTTTTAAAGAACATTAAAGAAAAACTTTCACACAGCAATTTACTCCCCGAAAATCAGGCGCCAAAAGTCAAAAAGAGAGACAAATGCCTCTAAACCGCAAAACCTTAACAAGACCCCATTATTGAAACAAGTGGGATAAGGCCCTCACTACGTCCTCAAGTCTTATGAAATGCATGTTGTAAATAGTAACGACCTTTTTAAGACACATTAGAAAAAAACAAAACCCCCACACAGCAGAGTGACTGAAAATGGGGACCCCACTCTGTGCCCACTCTCACTGTATAAGAAATAGGGAGACAAATGTATTCAAGCAACAAAACCTTTACAAAACCCTATCATTAAAACAAGTGGGAGAGCTCCCTCGCCACCCGAGTGTGAGAAGCCCCTAGCTACCGCTTACGGTAAGGGATTTCATCACCTCCTTTAACAATGCCAATACAAATGAATTACCTTCGGCTTTCCCCATTGGAATTCCTATACCAATAATAAAAAGAGCTTATCATTTTCCTTTACCACATGAAAGCTACAGCAAGATTTCTTCACATGCGTCTAGAAAAAATCTAAACAATCATCGGGTTAGCGGAAAATTCCAATGAAATTGTCCAACACCTGAATACAACACAAACGCACTGCACCTTTAAAACGTTCCACAAGGTCACAAGCACACTATTCACATACATTCAAACCAAGTACATCCATACTTGAAAATCAAAACGTTGCAACAAATTGTCACAATTAAAATATCACAATTCTAAAGACAGGGTTCATAAAAATAGTGACAATTATACACACGATCACGTACAATGCATAAACGAAAATGTTTACCATGTGGACGGACAATTATAAATAAAGGTTAATAACTCTGACGAAATTGCATGAATTCCTTCCCTCTATGACTAACATTAACAAACCTGATCTTATAAGATAGTGGTGTTAGTGGAAAGCCTGCCTTCAACACCCGCCTTCATCAACAACATCGTTGTTCTATAAATAGAAACTTCAAATCACCAACTGAAAAAAACGTCAGTCGGTCAATATGGTGGGAATTGCGTCAGTGAGTCGCTTGTATCCGCACTCTTCGACAATAATACTTCGCATATGCAAAATCAAAGCAATGTTTTGTATAGATCGTTAAACGAGCAGAGACTTAGTCGGCAGCACACATAATGGTGTCGATAAGCCGCCCACAACAACGGAGAAACTTGCGTCTACCAGATGGTAATGTAATTGCTTTAAATTCGCAGACTTACTTTTCCTTTCCTCTATAACAAATAACAACAAACCTGATCTTTTTACCTTGTAAAGCAATTCCTCATTTCAAAATAATAAATAATTACAATCGCTGAAATACCACACACAAAGCAACAGCTTCATGGGCAATGACCTCACTCGATATTTAATCACCCCCTAATATCGGACTTTACAGAGGACCATATCAAATAAAAAGGGGTTTCATCACGTGTTAAAGCTAATAAAAATTAACTACCTTGAACAATCTGAAAACTCCAAGGGATTTCCTATATTAAAAAATAAAGATGGGTTCTCTTGGTACTTTTCCACATGAAAACGCAAGATAACTTCACATGCGGCAGTCTAGTGAAATTTTAAACAATCACCGTTTTAACGGAAACTACTAATGAGACTACCCACACCAGAATAGCACACACGCACGCAATGAACCTTTCACAGCCACAATTTGTACATATGTACATACATTCAAAATCAAGTACATCCCCTCTAGAAAATCAAAAACATGTGGACGAAACATTCCAAAGAAAGGCTCAGAACTCTGACGAAATCGAGCAAAGAGAAATTGTCGATCGCTAAAATACACACAAAGCATGGCAAAAGGGGTCAGACAGCAATGATAGGGTTCATAAAAACAATGACGACAAAACATACGAACACGTACAACCCTAAAACGAAAATTCAAAAACAACAACTTGAATACTTCTAAACTCAAGCACCATGTTGACGATGATAATTTTAAAGAAAGACTCAGAAAATAGACGAATTTTAACAAAGAGAAATGAACGACCGCTAAGAAACCACATACATCCACAAGCACCGTGTTGACGAAAATATTCGAAAGAAAGGCTCAGAACTATGACGAACACAACAGAACTCTAGCACACACACAAGATGGACATAAGGGATTTTCCATCAGACAGCAAAAAAGGAAAATAGGGTTCATAAAAACAATGACGACAAAACATATGAACACGTGCAACCCTAAAACATTAACTTGAATACTTCTAAACACAAGCACCATGTTGACGGAAAAATTCCAAAGAAAGGCTCAGAACTATGACGATCGATGAAGCAATGACTGCACTCGATGTTTAATTATACACCATATCAAATAAAAAAAGGGTCACATCACGATCCCCACACACAAGCTAATAAAAATGTATTATCATCTCCCTATATATCTAAATAAAAAGGGGGGACATCACGTACTCATCCAAGCTAATAAAAATTAATTATCTTGGAGTATCTGATAACCACATTGGATTTTCCTATACCCAAATAAAGAAAAGTCACATCACGTACTCATACCCCAAGGTAATAAAAATTAATTACCTAGGACTATCTGAAAACCACATAGGATTTCCTATTACCAAATAAAAAAGGGTCACATCACGTACTCATGTCAAAAGCTAATAAAAATTAATTATATAGGATTCCCTATACCAAAAGCACATTAAAAATGATTAATGTGCTTTTAGGTGTCAATCATTATTTGGAATCAGCATATCCCTACTACTTTGGAAGAATCGAGTTATGGGCGTGGTCTTTGGAGACATATGGCTACCCAAAAACACCGAAAATCCAAATATGTTCCTATATTTGAGATTTGTGTCAATTTGCAACTCTAACCGGCCAAATATGGTTCGAAAAACCGGCCTATTTCAACTATGGACATATGGGTAATTAAAAAACCACAAACCACATCGTCACAAATCCAAACATAACAGTTATTACGAGGGCTGCTATATATATTTCTGGTCTAACAATGAAAATGCGAATATTTATCATCAAAATGGTTTTTTTTTCAAAGTATTCTCCAGCATGATTAATACGCTTTTGCATGCGCTCAAACCAATTGTCGAAGCACTTTTTCCACTCCGATTGAGACACCTCCAAAACATGGTTTTTGAACGCTTCAACAGCATCTTCTGGCGACGAAAATCGTTGAGCACGCATTTCTTTCTTGATGCGCGGAAATAAACAGAAGTCATTGGGTGCCAAGTCGGGGCTGTACGGCGGATGACCCATCAATTCGACGTTTTGGCCAGTCAAAAAGGCGCTGGTTTGAGCCGTTAGTTTGAGCTCGCTTTGCCATGGTGCATAATGATTCGTCTTCTCCTGTTCATTTTTCGAATTTCTTCCCAGACTTCAGGCAAACAAATTGTGGTGTACCACTCAGAATTAAAAGCCCTACGTTACTCAAGCGGAACAGTCGCCACATGACCAGTTTTGCCGAAGAAACAGGCGACCACGAACAACTGCTTCTTCCACGAACAACTTTCGTTGGATTTGGCTCGTCTTCGAAGATCCACACGGTCGATTGCTGTTTTGTTTCGGGCTCATGCACATAGATCCATGATTCGTTACCTGTGACGATCTTATAAACGTCTTTTGAAGCATCGCGATCGTATTTTTTAAAATTTCCTTGCACCAATCGACACGAGCCTTTTTTTTGAGCGATTGTCAAATTGTGCGGGATCCAACGAGAACAGACATTTTTACGGCCAGGTGTTGGTGCAATATCTAATGCATGCTGGTGGAAGAAATGCCCAAGGATGCCTTTATTTCACGGTATGTCACATGACGATCTGGCATTATCAGTTCACGCACGGCATCAATGTTCGCTGGCACAACGGCCGTTTTTGGACGTCTTTGAGCCAGCGTCGGCCACGAATAAATTCATTAAACCAGTTTTTTACAGTTTTATAGGATGGTGCTTCATCGCCTTACAAATATTTAAGTTCATCGATGCACTCTTGTCGTGACAATCCACGTCGCAAGTTGTGAAAAATGATCGCACAAAAATGTTCACGATTAATTCCATTTTTTTGCCAAATTGATTTTTTTAAGTCGCTCTAAACAACACAAATGATGGTCGTACGTCAAAACGTTCTGAGTACGTTTATCCTAAAAATGTCAAACTTTCCAATGGAAATGTCAGGTGGCTCCAAACAAAACTTATTGTTGCCTAGACAACCCTCGTATCTAAGGACATCAATTTTACGATTTGGCTGAATTGGAGGAATCAAGCTATAGGCGTAGTTTTTATACCCTAGTGGTCAGTAACCGTCCCGTAAGGTTTGAAAACACATGGGTATCCAGAAGCTCAGACATTTTCGCTCAACTCTAAATATGTACTCGAACCGGCCCATATGATCTGAAAACCGGCCTATTTCAACTATGGACATATGGACACTATAAAAAACAACAAAATTATTTTTAAACTCAAGGGAACTTTAACCTATGGGCCAAGGCTCCAAATGTAATTGAAATGTGTAATAAATGTTATTTTCGGATTTGTGACGATGCGGTTACAAATCCAAAAATAACATTTATTACACATTTCAATTACATTTGGAGCCTTGGCCCAAAGTTCCCTAGAGTTTCAAAATAATATGGCTACTAAGAAACAGTGGAATTATCTCACTTATCTCAATATGCATTAACTTTTAAGGGTTGCCTAAATTTTAGGCCCGAATATTTGGTCTGTGACCCTTTCGGCCCTCTTCATTTGGGTTCTCCAAAACAATAAAATTTTCTCCACGAATCTAAATAGGACAATGGTTCGTCGGTCCCCAAACATGTAGTATTGTCATATATGAGCATGGACTAACCATCAATGATAAAATACCCTAAAACCTTATAGAGAGTAAAAACTTCGTCCTGGCCGAACTTAACGACGTTTTTTCTTGTTTTTTTTTTCAAGTTTATTTTTCTATTTTTTGATATTTGCATCATAGAGTTGTTGGTTTCGTTTTTGTTGAACAGAATACATTTTTTTACAACATTGCAGTGCGTCTGTAAAACAATTGATTATTTTTATGGAATGTATTGTGTTTGATAGAATTCTTTTTTTCGTAGAAAAATGGTATTTAATGGAATTTTTATTTTGTTAAAAAACTTAAAGTCAAAATCAATTTGATAAATCGTGTCGAAGGAATTCGGTAAGAGTTTTTCGAACACAGTTTCCACAGACCCCATTTCAAAGGGCTTTCCTTCTCCTTACCTGGGTTAGCTGGCTGTTCTTTTATACACTTAATCGCTTACGCTTTTGAATCCCCCTCATGCGGCATCATTTAGGAAATTGCTGAAAACATCAACTTCCTTCTTTAAACCTTTTTGAGAACTTCAAACAATTTGTTGTTGCAAAATCCTTTAATTAATCAACTTTGTCAGTCCTAAACAGCCTGCCGGCGCCCCTCTTTAAACTTTCTAATCAAACTTTTCACTCAAAAGCGTGCAACAAAAATATAAAAAAGTAAATTCATCACGAATCCACTTAAGGCGAGCTCAAGAAAAGTCATACAAATTGAGTATTTCCATTCATTTTGACTTAAGTGTGTCTGTGTGTGTGTGTGCCGGTGTTTTTTTCGTTTTATTTTTATGGCCAAAAGTCAATAAAAAAATCTTTATGTATTTTTATGGCTGTTTTCCGTGTGGATGTCGCTCGAAATTGCACAATGGGACTAATGGAACATTTTTTGTGAAATACTATAAATCTGGCATTTTCAGTTACGGACTTCACAGATGCCTAGTCTTTGCACAAAAGCGTGGAAAATTACCTATTGAGACAAACGACAACATACAGGGCTGTCATATAAACCATGTCGGT
Source organism: Hydrotaea diabolus (assembly GCA_963513945.1). Taxonomy (NCBI): domain Eukaryota; kingdom Metazoa; phylum Arthropoda; class Insecta; order Diptera; family Muscidae; genus Hydrotaea; species Hydrotaea diabolus. Next base: position 28,378,081 of record OY740720.1, on the reverse strand, counting down.
TTTGCTAATTGTCGTTTTTGCAAACCAATGTTGGTTTCATTTATTGTGATGAAACCAAGTTGGTTTTGTCCATTTCGAGTGTAAATAAAACCAATGTTCGAATCAGCTGTCGCTGATAAAACCGATAACATTGGTTTTCATGACACCAAAGCCTTTTTTCTTATCGTTTTCAAAACTAATAGTGACAACATTGGTTTCTATAACACGCCTAAGAGGTATAAGGAACTAAAGTATGGTACCTAAATTTTCTTAAAAATAAACTCGCAAAGGCAAAAGTATAAGAGTCGCAGGCAATAAGAACCTACCACGCTCTAGTCTACAGACTCGTTAATCTGACTAACTCTGTTAGGGGCTAAAATTGGAAAAAAAACTTTGCATGGGGGGCTCTATTAAAACAAGTGCCGATATTGTTGATCTTCGATTTAGTTACCAATATTGTTTATTAGTCGTTTTAGTTACAAAGAATTTTAGTTACAAGCAGGGGCGACTACAGTTAAGGTAAGCGCCACTTCACCATCATAAGACCCCAAGCAATGAATGTGATGCACCTGTGTTTAGCGACTATACACTAACGGGCGCCGTGACCAAAGAGAGGCGAAGTACTCGTCGACGCTAGCCCGTCCATTACGCAACCTTTTCAACCTAGCTTACCGTGCGGGAGTTTTCCCAGCGTGTTGGAAGGTTGCGAACGTCCAGCCGATCCCTAAAAAGGGTGAAGCCAATAATCCTACGAATTATCGGCCAATTGCGATTTGCTCTGCGCTCTCCAAGGTAATGGAGAGCATGGTAAACCACCATCTTGTGAGGTATTTAGAGACCAACGACTTGCTAAGTGATCGACAGTATGGTTTCCGTAGAAACCGCTCTACCGGAGACCTGTTGGCGTTCTTGTCGGAGCGTTGGAGTCGGTCTATCCACCAGTTTGGTGAGAGTAAGGTCGTGGCTCTAGATATCTCCAAGGCCTTTGATAGAGTCTGGCACGGTGCACTCATATCAAAGCTGATCGCTTTTGGTGGTGTCGGTAATACGTTTGCTCGGTTTATATCGAGCTTTCTTAGATCGCACTATTAGAGTTGTTGTAGATGGGTTCTCATCCAACACACATAGACTGACCGCAGGGGTACCAGGGTTCTGTCCTTTCTCCCTCTTTATATCTTATTTTCATTGATGATCTATTGGGTCAGACCGTGAATCCAATCTACTCTTTCGCAGATGATAGTAACCTCTGTCATTCATATTCATTCGACCGCAGGCCGAGCCTTCAAGATATTGAAGACAAAAGGCGAATTATGGATGAGACACTTGGCCGGGATCTACTGGCCATTTCCGAATGAGGTCGAGTGAATAGAGTAGATTTTAATGCGCGTAAGACACAGTGCTGCTTGTTGTCTCACAAGCGATTCGCTGACCCAACAATATCGTCAATTTCTATCGATGGTACGGATATTGAACAATCAGAAGCTCTTGATGTTCTGGGCATGAAAATACAATGTGACGCTCGATGGGCGAGACATGTATTCGAAGTGTCGAAAGAAGCACTCAAGTGTATAGGCTTTTTAAAGCGGTGCAAGAAATATTTCACTCCTTCTGATCTTTTCAATATCTATACAACTTACATCAGGCCAAAGATGGAATACAACTCCCATATATGGGCAGGTGCTCCAAAATCATCCTTGGAGCTACTTGACCGTGTTCAAAGGAGAGCGATGGTGCTGATAGGTGCCAGTAGGGTACCCAACTCTATTGTTTCCCTTGAGCATCGTCGGAATGTGGGTTGCGTGACGCTGTTCTATCGTTACTTTCATGGTGTGTGTTCACCAGACATCCGTCGCCTTATTCCTGACGTGAGGATGTTCGGCAGGGATACGCGACTTTCTAGGAACTCACACCCGTTTGTTATCGATTGGCCAGTTGACCGCACTATACACTACAGATCAAATTCGTTTTTCGCTCGTACAGTCCGTATGTGGAATCGACTTCCGGCAAATGTATTTCCCACTAATTGCGACATCCAGAAGTTCAAGGCAAGCGTCAAAATTCATTACTCCCTCATCCCCCCCTCCGATCCATTACTTTCCACTCACCAACGCAATGCACCGCATGTATAGGGGGCATCCCCTGAGTGTTGGTTATTTAAAAAAAAAAAATAGTTCCGGCCGGCAGTTGCAACGTAGAGGTAGTAGATGATTTCGTATATCTCGGATCCGCCATAAACTAAAAAGAACGATGTCAGCACTGAGATAAAAAGAAGAATAGTGCTGGCAAATGGATGCTATTTTGGGCTCGGTAAGCAGCTTAAGAACAGGGCCCTCTCTCGAAATACGAAAAGTACGTTGTATAACACGCTGATACTATCTGTGCTTCTATATGGCGCCGAAACATGGGTACTTGCGAAAGCGGATGAAGCTGTGTTGGGTGTATTTGAGAAAAAGATCCTTCGTAAAACTTATCTGCGTGAACGGAGAGTATAGACGTCGAACGAACCGTGAGCTGTATTCCGACATGAATGTAGTTAAGCGCATTAAAATACAGCAATTGCGCTGGCTAGGACATATCAATCGAATGGAGACAAAAGCTTCAGCCAGAAAGACGTTGGATGACAACTACCACGGAAAGTGCAGAGAGGAAAGACCTAGGCTCTGTATAAAGTACCAAGTTGAATCCTTGGTATTACAAACGGGAGACAGCACGCACAAGACCGAAGTGCTTGGTGGTCATTTATAATGGGTGATCCAAGTAGAGATACTTTTTTCAATAGCCTTTTTTTGACAGATCACGTGTGAGTCGTGTCATGCTGTCATGTTATTTCTGTTTAGTATTGTTTGGCATTTTATCATGGAAAGACTTACGCCTGAATAACGTTTACAAATCGTTCAACTTTCTTACGAAAATTCACGTTCTGTAAGGAAAGTGATTCGTGCACTTCGTTCAACTTTAGGTCAACATAATCGACCTACTGAGCATACTATTCGCAACACCATCACCCATCTGGAGACCCAAATAGACCGAATAGACCACGTCCAGCACACAGTGAAGAAAATGTAGCGGCCGTAGCTGAGGGTGTACACCAAGACCGTGGAGAGTCGATTCGGCTCCGTTCGCAGCAACTCGGACTGACGTATGGAACGACTTGGCGCATTTTGCGTCGAGATCTTACAATGAAAGCGTACAAAATACAGTATGTGCAAGAACTGAAGCCGACCGACGTTCCCAAGCGACATCGCTTCGCTCTATGGGCTCTTGAAAAGTTCCAAGAAAATCCGACCTTTTCGAGCCAAACTTTGTTCAGCGATGAGGCCCATTTCTGGCTCAATGGGTATGTAAACAAGCAAAATTGCCGCATTTAGGTCGAAGAGCAACCAGAAGAGCTTTAAGAGCTGTCACTTCATCCAGAAAAAACAACGGTTTGGTGTGGTTTGTGGGCCGGTGGAATCATCGGTCCATATTTCTTCAAAAATGATGCCGCTGAAAACGTAACCGTTATCGTGCCATGATAACCGATAATTTGATGCCTGAATTTAAAGCTCGTGATCTCGGCGACATTTGTTTTCAACAAGTCGGCGCCATTTCCCACACATCGCATCAATCAATGGATTTATTGAGAAAAAACTTCGGTGAGCAGATAAGTTTACGTTTTGTGCCGGCCAATTGGCCACCAAGATCGTGTGATATCACACCGTCAGACTTTTTCCTGTGGGGATATGTAAAGTCTAAAGTTTATGCGGACAAACCCGCTTCGATTCAGGCCTTGGAACAAAACATTACGCGTGTCATTCGCCAGTTACCAGTCGAAATGCTCGAACGAGTCTTAGAAAATTGGAGTCAACGGAAGGACCATCTGAGACATAGTGGCGGCCAACATTTAATAGACCTAATCTTCAAAAAATAAATGCCAAAAAATGTTCTTTCAAATGATAATAAACATTCCCCATTAAATTTGAATTTTGTGTGTTTTTTTTTTTAAAAAAGTAGGGAACCTTGAAATGGATCACGCGTTACAACAGGATAAGACCAACTACGGGTAGTAGAGCCAACTTAAGTAAGTAAGTACACTTACGGGCAGACAGTTTCGCATTTAACGAGAACTGGCGGTAGTAGACCGGGTGACCCGACTTGTTGAGTTTTGGCTATTTTTTTTTGGAGAAACCCACTATCGAATTTGAACATAAAAACCGGACTGTCGGGTTTCGGTTTATGACACTCTGGTCTTGTCTTTTAGAAATCTCCAACAATTTACCTAATATTGTCTCACTGACTCCACTGTGAACGGTTATTGTTGTTGTCGCCAGTTTCCGTTTACTTTACTTTTCTGCCATGTTGTTCTTGTTGTTTTATTCTGCTTCTACGGAAATGCCTTAATATGGGCCAGGTCATTATCATTTGTTTTTATGATGACTTTCATCATACGTATACTTCACCTTTTCTTCGTTGTTGCTTTTTCAATAAGTACGAGTATGGGAGTGTGTGTGTTGCCTTTTTGCCGTCGCCGTTGTTGCCGTCGTCGTGCAGTTTCCAGATAACCAAAAGCACTCAAATTTTTCTATGGCGTTTGAAGGAGTCTCAGAAAAAAGATCTGCGACAAAAAATAGAAATTTTTTGGATTTCTTTTTTTTTTTTGCTTTCAAAATGTTCTGTTTTTGGTTTCTTTTTAATGTTGTTGTTGTCCATGTTCTCCTTGCATAAGATTGTCGGTGGTTTTTGTTTTGTATACACACTACTTATGGATATGGTTGTCAGTTAATCTTTTACTGCATTTAATGCTGTGTTGTTGTCGTTTTCCACTCTTTGCATGTTTCTTGGTAGTAAAGGGTGATTCGTTTGGAGGGCGTTCTTACAGATCACTGGTGTCAACATTCTTTCATCATATTTTTGTACAGGGTGGTATGAATATTCGTCAACGACAGATTAAAACCGCCAAATAATGCAGGTGCATTACAAATATCACGTTTCGGAGAAAATATTTTTCGTGTCAAGTTGTTTATAATTAACCTTGTGCATATCCGAGTATTGCCAAAATCATCCATAATATTGATTCTCGTTGTACGTTATTGAAGGATGACCAGAGAACGAAAATATCACAGCCAGCTCGTAGAGAGGACAATATTGCGCATTTTGCGAAGATTGGGTTTGAATCGCCAACAATTGAAGCCGCTAAACTTTAATTTACACACACAGAGAAAAAATAAGTTGGAAATTAAATGATTCGTTAGCAAAACAGGAATTTCGGTTGCAACTACCAAATGTTTATAATAGATATTCGGTTTGAAATACCCCATGATGATAAATATGATCATCGTACTGTACTTACAACTTATAAATTGGTCATACCAATGAAACGCGATAAAGGTACTTAGTTCCCACAACTGGTGGTTGTGACAACCAATAGTTTTGCAAACATTTTGTTGTTGTAACCAATTATTAGTGATGACCATTCACAAAACGCATTAATTAATGGATTTAAAAAAAATATTTCGATTATTACTGACTTTAAGCCAATCGATTCACCACATATTTTTTAGTAAATATTTTTAGTAAACATCCATCATCATTTTTTCCCTCTCCATGACGCTCCCTACGAGTACTTCGAAAACTTTAATTGTGTAAGCAAATAGTTTTTTGCTTCTTACTAAAATTTTAATTTTTTCGTTAAACATGTGTGGGGTATGTGGATTTTTGGATCTAAAAGTTCTCTTCTCAGGGTTCGGATACTTGGTATTTTGCACCGATACTAAAGCTAAAAAGTAAAAAGTAGCAAATAACATTGGTCGCACTAATGGAAAAGTCGTGGTACACGTAACTTTAATTCGTTTGTGGCTGTGAATCTGTTCTCTTTAGTTTTTTTTAGTCAACGGGCGTAATGAAGATCTGCCGAAAGAAATCTTGAGCTACAGTTACATCAATAAAAAATTGGACAGATAAAGTTTGACCTGGCCGAATTTTTTATAGCCTTCATCAATGATTGCAAGCTAGAGTTTCAAAGTCGGCATATAAATTTCTGTGTGCCACGTACCTTTATTTAATAATTCCCTTATATCTGTCTATGACCATTTTCGTTATTTTGTTCTCTAACTTGGATTCTATACCTTTACCAAGACATCCACAAAAAAGGACGCAGATAGGGGCGTAGAGCAAACGGCTGATGTATACACAAAAGGAAAGAGGCGACATGTTTAGTCCATCGATCCGACGAGTCTACTCGCAGCTTTTTCTTAAGCAATTCTAAGTTTTGGAACAACTGTCGCAACTTCTTAAAATATTGGGCTGTCCTTAAAAAAGCGTGAAATATGGCAGGACCTGAGTTGTATACATTTACCTAGAGAAACCTCCCCCCCCCCCCAAAAAAAAGGACCTTAAGCGAGATCTGAAATAACTGGCGCAACTTGAAAAATTTGTTAGCCCTTAAAAATAAATAAATATGGCAGGACCAGGCCACCAAACATTCTTATTTTCTTGTACTGAAAAAACATCAGTCGAACAATCCGACACTAAGGTAAGTATGGTTGCAGCAAGTCGCCTGTGTCCTCACTCTGCGATTTAATACTTCGCAAATGCAAAATCTAGCAATGTTTCCAATATATAGATCGTTAAAATGAGTAGAGATCTTGTCGGCAGCACACTTATATGGTACATATGAGGCCTCCCACACCAACGGCGTAACGTGCGGCAACCAAACGGTGATATGTTTGCTTCACTGGCTTACTTTTTTGTTTGTTGTAGCGGCCTATAGTGCTGGAATTCCTCCTTCGAGTCGATCTGGTGCATAGAACCGGCTTTCAGGGAATCGCTGACTTACTTTTCCATCCCCATATGACAAACAACAACACACCTGATCTAATGAGCATGTGAAATAATTCACTCATTAAAAATATTGTTTTCAGAATGACAAGTCCAGATCGTCAGACACTTTTCTAATTGCTTATGTTAACATCCACTATTTCTTGACAAAATTTCCTCAACATTTTAGTGGGACACATAAGGGGAAACTTTTTTCACATCATTGATCAATGGGCGATATAGTTCTAACGATGGGTCACGGTGATTGAGTGTGACCTACTGTTTAATGCCGGTTCCGAACGTCTAATAAATTTTCTAAACAAGCTTTTTGAGCCGAAAACATGCCCCTAAAAACATGCTTAGTGGTTCCTAACCCGGATTTTAAGCTGGACTTACTTGTATGATAGTCGTGTATACTAACCATCATGCCACGAGGGATAACTACAGCTCAGGATAATTTTAAATTAGGCGTCCAAATCGCAGCACCCTATCTAGAGGTACTCCCAAAGTGAGTGCTTGGGAGTTGCGTTTTAAACACGACATAAGAGAAAAATTAAATGAAAGAGAAGTACCACAAGAAATCACTGGTGTTATCGAGTCAAGTTTGAAGCAAAAGCTGTATTCTTCTCATAGCAAACCACCTGCTGTTTCTGAGCTTTTGTCATCATACGCAATGTCATTAAGATAGAGAAGTTATATTCTATAGAGAAATACCATTTAAAAGCTTTTCGGTTATGGCGTGACGTAAGGCACAAAAGCTATATGTTCTCATAGCGAAACAATTCATATTTTTAGCTTTTGTCCTCATATGCCACGCCACAAGCTCTGAGCTTTTAATGGTACTTCTCTCTATAATATATAATATCTGGAAAATCACGAGCTTTTTAATGGTACTTCTCTCTACGCCTTTTATGTGAACAATAATATGATTACGGCATTATACTGTATGATTATAATTTTTCTTCGTTTGAATATGCTTTTTAGAACAATGTTATTGTTATGGATATAATGCAATAATAGTACTTCTTATATGGAAATCAAAATTTTTAAACAAACAGCTTTGACTTTGTTTAACTGAAGTATTTTTAATAAATTTGCTAATGTTTTTTAAGCAGATTTTTTTTAAAGTTAATTAAATCAGTTGTATTATTTTGAATTTAATAAATGTATTTTTAAAAAATTTTCATAATTCAAATCTATTAAGTTTAATTTATTGAGACTTCTTTTATATAACATTTACAGAGTGTCATGGGAAATTAACATAGCGAAACTTAAGACTATAAAGTATTATCTTAATTTCTTAAAAATTAGTATAAAAAAAACAGCATCCTGCTTCGTCATAAGTGTAATAATAAAAATGAATGTTAACAACAGAGTACGCTCTTGCTCCCGGAGCTTACATGAATTTAGAGTGAAATCTTAAAACTAGGGCTATGGACTTAATGCTAAAATTATATACTAAGGAAATCAAAAAAAAAAAAAAAAAAAAAAGTATGAAACATAAAAACTAAAAACGAATGATAATGGCAGTAAAAGCAGACAATGGTGAGAGGTATTTCGTGTTTGACCAGTTGTAGTCCGCTTGTCCGTTCACAATAGCAATCATGTGCCTATTCTCATGCAGTGACAATCTCGTAGCGAATTTTTCCAAAGTATGGCAAGCGTAGAGAGCAAGGGGGGTTACCTTAGCCTCAGCATAAATATATCTATTAGAATATCGTCTATTAGATGATCTAAAGTTTTTACCGATGCAGAATCTTAATATCTTTCGCTCCAGCACCTCCATTTCCTTCATCACTGTTGGTGATATATTGAACCAAATGGGAAAACCATATAGGAGAATGGGTCTTATACAGGTTTTATAAAGTAATAGCTTGGTATTAACTGGTAAACATTTATTGTTCATAATTCTAGAAAAGGATCCCATTATCCTATATGATCTCCGCAGAGCCGACCTAGCATGTTCATTGAATTTCAGTAATTTATTAAATCGTACGCCAAGATATCTGACATTTGCCTTAAATGGAATCTCTGTACCGTCTATAAATAATCTTAGTGACTTACTCTCTGGTACTACAAAATGTTTGCACTTTCCAGAAGCGTTCCTAATGCAAATAGCCTCACACTTAGATGCATTTATCCGGATACCCCAACTATCGTAGAACCGCTTCACACTAGACAAATGTCGTGAAACCCTCCCCAAAGCAACCACAGGTGATTCATCATGACAGTATAACAAAGAGTCGTCAGCATACAGAATTCCCGTGGAATTATCGCCATTATGGGGGAAATCAAACATAAAAATATTATAAAGGTGCGGTGCTAAAACTGACCCCTGCGGAACACCACAGTGTACACATCCAAAGTCAGACAAACCTTCCTTGAACTGCACACAGAAACGTCTATTACTAAAAAAGCTTTTAAATAATTTCACAGTATGGGCACTGAAACCAATCTGTAACATCTTAAACAGAATCCCGTAATGATACGCATGGTCAAACGCCTTCTCCACATCCAGAAACACGGCCACAGTACACTTTTTATCCCTTAAATTAGTAACGATATCATCCTGAAACTTAATCATCGCATCCGTCGTGGAATGTCCTTTCATAAATCCGAACTGCAGATCAGGGATATACGGCAGCCGTACGCCCGAATCCATTCTTACACGAAGTATGAGTTCAAAGAGTTTCCCAAGATTCGATAACATTGAAATTGGTCTCAAATTTCCTATATCGCTATCATTGTCCCTTTTTTTAATCGGAATAATTCTTGAAATCTTCCAAGCATAAGGAAAATATCCGTTAGAAATACAATTATTAAAAATAATAGTCAAGTACTCATATGCCTTGGTTGGCAATTTTTTAATAATAAAGTTTGAGATGGTGTCCAGCCCGGAAGATTTCTTGTTCTTTATACCTCTGGACAGATCCAACAATTCATCTACTGTAACCAAATTGTTACACCCATGTCTATTGGAAGATGTCTGATTGGCATCGAAATTGTACAAAGTATTCGGAACATACGAAATAAAATTATTTACTACCTCCTCAAGAATGACTGAACCTTCACGCAGGACAGGACCATTATAAATATTGGAGAAGTAAGACTCAAGTTGATCTAAACACTGGCTGTCGTCCTCTATTATCACACCATTTACTGACAAATTCTGAATAGATGAGTCTTTCTTGTAGCCCAAAATATTGTAAATCTGACGATGAGCCCTCGGACCCGGCCTTATATTAGTCAGTTTCTTCCTGAAGGCATCAGCCTGTTCAAGTTCCATCTGCTTCTTGATCATAATACCTAGTAATTGTATCTGCTTGGACAATAGCATGTACTCTGAACTTCTCCGATTAAATGTCCTGTCAAATCTATTGTTGACAACTTAACCCAATTCTAATAAATAACTTTGGGGACAATAGAATACATAGTATGATGGTATTTGAATCATACTACTGTTGTGAGGATCATAATATTGTTGTACCACAACCATATATAGTACGATTCGAATATTGTTATACTAACCATACTTTTTTTCTACGTGTATAACTTAATTTTTTGGACATGGTCAGTATTGTCCTTGCCACTCCTCGCTAGGTGGTACTGTTCAATGGCAGCCAATTCAAATATTCAATGACCGGTAATATTAATAGTTGTTGTAGCGGCACACAAGTAACGGGTGATCATTCTAGAGGTATTTTTTCAATAGTTTGTTTTCACAAATTACGTGTGAGTTGTGCCAAACTTTATTTTTTTCTTATCAGTATTGCTTGCCATTTCCGCAACAACGTCTCCAAATTGTGCTTCTGAATTATGGAAATAAGCGTTCGTTGAGAAACTTCTTCTGCCAAAATGTTGTTTAGTGATGAGGCCCATTTCTGCTAACGGTTTTAACGGTCAATAAACAAAATTAAAGCATTTGGACTGAGGAGCATCCAGAAGGTGTCATAAGAAGAGGTGTCATATACCCAGAGAAAACCACGATTTATGGGCTAATAGAATCGGTCCATATTTTTTCAAAAATATGGATGGCCGGAACATAACGGTGAATAGCGCCATGATATCGGAGTTTTTGCTACATGAAATTGAAGCTAGTAAGCTTGAAATTTGGTTGACACAGGCCGGTGCCACTTTCCATACAACTGCTCAAACAATGGATCTATAGAGAGGTCATTTCGAACAGCAGCTAATTTCACGTTTTGGACCGTTGAATTGGCCACCGAGATCGTGTGATATCACATCTTTAGACTTTTTTACTTTGGGGCTACGTAAAGTCCAAAGTTTATGCTAACAAACCAGCTACGATTCAGGTTTTGAAAGCCAACATTACGCGTGTCATAAAAGCCATACCGGTAGAAATGCTCGAACGCGTCATCCAAAATTGGTCCTTCAGAATGGTCACCCTGAGGCGAAATTGCGGCTAATACTTGAAGGAAATAATACTCAAAAATAAATGACATGAAATGTTTTTTTCGAAGGAACAAAAAAGATTCCACACTCGATTTGATTTTTTGTATTTTTTTATTTTGAAGAAATACCTCTAGCCGATGGTGACAGCTCTTGGCAGAAGAATTGCTGCTTAGGGTCAATCCGGTACACAGAACCATCTGTTCCTCTATTGGTGTTTATACCCTCCACCGGTGGATGGTTGATATATTTAATATTTCATTCCGTATGCAACACCACAAAATATTTATCTAAAAATCGATAGTCCTAAAATTCTTAGACAATCTAGCCATGTCGGTCCTTCCGTTAAAATAAATTTTGCTACGAAACCAAATATAAAGTAATTTTGAAGTTTTACCTGAGATTAGAGACGTACGCCAAAAATGTACCATTTTTTTGCTTTGTTGTAGCATAGGGACGGTAAAAGTTTATAAGGTTCGCCCTGGATGAACTTAACGACGTTCTTACATGTTTAAACGTTCTTACCTATTTAAATTTACAATGATTGTTTTGACTTTTGTCCCCACAAAGTAGAAGCAAATGGATTTATTTAGATGATTTGGCTTATATCGAGGATCAAACCGCAGGGGCCGTAAATATAATAATTGTCACTTCAACCATTTGAGTAACGATTTGTTTGAATTTCTGGTATACCGTTGGCAATGCCTAAAAGAAATTTACACCTTCTAAACGCAACTTCTAAAGCAAAGTGGTGGCTAACTTCTAAGGCAAATTAAAGAAATATTCTTTTCCTAAAACTAAAATTTAGAGAGTGCTTTTCCGAGTCATAAGTCAAGTCCGAGTCAAAATTTTCTTTTGATTTTTTTTATGTATAATTAAAACAATGTTTTGTAAATGAATCACCCTTTAATGCGGCCCACTTGTCTATAACTATCATTGGCTGTCGTCGTTGCCGTTGTCTTTGTCGTTTAATGTTTAAGAGCATTCACTTAAATCGTATACTTCCACTTTGATTATGACGATAATGTCTCTTATGTTTGTATGTGTGAGCGAATGTGGGTGTGTTTTTGCGAATATGGGAGGGTGTGTGTGTGTGTATGGCTTTAAGTGTGTCCATGCATGTGGGTGTGCAGGTTTTGTTGCCGTTTTTGCGTTTAGCCATTTTTTTTCTCTCCTCTGCATTGTCATCATAGGGTTGTACACTGTCGCCGTCCCCGTCCCCGCCTCGCCGTTGTCGTCGACGACATCGTAGGTCTCAAGTTTAAGTCCATCACAAATGCTTAGACATCATTACACAACCACTTAAACTTTTGTAGATTTCTTGACTGTCATCTCGGCTCGCTTTCACCACGCTTCATGTTTGCTCTCTTTGGCCATCCTCTGCCTTTATGCCTTCGATGATGCGCCTTTTTCCGGGCCCTCTCATTCCCCTATCAACAAAGGCAAAGGTTTTTTGTGAAGAGTAGAAGAAGGCGAACAAAAGCAGCATCAGCATTTAAAGTGCCTTAAAGTATGCTACATTTTCATGTTTGTTCTGTGTGAGTGTGTTAAGCGCACCTACACGACGATATGCTAAACAAGCTACAAAACAACAACATCAGCATCTACCTACAACAACAGCAACATCTTAACATGTCTAATTAAAAATTATTTGCATAAAAGTGGCAAACTTGTTAATGAAATATAAAGATTTCTTGGAATTTGTTTGCCATCCCTTCGTTTACTCGCTCTCTCTTTCTCTCTTAATCTCTCTCGCTCACTCGTTTGTCCTTTCATGTGCCAAGTCGCTGATTTTCATGGCGATATTGTGGATGCAAAATGGCTCTGATACACCAAAATGGTCTAAAAGCTTTCATTTGAGAGTTAGCGTCATTAATGGATTTTATGGCAGCAGATATGGCTGGATTGCAGCCGCACGAAGGTGGCTTGGACTTTAAATTATTTTATTACGCATTATGCAAAGTGCTATGGCTGATCGTTAATTATTGTCGCCACAAATTGTTAGTCCCTTTTGGATGGCCCATAAAACCGACTGAAGATGTTTGAGGCTAGTGACCGCTAGGCATATGCAACCACCAAGGGTTTTATGGCTACGCCATAAATGCTGACCAGATAGTAATGAAGGGTTTTTCGCTTGTTATATTTAAAAAGCTATTAAAGCCACTGATGTCATTCAGCTGTTCGAATATTCAGCAAGGTTTGCCAATTCATCAGGCACTGTTTGAAGCCGGCCGAACGAGTGGAAATTACAAGAAAAAAAATGTGGAAGACAGTCTTCAGGGCATCAGTGGCAATTCTTGTTGAAGCCTCAGCACACTTAGTCGAAACTTTAGCACGAGTAGAAATTATAAAAACATATTATAAAAATTCCACCGTAGTTTAAAATAAAATTTTGGGAATTTCGTCGTAAGGGAGACAGTCTTCATGGCATCAGTAAGAAGGCAATTTTTAGCACCCTGTAAAAGCTTAAGCCTCAGTAGACTTAGTCGAACCTAAAGCACGAGTAGACATTATATAATTTTTTTTATTGAAATTCCGCCGCTTTTTAAAAAAAAATTGTGATTTCGTCGTAAGGGAGTCTTCATGGCATCATTAGGTAGGCCTCTGTACACTTTTTGAATCTTAAGCATCAACGCGATGGAGATTATTGAGAAATAAAATAAATAATAGCTGACAGTATCCGAGAAAGTCTGAAGATATCGATTCCGCGTTAATCAGCTCAATCAGGCTACCACCCTTTTAGAGTCAATCCAGTTTAATACGAGGGCGGTCCGGAAAGTTCTTAGCCTACCAATGAAAAAGAATAGTTAGTTTTTCAAAAATATTTTTATTTTTCAATATAATCTCCTGAAACATCAATACACTAAGTCCAACGCTTTTCTAGAAATTCTATCCCTTGATTAAAATAGTTTTCCTCAAGGTCTTCAAAATAGTGATTGCATCTTCATTTGAGGTAAAACGCTTGCCAGCAAGGAATTTTTTTAGATTTGGGAACAGGTAAAAGTCATTGGGAGCTAAATCAGGAGAATAAGGTGGGTGGTCAAGCAACTCGTACTTCAATTCGTTGATTTTGGCCATTGTTAAAACACTCTTGTGCGCTGGTGCGTTGTCTTGACGAAAAATTATTTTTTTGTGTTGTAAGCCAGGACGTTTTTCTCGCATTTGTACATTTAATTGATCTAAAAGGTTGCAATAGTACTCTGAATTTATTGTTTTACCCTTTGCAGATAGTCAATCAATAAAATACCTTTGAAGTCCCAAAAAACCGTTGCCATAACCTTACCAGCCGATTGAATTGTTTTTGCCTTCTTTGGGGCACTTCCTCCAGCTTCAGTCCATTGTTTGGATTGTTCTTTTGTCTCTGGAGTATAGTGGTGGATCCATGTCTCATCAACAGTTATGAAACGACGCTTAAAATCCATTTTATTTCGCTGAAAACGATCCAAAAAAGCTTGAGAAATGTTCATTCTTATGCGTTTTTGGTCGACTGTAACCAAGTCCGGCACCCATCTTGCAGAAAGCTTTTTCATCTGTAGTTCTTCATGCAAAATGAAATGGACTCGATCATTTGAGATGCCCATGATATTAGCTATTTCACGCACTTTTATTCGTCGATCATTTAATACCATATTTTCTGCTGTTGTTGCTGTTTTTGGACGTCCACTACGTGGTTCATCTTCAATGCTTGTACGACCACGTTTAAATTCAGCAACCCAATTTTTTACTGTTGCATATGAAGGAGCACTTTCACCTAACACATTCACCATATCATTATGAATTTCTTGTCCCGATAAACCTTTTTTATGTAAATATTTAATGACACCACGCATTTCTAATTTTTCCATTGTAAAAAAAATCGCGGATGCGTCTTTTGTGAACACCTGTTTCTATATGAAGGAGTTGCCAGATCGAAACAAAATTTAACATGTGTTCATAGCAGAGATGGAAGTTTCCAAAACACTTAACTTTTTTCTGTTTATACCGCGCTTTTTGTGCTAGGCTAAGAAGTTTCCGAGCCGCCCTCGTATGCGATTGGATCATGTATGAACGAAGGAAAAAATTGTCATTTAGGTGCTGAAAATATTACCTGGCGATACTGGTTTTTATACCACTCACCGAAGGTTGCAACATCTCGACATATTGATCGGAGGTCCTAAAAAAGTGTTTATATTTATATGATCTTGGTAAATTTCTGAGACAATCTAGCCATGACCGTTCGCCTGTGTGTCTGTTGAAAGCACGATACTGGTCTAACGTGTAAAGCTAGAACCCTGATATTTCGAGGGACGATGGCTTCAAGTAATAAGTTTGTTAGAATGTGAAATTGGCGAAATCGGCATAATAAGGAAAGGGTTTTCTTTTATGGAACTACAGCTACATCGGGAAAAAGAACTATTTAAAACACACGGAGATTCAATGTTTGTGACATTTCAAAACTTAGGGGATTCATTGGACCTTACCTCGTTCGAAATAATGAAAGAAACCGTCTCTGGTCCTTGGTATACAGAATGCTTTTCTTTGGTTCATTTGGCGATTAGTATCGGGTGATCTAGAGGTATTTTTTTCAAAATAAAAAGTTCAAATCAAGTGTGGAATCTTTATTAGTGTTCATTCGAAAGGACATTTTATGCCATTTGCTTTTTGAATATAATTTTCTTCAAATGTTGACAACTGTATTATGGAAATGAGCGTTCGGTGAGAAACGAGAAGATCCGCTGTTTTTAACCAAAATTTTGTTCAGTGATGAGGCCGAGTTCTGGCTCAACGGCAAAGTCAATAAACACAATTGGCGCATTTGGACTGAAGAGCAACAAGAAGAGGTTGAAGAGGTGCCATTATACCCAGAGAAAACCACGGTTTGGTGCGATTTATGGGCCGATGGAATCATCGGTCCATATTATTTCAAAAATGATGATTAACGAAACGTAACCGTGAATGATGCTCGCTATCGCGCCATGATATCAGAAATTAAAGCCCTTAACCTTGACATTTGGTTTCAGCAGGACGGTGCCACTTGCCATACAGTTGCTCAAACAATGGATCTTTTGAGAGGTAATTTCGAAAAGCAGCTAATTTCGCGTTTTGGACAGGTGAGTTGGCCTCCTAGATCGAGTGATATCACATCTTTAGACATTTTTCTTTGGGGTTACGTAAAGTCAAAAATCTATGCTGACAAACCAGCTACGATTCAGATTTTGGAAGCCAACATTACGCTTGTCATTTAAGCCACACCGGTCTAAATGCTCGAACGAGTCATCCGAAATTGGACCCTCGGAATGGACACCATGAGGCGTAGCGGCGGCCAACATTTGAAGAAAATAATATTCAAAAAATAAATGGCTTAAAATGTCATTTCGAATAAACAAAACAATTTTACGCTAGATTTGAAGTTTTGCATTTTTTTATTTCGAAAAACTACCTCTAGATTAATTACCCGATCTATATTTGGTTGAATAGGATATATTTGGCGACTGAGTCGTCTTTCGACGAGCGTTACTTTATTGGCTCCTCAATCAGGAGTACCACATATCTGGGACCACATGCATACCTTATTTTACGGTAACAAGTCAAACTTTTTGGTCGATTTCGAGGCTAATGTTCGAGACGCCACATATTTCGGACCAATGCCTTTAAAAACTGGGCTGACCTTTAAAAGTATTTCTAGCAAACTCGATGCAGCCATTTGAATAATGGGATATTCCCGTAATGATAGTATACGTTATTATTTTAAGCTTTTTTACTAGATTCTCGTTGCTCCGGTAGGTCATTTGGAACTTAGTCTGTTTTTCCTTTGGCCCAATAATTGAGACTTATTCGAATTCTATGACAGAAGAAGTTTTAACCTCTTCTCAACGGGCCTATTGTAAAAGCTTTCTGCCATTAAGTTGTCAAGCTAATTTCCCAATTTGCCGCGTTAATATGTTAATTTCGAGTTAAGCTAGTTTTATGTGAGATAGCAATAAAATATTTCTTAAGGATGGTCCACGATCTTAATTGCGTGTCACACCTTAACGTCAAGATTGTTGAAGCCTTTTACGAAAATGGGCGTTCAAATCAAAATTTAAAATTCGTTCAAATCAGAATTAGTGATTTTTTTTTGATCAGTAAAGGGTGGTTTAATCTTAAGGGCCGATCACCCACTGTTGCCATATCTTGCCACCATTCTGACCATTGACGACGTTTGGCTTTAGTTCGTGAGTCAATCGTACCTTGTAAGCGTGTAAATGCAAGTTTTTATGCATAATGTTCATCAACGACGAGCGTGAGAGGTGCAATTGTTGGGCACGACGACGAGTTGAGGTGGATGGCTCTTCAGCCACACTATCGCGAACAGGAGCAATATATTCTGAAAACAAAAGTGCATTCTCGTACAGCTCGAGAATGCACTTTTGTTTTCACATCTCCTACAGACCCGGTTTGCTCAAATTTTTGTACGATTTTTCCGATTGTACGCACATTTGGTCGATTAAATTGACCGAAAAAATCACGAAGTGCACGATAAGCGATATTTTGATTTGAACGCTCATTTTCATAATAAGCCTGAATAGCTTTAACGCGTTGCTCGCTTGTGTATTTTTCCATGGTTCAAATTGAGTTAGTCTGAAATTGAGAAATATCAAATGAAATGTGGAAAAGGATTTGACGTTTAGGTGTGCTTCACATTCAACATCGGCCCTTAAAATGTAACCACCCTTATATAGCTGATGCGAATTTTGAATACAGATTTGAATTTACATGCTTACAAGGTTGAATTAAATAACTCAAGAGCCGAAGCCTACTGACCAAGCGTCGTCAAAACGCCGAGTGGTTCCTTGAACGGATATAAGTGAATGGTGACTTTACAAAGAAAACCATCTTTAGCTTCGAGGCACACTTTCACCTCAGTGGATTCATTAATAAGCAGAATTGCCCCATTTGGGCAAATGAGAATCCACGAGTGATTGTTAAAATGCCAATGCACCCACAAAGAGTGACTGTGTGGTGTGGTTTATGGCTGGCGGCCGTACTTCTTCGAAAATAAACTCGGCCGAGCAGTTACCAAGAATGAAGTTTGCTATTGCGAGATGATTACGTAGTTCTTGTGACCAAAAAATGAGAATATGGTCCTGGACGATATCGGTTTCCAACAGAACGGCGTTATTTGCCACACAGCCAACGAAACAATGGATATTTTGCGTAAGAAATGCAATGGCCGTGTTAACTCACTTCTCGGCGACGTTAATTGGCCACCACGATCATGTGATTGCACACCGTGGTGGGACTTCTTTCTTTGGGGATAATTAATGAAAAAGTATACATCAATAAGCCAAGAACAGTTCAAGAGCTAAATAATGCGATAATTCGGCACATCAACACATTGAACCTCCATTATGCCTCAGAGTCATTGAAAGTATGGACCAGACGTGGCTAGTACAGGATGTCCGTCGGGAAGGTATACTACTTTGTTTGTTTATACTTTTTGAGTAAATGAAAGAGAATGGATCTTATAATGATAAATGTTATATTTAATGTCGGCAATTATGTATGGAATACAATATCAGATAAATATCCGCCTCACAAATGTGATCTCTATTAAGCACATATTTCATTACATTCAGCACGGCGTCGAGGTTGATGAATTCTTTTGATGACTTTCTTGAGCAGCAGTAATGTTTTCAGTCGATCTTGCGGTACGTTGTGGTCCATTCTTATGCCTATCAGCTGCAGACCCTCGTTCTTCGGAATCATTCACTACACGTTTAATACTGCGTTTTGTTGGCACGTTGTTTCTCCCAAAAATGTCACATAACTTTCTCATCGTTACAGTAGTCGATGATGGGTTTTGATAAAATGTTTACCGATTTATCGAATATTTTTTTCATAATAAATTTGCCAGGGCTCTACTTCACGACTGTCAAATATGAACTGTCAAAACTTATGTTTACCAAAATGGCGGCAAAATAAGGTAGCATACTATCCCGGCGGACACCCTGTATTTGGCCGATATATGTTTCACACATAATTGTCATACTTCCTTCTATCACAAAAGAAATATTAAGATGATTCTTTTAAAACGTTTGGGTTTTTTATTACAATTTACATCGTGCGTTTTAGTTGGACCACCCTTTAGTTTAGAGATTGATCTTTAACTTGTAAAGGTATCGTCATTTAAAAAATGGTTCTGAAATATGTTAGGTATTCTCACATTATTTTTAAAACATTATGAAGTAATATTTAAACGTTCAAGGTTTCTACTAAGTCAAATTATTAGTTGGGTATTTTCAAGTTTGTCTGCCGACGAGTTACAATTAAAATTTATATACTTATTAGGTAAAACCCTTAAGAAACCTGTTTTTGTTTGACTCGTTAGAAGAAATAAGTCAAATTATTAGTTGGGTATTTTCCAGTTTGTCTGCCGACGAGTTACAATCAAAACTTATGTACTTATTATGTAAAACCCTTAAGAAACCTGTTTTTGTTTGACTCGTTAGAAGAAATAAAAAATTATTTGATTATTGGTCTTTTCAAATAATTTGAGGGAGTTTTTAAAATATTTTTAAAAATTTATCTTTATTTTCCAGTTTAATTAAGAATTTAGCCGTTTCTAGCGCTTTTATAGTCAAATTTGACGGGTTACTTTGCTATTTTTAAGTTTGTTGGCAGATGAGCTACAAACTGTAATTATTAAACCCTTAAGGTCCCAGCGAAGATGTCTAATTAAAAGAATTTAAAATGTATTTGTTTAATGGTCTTTTCAAATAGTTTCAAGAAGTTTTTAAAATTTAGCGGTTTCTAGCAATTTTATAATCAAATTTGACTTTGGATTCTCCGGAAATTATTTGGCAACACTGCATATAATTCCGATCTCTAGCTTTTATCGCTATTTTGGGTTTGTGATGAATTTTATCAGAAGGTTAATTATCTGCTATATCTTCTAATAACACACAGATGCAATAGGTCAAGAGCTATGTTGTTTGTATACCGAAATATCCAAAGAAGCTTTACTTTACTTTTATTCAAACAACGTTAAAAAGGAATTTTCTATTAAATGCAAATGAAACATCAGTTGGCAATAGTTTCGCAGCATATTTTTCTGTGCATACCTACCTTACCCAAAAGAAATAATTCATGACTAGAAATTCTCCCCCCTCACATATCTAAAAGTAATTACATCGCCCATTATCTATATACATTTCTCCTTTCCTCTTGACTTCCAAAATGCCACCATGAGTTCCGTTTCACCGTTAATGGCCATCATAAATATCCATTTACTGCTGTGCTACACCTCATCCCACACGAAGTAATTTTTAGACATTCCCTCACTCATCTCCCTCCCCCCCTTCTTTTTAAAATTAAAAACACAATTCAAATGAAATCAAATATTTACAAAAATCATTAAAGTCGTTTTCACCTTTTCTCCCCTTTCCCCTACCCTTCAATTTTTTTTTACTTTCTCTTTGAAGTCTTGGGGAATTTCAGTTGGGGTAAACGTTAGTTAGTTATCATTCTTGTCTCTAATGATGTACGAGTAGTCTGATGTTGTTTCTGTATGGCAGGAGTTCCAGATGGCTTGGAGCTGATGCATAACTTATTTTCTACTTATAAGCTTAAGAAATTATTAATGCTAATTTAACGCAACCAATCATCAGTTTATGAAATAGTTGAAATTCATGCCCGCTCATCTTGGTGGTGGGGGGATGATTTGTACTCACTCATTTCTGGGAAATTGGTTGTAAATTACAAATGGTGTGATACAAAAGAGAGCTTTATTACATTTCGCGCAACAAGGATTCCTAAAAAGGAGCAAGGGTACGAGCTTGCGTCTTGCCACTGTTGCCAGCTGGAGTCTCATTCGCAGCGGGCACATCAGACCTCCAACCAACTGTCAAATATTTCCCGGTATACAAGTAGCATAACTGACAGCTGTATTTGATTGATGATATGTTTCCTCATAACACGGAGCAGGGAGCCGTTCTTCTTCGCTTTTGGAATGATTAAATTTATATTCGATCCAGGTTGTATTGAGTGAAAATTTCTCTTATTTTGGTGTATTCCTCAATGAAGTTTGCATATTTCGAATTTCATTCTTGTCCGAAATGTATGCAAAGACCTAGGAATAATTGTACAAGGACATGTGGTGGAGGAATTTTGATCAGCTCATGTTGTTGTGGAAACTGCTTTGAAGTGATAAAAAATATAGAAAAAAAAGTCTCCCCGACCAATGGCTAAGCAGAAGGGGGTCTCATTAAAAGTTGTGTGTGAAACATGATGGCCCCCTGTGTGGAAATTTAAAAAAAGAGTTGCCAAAAGGGTTGGACACAAGTGACAAACGGGTGGCTTACATACGAGGTGTCATTCTGGATGACTCTGGTCTGGAGTCTTTAGTTTGGTTTTTTTTTTTGAAAATTCGGAGGTTTATCATTACACTACGGCAGCCCACATTCGTAGGGTCTTCAAACTGCAATGCATCCAATTTTTTGCCTTTGAATCGCTTTTCCATTGGCATGGAAATATCTCAAGCACATTTTTGAAATTCATACATTCACTTAATTGTGCATAAAAGCGAAACGCGTAAATCGATCTTCATGATCTATGTCTCATTTTGTTCATAGGTTCTTTGACTTTACGTGAAAGTAATAGGACTTGACACTTTTTACCGTTTTGTATTTTTTATGAATTGAAAAAAAAAACTTAAGTTTTTAAGGCAAAAAATATTTTTTTTTCTTCATACATTTATTTATGACTGCGAAACTGTTGCTTATGTAGCGAAACGTTGTATGAACAGATTAAAGGAATTGTAATTTTTAATTTTTTTAAATTTGTTTCAGCTTATTCGGACTAGTGGTTCTCGAGTTATGACAAACAAAAGAGCCTAAAACGTGACAAATTCCCCTATACGATACTTACTAACTTCAAATTAATTATTAAATTATTATTTGATGTACCTTGACAAAACGAATGATACAGAAGTTCTCCTTTTTTGGGGACTACTTTCACAAACAATTATCAGAATTGAGCCCCGAATAGATCACCTGAAAAATGTTGTACTGTGTAATGGTGTGACTTCGTGTAGACTAATCGTGACTAATTACTCTGTCTTGCTTGCGCTAAGTAATCCACTGGGCACATATACACGTTCCGAATGTACTCGGAGTTTTAGGGTTGGATTGGCGATCCGTGGTGGATCTAGTATCTAAATCTGCTGGGGATGCAAATGGTTTACACAAGGTACCTGGAGACTTCCGTGCTTTAAAGGGGATAAAAGGTTAATGGGCGGGCAAATACGCGGGCAAATACGCGGCGATTGGAGATCTGTGGCAGTACTCTAAGAGGCTCACAGATTACAAAATTAATAAGTCTTGCTAATACGCCGCATTTGGAGAATTGCGAAAGTAATCCGGCGCCTTACGGTATTACTATAAAAGATTTCTGCCGAATACGCGTCTTCTGGAACTATCCTGGCTCAGGGCTTAAAAAATCCAGCCTACGAATACGCCGTAGTTTGGAGAACTTCGTCTGAACACCGGGCGGCTCACGGGTGAGAAAAGGAACAAGTCTGGCAAATACGAGGCTTCAGGAAGCATGAGACGGCAAGAAAATGAATACGTGGCATCAGAAGACCTGGACAAGTACTCCGCTGGCTCACGACTTACCAAGAAAATGCGTCTGTGAAATACGCGGTATCTGGAGGCCCAAGTCATTACTTGAGGAGGCTCACTAAAAGATAAACTCAGTCCCTAGAGACGGGGTTTTTGGTCAAAACAAGCAACCAAGAGTAAAGGATTTATGGGTCGTTAAATTTAGGCAAATATCATTACGATACTTTGCTCCTTTCAATGCCCTCCATAATAGGATTGAGTTATATTCACTTTGTCATTCCATTTGCAACACCTCAAAATACTGGTCGGAGACTCCATAAAGTGAAAATATTCGCTATCGTCGTAAAATTCTAAGATGATCTAGTCATGTCCGTCTGCCTGTCTGTGGAAAGCAAACTACATGTCTTATTATTAAAGGTAGGCTGCTAAAATTTTGCAGAAACATGTGTTGATGAACTGCAACGGTTGGTATTGAAAATGGGCCGGATCTGTCAAGAGGTAAACATTTTCTGCTCACAAGGACTCGGTCAACCTCTGGAAAAATCAATAATCCTGAACTTAAGAACACAATATCTCATGAACAATTAAATATATGACGATGATATTTGGAACATACGATGTCGGTACGGTCCGATCGTTCTAAAATTGTAACAGAATGAAGCACTTATATAGACTTTATTATGACAAAAATGGACAAGGGGACGTGGCACGGCCCACTTAACCCTAAACCTAAAAAAAACAGTATCTCATGAATAATTAGAGACATGACGATGATATTTGGAACATATGTATAGGCTTGGATTGAAACAGATCCTGGAGGAAAAGTGGGCGGTGCCACGACCCCTTTAAAAGTTCGCATTTACAGCCAAAGCAATAAACCAATTGTTATAAAATTGGAACAGAATAAATCATAGAATAGGAAATTATTGTAGAGTGTGTTATGGCTAAATTGGGTAAGGGGGCGTGGCACTACTCTTACAACCCTTAACTTTAAAATTCTAAATCTCATGCACTAATAACGATATGACGATTATAATTGGAACTCATGATGTTGCCATATCGAAACGAAACACCCTGAAGGAATAGCGGGTGGTGCCACGCCCCTTTAAATAATTGCTTTTAGAAATAAAGTAATGGACGAATAGTAATAAATCTTTAACAGAAAAAAATCAATGATTAGCTTGTCATTGTCGAATATATTGTGTTAAACTTTGACAAGGGGCGTGGTAATGCCCTAAAACCCTGATTTTTGAATGCCTACATCAAATGAACTAATACCGATGTGACGATACAAGTTGGTTTATATGATGTTGGTATGTAAAGAAACACACCCTGATAGAAGAGAATGGGGGCACGCCCCCTCGACACAATTTTAATATTAGACCGTAATCCAGGTTGGAGGAAATATAAGTTTCGGCACGGCCAAACTCAATTTGTCTACTTGTTATGTCCTCCACCACAGGATAGAGGGTATATTCACTTTGTCATTCTGTTTGCAGTACCTCGAAATTAGGGTCAGAGACCCCATAAAGTATGTTTAAGTATATACCGAATATTTAAATTATGTCATTGGAAAGCAAACTGCAGGTCGCATTATTAAAGCTTGAGTGCAGAAACATGTGTTAATAGACTTAAACGGTTGGTATTGAAAATGGGCCAGGTCGGGCCAGAGGTAAAACATTTTCTTTCAGAAGGACTGGGTCAACCTTTTGGAAAAATCATCAACCCTAAAATTAAAAAGACAATATCTCATAATAGAGATATGACAATGCTATTTGAACATATGACGTAGGCATGGATTGAAATACATCATGGAGTTTGACGTGGGCGGTGCCACGCCATTTTTTTTTAAAAAAAATCACATTTATTGCCAAACTTAACAAGGGGGTGTGGCATCGCCCACTCGCCTGGAGAAAATCGCACTCATGGCCAAGGCAATGGACCAATTGTTTTACAGTTTTAACAGAATGGAAGAAATGATAACCATATTATTACATACTTTTTTGTGTTAAAATAAGACAAAAGGACGTGTTCCCGCCCATACAACCCTCAACTTTGAAAGGCTATATCTCATAAACGAACGAACCGATATGACGACAGTAATTTGTACATACGAGGTTGGCGTAGAAGGAAACACATCCTGATAGAAAAGAAGCCGATGGAACGTTATCCATGATTATTATAAGCTTTGCCTCAGTCGAACTTATTTTGAGCACTTGTCTGTTTTAAAGTTCTTACCTCTCAAATCCTTCAGTCCACTTCAGTCCACGTAGCTATTCGAAGAATTGCGGCATAACTCAAGTATCCCGAATTCAAAGTTTAAAACACCCCAATTATTTTAATAGTATTTTTTTATTAAAGACAAATCTTTAAGCCTAGTTAAATCGCCTTCTTACATTTCTCTAACGGTTTGGAGCCAGTTTTATACAGAAGCTACTGGTTAGTGAGTATGAAAATTATACCATGCATAGTTCATTATTGGGAAGTTGAGGGAAGTTCAGTCTGATACGTAATTGAATTTGCCGCCTTAGGGTCAACTCTATAACTTTAAAGTTAGTAGGTCCTTAGATAATTCCATCACTCCACTCTATGCCTACCCTATCTCTAACCTAATCTGTGAGGAAACAAGTTCATGTCCCTCCCCTTCTCCAATTTATACACCGGCAAATCCTTTCTCTCTTTAACAATTCATACAGTTAAAATTCGTATCTGACAGTTGGTTTTTTTTTAAGTCGTTGGTTCTGGAACATCGTAAGCGTTCAATTGGTCGTTGTAGCTGTTGTTATTGTTGCTGTGCAACCGACCATGAATGACAAAACAGATGATAATAAATATAATTAGAAATTATAATGATGGAATGATTTATGTTTGTTGTAGCTTTAATTTCGTATGCGCTCTGGTATCCTCTGGTATCAAACGAACGTCTCCTCTCTCGTTCCCTTGTAATACAAAAACGAAAAAAAAATAAAAGATTTCAAGAGTCCCGGCATTGTTACTAAGCTCCCTCCACCCCATTCATGTCGCATAACAAATTAACCATGAACAACAGCACGAAAGGAAAGCCAAATCGAAATCAACAGCGACTGAGAAGCAGTGAACAAGATTTCCGGTGAATTTTCAATGAATTTTTAATGTTTGATGAAAAATCATCCTGCGGAATGATTGAAGATTTCAAACGACGTCCGGAAGTTTCCGGCAACTTTCACTCTCAAAAGAGTCTCAAGAGAAAATTTTCTGTCGCTGGGGAGGGGCGGCTGACTGAAGTCGATGGCCGTTAGGCGGTCCTGATTTTTTCGAGTGCTCGGCGCATCCTTAGATTTAACATTTATCCTTGTAGCGGTACATTGAATATGATTGATTATTGCATATTTGTATCCGGCCTATAGGGTTTTTTTTGGAAGTACGTCCGTATGTACGAGTATGTCTGTACATATGTAGATGTATGTTCAGGGGGATGAGTGTGTGTAGGGGACATCAATCAATAGGATGATAAATGGATTTGTATTCCCGTTTATACAGTTAATTAAATTAAATTATTCTGAGAAGACAACATGTGTAGTTTTCGGGCAAAATCCTTAAGTGAACCTTTGAATTTCCGGTCTTCTTCGTGTGTATGTGCCTGCGTGCACATACACACGCAAGGATATTCGAGGCAGGGTTATGTTTGTAAGATTATGACAATATTGCCAGTTTCATATTTGAAAACAAATCACATTTTCGACCTCTTTGGGGCAAATATTCCTCGGGATATGGGTCATTTTTAAGTAAGGGTCTATGTAAACTAAATTAAAAAAATAATAAATAAATAATAATTAATTGAATGACTTTCTGAAATATGGGAAACTTTTTTCTCTCTAACCACTTTCGCCCAATCCTAGCTTATGACTATGAGTCTTTATTATGCAAAATTTTGGTATCCTTGATTCGTTTGAGATATTGTGCTACCCAGAGGAAAAGTTAGCTAGAAATCGGCTGAAACTACTAAAATTCCGTTGCAAAAGAAGAATTTCGGTTGAAATCTCCAAATGTTTATAATCGACATACCACAAGACGATAAATATGATCATCCTATTGTAGACGCAACTAATTAATCGGTCATACCAATGAAACGCATAAAATGTATTAAGTTGTCATAACTATTGTTTGTGGCAACCAATAGTTTAGCCAACTTTTTATTGTTATATCCGCATATTGGTGATATACATTTAATAATGGAAGGAGATTTTACCTAAAAGTTGTGTTTTCAAATGAAGATCATATTCATCTCGGTGGCTATCCCAATAAGTAAAATTGCCGCCTATGGAGTTCAGCGACCCACAAGTGACTTTTGGAAGCCAATGCATCCACCACGAGTTTGAACACATTGGATTTTTTTCTCTCTGTGGTTAGCCATTAAGGATAAATGTTACGCAAAGCATCGAGAGACAATTTGACCGTTGAAACATAAATCGAAGTTGTCATAAGAGGGTTGCTATATATGTGACGCGCAAAATAGAAAGGGACCTTAGGTTAAAAACCAGTTTTGTTCAGGAGAGCCATTTTAAAGATTAGGTCCCTTTCTATTTGCGCTTAGAATCGTTGACTTCACTTTTATAAAACGCGCATATCTCTGGGAGGGAACACTTTTGGGGCATGGGATCGGTCTCATTCGATGCTCAGATGTTGTCCACATCAAAAAAAAGTGAAAAGTTGATGAAAAGTTTAGTTCAGGAGAGCCATTTTAAGGATTAGGTCCCTTTCTATTTGCGCTTAGAATCGTCGACTTCACTTTCAGAAAACGCGCATATCTCTGGGAGGGAACATTTTTGGGGCATGGGATCGGTCTCATTCGATGCTCAGATGTTGTCCACATCAAACAAAGAAAAAAATGAAAATTGATTTTTTTACCCTTAGGTCCCTTTCTCTATGCGCTGTCACATATATGTATCTGTCCTGATATTTCCATTGAAAATTTTGACATTTTTCAGCATAAACGTACTCAGAACGCATAAACGTACATCATTTGCGTTGTTTACAGGGACTTGAAAAAATCAATTTGGCAAAAAAATGGAATTAACTCGTAAAGATTTTCGTGCGATGAATTTTCACAACGTTCGACGTGGATTATCACGACAAGAGTGCATCGATGAACTTAAATCTGTGTAGGGCGATAAAGCACCATCCTTTAGCACTGTGAAAAACTGGTTTAATGAATTCAATCGTGGCCGACGCTCCCTCAAAGGCGAAGGTCGTGAAGGTCGTCCAGAAACGGCCGTTGTGCCAGAGAACCTGGATGCCGTGCGTGAACTGATAATGCAAGATCGTCATGTGACATACCGTGAGATAGAGGCGTCCTTGGGCATTTCTTCCACCAGCATACATTCGATATTGCGTGAACACCTGGGCGTACAAAAATTTTTTCTCGTTGGATCCTGCAAAATTTGACAATCGCTCAAAAAAAGGCTCGTGTTGATTTGGGGCAAAGAAATTTTTAAAAAAAATACGATCGCGGTGCTTTAAAAGACGTTTATACGATAGTCACAGGTGATAAATCATGGATCTATGAGTAGGAGCCCGAAACTAAACAGCAATCGACCGCGTGGGTCTTCGAAGACGAGCCAAATCCAAGGAAAGTTGTTCGTGGAAGAAACACTTCGAAGCAAATGGTCGCCTGTTTCTGCGGCAAAACTGGTCATGTGGCGACTGTTCCGCTTGAGCAACGTAGGACGGTCAATTCTGAGAGGTACACTACAATTTGTTTGCCTGAAGTCTTCGCAGAAATCCAAAAAAAGTACAAGAGAAGCTCTCACGTTTCGGCTCAAATCAGCGCCTTTTGACCGGCCAAAACGTCGAATTGATGGGTCATTCGTCGTACAGCTCTGACTTGGCACCCAGTGACTTCTTTTTATTCCCGCACATCAGGAATAAAATGCTTAATCAACTATTTTCGTCGCCAGAAGATGTTGTTGAAGCGTTTAAAAACCATGTTTTGGAGGTGTCTCAATCGGAGTGGAAAAAGTGCTTCGACAATTGGTTTGAGCGCATGCAAAAGCGTATAAATCATGCTGAAGAATACGTTGCTAAACAATAAAACCATTTGTGATGATTAATATTCGCATTTTCATTATTAGGCCAGAAATATATATAGCAGGCCTCGTAGAGAGTTTCGACCAGAAACAATCGAAAATGTACTGAAAAATTGGGTTGATCGGATGAGGTTCTGTTGAGCCAGTTGCGGTTGTCATATGAATGATATTGTATTCCATTATTAAATGACAAAGTTCGTCCTTTCCCATAAATACAGAAATTTGAAAAAATTATTGGTCCTTTTTTTAACAGCCTATTAAAATTTCAAATGTTAAATCGCCCAACCTGTACATACCGAAACAGTTTTTTGCCTCTACTGTAAACTTAATTTTTTTCGTTAAAACGTGCGTCGTGGGGACTTTTGATCCAAAAACTGTTTTCTGGAGGTTCGAATTCTTCGTATTTTTTACGGATACTTTAGTTACAATTACTGAATGTTATAAAGCACCTCTAACATTTAGTTGTACTGATGGCATACTTTAGATGTATGCAACTTCAATCTTTTGGTTGCGAAAAAACAAATCGGTTGTGGCAACAAATCTATTCTCTTTGTGCATTTAAAATTTGCAATTGTGGCTGATCTTAGTGACATTTGGAAAACACAAGTTTTCTGTTTTTTTTTGGATATTGAAAAATTTGTTTAATATTCGACACTGTTCAGATTTAGATAGACATCATATCCGCTTAAAATATACCCTCGAATTTGGTTTCTGAACAGCAGGAACTTGGACTAATAGCGTAGTCGGTTCCATGGCAGCCGTTTCTATGCAACGGACTGAACCGAAGCAGCAATTCTTCGGCTAAGGACTGTCAGCCGGTTCAGTGAGCCGCTACAACTAATAGCTTGGTAGAACATCTGCCAAATTTCATTCGCATGGGCCTACAATGGCAACCTTTAGGTGGACAACAAACAGACGTATACATACACATTAGGGCGGGTCGATTTGTATGGGTGGATTAAAACCAACAAAGCGGATAGCAAAAGCGAAAACTACAGAAAATTCTAAGAAAGTTTTGCCAAGAAACCATGGGTCTAATATTAATTTCGCGCAGAGCGACTTTGGATTTTGAGGTCATACTTATTAAATTGTACTCAAAAACCTATACTTTCATAAGAAGCGATCCGGAATTGTGCTTGGTTCCTTCAATTATAACGAAAGTTTGTGCTTCTATGTATGCAGCATACAGATATTCCCATATTTTTTTAAAAAAATGCTAAAATTGTGGAAAATACGGTGGATCGAAAATAAAATTTTATTATTGTAATTAATTTTTCAAAAACTTGTTTCCAGAAACGTTGAAGACTTACTTGGTCTACTTTTAAATTTTATTTCATTATGATATTTATTTAGCAATGTTTTCAGTTTTTTCGAGGCACTTTTTTCATTGATTAACGGAATGTTTAGTTTATTCCAAATTTTCCAATTTTTTTTTTGTTGTTTTTTGCTCAGCCACGCGTAAAAATAAATAGTAATATAATACGTCACGATTACTTGGTAGATTTAGATCACTTAAATCTCTTGACAAGCCAATATTCAGACTGGGAAGAACACAAGACCCGGAGTTCATTGAAATTGTATCAATTTAAAAATTGGTAGAATCAACTGACATTCCAGATGTTTCCATTATAATTTATTAATCGAAAACTATTTAAAACTTGAAAAAAATTATTTAGAACACACTATTGTTTATTCAACGCAGACCACTTGTGTGGTAAGAGTGCCGTACGATTGCCTTTTTTCGTTGTTTTTTGCTCAGCCATGTGAAAAAACAATTAAGTTACAAAAGCCTGCTATTATTGCATTAATTGCATGGCATGCTGTTATTTTTAAAACTATAGGTTTTGAGTACAATTTAATAAGTATGACCTCAAAATCTAAAGTCGCTCTGCGCGAACTGGGAATTAATTCGCTTTTGCTATCCGCTTTATGCGAAAAAAAATTCGACCCGGCCTAATACACATAACCCTAAAAAGTACCTCTTTAAAATTTCCAAAAGAAAGAAAAATCTTTAAAATTTCTCCACTTACCATTTGAGCAGACTTTGTGCTTTAAATATCTTTATCTGAACTCAATAACCAGCCAAAAATAAACTTGAAACGACAAGTAAAGCAATCCATATCCGAATACAAAACAGACATGACAGCGTCTAAAATTGCACACCAATTTAGGTTTTCGATGCTATCGAACACAGAAGCAGACTTCACTTCAGCTAATAAAACAGACACTACCTAAAAATGCTTGTATTGCGAAGACCAACGGCTGTAGCTGGAGTTGCTCCACCGCTGACAACAGCAACTCAAGACCAACACTAACAACAAGGGAGGAACAAAAGGAGCCGAACGAAGCACGCGGACATCATGAAGTACAAGTTGTACTTTCCAAACTACATGAAACTTTTCTTTTTTTTCTGCTTTTGAGGAAACACAGAAAACTTTTTAGGTACACTTGAAAATAATGTTCTGTTGGAAAAAATGAAGCAGATATGAGAATGGTGGTTTAGATTTAAGCGAAGATGACAATAGACAGTGAAATAACCAATGAAGGGGAGTATGAGTAGAAGGTACAGAATTTTGGGTTTTCCAACAAACTCCTTGTTTAGGGTCACGGTTCTAAAGACCGCCCACTTTTTTGTAGGCGGTTATTTCATAAAAGGCCTCTTTTAACTGGATGTAAGAATAATATCTAAACCTAAGTTGCTTTACACATACATGCATATGATGCATCTCTCGAATGCCAAGATGTACGTCACTATCTTTTCGTTACAGTCTCTCTATGCCAGGACTGTGTGGAAAGTTCATTTGAAATAAGAGTTTTCCCCAACTTTAGGCCAAAGCACAGCACAGAGTTTAGACGAACACATGTCTATATGCATCAGATAAAATGTATGGGAAATTCCAACGAGACAACGCTGAAGCTCGCCGCATAACGACGCCATCAACTTTAGCAACAAATGTAAGAACGTCATCAGCAACATCTACAAAACTGGCCAAAGAAACCGAAACAGCGACCAGAAAGTTCAGATGTTGAACATGCTGACATTATTTTGCAAGAAATTGGCCATCGTAGACTGCAGAATAGAGTCCTGGCATAGGCATACATATTTATTAGTGTAAAAGTGAGGGGTTACAGTGTTTCGAAATCATAACGAATGGGATAGAGGTGGCGGTTAAAAGATTTCTTTAAGCTGG
This sequence comes from Hydrotaea diabolus, assembly GCA_963513945.1. NCBI lineage: Eukaryota > Metazoa > Arthropoda > Insecta > Diptera > Muscidae > Hydrotaea > Hydrotaea diabolus. The sequence goes on along the minus strand of OY740720.1, from coordinate 28,346,062 downwards.
TTATAACTTTGCCACTATTAGTTTATTTTACTCCGAACTCTAAGGGTACAGTGTCGTGAGAGATATTCCCGAACATGGACCAATTGCATTAAAATACCAAAACGACCTTCTCTGGCCAGCAACAGAAAATACGAAATATTTATTTTCCACTGCACTAGACACACGAATAGCAAGAAAGATAGATGGGTGAATATGCCTTAATACGAGGCCTGCTATATATATTTCTGGCCTAATAATGAAAATGCAAATATTTATCATAAAAAATGGTTATATTGTTTTTCAAAGTATTTTCCAGACACACGAATAGCAAGAAAGACAGATGGGGGAATATGCCTTAATACGAGGGCTGCTATATATATATTTCTGGCCTAATAACGAAAATGCGAATATTTATATTAAAAATTGGTTTGATTGTTTTTTAAAGTATTCTCCAGCATGATTTATGCACTTTTGCATGCGCTCAAACCAATTGTCGAAGCACTTTTTCCACTCCGATTGAGACACCTCCAAAACATGGTTTTTGAACGCTTCAACAGCATCTTCTGGCGACGAAAATCGTTGACCACGCATTTTTTTTATTGTGCGGAAATAAAAAGAAATCATTGGGTGCCAAGTCAAGGCTGTACGGCGGATGACCCATCAATTCGACGTTTCGGCCGGTCAAAAAGGCGCTGGTTTGAGCCGATGTGTGAGAGCTCGCATTGTCATGGTGCACAATGATTCGTCTTCTCTTGTTCTTTTTTCGAATCTCTCCGAAGACTTCAGGCAAACGCTGTCCTATGTTGCACAAACGGAACAGTTGACACATGACTAGTTTTGCCGAAGAAACAGGCGACTGATCGCCCTCTGTCATTTCCTCCGCCCGTCTCTCTAGTTGTCGTTTTAGTTTAATACATCATCTGTCCTTTCCTCCGTCTCCCAGTTCCTTCATCTGTCAGTCCTTTATCCTACACCTGTTGTACCCCAGTCCGTTTGTTGGTTCATCCCTCCGTCTGTTCGACCTTCCCACCTTATTTCATTTCTCAGTCTCTCCCTCCCTTATCCATTTCCTGCATCCGACATTCTGAACGCCGGCTCTGCTCATCCCTTCGTTAGTCATCCGTCTTTCACTGCGTCTGTCCTTCCCTACGTCTCTCGGTTAATTCCTCCATCTTTTCCTGTTTCTTCATTCCTCCTGCTGTTCGCTCCACTGTAGGTTCCTTCGTTGTTTCTCCGGCTGTCCCTTCCTTATTCTTTCGATCCTTCGTTCTTCCTCCTTCTTTCTCTCTTTGTTTTTTGTTTTGTTTATTACTTCGTCGGTCTTTTCCTGCGTCTACCAGTTCCATCATCTGACTTTGCTTTTGCCTCCGTCTGTTTTACCGCGGTCCGTTTCTTCGTTGGTCCATCGTCCCTTCCTTATTCTTTCGATCCTTCGCTCTTCCTTCCCTCCGTTCGTCCTCCTTCTTTCTTCTCTTTGTATTTGTTTGTTCATGCTTCGTCTGTCTTTTCCACCGTCTACCAGTTCCATCATCGGTCTTTCCATTTGCCTCCGTCTCTTTGACCGCGGTCCGTTTCTTCGTTGATCCATCCCTCCATCTGTTGGACCTACACACCTCATTTCTCTGCCCGTCTGGATATTCCTAAGTCCGTCCCACTCTTCTCCTTGCTCTGCATCTGACCTTATGACCGCCGCTCTGTCTGTCCCTCCACCTATTTCTTCGTCTGTTTGTCTATTCATTTTAAAGTCTTTCCATGCGAACCTTCCTACGCTACTCTATCCGTCTCTCTCTCGGTCGCTTCATCGATTTTCCTCCTCCCTTCGTTACTTTGGCGGTCCCTTAATTCGTTCATCCCTTGAGTTTTCCTAGAAGATTGCATTTTCCTGCTCCCTTCTTCACTTTGGCGGTCCCTCAATTCGTTTATCCCTCGGTTTTTCCTAGAAGAATGTATTCGTCTGTTCTTTTGTCTATTCGTATTCCATCTGTTCGCCTTCCTTTTCCTCCCTTCGATCAGTCGGTTTGCTGAACATCTAAAGCTTGTAATCAAACTGGAGGTCGCAACTAGTGTATAATCTCGATGAGACTGCGGACAATAATTTTTTTAGTGAAAGGGTGAAAACTATTTGAATTGAAGAAAATCGGTTCAGATTTGGCTCCCCCAGAATCGATCTATTTTAGGTCCTGCCTTTCTTGGAAACACAAATAACATTTTATCTTGACGAAGTTTACCCCACTTCATTAAGACCAACCAGAGTTACCAACTCTTATGAAACTCCCAGGGACTCGTGCTTTAAGTTTTAATGTAGAAATAACTTGAATCTGCGTCAAACTTGAAAGGATGTATCACAGCGCTAATTTCGATTATTCGTCATCTATAGCGAACTGCGCAACAAGTTATTTTAAAAACCAGCAGATCTACTATCCTTAAGGTGGATAACTCTTCCCGATTTACAAGAAAGTGTTTCTAGAGGGGCAGACATATATATAAGTATGGTCTTAATTCATAATGTGTACCTTGCTCGTATAGTCCATTAACAGATTAATCTCTTAAACCTAAAGAAAATGTATCTAGAAAAGACTTTGGTAGCCAGTTTCCACTAGAGGCCCCGCCAGTGAGTATCACCTAGCTCAGTTTTCTGAACTAACTTATTTGAAAAATATCCTTTTTTTATTTCTTACTGTGATATTCAAGGAAGTTTTAGTAGGTACGAGTACTCGTATTTAGGTTATTAAAAAAAAATAAGGTATTTATGTTTTAAAAAAGTTATATAAAAATACCTTTACACCCCATTTCCAATCCGCAACACTCCAATTTCCAGATACAGTGCAAATGCCTTGACGTCATGGTAACTCCATCAAGTTGCTTAAAAATTCTGGCATGAGACTATTTATTTGCAAACAATGGACCACATTTGAATTTTGATGCCTTCCAATTACCACCGCCATCACCACCGGCCAACCAAACCAACGAGCGCAGCTCAGCGTACTGAGTGAAGGCCAAGAAGGCAACAAACTAAGGAACCAACAGGCCAGCCAGCCAACCAGCCAACAAACCATGGCTGCAGCAACCAGCGAACTAACAGGCAACATTGTTAGGAAACTTCATGTCGAGGTATTAACTAGTGATGAGTGGATGAAAATTAATATGCATGTATGTGTATGTCTATGTATGTGCACACACATACATATGCATAAGTGTATATGCAGTGCATATATGCTCCCTTTCGCCCAAGTTTTCAGAGGGAAATCTTCCAAGGCCTTTGCTTAAAGGATGTTTAAGAAGGCCTGCTTTCTATCATTGCCTTGAAATAGTGTTCGGAGACCCTATATGTGACGCGAAAAATAGAAAGGGACCTAAGGTTAAAAACCAGTTTTGTTCAGGAGAGCCATTTTAAAGATTAGGTCCCTTTCTATTTGCGCTTAGAATCGTCGACTTCACTTTCATAAAACGCGCATATCTCTGGGATGCAACACTTTTGGGGCATGGGATCGGTCTCATTCGATGAACAGATGTTGCCACATCAAAAAAAAAGTGAAAAGTTGATGAAAAGTTTTGTTCAGGAGAGCCATTTTAATGATTAGGTCCCTTTTTATATGCGCTTAGAATCGTCGGCTTCACTTTCATAAAACGCGCATATCTCTGGGAGGGAACACTTTTGGGGCATGGGATCGGTCTCATTCGATGCTCAGATGTTGTCCACATCAAAAAAAAAAATGAAAATTGATTTTTTTACCCTTAGGTTCAGGGGATATGTGTTCCGTGTTTAGTTGTTGGTACAGCCTTTTCTAACAATGATGAAAATCCTTTTTGTTCGAGAAGAGTTTCTGTTGAATTTTTTTGCAAAGTTGCGCGGCATATATTGAAGTCTACTACAACAACAACCATTTGCGAATTACCAGACATCTTGATCAATTCATCTAGAGCTTGAGATAAAAACATTCAGAAGAGACCTTCATTTCGATAAAGGGCAAGTACAAATATGCTTTCAATCTGAAATGCAATGAATTGAAATGTGTGGCTTCCAATACTGTGGTCTCTTTTGAAGAGATATATCGCAGCTTGGAGCTTATCAGTGTGCTCTATATAGAAATGTTTATGTGTACAATTTCATTTCGATAGGTCAAGTTAGTGATGAGTTATCGTCACATTATTTCTCAAGGCCCTTAAGACCGTTTGTATGGGAGGTACCAGAAGGGACTACCTAACCTCTACCAAATTTGGTGCGGAAGTCTGTTCTATACAGAAATCTTTATGTGCAAAATTTCATATCGATAGGTCGAGTTTGTAGTGAGTTATTGTCATATTATTTCTCAAAGCCCATAAGACCGTTTGTATGGGAGGTACCAGAAGGGACTACCAAATATCAACCAAATTTGGTGCGGAAGTCTGTTCTATATAAAAATCTTTATGTAGAAAATTTCATCTCGATAGGTCAAGTTTGTAGTGAGTTATTGTCATATTATTTCTCAAAGCCCATGAGACCGTTTGTGTGGGAGGTACCAGTAGAACCTTCCGATCTTAACAGAATTTGGCGCAGAGGTGTGTTCTATATAAAAATCTTTATGTAGAAAATTTCATCTCGATAGGTCAAGTTAGTGATGAGTTATCGTCACATTATTTCTCAAGGCCCTTAAGACCGTTTGCATGGGAGGTACCAGAAGGGACTACTTAATCTCAACCAAATTTGGTGCGGAAGTCTGTTCTATACATAAATCTTTATGTGCAAAATTTCATATCGATAGGTCGAGTTTGTGGTGAGTTATTGTCATATTATTTCTCAAGACCCATAAGACCGTTTGTATGGGAGGTACCAGAAGGGACTACCAAATCTCAACCAAATTTGGTGCGGAAGTCTGTTCTATATAAAAATCTTTATGTAGAAAATTTCATCTCGATAGGTCAAGTTTGTAGTGAGTTATTGTCATATTATTTCTCAAAGCCCATGAGACCGTTTGTGTGGGAGGTACCAGTAGGGCCTTTCCGATCTTAGCCAAATTTGGCGCAAAAGTCTGTTCTATATATTAATCTTAATTTCGATATATATTATTCTATATATTAATCTTAATTTATCGATAGGTCAAGCGTGTAGTAAGTTATTGTCATATTATTCTTCAAGGCCCATGAGACCGTTAGTGTGGGAGGTACCAGTAGGACTTTTCCGATATCAACCGAATTCAGCGTAGAAGTGTGTTGTATATAGAAATCTTGATGTGTAAAATTTCATTTCGATAGATCGTGTTTGTGGTGTGTTATAGTCATATTATTTCTCAAGGCCCATAAGGCCGTTTGTATGGGAGGTACAAGAAATGGTGGCCCAATCTAAAGCATTTTTACATAGATGATTGCGCCTATATGGAGACTATTATTAGCAAACTTTCAGTGATTTGGCTCAAGAAACTGGACGGATATTTCCAAATATAAAACTAATTTTTATGAGGTTGTGTCGGTTGAGGGTCTCCAACATCAACTTCCCGTAGAGCTTTATAGCCCAATTTTTAATACCAACTATGCTAGTTTAACTTCACATGTTTGTGCCAAATTTCAGCTCCCTAGCTGTTTTCATGCAGGCTCTATTTTGTTTCCAACAGACGGACAATATGACAACATGGCTAGATCGTCTTAGAATTTTATGAGGATCAAGAATATATATACTTTATTGGGTCTACGATGATTATTTCAAGGTGTTACAGACAGAATGACAAAACTAATATACCCTCCATTGTATGGTGGAGGGTACAAAAATAACTTTGAACCATAAACGATAAATGAATACATCGAATAAGATTGCTCAAATAAAAAACTAGCATTTTACATAGGTATGATGGAAAACCTTCAACTAAGGCAGTAATATTATTCAAGATTTAATTTATCAGTATACAAATAATACCGAATATTAACGCAGAGAACAGATTAGTTGCCACAATCGAATTGTTTGCCAACCGAATGGTGGTGGTTACAGGTATTATCCATGTACACCTATTATGGTGGTTACACTTGTTATCACTACAACCGAATGTTGATTTTCAGTATTGGGAACTGACAGTATCGGTTAAAGAGGCAAAATATCGGCTACCCAACCTAATTTGTGTGATTGTTGTTATTTATTTTTGTACATGTATCGTTTGTTGTTATAAATTATTGACTAAAATAAATCTTTGAATTCGTTTCTCATTGCCACGAGCATTTGTTAACTGGACCAACTGATGGTCGAATATTGGTTATACGGTGGTATTGAAAAATTTTATTGTAATTTGAATTATGAGTAGGTTTTTTCTTAAAACTTGTACAGCTAAAATTGCCAAATTCTGAGCCGAGCTACACGACACCTATTCTTACTAGAGGTCTAATAATGTTCCGGTAGTTTTAAACACATCTTGCAAGTATTTAAGTAAAATCTACGACATCCCACCGCTGTGTGACGCTTTTGTGCCATGACATTTGTGCTGCAGTTGTGGGCATAACCCTGACGTCTTGTTCTAGAATTCCCCTGGATTATGAAAGGCCTACTTAATCTTATCAAAAATACATTTCCGGAGATATTCCGAAAAAACAAATTCCAATTTTCAGCGGGTGTAAAGCCTGCATTTTTACAAGAAGGCCTTTGTAAAGGCCTTCTCTAGCCGCTAATTCAGCCACATTTAGCAAAACTTTAAAGGATGTGTAGATGTCTATGTGTAGATGTTCTAGTCAGCCTTACATTGTTTACAGCACCAAATTGGAAAAAGAAAACTATGCGAAAATGTATTAACATGATTTAGTTGCTTGGCTTAACTTCTGCAGTATATATAAAACTCCTACTACCACTATTACAAACTTGCAATACCTTGCAACATTGTAATCATGTATGTAAGTGCGTGTATGCCACACTTACACAAATTTTGCTCTTCGTGGACCCTCCCCCATACTTTAGCCCTGGCATGCATTTCATCTCCTTTCGACTTTAATCAAATAAAGCATTTTTCGCAAAACTCTTAATAACTATGCAACACCTTGTGGCAAACGCTGGCAGTTCAGCACAGGTAGCTACTAAAACACGCAATTTGTGTGTGTGTGTATGTGCTTTTTCTCTACCTTCTTCCTATACGACATCGGCATCAGAATCTTAGGAATTTTGAAAAGATTTTATAGGGAATCATGCAAGATTTTAATTAAATTCAGAAAGAATGGTTTCCTGGGAAATGCATTTGCGAATAAAAGAGCAGGAAGAAAATGCATTTTTCAGCAGGCAGGATTTTAAGGCACAACGAGAAAACAGGAATACAAAAATAAGTGGAGATCTGGTTGATGATATACACTACACTAAATCAACCCCGAAACACACTCTGCATAATAGGTGGGTTGTAACTGCTGAATTCATATCTGTAATTAAATTTTTGTTCTCCAACATATACCAACTCCCATTAAGGGGCAACATTTCTCAAACCAGTAAACTGTGCACGATTCTATTTATATACTCACTGACTGGAACCTTCTCTTAAGCGCCGACTTTGAAAGTCTAATACATTTTAAAAGATATTTTTTCTTGGCTTAGATACAAATCTTTTACACGTAAAGTCGCCGGCATTTAAAAGCTGGAAACGCGCACTTTAAAAAAGACGAACCTTAAATTTCAATCAAAAAATGGGTATCACCACTCAATAAAAAAAATCGTAAATAAGCAAAACTATTTTTCAGATATTCAGGGCTGTCATAGAAACCAATGTTGTCACTATTGGTTTTGAAAACGATAAGAAAATGCTTTGGTGTCATGAAAACTACTGAAATCGGTTTTATCAGCGACAGCGGATTCGAACATTGGTTTTATTTACATTCGAAATGGACAAAACCAACTTGGTTTCATGACACCAAATGAAATCAACATTGATTTGCAAACACGGCAATTAGCAAAACCGACATGGTTTCAATTTTGGTTTTAAACGTACCCATTCAGTGGTTTAGCACTGAACAAAATTTTCATGTAAAAATCAGGACCGGTGGCCATCTCGTTTTGAGCCTATTCCCCATGATTTGTTGTAATTGTAAGTCTATTCATTATGAAATGGCAAACCAACCTGAGACTAAATCAAGTGGCAGCTGTCAAAAATACCAACTCCAAAAGAAGTGTGTCCAGATTGAAAACCACACGTCTACAAAAAAAAACAACCCTTACCAACCCCTTAGGCTAGCTTCGCAGTAGTTCATCCTGTCCACCCTATTTTCAAAACACCTTGGTGACAGTGTTTGGCTTTATATTATGAACGGCTTGCTTTATATACGCCTCAATATAGGAGATTATAGGAGATTATCTAGGAGATTGGAGATTATCCAACTGAAAACTATCCAAACGAACATGGGCTTTATGACCCAGCACGCCTCTATGGCAAAGCTGAAGTTCTCTTGGGCCAAGTAATATTGAACGAGCTGGGCTCTTGGCTTGGACCTCGCAACAAAACTCCAAGTGCTATGGCTGGTGATATGAGCCAAGCCTGGCAACACAAGTAAGTGCAGCCAAAGCTTGCTGGTATTGCACCATTCTTTCAACTTACCGCTGTCGCTATGACATTCTTCTATACTACGAGGGCTGATATACATATTTTTGGCCTATTAATGAAAATCCGAATATTTATCATCAAAAATGGTTTTAATGTTTTTCAAAGTATTCTCCAGCCAATTTTCGAAGCAATTTTTCCACTCCAATTGAGACACCTCCGAAACAGGGTTTTTGAATGCTTCTACAGCTGCTTCGGGTGCTGAAAAACGTTGACCAAGTATTTTTTCTTGATGAGCGAGAATAAAAAGAGTTCATTGGGTGCCAAGTCAGGGCTGTACGGCGGATGACCCATCAACTCGACGTTTTGGCCGGTCAAAAAGGCTCTGGTTTGAGCCGATGTGTGAGAGCTCGCATTGTCATAGTGCACATTGATTGGTCTTCTCTTGTTCGTTTTTCGAATTTCTCCGAAGACTTCAGGCAAACAAATTGTGGTGTACCACTCAGAATTGACCGTTCTACGTTGTTCAAGCGGTACAGTCGCCACATGACCAGTTTTGCCGAAGAAACAGGTGACCATTTGCTTCGAAGTCATTCTATTACGAACAACTTTCGCTGGATTTGGCTCGTCTTCGAAGACCCACACGGTCGATTGCTGTTTTGTTTCGGGATCATACGCATAGATTCATGATTCGTCGCCTGTGACGATTTTATAACGTCTTTTGAAGCACCGCGATCGTTTTTTTCAAAATTTCTTTTCATCATTCCATACGTGCCTTTTTTTGAGCGATTGTCAAATTGTGCGGTATCCAACGAGAACAATTTTTTTTCACGGCCAAATGAACATGCAATATCTCATTGATGCTGATGATTGATGTCCAAGGATTCCTTAATCTCACTGTATATCACATGGCGATCTGGCTGAATCAGTTCACGCACAGCATCGATGGTTTCAGGCAAAGTGACCGAAGTTGGAAATTCATCCTGGAGCGAACGGCGTCCTAGACTGAATTCTTGGTACCAGCGATTAACAGTGGTTTTTGATGGTGCTTCATCACCAAAAGTCGAAACAAATTTGATTTAAACACTCTTGTCTCGATAACCCAAGCCGAAAATGGTAAAGAATCATAGCACGAAAATGTTTACGGGATAATTCCATTTTTTGACTGAGATGAATTTTTCAACACACTGTAAACAAAACAATTCGCCCTCAAATGACAAAACGTTTTGAGTGAAGTTATGCTAAAAATGTCAAAGTTTCCAATGCAAGTTCCAGTTTGCATCTGGGAACACTAGTATTGTCAGGAACGGAAATATATATAGCAACTCTCGTACAAAAAATGCCCTACGAATATGATGGGGGTGCACTGGAGCGTATACTTGTTACTGTTCATATCTATCGCACATAAATCATACCCCAATGTGGACGCTTTTTTAATGATTCAAAGATTGATAATATGCAGTACTTCGTATTGCTTACATATTTACAGGGTGGCCCAAAAGTAATGTCAGTGAAGCAACAGTAATGACATAATACACAGTACATAAAATAAAACTTATTTTTCATTTACTTGTGCGCCACCTGACATTTCTTGTGCGACCCCTGTATTTATTAGGAGCTGGTTGTGATTGCAGTACTTCGTCTTGCTTACATATGTTCAGGGTGGCCCAAAAGTGATGACAGGTAGGGCCACGGTAATGCCCTAATACACAGTACATTAAATAAAACAATTTTTTTTACTTGTGCTCCACCTCACATTTCGAACATTGCATAATTATTGAAAACAGAATTGTCCTGGAACGAAATGAAAAATGGAAAAAAATTTAATTCACCTAAAACCAGGAGATAGGTGTTTTTGGAAAATAAGCAAGGGCCAAGAGCCGAAATTGATAAGAAAGTTCCATATCTTCTAAAAGACAACCAGAAAATCTTTGAAGAAGATAAAAAGACCAGCCTTTTTGCCGATACTTTTTTAATGGCTAACAATCTAACGTCAAGCTATAACCACTCTATTGACAACGTAGTAAATAGAGCAGTAAATCGTTTTTAAAAGGAACCCTGTGCTACAGATGAAATTATGTTCACTTCACTGGATGAATTACATAGTATAATGAGATATATTAAATCGTCTAAGTCTCCTGGTCTGGACAACATTTCCAATGTTTTGCTAAAAAAAGTACCACCCATGGCTATGAATTTATTAGTCAACTTATTCAATAGTTGCGTGCAGCTAAATTACTTTCCGATACAAAATCGTTGCTGTTCCGAAGCGAAATAAGCCCAAAACAGATCCTAATAGTTACAGACCAATTAGCCTCTTAAGCAATCTTGGCAAACTATTTGAGAAAATTTTACACTTTAGAATAAATGAGTTCGCAGCAGCAAATAACTTAATTGCTGGCGAGCAGTTTGGCTTTAAGAAGAAACATAGCTGCACACATCAGATTAATAGAATTTTAAATATAATCAAACAAAATAAATTGAAACGACATTCCACTGGACTCATTCTACTAGATGTCGAAAAAGCGTTTGATACTATCTGGTACAACGGCTTAGTCTTCAAGATGCTTCAAAAAAATATACCAAAGTATCTTTGTAAGATAATATCAGAATTCCTTGATGAAAGAAAATATGTAGTTAGTGTTAATGAAACCCTTTCTTCAGCGAAAACAACTACTGCCGGGTTACCTCAAGGATCGATTCTTTCACCGCTACTTTACTCCTTGTACACGTCTGACTTTACACCGCCTTCTAACGTAGGAACAGCTTACTATGCAGACGACACAGTCTTGATAACTTCAAGCAAACAGACTACGGCTTTGTTAAATAAAATGGAAAAAGGTCTTGCAAGCTGTAGCAAATATTTTCAGAAATGGAAAATAAAAATAAATCCTACAAAAACTCAAGCAATTATTTTCCCGTTTAACAAGTCCCCTAAACGCTTACCAAATCGTAATTTGAAGTTTGGAAATGAGGAAGTACACACTCTAAATGAAGTCAAATATCTTGGTGTCCTGCTTGATAAAAAACTAAATTTCAGTAAACATATCGACGTCACGGCCAAACGAACCTCAAAGGTTCTAAAGGCGCTTTGGCCACTAATAAGTTACAGATCGTCCCTGAACTTAAAGAATAAAAATCTAATTTTTAAATCCATTATCAGACCTACACTAACATTTGCATGTCTCATATGGTATAAAGCTTCAAAGACGCATATCAAAAAGCTGCAAATTATCCACAATAAGTGACTTAAAATTATATATAACCTGAGATGGAGATATTCTACAGACCTTCTTCATAGACAAAGCGGTTACGAAAAAATTCAAGATTTTATGTACAGGCTTAGCCAAAAATATTATGACAACACACATTCTACTTTTCCATTGATAAGAGAATGTAGAGAATTTTTACTATAACTACTACTACATAAACTCTAATCATCAAATTAAAAAATGTGTGTATAATATTGTTTATAACCATATAAACATTCTTTTTATACATACACGACTTTTTCTACATGTATTTGAAATTTTATAAATATAAACTCCAAAAAAGGTTTTACCCCTAATTTTTCCTTTAATTGATCTTATGTAATAATATATCGTCTCAAAAAAATTAATGATCTCATTTGTTGTAATATTTAGAATAATATCTCAAACTATGTAAACATTTAAAGAAACCTAAATTTCGAACATTGCGAACCCTGTATTTATTAGGAGCTGGTTGTGGTTTTTGTATAACCGCTAAAATTAATAATGCACCTTGACGACATTGAATGAATGAACCCTTGACGTTCATTGATGACACTTGCCTTCAGTGAAACTTTAAAGTAAAATTCCTTCTTTTCTCTTTCTTTCTTGCAGGTATGTACCTTCTATTCCTCTGCACTTGGATAAGCAAAATTGCATTGAAATTGTAAGTAAGAATTCCAATTCTCTTCCCCTCGTATATATATACTGGCAAAGCATGATAATGAAATTCTTTAGCTGTCGTCTTTTTGGGTCTCGTTGCATTTGTTTTAATTACAAACGAGAAGAAAAGACCAAGACAAAGACCACGAAAACATTGAAATCCTTTCATAAAAATTAAAACAGTGACATCATAAGAAACCTCCAAAATAAGAAGAAGAAGAAATAAGACAAAAATCACACAAAATAATGGCCCAAAGGTTATTTCACTGCATTGTTGTTGCCGTTGTTTGTTTTCAGACGTATTTTATTATTTTTTTATCATCAAGGTAATGAAGAAGACCACATTTCCTTGGTTTTTGCCCATTTCCCATTCCTTTTGTTATTCGTCATTTTGACACAGGGGTTCTGGTCAAGACTGAAAAATACGATTTAAAATTAGCTACAGTACAAAAGATTTTAGCTTGCGTCAATTCGAAATATAACAAAGAATTTGATGTAAGATATACTGCAGTTTTATTGTAAGATTTCACAAATAGTAAAAACATTAAACTTGAAATAGTAAACGCAACGTAGTGAAAGGACACGGGGACGTAATTGGAGGTCCCGATTATTGTGAAGCCAAAGTATACAATTTTTGCAGTTACTTTTGTAATAAAAATAAACACATATATGCATACATATATACTTATACAGGGTGGGTCATTTAAAATTTGTATCGGCTGTAAAAAGGACTTTTTCACATTTCTGTTTTTATTTGAAAGGTTAACTTTTGTCATATAATAATGAAACACAATATCATTCGTATGATTACCAAACTGGCTCAGCCGTACCTCATCCGATCAACCCTTTTTTCAGTACGTTTTCGATTGTTTCTGGTCGAATCTCTTCAATGGAAATTTCGATTTCATTTTTCAACGCTTCAATTGTCTCTGGATGCTTGGCGTAACTTTTATCCTTAATGGCTCCCCACAGTAAAAGTTAAATAACTTAATCGGTTTCTAACGGATTTTTAAAAATGAATTGTACTTGTTAGACACTCTCTTTATTATTCAGTTCAAAAATTGTTCGCTTCTTTTGAAAAAATTCTAAAAACGCATCCAAAGTTAAAAAATTACAATTTTTTTTAAAAAAAAAATGAGTTTTCATGAAAAATACACATATTTTTTTCAGTGTGATTTTATAAGTGTATACACCATTCGTTTTTAAAAGTGAATACACCGCAGTTTCTTCTTTCCTGATCTGCCGAACAACATAAAATCGGTAAATATTCAACTAAGGTACTGGCATATAAATGCGTAAGATCCGAAAATCCGTTTTTTTACCCGTAACTCCAGATTTTGGAGGTGTTTGGGAAATTTTGAATCCGGTTCTTGTTGTACTCAGCAAGATCTACAAGAAAAGTAATATCATTTCCCAGGTATTTTTTCTTTGTTACACTGTGTTACCATCACTCAGTGGATGCCCATCACTCAGTGGATGGCGATGGCGAGTAAAAAGTAAAGGATCGGAGAGGGGAAAGAGCGAGTCATCTTTATTGACACTTGCCTTGGAGACATGAGACCAGTTATACCGCCAGCCCAAAACCCACATCATACAGTGACTTGTTGTGGATGCATTGACTTCTCAATAGTCACAAGTGGGTTCTCTGCACCCCATATGCGGCAAATTTCCAAGATGAAAATGAGCTTCTTTTGAAAACACGATTTTTCGGGAAAATTCTTCATCTCCTGCCAAACAATCTTTAGCCCATTGTGTGATACAAAACACATCGGACGGTGTTTCATTATTAAATGGCAAAGTTCAATCGTTCCAATAAAACCAGAAATTTTAACAAATTATCAGCAATTTTTTTTCGGCCGATACAAATTTGAAATTTTTAATGGTCCACCCTATATAACATAAAGTAATATATATATTGAAAAGACAAGACATGACCGTGTTTTTGTTCTGTATCAAATGACTTGACAGAATACAGAATGATCGGCCTGCCCTGTCTGTTGTATCTGTCCTGTCGGTTCTATCTGTCCTGTCGGTGCTATCTGTCCTGTCGGTTCTATCTGTCCTGTCGGTGCCATCTGTCCTGTAGGTTCGCTCTGTCCTGTCGGTTCTATCTGTCCTGTCGGTTCTATCTGTCCTGTCGGTTCTATCTGTCCTGTCGGTTCTATCTGTCCTGTCGGTTCTATCTGTCCTGTCGGTGATATCTGTCCTGTTCTATGCAGTTCTGTCTATTCAGTCTGTCCTTCCTGTCATGTCTGCCTTTCTGTCTGTCCTGTCTATCCCGTCCGTCATGTTTCCCCGGTCTGTTCTATCAATTCTGTCAATGTTGTTTTTCATATTCTGTCTGTCCTGCCTGTCATTTCTGTCCTGCCAGTTCTTTCTGTCCCATCTGCTCAGTCTGTCCTATCTGATTAGTCTGTCTATGCTATAAGTCTGTCAAATGACTCGACAGACTACAGGATGATCGGTCTGTTTGGTCTGTCCTGTCTGTTCTATATGTGGTGTTTTATGCAGTTCTGTCTAACCAGTCTGTCCTATCTATCCAATCTGTCATGTCTGCCTTTCTGTCTGTCCTGTCAACCCTGTCTGTCATATTTGCCCGGTCTGTCCTATCACTTCTGTCTTTATTGTCTGTCGTGGCTGTCATTTCTGTCCTGTCCGTTCTGTCCGTTCCATCTGCTTAGTCTGTCCTATCTGTTTAGTCTGTGCTATCCGTCTGTCAATGCCGGACTAAACAGAGAGGACAGGAAAGACTGACCTCTCTGTTCTGCCTGTCCTGTTGAAGATGTTGTGTACCAATTCTCTTTCATGTTTGAACGGTCTGTCTCCCTCATAGTTGTACTGTTCCAGCTTCTCTTCAACCTCTTTTTTGATAGATGCTTTATTTGGTATTATTGGATCTGCTCCATAGGAGCCTAACAAGGGGTATACGAATCTTAAAGTAAAATTCAATAGAGAATCCTGTCATGGACAACGCTTGTTGCCAAACAATTTTAGCCGAATGTGAATATTAAATCTAAACTTTCCGCAAATTAAATTTCAGTCCTCTGTCCTGGACGTCTCGTCACATATACAGTGGCTGGCAAACTACATTCATATAGGTTTTTTACTTCTTTAAGTTTTTATATTTAAAACAAATAACAGCTTTTTTTAACATTTGACGTGGACGTGTTTAAGTTCTTTTCTGAAAGATTCCATATAAATACTACATCCGTCTGTCTGCCCTGTCTGTCAGTGGCTGTCCTGTCGCCTTATTACAAGTCCAGTTAAAGAAAAATCAAATTACAACACAGCAGCCAGAAAAACATTTACAAAAATCGCACCAGAATTGCGTAGACTTCTTGTGACAGGCGTCGAGACACGTCTCCCTCCTGTCAGTCTATCTCTCGTACTTAGATTATTTCGGCTTCTCTTCGTCGATTGTCAAACCTGATGATTTCGAAAGTACTTTACGTGTAATGTCCTTGATATAAGCTTAAAATGGATTTCCCCCCTGGGTGTAATCACTCTTCTTGTAGATGGTGTGCAAATATAAAATCTAAATTACTGTCCTTATTAATAGGCTGTTTATATCCTGCTTTCGTTCAATGGTCCTCCACACGCTCACTAGGGCGTATGAGTGTTAGTAACACCATTCCCATCTTTTCTCTCTTGGCAGCCCAAATGCTTAACATTCATAAGGTTTGTTCGTCTTTGAAAAACGTTTATGGCCCATTGAGTCGCCGTACATTCAAGACCACTTATACCGACTTGAAGATGTTGTGTACCAATTCTCTTTTCGTTGCTTTGTTTCAAGCATTGCCCCGGCAGAAGTGCAAAGAGAAGCCGAACAAAATACGTATCAAGTGCAACAGCATCAACAGACTCGAAAGCAATTCACTTGCATCGCTTCATTTGTTGCATTTCTTTAAATTAGATTTGCATCAAAGCAACGTTCTAGCCCCTCCAACCAACATACTACCTTCCGCCTCCCCTTCTCCCCTTCTTGATTCCGTTGCACAAAGGCTATCAACGTAGCTGGGGGGGGGGGGAGGATGCGAGCTAAGTTGAAAACGTAGAAGGAGAAGAAAAACTTTATAAAACAATTTAGAAATTTAGCCTCAATCCTCAAAGCCCGGACACAAAGTGAAGAGAGAATGCCTGAGACAAAGGCAACCGAATGGCAAAGTGGATAAAGCCCAAGGTGTACATGTGGGCAATGCTGAGGTAAACTCTGGGTAAATGCACAAAGTGGACTCAAAGGTAAATGTGAATGTTTGTCGGTTGCTTACATACTTGGATGGATTAGTTTAAAGTTTTTGGCCAAAGCTTTGGGATTCCGGAGAAGGAATTGTTAAAAGGCAATTTTTTATTTAATATTGCCCTTAAAGGAGTTGGTTGCAAAGTTATTGTTTTTCTTTAAAGTTGCTTAAATGAACATTAGCAATAATTTCAGTGGTCAACGAACTTCACAATTCCTCTGATGTGAAAGTAATATTCTACGAGGGTAGTTTATTATTTAAATAACATTTATGTATTTGAAACTGTTCTCTGGGGTTAATATTTTATTTCTTGTTCTAGCCATGTCCTTCAGTTTAAAGTACGCAAGCGGTCAAAAAAAGCAAGCTAGGACTCGAAAATTTGAACAGTTTTTTTTTGTACTGGCTAAGAGAATAAATATAAATTTCCGGCAGTTGGAAGCACGATAGAAGTTAAACAAGATGAGGTAGGACTCTAAAATTTGAAAAAAAAATTTACTGGGTTTTGACCGTACATTTGGTATGGATAAAACGTGTAATGCATCAAAAAAAAACGTTATTGACCAAATCCGTAGCAAAAATTTTTAAGTCATTTAAACAATTTCTGTCTTTTCGTGAGATAACTAAAGAAAGAAGCTACCAATCGTTTTAAAATTGTTCATGTCGTAATATTTTTCAAAAACTGCCTATGGTACCTCCTACACAAATATAGCATTACGCCTATTTATGTATTCTTAAAATATCTTAAATATAATAAATAGTACGATCTATCCCAAAATCATTACTTAAGAACAGAGATATAAGCCTAACTTGGTAACAAATAATGAGACTCCTAGCCACGCCTCTTCTGGTACCTTCCACACAAATATACCGTTACGCTCATTTTTCGTGTTCTTGAGATATCTTTAATGCTATTGATACGATCTAGACCCAAAATCAATACTTAAGTAAAAAATACCTGGATTCCAAGCCACTCCCCCTTTTTTGTACCTCCCACGCAAATGACCTGGTTTTAGTGAAAATTAGAACCTACATTACCTGTCTCCTAGAGCTTGAAATTCGCTTAAATTGTAAACTCCCTAATATTTTTAGAACGAGTTTGTACTTGCATATAAAAAGTGGTTGACACGCCCCTTTCTGGTATCTATCATACAAATGCATCATTCAGTCCAATTTTTAATTTTCAAATATTTTAATGGTACTTATGGGATCCAACCCAAAATAATCAATACTTAATAATACAATTGGTAACAAATAACTGCATTCCAAGCCACGCCTTTTTTTGTACCTCCAACACGAATGCCCCTGTTTTAGTGCAAATTATAACCTACATTACTTGTCTGCTAGAGCATAAAATTTGCCTAAACTATTAACACCCTAGCATTTTTAGAACGGCTTTGTACCTGCTTATCAAAAAATTGGTTGACACGCCCACTCTGGTAACTTCCGCCCGCTTTTGTATCCTAGAGATACCATTAATGTTCCCAATGAATTCCTAGCCACGCCCTTTTTGGCACCTCCCATTCAAATGATCCTGTTTTGGGTTAAATTTGAACCTACATTAAATGTAAGAAATTTTCTTGTCTCCTAGAGCATGAAATTTGCCTAAACTGTAAACACCCTAGTATTTTTAGAACGGCTTTGTACCTGCTTATCAAAAATGAGGTTGGTACGCCCCTTTCTGGCATCTATCATACAAATGTACCAATCCGCCCACTTTTTTATTCTTCAAATATCTTTAATGCTACTAATGCGATCTAACACTAAATCAATACGTAATAATAATAATAAGGTTCATTTGCTAACAATAAACTGGATTCCAAGCCACGCCCCTTTTTTGTACCTCCAACACAAATGACCCTGTTTAAGTGCAAAATATAACCTACATTACTTGTCTGCTAGAGCATGAAATTTGCCTGAACTGTAAAAACCCTAGCATTTTTAGAACGGCTTTGTACCTGTTTATCAAAAAAATGGGTTGACACGCCCCACTTTTGTATCCTTGATTATTAATGTTACCCACGCGATCTAATCCAAAATCATTACTTAAGAAACGAGTTATAACGTTAACTTGGTAACAAAATCAATACGTAATAATACTAGGTTCAATACTACAGTTATAAGGTTCATTTGCTAACAAAGAACTGGATTCCAAGCCACGCCTCCTTTTTAGTACCTTCCTCACAAATGACAGTGTATTAGTGCAAATTAGAACCTACAGCACTTGTCTCTTAATGTATAAAATTGTCTTAAATTGAACCCTAGTATTTTCAGAACGTACCTGCATATCAAAGAAGGGGATTGACACGCCCCATTCTGGTACCTTCCATACAAATGCCGCCCACTTGTTTATTCTTTTAATATCTTTAATGCTTCTCATGCGATTTACCCCAAAATTAATACTTCAGAAGAGAGTTAGCTTGGTTAACTTGATAATAAATAATTGGATTCCTAGTCACGCCCCTTTTGGCATTTCCCACACAAAAGGCACTGTTACAGAGCAGATTAGTACCCACATAATTTGTGTCCAAATGTATGAAATTCGCTTTTATAGTGAAATTCGTAATATTTTTAAAATGGTTTTATACGTAAGAAAAGTACGAAAAGCGTGGATGACACGCCCCTCCACGGTACCTCCAGCACAAATGACCACACCCTCCACTTTGGGTATTTGCATAATTATTTTAATATTATTCATATGATTGTGCTGAAATTTAGTAATTAGATGGAGATGGTTGAAGTAATTAGATAGCTAATAGAGCCTTTCTGCCACGCCCCTCTTGTACATCCCACACAAAATACCGCCACAGAACTTTTACCCTAATCTATAAAATTCGCTTAAATTTTGTAATCTGCCTAAAAGTGTGCACGACTATCATGCCAGTGAACCCAGGTTCAACCTAGGGTAGGAACATCTAACAATTTTTCACCTCGTAAATGCCGGCGACTTTACGAGTAAGAAATGTATCTCTTAGCCCTGTAAAAACTTCTATATAAAAATGCGTTAGCCGTCCGGAGCCGTCCAGTAGGTCCGGAGTATAAGAATTGAATCGTGGGCAGCTCACTGATTTGATTAAAGTTCCCTCTCGCTCCCTAATGGGATGTTGTGGGACTTAAGTAAGTGATTCATCTTTGTACGAGCATTGGGACTTGGGGCTTTCAAACGACGTACCGGACATTTATTGACTGCAGCTTTAAAAAAAATAGGATTGAAAAATGAAAAAAGGCCGGCGACTTTACCAGTAAGTAATGTATCTCTTAGCCCTGTAAAAACTTCTATATACAAATTGTGTAGCCATCCGGAGCCGTCCAGTATGTCCCGGTCAGTGAGTATAAGAATTAAATCGTGGGCAGCTCAATGATTTGATTAAAGTTCCCTCTCGCTCCCTAATGGGATGTTGTGGAACTTAAGTAAGTGATTCATCTTTGTATGACCATAAGAAAATAGTAAAGGCCACGCCCCATTCTCATACCTCCCACACTAATACCGTTTGAGAGATGTCAATACAATCGGTAAGTTTTAGTCAATGAAAAGTTTTGACAATATTATCCCTGCATATCAGTTTTAACCCTTTTACTCCAATAATACAGTGTTGTATTTTATCTACGGTAAACTTGGCAGCACTTAATGTCTCGTTTACCATTTAAATTCGAACAAAAAGTACTTGCAACAAAATATTTCACTTAATAAATTAAAATATCTTGTTGCAAGTTATTTAAATTTAAATTGTAACCAAAAGTAGACTTATCTTGTTACAAGTAATTTGGATTTAAATTGTAACCGAAAATATAAGTGCTGCCAAGTTGACTTAAATCCTATTCTATTTGCGTAACAGTTCATAGGAATTGGTAAATACCACAGCGTATGTATTGCCATTGACAATTTTAGCCGAATGTAAATTTAAACTTTCGCATATTAAATTTCATTTCCCAGTTCTTGACGTCATAACACACTTTTCTCTTAATTTTATGTTTTTTTTGCTTCTCTCAACTCAATTATTCAATAAAGTATTGAAATGGTTCGAATTCATCACCGAAATCTCATTTGCAGACATGTGTTTTCTTGTGTGTTGCGAAATATTTTCGCACGAAATTGACAATTTGACACTTCCTTTTAAATTTGCGAACGTAAATTCAACAGAAATTTCTAATAACATTTGTCTCGTGCAGCACCGGGTCTAAATGTATTTTTACAATGTGTGGAAGTTTGGGTTTTCATTTCTCAATATTTGCGATTTGTGCAATTTGTTGCGTGTTTTCTTTTTAATTGAATATAAACGTTACGTGGCTAAGAGAGAATTATAAAATAAAAGTCAGTGATTATTAAGAGGACGAGGGTCTTTAATTAAGGTCGGATTTGTTTAACGTTGAACATTTACAGATCGCTCTGCCTGCGAATGGGTAGTTTTCTGTCAGATATAAACGACACTTAAGCCACCTAAGTGAATTTATAGTCAACCAGTCCTTGATTTGGCCCTGAAAATATACCTGTTTAAGAACGGGGTGTCACCCCGAGGACTTAATGCACATGAAATTAATCACTTTGCATACCCAAACCCAACTTTGCATTTTGGGTGGGGTTTTTTGAACATCAATGATAACCACTTTGAATTCAATATCGTCATAAAAACCGGGCGGGTCTGTGCCAATCTGTGTTTTTTTAGGAGAATTAAACGTTCTTGTATTGTCATTGATTGATCTTCTCATATTGTATGTGCCAATTGTGCAAATTTTTATAAAAATCAACGTTAATTACGAGGCTGGCTATATATATTTCTGGCCTTATAATGAAAAAGCAAATATTTATCATCAAAAATGGTTTTAATGGTTTTCAATGTATTCTCCAGCATGATTAATACGTTTTTGCATGCGCTCAAGCCAATTGTCGAAGCACTTTTTCCACTCCGATTGAGAGACCTCCAAATCATGGTTTTTGAACGCTTCAACCGCATCTTCTGGCGACGAAAATCGTTGATTACGAATTTTGTTCTTGATGTGTGGGAATAAAAAGAAGTCATTGGGTGCTCAATCAGGGCTGTACGGCGGATGACCCATCAATTCGACGTTTTGGCCGGTCAAAAAGGCGCTGTTTTGAGCCGATGTGTGAGAGCTCGCATTGTGCACCATGACAATTCGTCTTCTCTTGTTCGTTTTTCAAATTTCTCCGAAGACTTTAGGCAAACAAATTGTGGTATACCACACAGAAATGACCACCCTACGTTGATCAAGCGGAACAGTCGCCACATGATCAGTTTTGCCGAAGAAACAGGCGACCATTTGCTTCGATGTGCTTCTTCCACGAACAACTTTCGTTGGATTTGGCTCGTCTTCGAAAACCCACACGGTCGATTGCTGTTTTGTTTCGGGCTCATATGCATAGATCCATGATTCGTCACCTGTGACGATCTTATAAATGTCTTTTGAAGCATCGTATTTTTCCAAAATTTCTTTGCACCAATCGACACGAGCCTTTTTTTGAGCGATTGTCAAATTGTGCGGGATCCAACAAGAACAAACCTTTTTTACGGCCAGGTGTTTATGCAATATCGAATGTATGCTAGTGGAAGAAATGCCCAAGGATGCCCCTCTATCTCACGGTATGTCACATGACGATCTTGCATTATCAGTTCACGCACGTTCTCTGGCACAACGGCCGTTTTTGGACGACCTTTGTCTTTGAGCGAGTGTCGCCACGATTGAGTTCATTAAACCAGTTTTTCACAGTGCTATAGGATGGTGCTTCATCGCCATACAAAGATTTAAGTTCATCGATGCACTCTTGTCGTGGTAATCTACGTCGAAAGTTGTGAAAAATTATCACACGAAAATGTTCACGAGTTAATTAAATTTTTGTGACAAATTGATTTTTTCAAGTCACTGTAAACAACACAAATGATAGTCGTACGTCAAAACGTGTTGAGTACGTTTTTGCTAAAAAATGTCAAACTTTCCAATGAAAATGTCAGATGGCGCCAGGCAACATTTAGTGTTGCCTAGGCCAGAATTATATATAGCAACCCTAGTATACATATAAATGGAACAAATACTTAAAACAGCGGAATTTTTCTACCCGCAAAGAAAAACTTTTTTTTATTCCGAACCGAGTTCCCCTGTTTATACTGCCAAACAACTTGTGAACACAAGCTTTATTCATGCAAAATTTCATGGAACTTCCTTATTCTCTTTTAGCTCATTATACTTTAAACTGGCATACAGACAATCATGCCACCATCAAAAATATATATTTTCATAGGGTCTCCAAAATCAAAATTTTGAATTTTTGCAAACAAAATCACATATGCAGTATACAAAAACATGTAGAATTGTCAGTTAAATACGACTGACGAGACGACAACCTGCACTATCGTGGTATACACAAGACTCTTAGTTTCTGTACGGAATGTAATAAAGTTCGAATTTAAAATGTGACTTCTAAAACGGCAAGAGTTCAAATCTGAAGGGATAAAAAGGGAAGGGATGAAGGGTTAAAAACAAGTTGATAATATGTAAGTTCGGCCGGGCCAAAGCATTTATACTCTCCACTAGTGTCCAAAACCGAAACCGAAAACCGGCATTACAGTTTTTATGTCCAACAAAATAGCGAAACCCCGACATGTGGTTTTACCCGGTGCTGTGCTTTCGAATTTTTGGGTAGTTGAGTGTAAAAGCAAAGAAACTACATAGTTTGCCAGTGCGAAATAAGTAACTACAAAACATATTTGAGCTGGACCCCTCTTAAGGCTCAGCGGTCGTTTTGATTTAACGAAATCTGTCTGATCGTTCCCCCATCCGTCTGTGTCTATCTAAAACTTGTTTTTTAACTATAGGTAATCTATCCGATTGGTTAGGCTGTTAGACGTTATGGTTATGCAGCTGGCCCGAGCTATTCACAAAGCTAAGATTTAAGAGATTCATTTTCAAGTTTGGCCCGGTCATTAAATTATCTACTGCCGAGGCAGGCAAGACTGCATTCGTAAAGTCCCGTGCATAGCATACTCCACAGACTCCTCTTTTTCTGCGCTCTGGTCCATATGCTCCGTCATGGCAACAACTAAAGCTTGTCCAGTAAGGACAGGAGGATTGTTATTGTATGAAAATCGGTTAAAATAGAGATATAGCCCCCATACACATAGGGTGATCCATCGAGAGGTATGTTTTTCATTTGGGTTTTTTTTACAGATTGCAAGTGACTTTTGTTAAAATATATTTTCTGTTCTCTTCAGTATTGTTTGCCATTTCATCATGGAAAGACTAACCCCGCGAAAACCGCGGTTTTTGAGCATTTCGCCAAACCGGTAGAAATATTCAAACGAGTCATCCAAAATTGGACCCTCACCTACACCCTGAGGCGCAGTTGCGGTCAATATTTGAAGAAAATTCTATTCAAAAACTAAATGGCATAAAATGTCCTTTCGAATGAACAATGAAGATTCCACACATGATTTGAATTTTTAAAATTGTTTTTCAAAAAAATACTTCTAGATTGATCACCCTATACATATTATCAATTGATTTTATATGTTTAGCTCTTGAGTGTGTGTGTGTTTCTTTTTGTATTTTTGTTCAATACTAAAAAATAAATTTGGGGATCATAGTATGGTTGAGTGGAATCATATTATGGTTGGGATCCTAACATGGCTGCGTGTGATCATTAGAATTATACTATTGTTGTATGTGAAAGATAATATACTTTTAAGAAGTATAGTATGGTTTTGGGGATAATGATACGATTGAGTGTGACTCATAATATGGTTGTGGGGATTATAGTATGGTTGTGTGAGGATCATAATATTGTTGTGATACAACCATATACCCAACAATAGAATGATCATCTTTCAATATTGTCATCACAACCATACTTTTTTTCTGCGTGCAGTTCAAGGGATTTAAAACCATTTTTTTTGAATTTGTTCTGCTGCACATCCCAAAGTGAAAGTTAATAGAAGTGCCTATCTTTGAATATTGTCACCACAACCATACTTTTTTTCTGCGTGCAGTTCAAGGGATTTAAAACCTTTTTTTTGAATTTGTTCTGCTGCACATCCCAAAGTGAAAGTTAATAGAAGTGCCTATGCCCGACTTTAGCTATTTTAGTAGTTTAATTTTAGATAGAAACAAATAACTCTTTGTATCATTTGATTTCATGGCATTCTTAGAGTTTACAAATGGGGACATTTTCTTCACTTCTGATTGGGAAAATACATTACATTTTAAAAAAAAGGCTAAAGCCGGAATGCCGGTTTTTTACTTTAAAAAATGCTCCTACAGTCTGTTTTTTCAAAACACGGTTTAAAAAAAATAGCTGATTTTACTTTAGTGAACAGTCGTCAATTGTGAGTTGACACAGACTCGTTTAACCCGAACAATACTGAAAATATTTTTTCTTTGTGAGGAAGCAGATCAATATTTTAGGGTGCTACAAAGCCAATTAAACACATCATCTGATTGGATACTAGCCAAGTGTTGTCTTACCTCCGGTATAATAAATAAAGTGGCCGTGTTTCTGGATGTGGAGAAGGCGTTTGACCATGCGTATCATTACGGGATTCTGTTTAAGATGTTACAGATTGGTTTCAGTGCCCATACTGTGAAATTATTTAAAAGCTTTTTAAGTAATAGACGTTTCTGTGTGCAGTTCAAGGAAGGTTTGTCTGACTTTGGAAGTGTACACTGTGGTGTTCCGCAGGGGTCAGTTTTAGCACCGCACCTTTATAATATTTTTATTTCCCCCCTAATGGCGATAATTCCACGGGAATTCTGTATGCCGACGACTCTTTGTTATACTGTCATGATGAATCACCTGTGGTTGCTTTGGGGAGGGTTTCACGACATTTGTCTAGTGTGAAGCGGTTCTACGATAGTTGGGGTATCCGGATAAATGCATCTAAGTGTGAGGCTATTTGCATTAGGAACGCTTCTGGAAAGTGCAAACATTTTGTAGTACCAGAGAGTAGGTCACTAAGATTATTTCTAGACGGTACAGAGATTCCATTTAAGGCAAATGTCAGATATCTTGGCGTACGATTTAATAAATTACTGAAATTCAATGAACAATAAATGTTTACCAGTTAATACCAAGCTATTACTTTATAAAACCTGTATAAGACCCATACTCCTATATGGTTTTCCCATTTGGTTTAATATATCACCAACAGTGATGAAGGAAATGGAGGTGCTGGAGCGAAAGATATTAAGATTCTGCATCGGTAAAAACTTTAGATCATCTAATAGACGATATTCTAATAGATATATTTATGCTGAGGCTAAGGTAACCCCCCTTGCTCTCTACGCTTGCCATACTTTGGAAAAATTCGCTACGAGATTGTCACTGCATGAGAATAGGCACATGATTGCTATTGTGAACGGACAAGCGGACTACAACTGGTCAAACACGAAATACCTCTCACCATTGTCTGCTTTTACTGCCATTATCATTCGTTTTTAGTTTTTATGTTTCATACTTTTTTTTTTTTTTTTTTTTTTGATTTCCTTAGTATATAATTTTAGCATTAAGTCCAAAGCCCTAGTTTTAAGATTTCACTCTAAATTCATGTAAGCTCCGGGAGCAAGAGCGTACTCTGTTGTTAACATTCATTTTTATTATTACACTTATGACGAAGCATGATGCTGTTTTTTTTATACTAATTTTTAAGAAATTAAGATAATACAGGGTGCGGCAAAAGTCACTAAGGGGTTTAAAACAATCATAACTTATTTAATTTTTAATTTTAATTTATTTTTCTTACAAAATAATAAAATATATTATCTGTAGATTTTTTAAATTTATGTGTGAAAAATTACGTCACGTAAGTGACCACCATTTTCAGCCGCGCAAAGTTTAGCTCTTTCAAGAGCATTTTCCATGACACGAATTGGAGTATCTGGCTGCAAAGCTCTTATTTCGGCCCGAATATTCTCCTTCAGCTGTTCAAGGGTTCTGGGTTTATTGATATACACCCTCTCTTTTAAATATCCCGAAAGGAAATAATCCGGTGCTGTTAAATCCGAGAACGGACAGGCCAATTAAATGCTGAATTTTTGAAAATTAAACGTTGTTGGAAGCTAAGTGCATAAATTATCGTTCTTGGGGATCTCCTGGCTTTAAGTGTTGCACTAACTGCACCTTGAATGGAAAAAGATGTAAATTTATCCTTAATATTCTGCGTAAAGACCTGTCAGACATTTTCAGTTGAGCAGAGCGCACTCGAGTTGATGTTTCAGCATTCTCCTTAATACTCTCCTGAACGCGTTGAATATTTCCTACATTAATTACAGAACGGGATCTTCCGCTTCGTGGAAGATCCCTCGCTGAGCCTTGTTCCCGGAATCGCGTCACTAACCTCGAATTATTGATTCGCAGGGTGAATTCCGCACATTAAAATTACGACGATAGGCTCGTTGAGTTTGAATTATTGATCGATGATGTTCAAAATAAAATTCTATGATTTTGACTCGTTGGATAACGTTGTAACTTTCCATGAGTAATCTTTATTTTACAAGTCCTTAAAAGAAAATGGGGGAAAATATTTACATTACAAAAGTTATTAATTTTTCAAATCCCTTTGCGACTTTTGCCGCACCCTGTACTTTATAGTCTTAAGTTTCGCTATGTTAATTACCCATGACACTCTGTAAATGTTATATAAAAGAAGTCTCAATAAATTAAACTTAAAACTTAACTTATAATAAATAAATAACACTAGGTCACAAATAACAAAATTTTCTCTGTTATTTGTTTCTAGCATACTTTTTCCCATTGATTTTGACCTACTAAACACGAAAATGAGTTTTTAAAATTTTTCTGTCGATTGGTTTTCGAGATACAAATTTTTGAACTTTTTTTTTAAATTTTTGGAGGTACACTTACAATTTTGAGCATATCTTTCGTCTTCTTTGACCTATTTGATCCTACTACTACTCAAATTAAAGAAAATTGAGCCGTCTACAGCTCACTCTCAGAAAATTTTCAAATCGGGTAAGTAGTTTTGATGTTGGCGGCTTAAAAAGGTTAAAAAACGGCGTTTTTTTTAGTAAAAATGTGGCAGAAAAAACCAGATAAAAATTCATATAAAATATAAAACACGATGCTAACAGCAATTTTTTTTTTACGTATAGCTGGCATTTTTACAAAGAAAATAAGCCCTTACTTAACAAAATCTGACAACAAATGGCGGACTTATAATTTTTTTGGTAAAAGACCGAAATTCCGCTATTTCACGATATTTTGATTTTCATTATTTGCACAGCTTACACAGAGAAAACAAAATTCGTTACACGGCGCGTGTAGAAATGGCAATCCTAAGCGATTCGTATCGTCGGTCTTTTACCAAAAAAATTATAAGTTCGCCATTTGTTGTCCGTGTTTTATATTTTATATGAATTTTTATATGGTTTTTTCTGCCACATTTTTACTAAAAAAACGCCGTTTTTAACCTTTTTAAGCCGCCAACATCAAAACTACTTACCCGATTTGAA
The DNA here is from genome assembly GCA_963513945.1 of Hydrotaea diabolus. NCBI lineage: Eukaryota > Metazoa > Arthropoda > Insecta > Diptera > Muscidae > Hydrotaea > Hydrotaea diabolus. The sequence continues at coordinate 28,317,994 of OY740720.1, read as the reverse complement.
AATTTTCTGAGAATGAGTTGTAGACGGCTCGATTTTCTTTAATTTGAGTAGTAGTAGGATCAAATAGGTCAAAGAAAACGAAAGATATGCTCAAAATTGTAAGTGTACCTCCAAAAATTTAAAAAAAAAGTTCAAAAATTTGTATCTCGAAAACCAATCGTGTTTAGTAGGTGTTTAGTAGGTCAAAATCAATGAGAAAAATTACGCTAGAACCAAATAACAAAACGACTGTTGGCTAGTGTAATCGGCCAAGCTGATAAAGTACTTTTAAAGGCTTTCAAGCTTAAGCGAAAGATCGAAAACTAATAATAGCAATTGCTTGCCAGCGTAAAGGTGAGACTGAGTATTGAGTAGCGCTTCTTATGTTCTACATACTATGAGCCCGAACCTTAGTCTCTCCTCTCGATTTTAAGCGTTCCCAAAGCGTTTTTTGGTGGACCACTATATTTAGCACCATTTCGTTTTCTTTAGATTTTTGGCAAATTGAAAAGCACACACTTCGCTGGTTATTGTTTTGTTGTCTCTGCATAAACACAACAATTTTCTTTGTATACATAACTTCATACTTTTGCGAACCTCTCCCCCGGCTACCACCCCCGTTTTACCCACCATTCCCTTGCTAACGCTTGGCGTACGTGAAATGCGACAGTTTTTGTGCTTGTACACACAATGGAAAATCTCTGGAGGTTATTTTCGAAACAGTTGCAGTTTAGCGAAAATAATAAGAAAGCAGCAGCGAAACCGAAAACATTTTCCTTTTCTTCATTTCATACTTTTGCTAACTGATGTTGTTGTGTTGCTGCTGTTGGGGTTTTTTGGGTAAACTTTTGTTAAGCGAAATTCCTTCCCAGAAAGATGGAAACGAAGTCGTTTGCTCGGGAGCGCTGGCGACAACTTACCGAAATTAAAACTTTGATATGCCATTGGGAGGAAAATGTTGCTGATGCTGTTGTTGCTGATACAGGCTCCGCTGCTGCTGCGGTAGTTGGTGCCGTTGTTGTTGTTGTTTGCTAAACAGCCAGCGAACGAATGCTAAAATAAATATTTTCTTTTTAGCTAAAAAAAAAGTTTGTTAACAACTCTGTTCGTTTCGTTCGTTTGTCTGACTGGCCCCGTGTCAATTTGTCTGCTCGTCCGTCCGTCCGTCTGTCCATATATATGTGGACTTGTCCGCTGCGTTGCCAAGTCTTTCCTGTTTAAACCGTACAAATTTCATTTGGCTTGCGTTAAAAACTTTTTTTTCGTTTTCTTTACCATCTCGAGATTTTCTTGCTCTCTGCTTTCTTGGTTTCTTTGTGCGGTTATTTGGAGTAATGTAATGTTGTTATTATTTTATTAATTTTATTACTTCTCCAATTTGGCTTGGCTTCGGTCTGTTTGGGCAGATTAAAAGTTGTTGCTCTGTTTGTATTACCTGAGGACCCGGCTACTTACTGGTGGACTTTTGTTTTAGGTTCTTTTTTGTTCGGCTGGAAGAGATGGGGTTTGCAGATAAAGTGATCGTGTTGATGGGACTTTGGGAACGCATTAGGACACTGGGCTACAATGAAATGGTGTCAATGACAGATCACAAAAGTCAACGGGGGTGGCTGGCTTATGCCAACTGCAATATTCGAGCAATATGTCGACGGACAAAGGTAGTGAGAACGAATTGTTTTGGTATGTACGAGGGCGACCGCAAAAGTAACTGGCCTAACATAAAAAGAACCGTTTTTTTTGGAATTATTATTATTTATTTTTCAACATAATCTCCTTCCAACTCAATACACTTCATGAAACGTTTTTCAAGTTTTTTAATTCCATCCGAAAATTAAGATTTTTCAAGACCTTTAAAATATGCCTCAGTTTCAGCAATAACCTCGCTATTGGACGAAAATTTTTTGCCACCGAGATTTTTTTTTAAATTTGGAAACAAGAAATATTCAGAAGGAGCTAAATCTGGAATATATGGTGGATGCGGAGCAATTTCAAATCGTAATTCGGCCAGTTTTTGTTGAGTTAAAAATGCAGTGTGTGCATTTTTAACTGAAAAAGAACTTTTTTTTTAAATGCGGTCGTTTTATCTTGATTTCTTCACTCAACCGATCCAATAATGCACAATAATATTCACTATTTATAGTTTTTCCTTTCTCAAGATAATCAATAAATATTATACCCCTTGCATCCCAAAATACTGTGGCCATTACTTTTCCTGCTGACTTAACAGTTTTCGCCTTCTTGGGACCACTTTTACCAGCTTCTATCCATTGTTTTGACTGTTCTTTGCATTTTGGGGTGTAGTGATGGATCCATGATTCATCAAAAGTTATGAATCGGCGCAAGCACTCTATTGGATTACGCTGATAAATCGCTAAAAGCTCCTCGGAATTGGTCCAACGGACGATTTTTTGGGGCAAACGCGGCACCCATCTTGCGGATAGCTTTTTCATGTGGAGTTCATCATGTAAAATACTCCAAACATGTTTTTCGCGCATTTTAACAATATCAGCAAGTTCTTTGAGCTTTATTCGTCTATCTTTAGTCACTTCATTAAATATTTTTCTAATGTTTTCAAAAGTAGTAGCAGTTTTCGGTCTTCCAGAGCGTTGCTCATCTTCCGTACTTGAACGACCCATTTTAAATTGTTCAACCCAGGATATCACGGTGGAGTATGATGGTGCATTATCACCATGAACAGAATCCAATTCATCTTTGATTAATTGTGGCGTATAACCTTTCATATAAAAGTGTTTAATTACCGCACGAAACTCTTTATTTTCCATTTTTCAAAAATTATAGAACTTGTTCACTTCAATCACCTGTAACAAAGAAAATAATCATTAAATATTTCGGAAATTTTGACAGATGGCTTATAAAAGATTGCTTTTAAAAAACAAAACAAAAAAAGGTGCTAGTAAAACAGAAAATGTGCTAGGTCAGTTAGTTTTGCGATCGCCCTCGTAAGTACACAAATTGATAATTTATTTACTAAGTAGGGACATATATACTGTTACAACATCGAACACACCCATTTCAGTAGTAGAACTGAACATACCCCGTTAATGTCATATGGGTTTTGAAAGCTAACCTCAATAGCATTAGTCTGTAACGGGATTTTAAAATTGTTTCAACTTTCATCATGGAGTGGTCAGATAATGAGAACCGTATCGCTGTAATAGCGCTTTTCAAGTGTGAAATGAAAAAAGCGATATTTTCAGAACGCTCCGGCCATTAGGGATTAGTCGCATGTTCGTCTACCGATGCATAAAACTGTTTAAGAAAACTGGAGATGTAAAAGACCACCACCAGTCGGGCCGCCTACGCTCTGTTTGAACAGCGCATGTCATCAAAGCCGTTAAATCAAGAATTCACAGAAATCCGCTCCGAAAAGAGAAAACCATGGCCCGTGAGATGAATATCACGCAGAAGTCCATGAGTCAAATCATTAAAAAAGTCTTGGGACTTGGGGCTTTCAAACGGCGTTCCGGACATTTATTGACTACAGCTTTAAAAAAAATGAGATTGAAAAATGTAAACGTCTTTTGGTGAAGCACAATGATAACTTGCACAGAAAAACGTTGTTCACGGATGAAAAACATTTTACCGTTCAGGAAAAATTTAACAAGCAAAATGATAGAGTGTATGCGCGGTCATCTAAGGAAGCATCTGAACTGATGCCAAGGGTTGAAAAGGGTCATCACCTAGCTTCAGTCATGGGTTGGTGGGGAGTCAAAACATCGGTCAACGTTTACCAAGAAACCGTTTTGGAAGCAGTTGTGAAGCCTCTTAACAATTCCCTGTTCCAAAACCAGCCATGGACTTTCCAGCAGGATTCTGCGCCGGCCCATAAGGCTAAAACGTCCAGGCAAGGCTTCGAAACAATTTGCCAGCGTTCATTTCCTCTGAAGAATGGCCCTCAGGCAGTCCTGATTTGATTTATTGGACTACAAATTGTGGACGGTTTTAGAGGACAAGGTTTGTCACAAAAGATACCCCAACATTGGATCTCTTAAGACTGCTTTGGTTCGAGCTGTGGCCAATTTTCCAATGGACGAGGTACGTGTAATTTTTTTTGTCGAATTAGTTTTTCTGTTGAAGTTGTCCATGGGTAACAGCAGTTTTAGACTGACAAAACTTATAGCACAGTGATACAAAATCGAACATTCCGTATGCGAAAAGGATAAGACCAACTGCAAATGAAACTTGGCATTATCCATAACAAAACCTTCAAGGGTTTTCTTGAGTTTAGTGCGAGATTTTTTTACACGCATTTGAAGTTGGAGATTTTGGAACGCTGTCTAACATGAAATAATCATTGAAAATTTGATAAAATAATAATTATTTTTTATTTAGAGGGCTGCTATATATATTTCTGGCCTAGTTATGAAAATGCAATTATTTATCATCAAAAATGGTTTTATTGTTTTTCAAAGAATTCTCCAGCATGATTTATACACTTTTGCATGCGCTTAAACCAATTGTCGAAGCACTTTTTCAAGTCCTATTGAGACACCTCCAGAACATGGTTTTTGAACGCTTAGAAAGCATCTTCTGACGACAAAAATCGTTGACCACGCATTTTCTTCTTGATGTGCGGGAATAAAAAGAAGTCTTTGGATGCCAAGTCAGGGTTGTACGGCGGATTACCCATCAATTCGACGTTTTGGCTGGTCAAATAGGCGCTGGTTTCAGCCGATGTGTTCGCATTGTCATGGTGCTCAATGATTCGTCTTCTTTTGTTCGTTTTTCGAATTTCTTCGAAGACTTTAGGCAAACAAATTGTGGTGTACCGCTCAGAATTGACCGTCCTACGTTGCTTAAGCGGAACAGTCACCACATGACCAGTTTTGCCAAAGAAACAGGCGACCATTTGCTTCGAAGTACAACTTCCACGAACAACATTCGTTGGATTTGGCCCGTTTTCGAAGACCCACAGGTCGATTGCTGTTTTGCTTCGGACTCATACGCATATACCCATGATTCGTCACCTGTGATGATCTTATAAATGTCTTTTGAAGCAGCGCGATACAATTTTTTAAAAATTTCTTTGCACCAATCCACACGAGCCTGTTTTTGAGCGATTGTCAAATTGTGCGGGATCCAACGAGAACAAACCTTTTTTACGGCCAAGTGTTCATGCAATATCGAATGTATGCTGGTGAAAGAAATGCCCAAGGATGCCTCTATCTCACGGTATGTCAAATGACGATCTTGCATTATCAGTTCACGGCATCAATGTTCTCTGGCACAACGGCCGTTTTAAAACGACCTTCAAGTCCTTCGTCTTTGAGCGAGCGTCGGCCATGATTGAATTCAGTAAACCAGTTTTTCAGAGTGCTATAGGATGGTGCTTCATTGCCTTACAAATATTTCAGTTCATCGATGCACTCTTGTCGTGAAAATTGTGAAAAATGATCGCACGAAAATGTTCACGAGTTAATTGATTTCTTCAAGTCACAGTAAACAGCACGTACGTGATGGTCGTACGTCAAAACGTTCTGAGTACGTTTATAGTAAAAAATGTCAAACTTTCCAATGGAAATGTCTGATGGCGCCAGGCAACACTTTGTGTTGCCTAGTCCAGAAATATATATAGCAACCCACGTATCCTTGAAAGTTGTGGTATCTTACTGTGTTTGGGGTCGAGGAATTAATTTTTGATACTTATTTTTACCTAAAACTCACACTAGATGTCGCTGTCAGACAAGCGGTGCTACTTCGAGGGTCGAGGAATTCAATTTTGATATTTATTTTTACCTGAACTCGCACTAGATAGCGCTGTCATACAAGCGGTGCTATTTCTTGTGGATTTTCATAGAAATAACGGTGTATTGCTGTAATTACTGCATGTATATGTAAGTACAATACAAAGGAAGATAGTTACACGTTAAAACAATCAAAATAAGATATAATAACGTATATAATTAAACAAAGGATTTTGTAATCAAAAAGCAAAATTTTTTCCAACTCAAAAAACACGTAAAAATTTCACTTTGGTTATTGTAACGTACGGAGAATAATAAAATGTACTTCATAATATCATTAGAAATATGTTTTACAATAAAGCCAACAGTAAATATTGATTTTTTTAGCCAAAAAAAAGTAAATACACCGTTTTTTTTCTATGAAAATCTATGTTTTAGGTAAAAATAAATATAAAATATTAATTCCTCGACTCCAGAAACAGTAATACACCAAAGAAATTATGACGAATGAAATGTAAAACTAATTGTAAGTAAAACTAACATATCATAAGAAATTATAAATAACAACACTTTTTGTCGACAGGATTTTCAAATAAACCCCTGCAGAAGTTAGAAAAAAGCTAACGAAACGTTGGGAAAACATGAAATAAATTAGTTTTATTTAATTCATGAAGGAAGACTGACCAATCAGTCCAGTCAAAAACTACATAAACAAATAAAATAAATAATCATTATTTTATCAAATCTTCAATGATCTTTTTCTCTTAGACAGCGTTTCAAAATCACAAACTTCAAGTGCGAGTAATAAAAAAACTAAAAAAAACTCCTTGAAGGTTTTGTTATGGATACTGTCAACTTTCATTTGCAATTGGTTTCATCCCATACACATTTTGCTTGTTGCACTGTGTAGTTAGAGTGCTCGTTTTCTCCATATGTGACAGCGGATAGAGAAAGGGACCTAAGGTTAAAAACCAGTTTTGTTCAGGAGAGCAATTTAAAGATTAGGTCCCTTTCTATTTGCGCTTAGAATCGTCGACTTTACTTTCATAGAACGCGCATATCTCAGGGAGGGAACACTTTTGGGGCATGGGATCGGTCTCATTCGATGCTCAGATGTTGTCCACATCAAAAAAAGAAAAAAAATGAAAATTGATTTTTTTACCCTTAGTTCCCTTTCTCTATGCTCTGTCACATATGCAAAGAAAAAATAGTGTTGCCAGCTGTTATGGGATATGTTGGAAAACACGATCTGGGGAACAACTGGTTTTCGTCGATCTCAAAAGTCAGCTAGTATAGAAATCATAAGAGGGTCTACTAAGACTGACAAAAAAAAGTGCAGGTCATTTTGCCATACACATCTATTTAGTTGGCAACTCACTCATTTAATGGCGAAAACTGGCACTACTACAACGCAACGGGTTTCCCAGAACATTCCCGTTTCTTTCTTAAAACAAAGTTGAAGTTAAAATTTAAATTTTGGAATCTTCCTCTAGCCAATGCGAGCCTCACACATTCTCATATATTAGCTCCGCCTAGCCAAACATTTCCATCCAGTGTCCGCTTGCCAGCTCCTGGAGCTATTCCTAGATTTTCACTTATTTATTAGAGACTTGTTTATATTTTTCTTTGCGGCAGTTGTTGAAACTCAATTCTTTGGCTGCATCCGATGTTGCTGCTGTTGCTGATGGCGGCACAGATGACGTTGATACAATGTGGCAAACACATCCCAACTGAAATGATTTAGATGGAAAACTGTAGAGTATCCTAGTGTGTATGCGAAAATGCACTTGTACTCGTACAAATGAAGGCTATCATATGAAGCCATCAGCAGAAGAGTGTCTTGCAATACGTAAATTGAGACCGGTATAATTCTTAAAGACCGATGGTAACCACTGGTAGAAATGATTAAATGATCCATGTTTTTGTATAACCGAAAACATTATATAAATTCCTCTAGAAATGCAAGACGTACGTATGTGATTATACTGCAATTCCAAAAAGGTCCCAGTTACTTTTTTAGGTTCAAGGAAATTTTTATTTTGCTTTATCGTATGAACTAAGTTAAAAAGTAGTAAAAAGTCCCTGTTTTGGCGAATTTTCGTGATAAGATATCTTATGTGAAATCATATGTGACGCGCAAAATAGAAAGGGACCTAAGGGTAAAAACCAGTTTTGTTCAGGAGAGCCATTTTAAAGATTAAAATACGTGATTTAAGATTTAATTTTTTATCGCCCAAAGAGATATCTATTCAGTTTGATTAGCCCAAAGCCGACCTTTTATTTTTAATGATGGACGTTCTAATAATAGATTCTCCCGAGACAGTAACTTCTTTCATTAGGTAAGGTTTAAAAGCGAGTTGCAGATTTAAGGACTCATGACTTGGACATAAACTTAAGCCAGAAGTTTGGCCTCTTAAAGAATTGCTCATCCACTACTCAAGGTTTCTCAAATGCTGTTAACGCGTGATCCATTTCAAAGTCCCCTACTTTTTTAAAGAAAAAAACACAGAAACTTCAAATTAAATGGGGGAATGTTTATTATCATTTGAAAGAACATTTTTTGGCATTTATTTTTTGAAAATTATGTCTATTAAGTGTTGGCAGCGGCTACGTCTCAGATGGTTCTTCCGTTGACTCCACCTTTCGATGACTCGTTCGAGCATTTCGACTGGTAACTGTCGATTGACACGCGTGATATTTTGCTCCAAGGCCTGAATCGAAGCGGGTTTGTCCGCATAAACTTTAGACTTTACATATCCCCACAGGAAAAAGTCTAACGCTGTGATATCACACGATCTTGGTGGCCAATCGACCGGCCCAAAACGTGAAATTATCTGCTCACCGAAGTGTTCTCTCAATAAATCCATTGATTGATGCGATGTGTGGGAAGTGTGGCCGTCTTGTTGAAACCAAATGTCGCCGAGATCACGAGCTTCAATTTCAGGCATCAAATAGTCGGTTATCATGGCACGATAACGATCGCCATTGACGGTTACGTTCTCATCGGCATCATTTTTGAAGAAATATGAACCGATGATTCCACTGGCCCACAAACCACATCAAACCGTTGTTTTTTCTGGGTGAAGTGGCAGCTCTGGAGCCTCTTCTGGTTGCTCTTCGTCCAAAATGCGGCAATTTTGCTTGTTTACATACCCATTGAGCCGGAAATGTTGGCCGATTATGTTGACCATAAGTTGAACGAAGTGCACGAAACACATTCCTCACAGAACGTGAATTTTCGTAACAAAGTTAAATGATTTGTAAACGTTGTTCAGGCGTAATTCTTTCCATGATGAAATGCCAAACAATACTAAACAAAAATAATAGGACAGCATGACACGACTCACACGTGATCTGTCAAAAAAGACTATTGAAAAAAGTATATCTACTTGGATCATCCATTAAAACTCAGAAATTGTTCCAAGTTGTTGGAATTCTTATTCTTTTTGAAGCTGGGACACGCTTCATAATTTTGTAGACATCTTCACCTGTCTCTCATCTATTTTAATTACCACCTTACAGTTGGAATCTGTGTTTCTTAAATACAGAGTGTCTGCTAAGACACCAATGACTATATTTCTTTCGTTTCTTTATAATTTCTGGTCCCCGTTTACCTAAGGATTTACCTTCGTCAATTCTTTAAAAAGGTTGCCGGTGCCTCTTACTTTATTATTTCAATGATTTCGGCCTTATACTCGTAAGCTAGGAGAATGTTTCACTTGGTGTTTTATTGGATCTATCAGTATTATTCAGAAGCGCCCCTCTTGCTGTGATCTCTGCATATGCAGCATCTAAAGTAGCACGTAGTCTTGCACAGGCATATACAAGAATACGAGGATGGTGCCAGAATTACTCGGCATATAGATTTTAAGGATAAACAAATTTGTACAACGTAACTTTCATAAATTTCAAACTAGAGCTTGATAATGTTGCAAGTTTTAACAGCTACCCCTTTGTTCACCCAAATAGTTTTTGTTGCAAGTTTTAGCAGCTACCCCCTTTTATCTCCCAAATAGTTTTTGTGTGTTTTTTACGTGGTCGCATAATCCTTAGGACGCCCTCGTATCGAAAATGAATATGCATCCTATCCTATCGTATCCTGACTTGCTTATAGATATATAAATTTAGATGTGTCGTTGTCATGCAGCCAATTTTCATCCATACCACATGCACCGGCACACAGGGACGCACACATCATCGTTTCACTCACTCCGGTCTGACACATGACTGGCTGACTGGTTGAGTGACTGACTGACTGGCTGCCATCACAATATTATATTAGTTGGAGACAATTTCACAATTTCGGCGAAATGTTTCCGTTTTTGCATTAGCCAGCCAGTCAGTAAATGTATGGAGTGCATACAGCAAAAACAAATACTGCGAAATGATATGTATAAGTGAAGCTGAAAACTTTCTAATGCAATTCGAGCGAATTTAGACATTTTTCGTTAAATATTTAAATAAAGTTTCATAAGTGGATTTATTTTTATTTGACACGGAAGGGACATTAAATGTTTATTTTGGAAATTAAACACGATAATACGAGGGCAGTTCTGTGCCTCTATTGAGCAAGAAAACGGGAGTTAAAAGAAATAAAGAAATAATTAAAAAATAAAATAATAAAAGATAGTGGGCCGCCGTAGATAGTATGACTAAGGATAAAGAATTTGATTTAGAACTTCAATAACAAGCATAGTCGGCGTGGCCGAATATGATATCATCTACACCACTCTTCTATTCAAAGGATTATGTAACTCTGCCTGGAGCGTGAGCAAGGTTGGACTTTTTTTTAATAATAATTCATTCTTTGTCGCTCGTACGTACCATACAAAATTCGAGTGGGATCGGGTATAATTTTTGGCTCCCTTATTTGACGCGCAAAAAAGAATGGGACCTACGGCTTAAAACCAGTTTTGTTCAGGAGAGCCATTTTAAAGATTAGGTCCCTTTCTATTTGCGCTTAGAATCGTCGACTTCACTTTCATAAAACGCGCATATCTCTGGGAGGGAACACTTTTAGGGCATGGGATCAGTCTCATTCGAAGCTCAGATGTTGTCCACATCAAAAAAAAAAAAAAAAAATTAAAATTTATTTTTTAACCCTAAGGTCCCTTTCTCTATGCGCTTTCACTTATGTACGAGGGCGGTTCGGAAACTTCTCAGCCTAGCACAAAAAGCGCGGTATAAACAGAAAAAAGTTAAGTGTTTTGGAATCTTCCATCTCTGCTATGAACACATGTTAAAAATTGTTTCGATCTGGCAACTCCTTCATATAGAAACAAGTGTTCACAAAAGACGCATCCGGGATTTTTTTACGATGGAAAAATTAGAAATGCGTGGTATCATTAAATATTTACATAAAAAGGTTTATCGGGACAAGAAATTCATAATGATATGGTGAATGTGTTAGCTGAAAGTGCTCCTTCATATGCAACAGTAAAAAATTGGGCTGCTGAATTTAAACGTGGTCGTACAAGCATTGAAGATGAACCACGTAGTGGACGTCTAAAAACAGCAACAACAACAGAAATTGTAGCCAAAGTGCATGATAAGTTATTAAATGATCGACGAATAAAAGTGCGTGAAATAGCTAATATCATGGGCATCTCAAATGATCGAGTCCATTTAACTTTGCACGAAGAACTACAGATGAAAAAGCTTTCTGCAAGATGGGTGCCGGACTTGTTAACAGTCGACCAAAAACGCATAAGAATGAACATTTCTCAAGCTTGTTTGGATCGTTTTCAGCGAAATAAAATGGATTTTAAGCGTCGTTTCATAACTGTTGATGGATACTCCAGAGACAAAAGAACAATCCAAACAATGGACTGAAGCTGGAGGAAGTGCCCCAAAGAAGGCAAAAACAATTAAATCGGCTGGTAAGGTTATGGCAACGGTTTTTTGGGACTTCAAAGGTATTTTATTGATTGACTATCTGCAAAAGGGTAAAACAATAAATTCAGAGTGCTAATGCAACTTTTTAGATCAATTAAATGTACAAATTCGAGAAAAACGTCCTGGCTTACAACACAAAAAAAATAATTTTTCATCAAGACAACGCACCAGTGCACAAGAGTGTTTTAACAATTGCTAAAATCAACGAATTAAAGTACGAGATTTAGCTTCCAGTGACTTTTACCTGTTCCCAAATCTAAAAAAATTCCTTGCTGGCAAGCGTTTTTCCTCAAATGAAGATGCAATTACAGTTGTAAACCACTATTTTGAAGACCTTGAGGAAAACTATTTTAATCAAGGGATAGAATTGCTAGATAAGCGTTGGACTAAGTGTATTGAAGTTTCAGGAGATTATATTGAAAAATAAAAATATTTTTGAAAAACTAACTATTCTCTTTCATTGATAGGCTAAGAACTTTCCGAACCGCCCTCGTAGGTGGTATTCGAAACCATGAACCAATATGATCCAATCTGACAGGACATGGGTGCTGGTCGCTTGTAACGCTCCATGCGACATTTGGTATGAATTGGTTGTACCAAGCAATTTTTGGGTGTACTCGGTTGTAATTTGTGGCAAGAGCTGCAGGACCTAAAATCAGGAGGCACCTTTGTGGGGGAGCATTTCAAAAACATAAACCAGTATGGTACATTTTAACTAGAGATGGGTGTTGGCCACTTGTAATTCTCTGCGTTATATTTTGTCAGAATCGGTTGTATATGCTGCTTATGGAGCTGTAGGTTCTGCAACCGTAAAGAATCTTTGTATGGCTGCTATACGAAAATATGGACCTATGTGATTGTTTCACCACATTAAATTCCTGATTGCTAATCATGCAAATTGTGGACGTGATCGAGTGTAATTTGTGGCCTCTAGAGCTGCAGGACGAGCTTACTTGTGTGACCTTTGTGTGGGAGCTATTTGAAAACATGAACCAATATGGTTAAAAGTTTACCAGAGATGGGTGTTGGCCACTCGTAGTTCTCGGTGTGAAATTTTTGTGAAATCGGATGTTGGCAACACTGAGTATCGCCTGGCGCCATTTGACATTTCCATTTGAAAGTTTGACATTTTTTAGCATAAACGTACTCAGAACGTTTTGACGTACAACCATCATTGGTGTTGTTTACAGTGACTTGAAAAAATCAATTTGGCAAAAAAATGGAATTAACACGTGAACATTTTCGTGCGATCATTTTTCACAACTTTCAAGTGAACATTTTCGTGCGATCATTTTTCACAACTTTCGATGTGGAGTATTAGGACAAGAGATCATCGATGTACTTAAATCTTTGTATGGCGATGAAGCACCATACTATAGCACTGTGGAAAACTGGTTTAATGAATTCAATCGTGGCCGACTATCGCTCAAAGACAAAGGTCGTCCAAAAACGGCCGTTATGCCAGAGAACATTGATGCCGTGCGCGAACTGATAATGCAAGATCGTCATGTGACACACCGTGAGATAAAACCCACCCTTAAGCATTTCTTCCATCAGAATACATTCGATACTGCATGAAAACCTGGCCGTAAAAAGGTTTGTTCTCGTTGGATCCCGCACAATTTGACAATCGCTCAAAAAAAGTCACGTGTCGATTGGTGCAAAAATTTTGAAAAAAATTATATCGCGGTGCTTCAAAGGACGTTTATAAGATCGTCACAGGTGACGAATCATGGATCTACGCGTATGAGCTCGAAACAAAACAACAATCGACCGTGTGGGTCTTCGAAGACGAGCCAAATCCAACGAAAGTTGTTCGTGGAAGAAGCACTTCGAAGCAAATGGTCGCCTGTTTCTTCAGCAAAACTGGTCATGTGGCGACTGTTCCGCTTGAGCAACGTATGACTGCCAATTCTGAGTGGTACAGCACAATTTGTTTGCCTGAAGTCTTCGAAGAAATCATTGTGCACCATGACAATGCGAGCTTTTACACATCGCTCATGGGTAATCCGTCGTACAGCCCTGACTTGGCACCCAATCCCTTCTTTTTATTCCCGCACATCAAAATAAAAATTCGTGGTAAACAATTTTCGTCGCCTGAAGATGCTGTTGAAACGTTCAAAAATCATGTTTTGGAGGTGTCTCAATCGGAGTGGAAGAAGTGCTTCGACAATTGGTTTAAGTGCATGCAAAAGTGTATAAATCATGCTGAAGAATACTTTGAAAAACAATATAACCACTTTGATGATAAATATTCGCATATTTATTTTATAAAATTATTTTTCGGCTTGAGGTCATTTATTTAAACTCGTTGTTCTATGTGTTGTTTAAGTTTTATTTATCCCAATATTTCGATTGACTTCGTCAATCATCTTCAGGGGTTGTCACTGACAAAATACAAAACATGATTACATTTAATAAACAAAACATTAACACAATATTTGAAAAATAATTACATTAACAAGACAATGTCGTCCGTCTGACTATCGCTGTCAACTGATTTTTGTGTTACTCTTCAGCTTGCGTCTGTGCTTATGCACCACATTTCTATATATGTGTGCGATTCCATCTGTGTCCGTTTTGTAATTAATTCTCCTCTCATTAGGTACGTCAATAATGTTAAGCATTTCGAGAGTGTATCTTCTTCTATAATTTCTCTCTTGCGCTACAATTTTTACGTCGGTAAAGTCAGGCATATGTCCTGTTAATGTACAGTGGGCCGCAAGTGCGGTCTTTTGTTCTATGGGCCTATTTACGGCTTTTAGGTCAGATTTGTGGGTCGAAATTCTTGTCTTAAGTTTAGTTTTAGTAGTGCCGACATATACCTTTTGGCATATGTCGGACTTGTCACCATCGCACTTTATTTGGTATACAACGTCTGATTTATCTTCGTTATTCATTCGAGATTTTGTCCTGCTAAATAAACTGTTTACTGTTCTGTGTGTCTTTAGTGCAAGTTGATATTTGTCTTTGTTATAAATGTTGGAATAGCTAAGCCTTTCTGAAAAACCCGGTATATATGTTGTTGGTTTATATATTTTTGTTTCAGGTTCTGCGATGACAGCTGAGGAATTGGATTTTGATTTCCATTTGTTAGTAGGTCTGTGATGGTTTTGTGTGGGAAGTCATTTTGCCTTAAAACAGTTCTAATTATTACTAAATTATGTTTGTGAAACTCTATGTCGCTAATATCTAAAATTCTATTGATGAGGATGCTTTGAACTAAAGTTAATAAGTCTGCCAGAAGCTGTAGGTTTTTGGTACCAATCTAATTTTACTAACTGACCTTGTCGACAAACTATTGAATCTAAATATGGTAATTTTCCGTCCAGTTCCATCTCCATTGTAAACTGTATTTGTCTCTTAAATGAGTTGAGTACATCCAGAGTGTTCTTAATTTCTTTTTTCTTAAAAATTCCAAAGAGATCGTCCACATATTTCGTTAATAATTTTGGTTTGTTTGTCATCTTGTCTAGTGAGGTGTCTAGAAGCTCTTCCATAACTATGTCGGCTATTACTGGGGATGCTGGAGAACCCATTGGCATCCCTTTTCGCTGCTCGTATATCTTTTCATCATATTTAAAATACCTAGTCTCCTTTATGCAAAATGTCACCAATTCTAAAAAAAGTTCCTTTGTAATATTTGTAAATTCCCTTATATTTACTGGGATGCTTGGAAATAAAGAAATAACGTCAAAAGAAACTGAAACCTCATCATCATTAATACATATTTCGTCAATTTTACTCTTAAAACGCTTGGAATCCCTTACGTTGTATTTCGATTCCTTCGTCAAGTTTTTTAAAATCCCAACTAAATATTTACAGAGCCCATATCCAGGGGAGTTTATTGAAGAGCATATGGGCCTTAGAGGAGTACCATCTTTGTGTATCTTTGGGAGTCCGTAAATTCTGGGGGCATTCGTTGTCTTATTTGTCAAGTAGTTTTTGCTGTCCATGTCTATTATTCCCAAGTTGTATAATTTGTCCACTAATCTGTTGTTTTTGTTTTGTAAGGTGGACGTTGGATCCCTTTACAGTCTCTTATAGGTGGACAAGTCTCTACGTAGTATAGTCATTTTCTCTTTGTAGTCATTTTTAAACATGACAACTGTTTCCCTCCTTTATCCGCACTCAGTATCAATATGTCATCGTTTTCCTTCAGATATTTTCTTGTCTGTCCCACTGTGTCAATTATTTGTTTATCTTTCCTACTGAGTTTATTTTTGTGCAAGTGGTCGTCTATTAATGATGTGAGCTTAGTTCTTGCAATCTCCTGTTGTTCTCTATCTTCAAGCGTCTGTATGCATTCTTCTTCCTCCGCTATAACTTTAAATAGTTTAAATATTTAAATATTTATTATTAGGCCAGAAATATATATAGCAGCCCTCTTAAATGTGGTTTTTAGAGTTGAAGTTTGTGAAATCGAGAAAAACCTACGTATGATATCATAATATGGAGCGATGTGGACCTATTTCAATAGGATTTGTCCGTGGCCCAAACTTGAAGAATGTAACAAGTTTTATGGAAACGGTTCATAATTGCCATTGATTACAAATAACAATGCTGAGTGGACAGATGGACGGACATCGCTCAATGGAATAAGTGGTTCTGAAATCAAAAGGTGTTATAGGATATACAAATTGGGAATACCACAGGCCCAGTAGCAATACTGGAATTAAGGCGATTCAAATTTAATTCAAAAATGAATAATTTAAAATATTGTTTAGTGTGCACGACAATCACACAAGTAAACCCACGATCAAAGCCGTATTAAAAGTAGATTTTATTTTTTTATCTTCATTCATCAGGAAACCACCTGCTTGCCAGTTTTATATTTTCAGCGATTCTCGCGTTGTAAAATTTTTTCCTTAAATTGTTAAATATTAAATTTTGAAAATAAAATAAAAACATAATCAAATAATTATACTCTTTTAATTGGCCAATGTTTATTTGTTTTTTTCACCCTCCACCCCCAATTATATTTTTAATGGCTTTTGCATGAAATATTTTACTATCACCGTTCTGCACATGCCAAGTTATAATCAGTCTGCTCATTCACCCTACCGCATCGCTATCGTTAATTTTTACACAAATCTGTTGAATTTTTGTGGAACAAATCAACGGCATTTGCAGTGCGCACGCCCACAGTGACAAAGGGTTTTAATAAATTAGATTTATGTTAATTTAAATGCAATAACATTTGATTATTGCCGCCAATTAAGCTGTTGAGCTAAAAAAAATGTTTCATACGAGTATTTGTTTACAAAAAGTGTTAAATTTGTATACATGCATGAGAATACATTACAAAACATGTCATAATCTGTAGTTTATTCATTTTTACCTATTGGTAGGTTTGTGGTAGGTAGTATGAACGGTGGATGATTTTAATATGAAGCTTTTATAGGGCGATCCATCTAGAGGTATTTTTTCAGAACAAAAACAAATATAGAAATTCAAATCAAGTGTGGAATCTTTATTGGTAATTTGAAAGCACATTTTATGGCACTTATTTCTTGAAAATAATTTCCTTCAAATGTTGGCAACTGCACGCAGAAAAAAAGTATGGTTGTGGTGACAATATTCGAAGAGGATAATACTATTGTTGGGTATATGGTTGGGGTACAACAATATTATGATCCACCCAACAATAGAATGATTCAAATACAACCATACTATGATCCTCACAACAATAGTATGATTCACACATAACTATACTATGATCCCCACAACCATAGTATGATTCATACTCAACCATACTCT